>CM065638.1:48742223-49342223 GCA_033220585.1 Dipteronia sinensis | reverse complement strand
ACTCTATAACCTAACATTTTTATCGCCATGTATAGAATATCCTTTAAAGGCAAGTTCTGACGATCTTTCAAAATTTTAGTGCTCAAGACATCTTGAAAATTTCAAGGTTAGAAGACGATAAGAGGAACTGGTCAAGGTTTCCTTGAGTAACGTTTTTCCACACAAGCTGAGAAAAATGTGGTAGATGTCGTTGCTCTCAGCAAAGTAAGTTGGGGCTGTATGAAGATCATGCTTCTTAGCATCCGCCCCTTGAGGCCACTACCATATATATATATGTACATGTTCGTGGCAAGTTAGGGGTTCTTGTTCTCTAGGGGTTCATTGCTTGAAATCTACCCCATAGCATCGTTTGTGATTTAGGAGTTGATATCGATGTGTAGGTTATGAACCATGCTTTAGGCACATTGGCTCGTTATTTTTTCGTTGGTTCAAGTAGATTTTTCCCTTGTTTGTTGGTTCAAGTCAAGTTTTTTTTTACCGAACATTCCAAGTGTCTGACCTGGATCTTTACTGCCCTTTTAAACTTTTTTCGAAGCTGATCATTTTTTTATACAAATCAGATTCTGTCTTTAGCTGACCAGAAACTCTAACCGATTGATCAAACTATTTTACACTTATTTTAGGTCCCTATTTTGCTATCGTTTCTTCTCCTTTTTGATCATATTTTGTATGTATTATGTTTGTCGAGCCTTGTGTAGGTACATATTCCCTATTTTAGGGTTTTGAGCTTAAAGTTTATATGAGGAGGCAAAATAAGCTAAAAAGAGAATAAAATGGAAAGTATGTAGAGTTGCCGCGCCTCACCGTTGATACAGACTACGGCGTGATCTGAGCCCATCCATGGTCAAGCGAATCTAGATGTTTCTATGGTTGATTCGTCATCGAGCAAGAACGTAACACCGACACCGTGTGCATGAACCCTTTGCATTTTCCGACAGCTTATAGGTTGAAATTGTATGGGCCTGTGCAGAATGTCCAACTTATGGGAGCCATAACTCCCTCCTCAAATCAAACCATGTTGAGATCCTTATATATTCAGACAGGTACGAAAGTCTAGTTTCAGAACTTTTTTTGGATTGCGATTCTGGCTTTTCCGAAGGAAGTTATGCCCGTTTGAGTAACTGGTGCGCAGAGCAAAAATTGCATTCAGCAGGCAACCAAACCGCTAATTAGACCGCCAAATTAGGACAGTAACTTTCAACAACATTTTGGCGGCCAATTCGACTGGTACCATGGCCACCATTTTGACCGCCGATCGGCACCAGAAGGTCGAGTTTTGACGTGAAATTGAGGGGCAGTTTCGCCCCTTCACTAGCATTTCATGCCCTAACCTCTTAAAACTAAATAAACACAGTTTCCCCTCTTCTCTTTAGAGAATATACGCAGACCATACCTTATCTGCTTTATTCTTCTTCGTCAAATCAAGAGAGAGAAAGAAGCTTTCAAGCTTCCATGGAGGTTTTCCTCCACGGAAAGCTTACCACCACCATTTCTACCCATCTTTCCTCACATTTGTGAGTAGATTTCATGGAGTTAGGAGAGGTCTTAGACCAATTTTGTGCTAGGCAAATGATGGAACTCTTGGAGGGGTTTCTTCAAGGGTAGTATCTATTAACTAAATCTCCTTGTATTTCTTGTTTTCCTTATGTGTAATCCCCATTTTGGCTTATTTGTAATCCTACAGTTTGGCTATTTATATTTATTGATATTTATTTTCGTTTGGGTCTTGTTTCATTCTTACTATTATTATGAATTAATCTCTTATTGTGAATTGCATGTGTATGGATGGGTGGAAATCAATATGTTTTCATGATTGGGATTAGGAGTAGAATAATATAACTTAGGAGTAGATGAATTAAACATCCCATGATTGTGTGTATGTTGATGGATGATTAGAAATGCCTTGCTTGGATCAATTTGAGTGTATGAGAAGTAGTTGGGGTTATGCCTTTGGAAGGGCTTTTCCGGGTATGATCTTGGCTAATAGCTCACAAGAGTGGAAATAACTTGTTTTTTGCATGGTTTGCAAGAATAGGTTTTGGTTATTTGTTTTTTGCTTAAATGGTTCTTTGGCTATGTCTCACGTTCGGGGCTCTAGGTGAGTTATGGTTGGAGACAAATTTGGTATATCCATTTTTGGGATTTTTATTCAAGTCATTGGACCAAAGTTGTCGTTTTACATTACCAAGTTAGTGTTGGGGCTCAATCTAGCGTGGTTTGTAGAATTGGTTCACAAATGTCGGTTGCGGTTTCTTGTTTGAAAGGCTTTTCAACACACTCTTCAACCCTTAGCTCAAATGAATGGATACTTTAAGTTGGATTTAGGCTAGAACAAGCCCTTGATTTGAGTGGATGTGCTTAAATGCTTAACCCTCTAATAGATATGCCTTTGTGTTTGGCGAGCTTATTGACCCTTGTGTGACCATTATCTTGCATCTCTCATATCCACCCTTTTATTATTTCTCACTTAATCACCATTCTCACCCCTCCGTATTCTTTTGTTTATTTCTATATTTGCATTCTTTTCATTTTCTTTGCAGACACACACAACACCCTTGACACATCATTCTCACCTCATCCGAATTTCTCTTTATATGCTTTCAATAAACACTAAAACTTGACATGGTTGACGAATCACATCTCCCTGAGGAACGATACCCTCGCTTACCGCTTTACTAGTCTTTTGCTAGTTTAGAGGACATTGCGTAGGAACTTTTAATATAAATTTCTTTTTGAATTCGCGATTTAATAACGACATAAAAAGCGTGTATCAAAAATGGCACCGCTGCCGGGGAGGTGCCTATTTGTCGATTGTTTCTTGTTTTAGCTTAGGTTCTGTAAATGTTTACATTTAATTGTTTTGCGGATATATATATATATATGTATGTGTTTAGGATTTTTCTTTTATTTATTTTTTTGTTTTTATTTATAGCATATGCATTTGATGTTTTTAAGTTGTGTTTTGCAAGGAAAGGAAATTTTCAGGTTTTATGGACCGCACAACTCATGAGAACAAAGTGTGCGCTTGTCGCACCGCAACAACTCCCCAAGTAAAACAGCAGCGCCATGACAGACGCGTTAGTCATAGCCACAAAAGGAATTCCTCTACTTAAATTTGAGTGCTTGTGGAGTAGTTGTCGACTTGGGTGGAAACTGCCCATGCGCTTAATGATAGGAATGCTATGGTTGTTGTGTTTGTGATTTTTTTTTTTGTTTAGATCTAAGAGTGGATTTGTATTGTGCTTAGATGTTAGGATTTGATACGTTGTCCTTATTTTATGATTTGAGCAACATTGCGGACAATGTTGAGTTTAGGTTTGGGGTGTGGACACTTTTGCTTTTTATGTTTGTTTTCGTTATGTTTAGAAAATTTTCAAAACTCTGCTCAAATCGGTCAATTTTTAAAATTTTTGGAAATAGAGTCCATTTTGTTGAGTTGTTTTTCGTTGCGTGCCGGTTGAGACGTATCATGTATGCTCTTAGCTCCATGCATCACTTTAAATATGCTTGTACAATGCCAATCTTTTGATGTTGAGGTGGATTAGACCTCTATTCTTGTTTCGCCTTGGAAAGTAGTGGAGACTACCCTTGTGAGATATTTTGTGCCTTATAAACGTTTATTTGTGAGGGTTATGTCATTTCTACTCTTAAACACTCTTCGAACTTGTACTTAATTTTTAGTGATCTCATTGCACATCAATTGTCTTTCATTGATTGCCATAGAACATCATCATGTGGACTGCTTGTTGAGATTTGCATTCCTTTGCTAGATGGACTTTTAGAAATGATTTTGAACTTGAGTGTTATGCATAACTACTAAAATAGCCTAAACACTTGTCCCTAGATATGTGCTTACATCGGAAAAATTGAGGCCAAACACTAAACCTCCACCACCTACATAACCCAAACACTTTCACATACCCTAGTTATTGATCATGTTAAGGCGTATAGCTTTAAAGAAGTTATGTAGCTCTAAATTGTGTAAAGCTTGTACTTAGGCAAATGTATGTAATTGTGCAAAGGCAAAAGCTTTCAAAAGAAATAGTGTGAAATATAAACACTTAAGCCTTCAATTCTTCAAATGTAAAGTTACTCACAATTGGGTACAAATGTAGCACAATAGTTCAATGTAAAGGTTTATAGCCTAGACGCTTGAATTGTAATGTAAAGTGTAAATGAGCTCAAATTGATGTAATTGTACTCAAATTGATGTAATTGTAATGGTAAACACCTCGGCATGATTTGTAACTTTATCTTTTCCTGTCCTACCGTATCCTCCATCCCATACACTACCAAATCACCTTGGCCACAATACAATTAGGGAAAGTCCATTTGATCTTGAAAATACACTAAGAGTGATAAAACTAACCTAGAGGGAGGGGGGGTGAATAGGTTTTCGTTAAATTAAATGCCATCTTTTTGATTAATCAAAATTAAACAACACAACCCCTAATCTCTAACACCATCAATCATTGCCACAATAAAAATGCAGAATAAACAAAATGACACAATGATATGATTTACGTGAGAAACCCTCCAACAGGGTAAAAACTCACGGGCCTAATCGCCAATCGAACCCTCAAATCCACTATTTGCAAAAACAATTACAACCTAGGTTGACCACATCACACCTAATCGGTTACTTATCCGTTTTTGCTACCCGCAGGCCTTTAATAGTGATTTTAAGCTCTTGCTTGTATACTACCAAAGGCAAATACAAGACTTAACTCTTAAATGAAGAGATATGAAACCTAAAGTGAATATGATGATATTCTAAATGCACAAAATGCAAGGTCAACACATTTAATGCTTATCTAGTCATGAATGAATACTTCAAACAATCCTTGATATCATGTTGCTATATGACACATATATAACCTAGCTATATGAAATCAAAGTATTCCTAGATGCAATAGATATCACAATACAACAACCCAAACATCAACAAAAATCTCTATTTATAATGAAAAATTATAATCTAGATGCAAAAGAAATATAAAAGAGATTTCTTGTTAAGCAAGAACACAAAGATGGATGAGAGTGGTGTTCTACTTACCAAGTAAGCTATGTTGATGAAAACCCATGCTTAGAAACATCCTAGATAAAGCTAGATGATGATGGAACCATGAATGAATGATGGGTTATTGGGTTTTGGACAATAAAAATGGTTTCTTGCTACCTTTTCTTGCAAGACACTCTTGAGCTCTAAAAGGAATGAAAGAGAATGTATTCTGAAGCTCTAAAGAGGCAAGGAAGAGGAAAGGGCATATATATATGAAGCCCTGGTCGAAATGACACCGTTTTGAAAACAGTAGCAAAATCCCGTCTTTACCGCTGTGCATACCGCGGTTCGGGCAAGTTGTCCAGACCGCGGTACATACAGCAGTGTGCCTACTGGACAACAACACGGTTGAGACCGCTGTGCGTGCAGTGCACAGGCCACGGTCAAGGCATCAAGGGCCTACTGAAGTTAACCGTGACAGGAACCGCTGGGCGAACAAGTGTACAGGACGCGGTCCAGGTAGCATAGGCCGACTGATGATTACCGCTCAGTATGCCGCGGTGCAAGCAGTGCTTGCCAAGCGGTCTAGGCCGCGATCATAGAAGAAACCCTATTTTCTAGGCAGACTTAACACACAAAGTGATGTGCAATATATGCAAGTGTGGAGTGTGATAAGTGACATACAATGCATCATCCAATTGTATGTAAACAAGAATATAATGCATGCAAGTGAGTGTGTGCAGCTATATCCCTTCAAGTAAAAGTAGAGTCAAGTAATCTACCTTTCTTGAAGCACTTGGAGTCAAATGAAAGATCTCTAATCTACCCTTTTACAATGATTAACCCCAATTGTGATTTTGTCAACAAAATAAGCCAATCATAAAGTGAGGCACTTACAATCTCCCCCTTTGGCTATTTCGTGACAAAACTGTTGGAACCCCGTTCACTGGTAACACAGCGGAAATAGGTTTTAAAAATTTTATACAGATCATAAACGATCTGGAACCAGTGAACTTAGAATCGCAATTCTTTTTCCGGAACTGACACATATAATATGTAAATACAGGAAATTGTAATCAATATATTAAAAAAAAATTTAGAACCTTACCAACGTTTGGAGGCTCCTTCACTTCATGATATGCTCCTGATCTGTGCCACTGATCTTCCTAGCTATTCCCGGAACTGGTAACTGCATGTGGGCGCGTCACGTACTCAGGAACTTAGGAGGATGTAGAGAAACGAAGAAGAAACTTTTTCTTCCAAGAGAATACACAAACAAGAACAATTCTAGTTGCTTAAAAGAAAAAAAAATTTAATTTATTTTTCTTTGTTTCAATAGTACCCGTACTATTTGCTTTTTTTTTTCTTTTGATTGATTCACGCACACACATCACTTGTTTCTCTTTTGTTTTTCTTTATGCATAATGAGTTTGTATCATATACAAACACTTGTGTATATCCTTTGTGTGCTATGTTTTTGTTATCAATATATATCGTATATATATTATTATAATTAAAACTCTTTAATTGATATCTCTTTAGATTTTAAAAGATAATTAAATATTTATTTTGAATTTAAACATTTTAAATTCAATTTCAAATATTTAATTTAATAAAATAAAATAATCATATTATCTTATTCTATTTAAAATCAAATATCAACTAACATCCTCCATTTAGTGATTAATAACAAAATTAAATAATCTTATTATTTAATTTATTTAATCATCATTATTCATTAATTAAATAATCTCATTATTCAATTATTTCCCGAATAAATACGTGTCACTTTCGTAACACAATTAATTGGACAATCCAATTAATTAACCGTGACCCTTGTTACCTAAATCGATCGGGCTAGCAAGGGGACCTAATGGACCCACAGTATTTTGAGCTCCAATAATCTTTGGAATCATTAATTAAACTCTTTAATTAATATTCCTTGATTATTAACACCAGTGTTATTCAACTAAAAACCCGAAGCTGCACTCTCTCAACTGCAGAAGCTTTTACACAGACCGATACAACTCGGTGTCCATCGATATAGCTATTACACATGGTGTGATCCTCCACAGTAGTTCATAATTAGAGCTGGGTCATAATGTCCGTTATACCCCTCTAATTACATATATCCTTTAAGTACCATTGATTCTCTAATGAACAATAAATCCTATTTCCTCACGGAATTAGGAGAGCGCTCATATTGTCCAAGCCCCGAATCAACCCTTAAGGGACCTACCATCTACTTCTCACAAGAAGGAGTGGATTCCACTATTGTGTACATACCCTCCCAGCCACAAGCCAAACCGCAATCCCAACATACGGAGTATATTGATCAAGAATTGCATCTGACCTCACCCATGGTATATCAAAGACCACGATCTAACCTGAAGGAGTCGATAAGACACTCAAGATTAAGATCACCCACATATAGCCATCATTAGTTGATATATATGAATCTCATCTGTAAACGGATCTTGGTGAGAGATTCATATAGATCATGGCCCAGTCCTATATGATCACATCATACAAGGTGCCTTCATTCCCATATCTCATATGAATGATTCAGGATAGAATCACCGTACATTACGGAATGGACCGTAGCTATAGATTAACCACAAATAAAGTACCCAGCTTTATTTGTTATCTATGGACTCTTTAGATTGCACGTCTCTTACTGTATCCAACCGTCTATGACACTCATATACACAGTTCGAGATTACATCCGGCAATCTAGGATGTTAAAATATGCACAAGTTATAAAATAAACAACACAACAAGAATGAATTGAACTTTTTTTTTATTTCATAAATCCATTTACAAAATACATCTTTAGGGCATAAACCCCAACAATCTCCCACTTGCACTAAAGCATGTGAGGCATGTCTCGTAACCCTAGACCATCTAGGTGACCCGAAAACACTTTAGCCGGTAAGGTCTTCGTAAATGGATCAGCATGATTGTCTTGTGAGGCTATCTTGGTGATGATCACATCTCCTCTCTGCACTATCTCTCTAATGAGATGATACTTTCTCTCTATATGCTTCCCTCTCTTGTGGCTTCTTGGTTCTTTGGAATTAGCCACAGCATCACTGTTATCACAATAAAGTGTGATGGGCTTATCCAGATCTGGAACAACTTCCAGATCACTCAAGAACTTACGGAGCCAAACAGCCTCTTTAGCAGCTTCACAAGCGGCTACATATTCGGCTTCCATGGTGGAGTCAGCAATGCAAGATTGCTTTATACTTCACCACACAATGGCTCCACCACCTAGGGTGAATACTGATCCAGACATGGATTTTCTAGAATCCCTATCTGACTAAAAATCAGAATCTGTGTATCCTAATAGGATCAAATCCTGTCCGGAATACACTAGCATATAGTTTCTCGTTCTCCGAAGATACTTGAGAATAGTCTTGACAACAACCCAATGATCTAATCCTGGGTTGGACTTGTACCTGCTGACTACTCCCACTGCATAGCAGATGTCCGGTCTCGTGCATAACATAGCATATATGAGACTACCTACTGCTGATGCATATGGCACACGTCTCATATCCTCAACTTCTTGAGGTGTCTCAAGACACTGTTCCTTAGACAAGTGAACCCCATGTCTAGAAGGTAAATTACCTTTCTTGGAGTTCTGCATCGAAAATCGCACAAGAATCTTGTCGATATATGATGCCTGAGACAATGCTATGAGTTTTTTCTTACGATCCCTTATAAGTTGGATCCCTAGAACATAACTCGCCTCTCCCAAATCTTTCATTTGGAATTGGCTAGCCAGCCAGCCCTTTACATCAGATAACACTCCCACTTCATTCCCAATGAGTAGGATGTCGTCCACGTATAGGACCAAGAAAACTACCTTTTTGTCAATGATGCGCTTGTAGACACAAGGCTCATCGACGTTCTGCTAAAAGCCATAGGTTTTGATCACATCATCAAACCTGATGTTCCAAGATCTAAATGCTTGCTTAAGTCCATAGATGGACCTTTGCAACTTGCAAACCTTTTGCTCTTGATCTGGAGACACGAATCCTTCTGGTTGCATCATATAGATGCTCTCGTCAAGATTGCCATTCAAGAATGCAGTCTTGACGTCCATTTGCCAAATTTCATAATCGAAATAGGCAGCAATGGATAAGAGAATCCTAATAGACTTAAACATGGCTACTGGCGAGAAGGTCTATTCATAATCAACCCCCTATTTCTAGGTATAACCCTTAGCCACTAGCCTTGCTTTAAAGGTCTCTACCTTCCCGTCTACTCCTCTCTTTCTCTTGTAGATCCACTTACATCCTATGGGTTTTACCCCATCCGGTAAGTCTACAAGATCGCAGAAGTAGTTAGAGTACATGGACTCCATCTCAAGATTCATGGCTTTAAGCCATTCCTCTTTATCAGGATCTTCCGTTGCATTCTTAAATGTCAATGGATCATCCACACTATCAGCAGAGACAACACTTTGTCCCTCACCTATACCTAAATAGCGTTCAGGTTGTCTTACAACCCTCCCACTACGTCTAGGTGATAATGTATCCTGATCAGGAACCATCTGACTCTCAGATATTTATGGATCAACAACTCTTGTTGATAAAGCACTAGTCTCACCAGGCTCCAACTCATTCAATACAATCTTAGAACGAGGTTTATGGTCACTAATATAATTGTCCTCAATAAACGTTGCATTTGTCGATACAAATACTTTGTTATCTTCGGGACTATAGAAGTGTCCACCTCTGGTCTCCTTGGAGTATCCTACAAACAGGCAGACCACAGACTTGGAGTCTAACTTTCCACTTCTGTTTTTCAGCACGTGTATTGGACACCCCCATATGGGGAAATGTCGCAAACTAGCTTTATGACCATTCCACAACTCTAGGGGAGTCTTAGGAACAGATTTGGATGGCACTACATTCAAAACTGTATGCCGCTGTTTGTAACGCATATCCCCAGAAGGAATTTGGTAATGATGAGAAACTAATCATAGATCTCACCATTTCCATCAGGGTTCTATTTCTCCTCTCCGCTACACCATTTTGTTGAGGTGTACCAGGAGCTGTGAGTTGGGAAACTATCCCATGCTCGACCATGAAGTCTTCAAACTCTTGGTCAAGGTACTCACCTCCACGATCTGATCGTAGTGACTTGATAGTCCTACCTAATTGATTCTCAACTTCAGCTCGGAATTCTTTGAACTTTTCAAATGTTTCCGACTTTCGTTGCATTAGGTAGACATATCCGTATCTTGAGTAGTCATCTATAAAGGTGACATAATACTCATAGCCGCCCCTAGCTCTAACATTCATCGGTCCGCAGACGTCTGTATGTATGAGTTCTAGTGGCTCTATAGCTCTAAGCCATTTTCCAATAAAAGGTCTCTTAGTCATCTTACCTTCTAAACAGGATTCGCAGACAGGTAAGGTGCCAACCTTTAACTCACTTAAAGGTCCACTTTTTACTAGTCTGTCTATCCGGTCAAGGTTGATATGACCAAGCCTTAGATGCCAAAGATACGTGTCATTATCTGGAGCATTCTTATGTCGTTTAGTTTTAGGTTTTTCAACCTTAAACATTTCGGTGTTAAGCAGTGTAGTATGTATTAACGGTCTTAACACATACAAATTGTTTTCATTAATTCCTGAACAAATATTCAGACCATTCTTTCCAATAATAACAAACTTATTATTAAAAGAAACAGAATACAATTGTTCTAACAACTCAGAAACGGAAATCAAATTCCGTGTAAATCCAGGAATATAAAAAACATTGTTCAATAATAAAAAACTATTATTATTACAAAATTGCAATCTTATTGCTCATACTGCTTTGGCCGACACGACATCCCCTGACCCCACACGTATGGAGAAGGCTCCCTCCTCTAGCTGTGTCCAAGAATCAGTCCACTGTAAAGAAGAACAAACATGGTTAGTGGCCCCCGAATCAACAATCCAAGGTGAAGAATCATCTTCCACTAAACAAGATTCAAGAACAAGTAAATCATATTTACCTTTCTTCTTTTTCTTGGCTACCTCCTCCAGGTACTGAGGACAGTTCCTCTTCCAGTGCCCGACCTTGTTACAATGGAAACATTTTCCTTTGTCTTGGTCAGTGAAGGTGCCCTTCTTTTTGGTTTGGGCCTTCTTGGGTTTGGGCTTACCCTTCGCCTTTCCAGCAGACCTCTTCCTCTTCTTATTATTGGAGGAAGATGGTTCGGCAACATTTACCTCACCGGTCTTACTTTTGCTGTCCTTGGTCAAGGACTCAAAAGTAGCGAGCTCATTGAGCAACTGTGTGAGACTAAACCTTAACTTGTTCATCCCGTAGTTGTTCTTAAACTGATCGAAACTCTTCGGAAGAGTCGTCAGTATGATGCTCACTTGACTGGGTTCGTCAATGGCCCCGCCATTGACTTCTGCCAGTGTTGAAGTAGGACATCATGCTCAGGACATGTTCCCGAACTGATGTACCTTCCTTCGTGCGAGAGAGCATAGCGGAACGAACAGCTTCGTGTCGCTTTTGCTCGGAGGGCTGCCCGAACATAGCTTGTAATGACTCCATAATTTCGAATGCTGTAGTCATTGCTTCATGCTTTGTGACAAGCACGTCTGTCATAGATACTAACAGATATGTTCGGGCCTTCTCATCAGATGAGACCCATCGCTGGTATGCCTCACGAACAGTTCGTGTGGCATTGGCAGTAGGCACCGGAGGACATTCCTCCGTAAGCACAAACTTGAGGTCTTTGGTGACCAGTATTGCATTAATATTAAGTTTCAACTTAGTGTAGTTATCACCAGTTAATTTGTCGTTTGCGAGAATTTGAAGTAATGCAGAAGACATAATTGCTGAAATAAATAAAACATTCATTCAGTCATTTAGTTAAAACAAGTGCGAGTGCTTTGGCATAAATTTAAACATGATGCGTGAACACATTTAACGAACTAGAAATACCCAAAAAATAGTTACTATACCACGACAATCCAACATACCACAAAGAAGTGCCACCTTAGGGTCGGTCAAGTCCTTGCATGTTGGACCGAGACATTCTCAATCAAACGATATTCTAGAATAACTCTTATTCCATATCATTCAACCATCGTTTATTCAGTAAGGTTTATAATTAACAAAACTTAATAAAAACTTCGTGAGTGTAACCCACCATTTCAGATCTCATGAGCTTAACTCGAGAATTGCCGCCTTAGGGTCGGTCAATCCCGAAATACCCTCAGAAATCCTATCCGTTAGGAAGTCAACCTTGGTATTGATCTTTGTGGAAACCCTCCTTAGGGAGGACGAAAGCAAAGCCGTCACGAGGCCCCACTCGGATCTCACGGTGTTGAACTAATAATGGAGACTGTGGGATATATATGTAATATATCCCTCTCCCACTCACTATTTAAATATTAAGGTTTTCTATTATCCGTTAATGCACCTAGACTCTATAGGATCAAACGGCTAATTTTAATCAAGTTATCTAGCGCATTAACAAATTCATTATTAGAAATAAATTCTAATTTAACTAATAAATTATTAATGATTTTTAATAATTAAAAATCTAATCTATTAGTGAATAATCTAAATCTTTGTAAACTTTTTACTAAGGTTAGATTGTTATGTAAGAGTTTACCAAGTTTTAACTATAAAAACTCTAACACTTTATGCGGTCCATTTATTATTAGGTTTTTAATCATATTAATCCTAATTACAATAAATGACCCTATTAATCTAACTTATTAAACACTTTAATAACCAGATTAATATTAATGAGAATTAACAAGTTTTCTAACAATTAAAAAACTAATCTCATTTTCATAGCCAATAATGTATTTACTGATTTTAATCATATTACAAAAAATAATACATACAAATTAGGCTATGATGCATGTATGACATATCAAATATATGTGTGTAGGCGCATCTAATCTAAATGACATACGTATGCATGGCAACGCTTTTATCATCACATATTATAAAGCATACATGAATTGACCGAGTACTGTGGATTATTTAACCTAAAAAAAATTAGAATCTAAAATTACAAAAATACGCCCAAGGCATTCCTTGGTCTTCTTGTAATTTCCGAGTCTTCTAGTCTCTTCAGGTCACTTCGATTCATCTCATGAATCCGAAATAGGAAATCCGTATGGAACGCACTAGGCAACACTTGCCAACGGAACCGTGCAAGACGACATGAATAGTGCCCGACATGAACAGTACCGTGCATGAACAGTACCCGCATGAATAGTACCTGAATGAACAGTACCACACATGAACAGTACCACGCATGAACAGTACCGTCACGCGTATTTCCGATTTCGCCCTTCCGACTTCGTGATTTTTCCAGGTCTTCAATATAGGTTACATTTTTTTTTACATTACAATAACAGAAAAAAAAATAATAATAAAAAATATAATACAACCCATAAACCATAAATCCACAGTACCATATAATTAACGATCAATCATGTTTTTGTAAATAAACAAATTCAATATACATACAAAAACAACATACAGTCAATTTAAATAGTGCCTACACAATCATACATACAGGAGCATCGAAAACAATTTCCTGTTCCGAAAAAAAAAATTGGCTCTGATACCAATTGTTGGAACCCCGTTCACTGGTAACGCAGCGGAAATAGGTTTTAAAAATTTTATACAGATCATAAACGATCTGGAACCAGTGAACTTAGGATCGCAATTCTTTTTCCGGAGCTGACACATATAATATGTAAATACAGGAAATTGTAATCAATAAATTAAAAAAAAAATTTAGAACCTTACCAACGTTTGGAGGCTCCTTCACTTCACGATATGCTCCTGATCTGTGCCACTGATCTTCCTAGCGATTCCCGGAACTGGTAACTAGCGTGTGGGCGCGTCACGTACTCAGGAACTTAGGAGGATGTACAGAAACGAAGAAGAAACTTTTTCTTCCAAGAGAATACACAAACTAGAACAATTCTAGTTGTTTAAAAAAAATATTAAATTTATTTTTCTTTGTTTCAATAGTACCCGTACTATTTGCTTCTTCTTTTTTTTTCTTTTGATTGATTCACGCACACACATTACTTGTTTCTCTTTTGTTTTTCTTTATGCATAATGAGTTTGTATCATATACAAACACTTGTGTATATCCTTTGTGTGCTATGTTTTTGTTATCAGTATATATCATATATATATTATTATAACTACAACTCTTTAATTGATATCTCTTTAGATTTTAAAAGATAATTAAATATTTATTTTGAATTTAAACATTTTAAATTCAATTTCAAATATTTAATTTAATAAAATAAAATAATCATATTATCTTATTCTATTTAAAATCAAATATCAACTAACATCCTCCATTTAGTGATTAATAACAAAATTAAATAATCTTATTATTTAATTTATTTAATCATCATTATTCATTAATTAAATAATCTCATTATTCAATTATTTCCCGAATAAATACGTGTCACTTTCGTAACACAATTAATTGGACAATCCAATTAATTAACCGTGACCCTTGTTACCTAAATCGATCGGGCTAGCAAGGGGACCTAATGGACCCACAGTATTTTGAGCTCCAATAATCATTGGAATCATTAATTAAACTCTTTAATTAATATTCCTTGATTATTAACACCGGTGTTATTCAACTAAAAACCCGAAGCTGCACTCTCTCAACTGCAGAAGCTTTTACACAGACCGATACAACTCGGTGTCCATCGATATAGCTATTACACATGGTGTGATCCTCCACAGTAGTTCATAATTAGAGCTGGGTCATAATGTCCGTTATACCCCTCTAATTACATATATCCTTTAAGTACCATTGTTTCTCTAATGAACAATAAATCCTATTTCCTCACGGAATTAGGAGAGCGCTCATATTGTCCAAGCCCCGAATCAACCCTTAAGGGAACTACCATCTACTTTTCACAAGAAGGAGTGGATTCCACTATTGTGTACATACCTTCCCAGCCACAAGCCAAACTGCAATCCCAACATACGGAGTATATTGATCAGGAATTGCATCTGACCTCACCATGGTATACCAAAGACCACGATCTAACCTGAAGGAGTCGATAAGACACTCAAGATTAAGATCACCCACATATAGCCATCATTAGTTGATATATATGAATCTCATCTGTAAACGGATCTTGGTGAGAGATTCATATAGATCATGGCCCAGTCCTATATGATCACATCATACAAGGTGCCTTCATTCCTATATCTCATATGAACGATTCAGGATAGAATCACCGTACATTACGGAATGGACCGCAGCTATAGATTAACCACAAATAAAGTACCCAGCTTTATTTGTTATCTATGGACTCTTTAGATTGCACGTCTCTTACTGTATCCATCCGTATATGACACTCATATACACAGTTCGAGATTACATCCAGCAATCTAGGATGTTAAAATATGCACAAGTTATAAAATAAACAACACAACAAGAATGAATTGAACTTTTTTTTGTTTTTTTTATTTCATTAATCCATTTACAAAATACATCTTTAGGGCATAAGCCCCAATAAAAACCACCACTCACAAAGCAACCTCACAAAAACAAAAAAGTTGGTCAACAAAAGTTTCTACATTACAATAAAGACTATAGTCTAAGTCTTGAACATCTTCAAGTCAATCCAAAGTTTGTAGAACCATCCAACCTACACATAATCAACAAAACAAACAAGCATACCTTCCAATATCAAGTGTGTGTGAGGTGCTTTCAATAACCATAAATAACACCAAACAACATCATTTGCAATAGCCTTAACAAAATACAATCAAATAATGTAATCATGCTATGCAATGTAATACTCCCCCTACATGATAGCTCTTAACTCCCCCTAAACAAGATACCACTAGTCCACTAAAGCTCATAACTCTTCTTTCCCTTTTTGTCATGAGATAGGCAGAGGGAGTCCCCCTTAATGGATAAGCTTTTGGCAAGTAGAGCTTATAGCATAAAACATATGAAAGTTCATATAAGCAACTTTATGCAACTCAATTACGTA
The DNA here is from genome assembly GCA_033220585.1 of Dipteronia sinensis. Taxonomy (NCBI): domain Eukaryota; kingdom Viridiplantae; phylum Streptophyta; class Magnoliopsida; order Sapindales; family Sapindaceae; genus Dipteronia; species Dipteronia sinensis. Next base: position 49,326,191 of record CM065638.1, on the reverse strand, counting down.
GGAGAGAATCAAAGAGTTTTATTTGATGAAAATGTGTGACACGATGCTTTGCAAGCAAGACATGTTGCATTCAAGTTCAAAAACAATGGTATTTGGCAAAGCAAACAACAAGGGTTTCCAAAAGAATTCAAATCAATTTTCACCCTTTGTCATGATTTCAAGCAATGGTATAGATTTTTTATAAGAAATTCAATTTAAAGAGCAACTATACCAAACTTTATAAGCGAAACAAGACATGGGCGACTATTTGCACCCTATTTGATTTTTCCAGGTAAGATACCCGTATGATAGTAGCTTTGTTCAACTAATAAAGATAGAGAGAAGACTAAATTTGGATGAGACATCCTTATTTATTGAATAGACACATGGTCCTTATGTAGTTTAGTCTTCTCATTTGCTTATGCATACAGTTTTACATTCATGTTTAAGCAATCAAAAATACGTCTTCATGCATATCAACTTAAAGCATATCATTAGTAAAAACATCATGTCAAGGAGATCAATTATAGGTCATTCAAATTGTACTTCCAAAGTAAATCTCCTAGTCCAAAAATTCATGTTTGAACATAAATATAACATGGATTGCAAGAAAAGCAATTTTCACACTTATTAAGAAAATAACATAACGATATGCACAACCGATCATCTCAAGCAATTAATGAAGAAGCATAAAATATATAAATGTAGCACAATGCACTTTCATGCCAACTTGCTCTCTTTGCTTGAGCTCCCCATATGAGGTCAAGACATACCATTTCAAGACATACCACAAATCCCAATAGACTTACTAAGGTTGCCAAACCTAATAGTGTCTAAGGGCTTTGTAAATAAGTCCGCTAGTTGGTCATTAGTTCCCACATGCTCCAATGCAATAGTTTTGCTCTCAACTAGCTCTCTAATGAAATGATGTCTAATGTCAATGTGCTTTGTCCTAGAATGTTGGACGGGTTTCTTAGAAATGTTTATGGCACTCATGTTGTCACAAAACAAGGTGAGAGTGCCTTGCTTCAAGCCATAGTCGGCAAGCATTTGCTTCATCCACAACAATTGGGTACAAGCACTACCGGCGGCTATGTATTCCGCCTCGGCTGTGGATAGGGAAATTGAGTTTTGCTTCTTGCAAAACCAAGAAACCAAGTTGTTGCCTAAAAAAAACAACCACCCGATGTACTTTTCCTATCATCACAATTCCCCGCCCAATCGACATCACTAAATCCAACAAGATTTGGATTAGTGTCAAAGGAGTACCATATCCCATGATTGGAGGTACCATTCACTAAATCGAATGATCCTCTTCACCGCAACAAGGTGAGATTCTTTGGGATTGGCTTGGTACCTAGCCCAAACACCCACACTAAAGGAGATATCGGGTCTACTTGCGGTCAAGTATAGCAAACTGCCTATCATGCCACGATACAATCTTTGATCAACACTTTTACCACTAGCATCCTTGCTTAGCTTCAAAGTGGTACTCATGGGTGTGTCACAATGTTTGGCATTGTCAAGACCAAACTTCTTCACTAGGCTTTTGGCATACTTAGCTTGGGATATGAAAATCTCATCATGCATTTGCTTAATTTGCAAGCCTAGGAAGTAATTTAGTTCACCAACCATGCTCATTTCAAATTCAAGAGACATGACATCAACAAATTGTCTCACTTTTGACTCATTAGTGGAACCAAATACAATATCATCAACATAAATTTGAGCTATGAGCATCTTTGTTGCACTTGATGAACAAAGTCTTGTCAACACTACCTCTTGAGTAGCCATTGTCAACAAGATAAAGAGTGAGGCGCTCATACCAAGCCCTCAGTGCTTGTTTCAACCCATAAAGTGTCTTTTTGAGGCGATAGACATGATTGGGGTGGTGTGGATCCACAAACCCCTTGGGTTGTTCAACAAACACTTCCTCATGCAAGAAACCATTGAGGAAGGCACCCTTAACATCCATTTGGTGTAATTTGAACTTATACACACAAGAAATGGACAAGAGAAGCCTTATAGACTCAAGACGGCAATGGGAGCAAAAGTCTCCTCAAAGTCAATACCCTCAATTTGAGAGTATCCTTGTGCCACAAGCCTAGCCTTGTTGCGCACAATGTTGCCATCCTCAACCGACTTGTTCCTATACACCCATTTGGTGCCGATGACATTAGTATCCTTGGGTCTAGGAACTAGAGTCCAAACCTCATTTCTTTCAAATTGGTTTAGCTCTTCTTGCATGGCAAGAACCCAAAACTCATCATTCAAGGCTTCATCAACCTTTTTGGGTTCAACTTGAGAGGTGTAACAAGTATAGCTAATTTGATTAGCTATTTGACGCCTAGTCCTAACACCCTCATTCACATCTCCAAGAATGTCATTCTTGTTGTGGAGATGTCTAACCCATGGAGCGGGTTCTTTAGAGTCCAAAGAAGGATCTCTATCAAGAGGTTGATCATCCTCTTCACTATGATTTGACTTCTAATCACTTGAAGTCTCACCACACTCCTTCAAAGGAAGGTCACCAATCTCACAAACATCCTCCTCATGGTCAACATTTTTGGGCCTACAATCATCAATGACAATATTTGATGATTCCATGACACTTCAAGTTTTTAGATTGAAAACTCTATAGGCCTTGCTATTGAGTGCATATCCAATGAAAATACCCTTATCACTCTTGGCATCAAACTTGCCAAGTTGATCACGGTCATTAAGAATATAGCACTTACTACCAAAGATATGGAAATAGCTAACATTGGGTTTTCTTCCATTCCATAACTCATAGGATGTTTGTTTGGTCCCGGGTCTAAGGAAAACTCTATTCCCTATATAACAAGCCGTATTAACGGCTTCGGCCCATAAATTCCTAGGAACCTTGTTGCTAAGCAACATCACCCGAGCCATCTATTGTAAAACCATATTCTTCCTTTCCACAACTCCATTTTGTTGGGGAGTTCTAAGAGCCGAGAATTTATGGGAAATACCTAGACCATTACAAAAACTCTCAAAGCTACTATTCTCAAATTTTTTCCCATGATCACTTCTAATTCTCTTAATGCTCATAATGTGAGAATTTTTCTCATTTTAAATTTTGACACATAGCATTTTGAATTTCTCAAAAGCTTCGGACTTCTCTCTAAGGAAGTAAGTCCATGTGAACCTAGAGAAGTCATCAACCACTACAAGGATATACCTTTTACCACCTAGACTCTCGGTTTGCATGGGACCCATGAGGTCCATATGAAGGAGTTCCAATGGCTCCTTGGTACAAAGGAATTTTCCCTTCTTGTGCACACTTTTGGTTTGCTTCCTTTGTTGATAAGGTCCACAAACTCCCTCAAAGCTCTTCCCAAGCTTAGGAAGGCCTCTCATAACATTCAACCTCTCAATGACTTTCAAGTCACTATAATTCATGTGGCCAAATCTTTGATGCCACAACTCAACTTGCTCACAACTAGACAAGGTACAAGAGATGTTACTAGACTCAAGACAATAACAATTGTCACTTGATCTCTTGCCTTTTAAAAGAACTTGCCCATTTTCCTTAAGAATAGAGCAATCAACTTTGCCAAACATAACCGAAAGCCCTTCATCACTTAAATGTGATATACTTATGAGATTGGCTTGCAAGCCATCTACATAGAGAGCATTGAGTAAGAAGGGCAAACTAGGAATAGATATATTACCTTTCCCTATGACCTTTTTCCGTGAACCATCACCAAAGGTGACAAATCCACCATCCTCCATCACAAGAGTCTCAAAGAAACTTGAAAATACACAAAGTGTGTCTAATACAACCTAGAGGGGGGGTGAATAGGTTTTAGTTGATTTATTACCAACTTTTCGACTTAATCAATTTTAATAATCCTACTCCATATTAACAATCAATCAATCCAATATAAATATGCGGAAAACAATAAAAACACAAGGATTGATTTACGTGAGAAACCCTCCAACTGGGCAAAACTCACGGGCTATCCTCCTAGCCACAAACGGTCATCAAATCCACTATTTGAACGAAAGTTTACAACCTAGGTTGACCTCAAGTCACACCTACTTGGTCACTAACCCTTTCACTCTACCCAACAGGCCTTTAATAGTGATTCTTAACCACAAGCTTGTGCACTAACTCACTTAGTCACAAAGCTTAACAATCAATGAAGAGGTTAAACAACCTAAGTGAATATGTAAAAGATATTCAAGTATGCAATTAATGCTAGGCAACAATAAATGCTTATCTAAGGATTTAAAGATGACAATAAGTGTAAATCCTAGATATCAATATCTAAATGCAAATGCATGAAGATTTAGCTAGAAGGGTAAAATCGTCCTAAATGCTAGCTATTAATGAACAAGTCTCTCAACCAACACACAACAACTCAATCATGTTATAAATGCCAATAAACATAAAGATATGCAATAAAATCATATAAAAGAGCTAACCCTAGGCAAACAAGAACATAAATAAATACAAAGAGATTTAGGGCATGTTCAAGTTACCTAGTCAATGAAAGCAAGAAGAATCCATGATGAGATAATGCTTGAAGAGGTTAGATGCACATGGATTTGTGTTTGGTTGAGTAAAGATGAGTTCTTGGGAGTTTCTCTCTCTAAGGGAAGCTTGGCCTATTAAAAATGGCTTCTTGAACTCATAAAAACGAGCAAGGAAGAAGATAGAGCATATATAAGGGAGCCCTAGTTGAAACATCGTCGTTTTGAACTTAGGGCATAAAATCCCGTCAATACCGCTAGATGGACCGCGTCTCAGGCATGTGTCCAGACCGCGGTACACACAGCAGTGCACCGTCTGGACAACAACGCGGTGCAGGGCGCTGTGCATGCAGGTGCACAAGCCGCGGTATGGGCAACAGAGGCTTACTAGACAACACCGCGACTTGGGTCACTTTGCGTGCAAGTGTGCAGGAAGCGGTACATGAAGCATGACTCTGCTGAGGTAAACCGCTCTGTATCCCGCGGTGCAAGTAAGTCTTGCCAAGCGGTCTAGGCCGCGCTAAGAGAAGAAATTCTCTTTTCTGGGCAAACTCAACACACTAAGTGATGTGCAAAATGTGCAAGTGTGGAGTGTGAAAAGAGGCATACAATACATCATTCAATTACATGAAGATAGAAACATAACGCATGCAAGTGAGTGTGTGCAACTAGATCTCTTCAAAGAAAGTTAAACTGGTGAGATACCTTTGAAGTGCTCTTTGAGAGAGATGATGTCCTTGAAGCTTGATCACACTCAAGAGGCCTAAATTACCCTTACAAAGAATAATCCCCAATGTGGTTTGTCAAAGAAATAAGCCAATCAAAATATGAGGAACTTACAATCTCCCCCTTTGGCTATTTCGTGACAAAACCACCACTCACAAATCATCCTCACAAAAAATAAAAACTAAAGGTCAACAAATAGATATTCTACATTACAAAAAGATACCTAGATACTAGGTCTTCAAAACTTCAAGCTCTTGTAGAATAGCCATCCCTACAAAACACAGAGACTACACTTTCCAAGACAAGTGTATGTGAGGTGATCAAGAGAGATAGATAAATAAGAGCAATTTGCATAATAAAAGAAAACTTCAACATGCAACATGCAAATGCTCTCCCCCTATATAGGTTACTCCCCCTCAATGGGACAATCTCTCCAAATATGCAATCCCCTTAAATAAAACCATTACTCCCCCTTTTTGTCATGAGATAGGCAAAGGAGTATTCCCCAACCGGGTCACTTTAGCAAAGAGAGCTATTTGCAAGATAAGTGCATAATCATATACAACAACGTTATGCAACTCAATTAATTGAGAGAGAATCATTGAGGGTTTTATTGTTTAGAAGAAGATGTGTGACTTAATTGCTTTAGATGTAAGACATGTAACTTCATGGTTCAAGCAAATGGTATTTGGCAAAGCAAACATCAAAAGGGTTTCCAAAAGAATTCAAACCAATTTATACCCTTTTGTTATAAGCAAACAAGATATAGTTTTTCAAAATGAATTTCAATTTAAAGAGCAACTATATCAAACCTTATGAGCAAAACAAGACATGAGTGACTTTTGCACCCTTTTTGATTTTTCCGGGTGGGATACCCGTATGATAGTAGTCTTGTTCAACTAATAAAGAGAGAGAGAAGACTAAATTTGGATGAGATATCCTTGTTTATTGCATGGATACTAGATCTTTATTTGGTTTAGTCTTCTCATTTGCGTTAACACATATTTTGCATTAGAGCAAACAAAAAAAAACATTTCATGCATATTATTTTAAGCATGTCAATAAAGGTTCTCATGTCATGGAGTTAAATTATGGGTCATTCAAGTGTACTTTCCCAATCAAAATCTCCTAGTCCAAAAATGCATTTTTGAACATAAAGGTGACATGGATTACAAATCAAGCAAGGCACACTTATTAAATAAAAATCCATATAAGAATATATATAAGCACAACCAAGAATACTCAAGCAATTAATAAAGAAGCATAAAGTTGATCAAGTTTTTGCTTATTCCAACCTACAAGGTTGCTCTCTTTGCTTGAGTTCCCCATTAGGGTCAATCACCAAAACACATCAAGGCATATGACAAATCCCAATAGACCTACTAAGTGACTTGAACCTAGTTGAGTCTAAGGGCTTTGTAAATAAATCCGCTAGTTGATCATTAGTGCCCACATGCTCAAGTGCAATGCATTTGTTTTCAACTAGTTCCCTAATAAAATGATGCCTAATGTCTATATGCTTTGTCCTAGAGTGCTGAACAGGATTCTTTGAAATGTTAATTGCACTCATGTTATCACAATAAAGGGTAAGAATACCTTGATCAAAGCCGTAATCCACAAGCATTTGTTTCATCCAAAGGAGTTGTGTGCAAGCACTCCCGGCGGCTATGTATTCCGCTTCAGCTGTGGATAGAGAGATGGAATTTTGCTTCTTGCAAAACCATGAGACTAAGTTGTTGCCTAGGAAGAAGCAACCGCCCGATGTACTCTTCCTATCATCATAATTTCCTGCCCAATCTGCATCACTAAAGCCAACTAAGCTAGCATTAGTGTCAAAAGAGTACCATATCCCATAGTTGGATGTCCCATTCACATACCGAATGATTCTCTTCACGGAGAAGAGATGGGATTCCTTGGGATCCGCTTGGTACCTAGCATACACACCCACACTAAAGGCTATATCGGGTCTACTTGCGGTCAAGTAAAGCAAGCTACCAATCATACCACGATAAAGACTTTGTTCCACACTCTTGCCACTAGCATCCTTGCTTAGTTTCAAGGTGGTACTCATGGGTGTGTCACAATGTTTGGCATTCTCAAGGCCAAACTTCTTCACTAGGTTCTTAGCGTACTTAGCTTGGGATATGAAAATCCCATCATGCAATTGCTTGATTTGCAAACCTAGGAAGTAATTGAGCTCCCCAACAAGACTCATCTCAAACTCATGAGACATGACATCAACAAATTTTTGGACTTTGGATTTGTTGGTGGAGCCAAAAACAATATCATCAACATAAATTTGAGCTATGAAAAGCTCATCCTTGTTCCTCTTGATGAATAAAGTTTTGTCAACACTACCCCTAGTGTAGTCATTTTCAACAAGAAATTGAGTGAGGCGCTCATACCAAGCCCTAGGTACTTGTTTCAACCCATATAAAGCCTTCTTGAGGCTATAGACATGATTGGGGTGGTGTGGATCCACAAACCCCTTGGGTTGCTCGACAAACACTTCCTCATGCAAGAAACCATTTAGGAAGGCACTCTTAACATCCATTTGATGCAATTTGAACTTGTGCACACATGATATGGACAAAAGAAGCCTTATGGACTCAAGACGGGCAACCGGAGCAAAAGTCTCCTCAAAGTCAATACCCTCAATTTGAGAGTATCCTTGTGCTACAAGTCTAGCCTTGTTACGCACAATGTTGCCATTCTCATCCGACTTATTCCTATATACCCATTTGGTTCCTATGACATTAGTATCCTTGGGTCTAGGAACAAGAGTCCAAACCTCATTTCTTTCAAATTGGTTTAGCTCTTCTTGCATGGCAAGAACCCAAAACTCATCATTCAAGGCTTCATCAACCTTTTTGGGTTCAATTTGAGAGGTGTAACAAGTATAGCTAATTTGATTAGCTATTTGACGCCTAGTCCTAACACCCTCATTCACATCTCTAAGAATGTCATTCTTATTGTGGAGATGTCTAACCCATGGAGCGGGTTCTTTAGAGTCCAAAGATGGATCTTTATCAAGAGGTTGGATGACCTCTTCATCAAGGCTTGACTTCACATCAATTGAAGTCTCACCATTCTTCTCCAAGAAAGGATCATCAAGCACAATGACCTCCTCATCATGGTCTCTAGTCTTAGGCCTACAATCATCTATGACGACATTAGATGATTCCATGACACTCCGAGTTTTTAAGTTGAAAACTCTATAGGCCTTACTATTAAGGGCATAGCCAATAAAAATCCCCTCATCACTCTTGGCATCAAACTTGCCAAGTTGATCTCGGTCATTTAGAATGTAGCATTTGCTCCCAAATGAGTGGAAGTAGCTAATATTTGGCTTCCTACCCTTCCATAATTCATAGGAGGTTTGCCTAGTACCAGGCCTTAGGAAGACTCTATTTCCTATGTTGCAAGCCGTATTGACGGCCTCTGCCCAAAGGTTCCTAGGGACATTGTTGCTAAGCAACATCACACGGCCCATCTCTTGAAGGACCTTATTCTTCCTCTCAACAACCCCATTTTGTTGAGGAGTTCTAGGAGCCGAAAACTCATGGGAAATGCCTAAGCTATTGCAATAGCTTTCAAAACAAGCATTTTCAAATTCCCTCCCATGGTCACTCCTAATTCTTTTAATGCTTTTAATGTGTGAGTTCTTTTCATTTTGAATTTTAGTGCAAAGCATTTTAAATTTTTCAAAAGTTTCAGATTTTTCTCTAAGAAAATATGTCCATGTAAATCTAGAGAAATCATCAACACAAACAAAAATGTATCTCTTGCCCCCGAGACTCTCGGTTTGCATGGGACCCATAAGGTCCATATGTAGAAGCTCTAATGTCTCCTTGGTGGTGAGATACTTGCCTTTCTTGTGCATACTTTTGGTTTGTTTCCCTTGTTGACAAGGTCCACAAACGCCATCGACTTTCTTCCCAAGCTTAGGGAGGCCACGCACAACCTTGAACTTATCTAAGATTCTCAAATCTCGATAGTTCATATGGCCAAGTCTTTGATGCCATAACTCAATTTCCTCACATTTGGACATATTGCAAGAGATAGCACTAGCTTCAAGACAATAGCGATTGTCACTAGATCTCTTTCCTTTTAGCAAGGTTTGTCCATTTGGCATTAAAATAGAGCAATCATTTTTGTTAAACAATACAGAGAGTCCATCATCATTAAGATGAGAAATGCTTATAAGATTGGCTTGCAAGCCATCAACAAGTAAAGCATTGGACAAAGAGGGTAAATCGGGAATGGAAATGGTTCCTTTCCCTATGAATTTCTTTCTAGATCCATCACCAAAGGTGACAAATCCTCCATCCTCCAAGACAAGGGATTTAAAGAAGCTCTTGTTCCCCGTCATATGCCTAGAACACCCACTATCCAAATACCAAGTGTTAGAGGCATTTGCCTTCAAGGCAATTTGAGCCACATAGCAAGAATAGTTATCCCTTCTAATCCACCTAGGTGTAATGTTCTCATTCCTAGTGGTATTAGTCACATTGACTCTAGATTTCCTAGGGTCATGCAAATTTGCTCTAGATTTCCTAGGAACATGCATTTTAGCTCTAGCTCTATTTCTTTCAATCATGCTCTTGATTCTACACATTTCAATGTATTTGAAGCAATTTGGTCTAATGTGACCATCAACACCACAAAAGTGACAAGTGGGAATAAAATAAGAAGACATACCATGCCCTTGTGAGTACAAAGGGGCTTTCCCACGCATATGAGCTTGTCTTTGGTGTTGGATTGGTTCTCTTCTTCTTTGTTGTTGAGTTGGAATGAATTGCTTCCTTGATTGACCTTGCATGAATTGCTTTCTGGCTTGATGGTATTTCGGTTGAGGGAAACTTGCTTGATGCACCCTTGTTGATTGAGCTTGAGCTTGTTTCCCTTGTGCAACCTTGACTTGAGGATCTTTAGAGTACTCTCCTAGTTCGATCTTCTTCCTAGGATATTATGGGGGTGGAGGCTCTTTGTTATCCAAACTCTTGACAAACACAATCTTGCTTGAGGATGAGGTCTCCTTGTTATCTTCATAGCCAAGACCTTTCTTATCACTTGGCCTCTTGCCAACTCCCAACATGTGGTCAAGTTTATTCGTGCTTGAAGTCATCTTAGCAATGATCTCTCTAGCTTCTTCAAGCTCCTTTTCCATCAATTCCTCATTCCTTTTGGCTATCTTCACTTCTTTATTTAAGTGAGTAGCTTCGGCGGATAGCTTGAGATTCTCTCCTTTTAGCCTTTGAATCTCTTTCTTCATCTTCAATCTTGAGCTTTGAAAATGCTCAATGAAGCCTTCAAGATCCATTCCTCCTATATCCATATTTGTTGAATGGGATGAAGAGTCACCATTGCTAGAGTCATCTTCACTTTGTTTCTCAACCTCTTCATCATCTATTGCTTCCTTACTCTTGAGAGAAGATGCGAAGGCAATAAAGTTTGCCACATGATCCTCATCATCTGAGGATTCTCCTTCTTCTTCCAAGTCATCACCATCGCTCCACGTGGCGGCCATGGCCTTTCCTTTCTTCTTATTTTTCAAATTTCCACAATCCGTGGAGATGTGTCCGAAACCTCCACATTCGAAGCATTAGATCCCTTTTCTTGTGGGCTTGTCTTCACTTGACTCAAACTTCTTGAAAGGAGTCTTCTTCTTTATTTCTTTTCCTTTGGATCCAAATCCCCTCTTCTCAAAATTGATGTACTTCTTGAATCTTTTCACCATGAGGGCCATTTCTTCATCTGAGTCTTCTTCCTCCTTCTCAACCTTAGAAGTCTTCAGAGCAATACTCTTTTGCTTCTTTTGAGGTGTAGGTGTGGGAGTCCATCTAGACTCATATGCTAAAAGCCTTCCAATAACTTCACTTGGCTTCATATTCTTGTAGTCACTATTCTCCTCAAGAGCAGTCACTTTTGACTCAAATCTTGCTGGAAGCGACCTCATAATTTTTTGCTTGATCCTCCTATCCGAATAGGGATCACCAAGTTGATGGCTCTGATTGACTATGTCCATCAACTTCACTTGAAAGTCGTTGAAGCACTCATCCTCCTCCATCCTAATTTGCTCGAATTGTGTTTGGAGGACTTGAAGCTTGGAGTCCTTGACCACCTCGGTTCCCTCATGGGCCGTCTCTAGAATCTCCCATGCCTCTTTTGCTATTCTTGTTGTTTGGATCAATTTGTACTGATTGTCATCCATTGCACAAAGAATAGCATGCATAGCCTTGTTGTTCCACTTGGATGCTTCAAACTCTTGAGTTGACCATTCCGACTTTGGCTTGGGAACTACACTTTCGTCTTCAAGAGTCTTTTCCGGAAGAGTGTAGCCATCTTCAATTGCCATCCATGCTCGGTCATTTATTTGGCAAATGTAAGACTCCATCTTGCCTTTCCAAGAGGCATAGTTTATTCCGGTGAGCAAAGGGGGTCTTGTGCTAGAGGCTCCCTCATTACCACTTCCGTTCCCACTCATAGTGATTGGGTATGAATGAGATGAATGTTTATGATGCAACAAACACAATCAAAATGCAAGACATACAACGAGCAAGGATCACCTAAGTGTATCTAGGAACCCGCTCTGATACCAATTGAAAATACACAAAGTGTGTCTAATACAACCTAGAGGGGGGGGTGAATAGGTTTTAGTTGATTTATTACCAACTTTTCGACTTAATCAATTTTAATAATCCTACTCCATATTAACAATCAATCAATCCAATATAAATATGCAGAAAACAATAAAAACACAAGGATTGATTTACGTGAAAAACCCTCCAACTAGGCAAAACTCACGGGCTATCCTCCTAGCCACAAACGGTCCTCAAATCCACTATTTGAACGAAAGTTTACAACCTAGGTTGACCTCAAGTCACACCTACTTGGTCACTAACCCTTTCACTCTACCCAACGGGCCTTTAATAGTGATTCTTGACCACAAGCTTGTGCACTAACTCACTTAGTCACAAAGCTTAACAATCAATGAAGAGGTTAAACAACCTAAGTGAATATGTAAAAGATATTCAAGTATGCAATTAATGCTAGGCAACAATAAATGCTTATCTAAGGATTTAAAGATGACAATAAGTGTAAATCCTAGATATCAATATCTAAATGCAAATGCATGAAGATTTAGCTAGAAGGGTAAAATCGTCCTAAATGCTAGCTATTAATGAACAAGTCTCTCAACCAACACACAACAACTCAATCATGTTATAAATGCCAATACACATAAAGATATGCAATAAAATCACATAAAAGAGCTAACCCTAGGCAAACAAGAACATAAATAAATACAAAGAGATTTAGGGCATGTTCAAGTTACCTAGTCAATGAAAGCAAGAAGAATCCATGATGAGATAATGCTTGAAGAGGTTAGATGCACATGGATTTGTGTTTGGTTGAGTAAAGATGAGTTCTTGGGAGTTTCTCTCTCTAAGGGAAGCTTGGCCTATTAAAAATGGCTTCTTGAACTCATAAAAATGAGCAAGGAAGAAGATAGAGCATATATAAGGGAGCCCTAGTTGAAACAGCGTTGTTTTGAACTTAGGGCACAAAATCCCGTCAATACCGCTAGATGGACCGCGTCTCAGGCATGTGTCTAGACCGCGGTACACACAGCAGTGCACCGTCTGGACAACAACGCGGTGCAGGGCGCTGTGCATGCAGGTGCACAGGCCGCGGTATGGGCAACAGAGGCTTACTGGACAACACTGCGACTTGGGTCGCTTTGCGTGCAAGTGTGCAGGAAGCGGTACATGAAGCATGACTCTGCTGAGGTAAACCTCTCTGTATGCCGCGGTGCAAGCAAGTCTTGCCAAGCGGTCTAGGCCGCGCTAAGAGAAGAAATTCTCTTTTCTGGGCAAACTCAACACACTAAGTGATGTGCAAAATATGCAAGTGTGGAGTGTGAAAAGAGGCATACAATACATCATTCAATTACATGAAGATAGAAACATAATGCATGCAAGTGAGTGTGTGCAACTAGATCTCTTCAAAGAAAGTTAAACTGGTGAGATACCTTTGAAGTGCTCTTTGAGAGAGATGATGTCCTTGAAGCTTGATCACACTCAAGAGGCCTAAATTACCCTTACAAAGAATAATCCCCAATGTGGTTTGTCAACGAAATAATCCTATCAAAATATGAGGAACTTACAAAACTCTTGTTTCCGGTCATGTGCCTAGAACACCCACAATCAAGATACCAAGTATTGAAGGCCTTGGCTTTCAAAGCCATTTGAGCCACATAGCAAAAATATTCATTTTTTCTAGTCCACTTAGAAGCAACATTTTCAACCCTAGGAGCCTTTGGTTCATTTGCTCTAAGTTCCCTAGGTGCATGCTTTTTGGCTCTTCTAAGCATATTTTTCTCAATCATGTTCTCAAATCTACACAATTTGATATACTTAAAGCAATTAGGCCTTATATGGCCTTCGATACCACAATAATGACAATTAGGAGTAAAGTAGGAGTTCATACCATAGCCTTATGCAACCATTTGAGGTTTCCTTCTCCTTTGAGTAGTCCTTTGATGTTCAACAAACTCTCTCCTTTGTGGTTGAGCCAAAGTAGCATGTCTTCCTTGTTGAGCATACACGATCCTTGATTGTGGAGGAGGGATCTTTTCATGTGGAGGTCATGATTGAAATGCTCTAACTTGTTATGGTTGAGCCTTTGTTGGAATCTTGGCTTGAGCATGTTTTAAGGATTCTCCAATTTCAATCCTTCTTGTAATTTGTTGTGGGATTTTGACTTCTTCAACTTCTTGACTCTTGACAAAAGTAGTCTTTTTCAAAGAAGTAGTACTCACATCTTCCTCATATCCCAAATCCCTCTTATCACTAGGGCTCTTTCCAATTGATAGCATCTTGTCAAGCTTCTCGGTTTCGGAGGTCATCTTGGCAATTACTCCTTTTGCCTCTTCAAGCTCCTTCCTTAAGCATTCTTCACTTTTCTTGATCACAACAAGTTCCAACTTCAAGCTTTCTTCCCTTTCTCTTGTTCTTTTCACTTCTTCACTCAAGTGAATCATCTTGTAGGTCAATTCAAGGTTCTTCCTTTTCAACTCTTGAATCTCTTTTTTCTTCTTAGCTCTAGAACTTTTGAAGTATTCCATGAAGTCTTCATAGTCCATCTCCTTATCAAATTCATGCTTGGACTCGGATGACGTACTCCCATTACTTTAGTCATCTTCTTCTTCCTCTAGTTTGTCATTCTCCTCTTCTTGGTCACTCATAACTTCCTTGCTATTGTGAGATGATGAGAAGGCAATAAAGTTTGCAACTTGATCTTCATCATCCGAAGACTTTTCTTCCTCCTCTAAGTCTTCACTATCACTCCACGTAGCCGCCATCGCCTTTCCTTTCTTCTTTTTCTTTAAGTTGTCACATTCGGGGGGCAATGTGACCATACCCACTACACTCATAGCATTGAATACTCTTCTTGGAGTCCTTCTTTTCACTTTTCTTCACTTTTTTTAAAAGGAGTCTTCCTCTTCACAAATTTTCCCTTAGAGCCCATCCCCTTCTTCTCAAACTTCATGAACTGCTTGAACCTCTTCACCATAAGAGCCATTTCTTCATCCAAATATTCTTCCTCCCTTTCTTCTTTAGAGGTCTTCAATGTAATGTTCTTTTGCTTCTTTTGAGGTGTTGTTGAAGTAGGGGCTCTTCTTGACTCAAAAGCCATCAACTTGCCAATTATCTCACTTGGCTTCATTTTCTTATATTCGCTGTTCTCCTCAATAGCGGTCACCTTTGCATCAAATCTCTCCGGGAGAGACCTCATAATTTTTTGGTTTATCCTTTTATCCATATATGGATCGCCTAATTGATGACTTTGGTTAACGATATCCATTAGCTTCACTTGGAAGTCATTGAAGCACTCGTGATCTTCCATCTTCAAGGACTCAAATTGAGTTTGAAGGACTTGCAATTTGGAGTCTTTTACTACATCGGTTCCTTCATGTGCCATCTCCAATATTGTCCATGCTTCATGTGCATTCCTTGTGGTTTGGATTAGCTTGTGTTGATTCTCATCCACCGCACACAGGATTGCATGCATGGCCTTGTTATTCCATTTGGAGGCTTCAAAGTCTTTAGTATCCCATTCCGATTTAGGATTGGGCACGATGCTTTCATCTTCGAGAGTCTTGGTAGATGTGTAACCATCCTCAATAACCATCCAAACTCGATCGTCAATTTAGCATAGGTAGGATTCCATTTTTCCTTTCCATGATGAGTAATTAACCCCCGTAAGAAGTGGAGGTCTTGAACTAGATGCTCCCTCTCGCTCATATGCGTTTCCACTCATGGTGTTTAAGGGTGAATGAGATGAATGCAATCAATTACACAAAAAGAAAAGGAAAACAAGCAAGACACACTAACAAAAAAGAAATCTAATGCAAAACACTCCTAGAGAGCAAATGATCTCCTAATTATGTTAAGGAACCCGCTCTGATACCAATTGAAAATACACTAAGAGTGATAAAACTAACCTAGAGGGGGGGGGGTGAATAGGTTTTAGTTAAATTAAATGCCATCTTTTTGATTAATCAAAATTAAACAACACAACCCCTAATCTCTAACACCATCAATCATTGCCATAATAAAAATGTGGAATAAACAAAATGACACAATCATATGATTTACGTGAGAAACCCTCCAACTGGGTAAAAACTCACGGGCCTAATCGCCAATCGAACCCTCAAATCCACTATTTGCAAAAATGATTACAACCTAGGTTGACCACAACACACCTAATCAGTTACTAATTCATTCTTGCTACCCGCAGACCTTTAATAGTGATTTTAAGCTCTTGCTTGTATACTACCAAAGGCAAATACAAGACTTAACTCTTAAATAAAGAGATATGGAACCTAAAGTGAATATGATGATATTCTAAATGCACAAAATGCAAGGTCAACACATTTAATGCTTATCTAGTCATGAATGAATACTTCAAAAAATCCTAGATATCATGTTGCTATATGACACACATATAACCTAGCTATATAAAATCAAAGTATTCCTAGATGCAATAGCTATCACAATACAACAACCCAAACATCAACAAAAATCTCTATTTATAATGAAAAATTATAATCTAGATGCAAAAGAAATATAAAAGAGATTTCTTGTTAAGCAAGAACACAAAGATGGATGAGAGTGGTGTTCTACATACCAAGTAAGCTATGTTGATGAAAACCCATGCTTAGAAACATCCTAGATAAAGCTAGATGATGATGGAACCATGAATGAATGATGGGTGATTGTGTTTTGGACAATAAAAATGGTTTCTTGCTACCTTTTCTTGCAAGACACTCTTGAGCTCTAAAAGGAATGAAAGAGAATGTATTCTAAAGCTCTAAAGAGGTAAGGAAGAGGAAAGGGCATATATATATGAAGCCCTAGACAAAATGACACCGTTTTGAAAATAGTGGCAAAATCATGTCATTACCGCTTTGCGTACTGCGGCTCGGGCAAGTTGTCCAGACTGCGGTACACACAGCAGTGTGCCTACTGGACAATAACGCGGTTGGGACCGCTGTGCGTGCAGTGCACATGCCGCGGTCAAGGCATCAGGGGACTACTGAAGTTAACCGTGACAGGGACCGTTGAGCGAACAAGTGTACAGGACGCGGTCCAGGTAGCATAGGCCGACTGATGATTACAACTTAGTATGCCGCGGTGCAAGCAGTGCTTGCCAAGCGGTCTAGGTCGCGATCATAGAAGAAACCCTATTTTCTAGGCAGACTTAACACACAAAGTGATGTGCAATATGTGTAAGTGTGGAGTGTGATAAGTGACATACAATGCATCATCCAGTTGTATGTAAACAAGAATATAATGCATGCAAGTGAGTGTGTGCAGCTATATCCCTTCAAGTAAAAGTAGAGTCCAGTAATCTACCTTTCTTGAAGCACTTGGAGTCAAATGAGAGATCTTCAATTCCTAATCTACCCTTTTACAATGATTAACCCCAATTGTGATTTTGTCAATGAAATAAGCCAATCATAAAGTGAGGCACTTACAGATCTCTTAGGAAATCTATCTTGGGAATGTGAGTTGATGCATGCTCTTTCCACATTCACAGTATTTCAATTCCTTTCATAAGATCGATTTACAGAAATTGTGCGTTGTTTGAAAATACTCATATGTGAGTATATTTGATTTCGGTACGTAAACTCAATTGCATATGTTTGCTAGAGAGTGATCACCTAAAATTCTGAGTGAAAATATATTACTGAAATCCGATGAGGATTAGAGTTGAGGCAAATTTTATCTTTGGCATTTGAGTGTAGTTATTTTGTAAACCGAAAACATCCAAAGTATTGGCATACTTGCATTGCGTGATGCATTGTTATTAATTGGTATATTTGAGAATCTAGCATGCACGTGTTGTCTTTGCTTGGTATGTTTGGATTGCAACTGGACCAATTTTCTAGCAAAGTATACGTTTATGGGTGTCGTAACTGTAAACCCTTAGAAGACAAAACTTCTCCATCTAGGGATCGCCTAGTGGTTGAAAGGCATGTGGCATACAGTAAATGCCATCGTGTTTCCTATGGAAGTGGACTAGCTTAGTTTTTATTAACTTTTAGTATTATATGTTTTGTTTGTTTGTTTTTCTGTTTTTTGTTTTGCTCGAGGACTAGCAAATGATAGGTTTGGGGGTATTTGATCGGACTATTTTACACCTATTTTAGGTCCCCATTTTCCTTTCGTTTGTTCTCGTTTTCAAGCGTATTTTGTATATAATGTGTTTGTCGAGCCTTGTGTAGGTACAGATTCCTATTTCAAGGTTTTTAGCTTAAAGTTTATATTGGGAGGAAATGAGCAAAAAAGAGAATAAAACGGAAAGTATGTAGAGTTTCCGTGCCTTACCATTGATACAGACCACGACTGTGATCTAAGATCAGCCATGTTCAAGTGAATCCAGATGTTTCCATGGTTGATCCTTTTTCAAGCAAGAACGCAAACACTGAGACCGTGTGCGTGAACCCCTCTGCATTTTCTGACAGCTTATGGGCTGAAATTGTATGGGCCTGTGCAGAACGTCTGACTTGTGAAAGCCATAACTCCCTCCTTAGATAGAACTATGTTGAGATTATTATATATTCAGAAAGGTACAAAAGACTAGTTTCCAGAACGTTTTACAGATTGCGATTCCCACTTTTCTGAAGGAAGTTATGCGCGTTTGAGTAACTGGTGCGCAGAGCAGAATTTGCATTCGGTGGGCAATTCAGCATTCAACCAAACCGCTGTTTAGATCTCCAAATTAGGACAGTAACTGTCAACAACATTTTGGCAGCCAATTTATCTGGCACCATGGCCACCGTTTTGACCGCCCATCGGCACCTAGAGGTCGAGTTTTTGCCCAAAATTGAGGGGCAGTTTCGTCCCTTCACTACCATTTCATGCCCTAACCTCTCAACACAATATAAACACCGTTTCCTCTCTTCTCTTCAGAGAATATACACAGACCATACTTCATCTTCTTCATTCTTTTTCATCAAACAAGAGAGAGAGAGAAGCTTTCAAGCTTCCATGGAGGTTTTCCTCCATGGAAAGCTCACCACTACCATTTCTACCCATCTATCCCCACATTTGGGAATAGATTTCATGGAGTTAGGAGAGGTCTTTGACCAATTTCATGCTAGGCAAAGGATGGAACTCATTGAGGGCTTTCTTCAAGGGTTGTTTCTATTAACTCAATCTCCTTTTATTTCTTGTTTTCCATATGTGTAATCCCCATTTGGGAGTATTTGTAATCCTACACTTTGGCTATTTATATATGGTGATACTTATATTCATTTGGGTCTTGTTTCATTCTTGCTATTATTATGAATCAATCACTTATTGTGAATTGTATGTGTATGAATGGTTGGAAATTAATATGTATTCATAATTGGGATTAAGAGTAGATTAATTAGACTTCCCATTTTTGTGTGTATGTTGATGGATGATTAGAAATGCCTTGCTAGGATCAATTTGAGTGTATGGGAATTAGTTGGGGTTATGCCTATGGAAGGGCCTTTCCAGGTATGATCTTGGCTAATAGTTTACAAAAGTGGAAAGAACTTGGATTATGCACGGCTTGCTAGAAAAGGTTTTGGTTATTTGTTTTGTGCTTAAATGGTTCTTTGGGTATGCCTCACGATAGGGACTCTAGGTGAGTTATGGTTGGAGACAAATTTGGTATATCCACTTTTGGGATTTTTATCCAAGTCATTGGACCAAACGTTGTCGTTTTACATTACCAAGTTAGTATTGAGACTCAATCTAGCATGGTTTGTAGAATTGGTTCACAAATGTCGGTTGCGGTTTCGTGTTTGAAAGGCTTTTCAACACACTCTTCAACCCTTAGCTCAAATGAATGGATACCCTAAGTTGGATTTAGGCTAGAAAAAGCCATTGATTTGAGTGGATGTGCTTAAATGCTTAACCATCTAATAGATATGCCTTTGTGTTTGGTGAGCTTATTGACCCTTGTGTGACCATTATCTTGCATCTCTCCTATCCACCCTTTTATTATTTCTCACTTAATCACCATTCTCACCCCTCCATATTCTTTTGTTTATTTCTATATTTGCATTCTTTTCATTTTCTTTGCAGACACACACAACACCCTACACACACCATTCTCACCTCATCCACAATTCTCTTTATATGCTTTCAATAAACTACTAAAATTTGACACGGTTGACGACTCACAGCTCCCTACGTAACGATACCCTCGCTTACTACTTTACTAGTCTTTTGCTAGTTTAGAGCACATTGTGTAGGAACTTTTAGTATAAATATATTTTTGAATTCAGCGATTTGATAACGACACAAAAAGCTTGTATCACCGACCATATTCTATCTTAGGCAGACCATAATTTTGGACGACCAGAATCTTTGGCCGAACAAGCTCCTTATTTTGATTGACCAGATTCTATCTTTCGCAGACCATGTTAGGTCTTTGATTTTTGTATTTGCATAATTCTATATCAAAATTACATTTTCTTTGTTTTGATCAGTTGTCTAGGATTTGTGGATAATCAAGCTTCAAGGAAGATTGGACAACATTCAAGCAAAGTGATGGCTACAAGAGGAATAAAGCTAAATTGCTTAGCAAAAGGTAAATCGAGACCTCTTTCCTCTTGCAAGGCCTAGGCACACACATACATTGCAATCATATATGTCACTGCATAGTTGTGCATAATTTGGTTTAACACAATACACACACTTATACTTGTATGCACATGCATTAGACTTGAAGTTGGAAATTTCATATATTGCATTTATTTGGACTAGTTCTAGGAAATAACATACTTGTGTGTTCTTGTGTTTATTTGTTTTTGTTATTATGTTATTGAACTTTATTTTGAGCTTATATAATTCCTCACTGAGTTACAATTAATTTGGCTACTCATTCGTTAAGTTTCAAGTTCAAGTTAGAGGGTTAAGAAACTTTCCGTGATTTTATCGTACATGGTTTTCGTCCATGCTTTTCAAGTTGAATTTAGTATTTGTTATGGAAGTTTTCTTGACAAATTTTGTACTTGAGGGAGTCTCGGTAGTAATCCAAAAATGGATTCGAAATCGGAGTTTGGAGGCCAGAATACTGTAGAAGAATATTTCGGTGCACTAGGGGAGGAGAGAGACCAAACAAGAGAGCAAGCTCCTCTCCCCGAGGAGGCACGTGGCCTCCATGGGAAGAGCAGCCATCTGCCCCTGTGGAGCCCAAGCGCCTCCACTGAATGGCTTATATGGCCACTCTTGATTAGTTGCTTCTTTTGTTCTTTAATTCCGTCCTTTAAATTCCAACTTCCCTCCCAATTTCATTTAAGAAGAAAACTTTGAAAACTTGGCCAGAAAAGTTTTTCTCCAATTTTCTTAACTTCCAAACACCATAACTTTCTCATTTGGAGTCTGAATTGAGTGATTCAAATTAGAGAATCTTCGTATACCAGGCCTGTATAATTTTCTCAAGAGTTTAGAGTCATTTGATTGAATTTTCTTATAGATATACTGACAAAATCGTGACAGCATAGTTTTTCTTCAAGGTACTGATTTCTATTTTGTTCTTGATCTTCAATTCTTCAATTACCTTGGATTTTCTTCTCATATATATGTAAGTTTGATATGTAATCATTTATTAGAGAAATGATCTCTAATAGAGCTAGTTTGAGTTTCAATTGATTAACATGTTGAGTTAGGTTTTTTTCTAAATCTATGTTTTCTCATGTTTGAGTTGTTGTTTTGTGCTCGCTTCAAATCTAGGACTATCTTGTGTGTTTATTGACTTGATTTTGTTGATTGATAGTCTTCTCATATGCTAGGTCTTTTTAATTGAAAATTAATTGAAATAGCATATATGATTGATGATTTAGGGCTTGATTGGATTTAATTGATTATCTTGAGAATTTAAGCTCTATTATTTTACTAGAGATTCATTTTTGATTTTATCAAATTGACTCTAGCATTTTTATGTGATTGAACATAATCTAGACTTTTGTGTGTGTTAGGTGTTTCACATACTCTAGGTTGATTGTTCATATTACAAGATCTAGATATAATTGATTTGTGCATTTGATGATAAATATCTAGTTCTTCATGTTTTGTGTCTAATCCACACATTTCATATGTACATGCATCATTGAATGTGACTGCATTGTTTTTTTAGGATTATAAACTAGAATACATATGATAAGTGCATATTGATTCAATTCTAGTTTTCATAGGATATATTGACCATATATACTATGTTGTGTGTATTTGCATCATTTGCATTCACTTAGATCATGTACCCTGCAAAAGGTTGGAAGTCTCATTTCTTAGAGTGATTCTTTAAATTGAGCATTGGAAGTCACATGTTTGGAGAGGGGATTTTCAACTTGTGCAATTGGAAGTCTCAACTAGAGTCAGAGTGACTTAGATAGTTGAGTGTTGGATGTCTTGGCTAGGATCGGGGTGATTCGGATAGTTAAGCATTGGAAGTCACATGTTTGGAGAGGGGATCTTCAACTTGTGCAATTAGAAGTCTCAACTAGAGTCGGAGTGAGTTGGATAGTTGAGAATTGGAAGTCTTGGCTAGGATTAGAGTGATCAGGAGAGCTAAGCATTGGAAGTCAAATGTTTGGAGATGGGATCTTCAACTTGTGCATGTAAGTCTCGACTAGGATTGGGGTGATCCGGATAGTTGAGTAATTAGGCATCTCCTTCATTGTGTAGGCTTGAAGGGTAGACTTCTAGGTGAAGATGTCACTTGAGAGATTGTATCTTTTTATTTTACTAGTGAAAGGTGTTTGCAGGTGGTTGTGGTATCAACCAGTGGATGTTTCCTCTTAGGAGGTTTTACCACGTAAAAATCCTGTGTTGATTTTCTCTATCCCTTTCTCTTTATTTTTGTATATGTGTTGACATATATCTTAGTTGATATCTTTGTAATTAATATTCATATTATATCAACTTTGTATATGTTGGAGCTTTTTGTATGAAAGTGTTATTACAACTTGAGTTTGTATCACATACAAGTTGTTGCTTATATTGACTTTATTTGAACAAGCATATCTTTAATTGAATTGATATTGCTTGTAATTGTATTTGAAGTGTGATACATGCTACTTAGAGGGACAAACTTGTGTTTGTTTCAAGGGAGCGAAAAAGGTGTAGTAAGCTATTCATCCCCCCTCTAGGTTAGTGACACACTCCGAGCGTACCTCTAAAACTACTAGTGCTCTTAAAACTAAGTGAAATGAAAATGGAGTGCGTGAGTCTAAATAACCCTTTGTTCCCACAAGAAACTCTTGAACATTTTCTATTGTGATTGGTCTAATACAATTCAACTAAAGTTAAACTAGTGAGAGATTGCTTTCAATTGCTAAGTTTAAAAATTCTAAAGATATGATGAGGAAGTAGTTATGCAATATGTTAATGACAAATTTCACAACCAAAGTTCTAATCTTAAACCATCTATATGTAAGAGTTTCAAGTGTAAACTACTCAAGATTGGTCAACCTAGAAATAGATCAACTATTCATGCACAACAATTCATGCTTGGTTGTGAAGTAATGTTCATACTCAACAATTAACATTTTGCATATATAAAGCATAAGTGCAAATTCAAAATAGATGAAGATAAACTTAGATTATTACTAAAGGTGTTCACATATATACAATCACTAAATCCTCAACAAAAGGATTTAGCCTCTCATTATCAAATAAAGAAAAGTAAAGTAAAGTAAAGAGAAAGATAAAGAAATCTCATGGTGTTCTTGATGCTCTCTTCTAGCTTGCTCCTCAAAACCTTGCTTGAATGACCAAGAGTAGATTCACTACTTCTAAGTTAAGAAACTAAAGTGTTTAATCTAAAAGAACAAGTGAGTGATTCTTTAAAAAGGATGTTTTTAACTCTAGTTACAAATTTCTTTCACTAATTTCTACTTTCACACTTTTCACCTCACTATCTCACTCTCTCTGTTTCTCTGGCATGAAAAGAGTGTTTTTATACTGAGGGGAACTTTTAACTGAAATCCACTTGCAGAGTGACGTGTAAAATCTTCAGCGACCATGTACTGCGACTTGGAACTCGCAGTTTCAACTCACAGTTAAGTCGGCTCTTCATTTGCTACATTATGCTGCGGGTTATAGATCATCTTTCTTGGTTTTTCTGCGACTTAAGTTTGCGAGTTAGGAGTCATAGCCTATGCTCGCTGTGTCTTCTGAAGCTGTTTTGCTTGATGATTTCTGCGAGGTTGAACTCGCAGATTGTTCATGCAAACTTTTCTAGAACTGACTGCTAGATAGAACTCGCAGTAGGTTGTTGATCGTGCCTAAATTGTTGTATATTTCGGCCCTCATTCCTATTCTTTTGTCTCGTTCTCGTGTGTATTTTCTATATATATTATGTCTTTTATGTCAAATAGGCTCATTAGTGTTAATTGCAGGCAATAGATGTAATTCTGGTGTTAGAAGTTAATTGCAGTGGTTCCGGCAGAAAAGGGGCAAAATGGAAGACAACGATCATATGCAGCTTAAAAGTGCGGGTCGCAACCGCACTCCAACCGCACTCCTTCCCACAGCCGGGACCTGAAGCATGAAGGAAATATAAAGTGCGGGTAAAGTTCGGGTCATCCAACCGCACTCCACCCGCACTATTGCTCAAGACAGAAGAGCTGATTCGTACCTGACAGATAAAGTGCGGGTCAAGTGCGGGTCAAGTGCGGGTCAAGACAGAGTTTAATTCATTAAAGTGCGGGTCATTCACCCGCACTCCACCCGCACTCACCCGCACTCCACCCGCACTCCACCTACACTATTGCTCAAAACAGCTCCAACTGACACTAAAGTGCGGGTAAAGTGCGGGTAATCCAACCGCACTCCACCCTCACTGTTCCTCAAGACAGAGGAGTGGATTTACACCTGACACCAGAGTGCGAGTACAGTGCGACTAAAGTGCGGGTAAAGTGCGGGTAATCCAACCGCACTCCACCCGCACTGTTGCCCAGATCAGAGAACTGAAGATGAAGAAAACCTTTGCAGTGCGGGTACAGTGCGGGTAATTCACCCGCACTCCACCCGCACTCTGCGTGCGACAGCTTCTGGTTTCAAGCTTAAGTGACCTATTTTTCCATCCTCTATAAATAGAAAAGGATGGGAACGAACCAAAAGATCACCATACCTCCCAACACTTGTATTCTAAGCTAGTAACACATCTCCCTCTCATCCAAACCATCTCTACTCAATCAAAGGCAACTCAGTGACTTGGATTCAAGCTTCAAGGAAGGATATCAATCTTCAAGGGTTATCTCTACTCTCTCTCTCTCTTAGTTATTAGTTTGTAATAGAACATGAGTAGCTAAAATACCCCACTATGGGGTTGATGTTATTTGTTTGATGGATATTTTGGGCTTTGTAAATAAACTCTATGTGTTATATTTATTCTATCTCTATATTTCATTCCATTGCTTGTACTGATTTCCATTATTGACTTGCTTGGATACACTCTCTTAGCATGATTGATTTGGATTACTTGAGTAGGCAATTAGGTTGTCTAATGCTCCATTGAATGGAAGGATTTCCGGAAATCCAGCTCTATAACCATGCCCTTAATCTAATCTTGAATTAGTGGCTTTCACTATACATCCTAGGTTAGCCACTTGTGAGAGAATTAGAAGCCTCCACTATACACCCTAGGTTGGCTACTTTAGTGATTTTACGAGAACTAACCTTCGAGTAGAATTCGGTTGATAACCTCGAGCCTCATCCAATCCCAAACGGGTGGCCTTCACTATACATCCTAGGTCGGCCACTTGTGAGGGAATTGGAAGCCATCACTATACATCCTAGGATGGCTACATTAGTAATAGGTTGAGCCATAGCTAGATAGATGAGCATTCATTGGAACAAGTCCCAATTGAGTAACTAGCCACTGTTGGTTGCTTAAGAGGGATTAATCGCTAGTAGGAGGTCTTCACTATACATCCTAGGTTGACCTCTTGCTAGAGATATATGCCAACACTATACACCCTAGGTTGGTTACATTTGTCAAAACATACTTACTTGAGAGTTTGTTGCAATTTCCCCAATATTCACTTACGAGTCCATCAACTCCATAGTTCCATCATCATTCATTCATCCCTCCATTGTCGTCCATTTATTTGCTTTCATAGTTTATTTTATATTGTATCTTAATTCGCTATCACTTTACTTTTATGCTTGCTAGTTATATTAATCCTAATCTTATCACTGCTACCCCGATCTCAGTGGACGACACCTGTGCTCACCGCTTTACTTGTATTTATACTTGTGAATGCGTCGCATAGGTTTTATAAATTGTTTTGACGGACGATTTTCTGACGGCAAAAACCCTTCTCATCAAATGGCGCCGCTGCCGGGGATCGGTGTGCGTAGTAGTGATTAGATTAGTTTTAATATTATTAGTTTATTAGTTGTTTTTAGTTTTGTTAGTTTCTTTTTATTTCTTTGGTAGTTTTTCTTTTTGTCTGTTTCAGGACTCTATGGATTCCTTTTGGCAAAATTCAGGGTCAAGCTACGAGCCCAATGAGAATGCCGACATCTCATCATTCCCGTCAAATTTCGTTAAAGATCAACTAAGAAATTTCATGAAGAATCATGTACGAGAGACTGAGCAGATGGTAGCTTCTCAACAAGAGACTCAAGCCTTCATAGAAGAGAAAACCACCCAAATGCTTGAATCCGCTCAGTAGTCCACCCCGGTAAATCTGAGTTGTTTCCAAGTTAAAGCAACCAAACCGGTGGATTCCTCCAATTTCTCTAAAGAAGACATGTATAAGCTCCGAATAGAATTTGAAGTGGAGCGAAGCAAGAGAATGGACGAGATGGATAGAATGATCAAGATAAATCAAGAGCTTATGAGCGTGAGCATAGAGCTAGTGTTGGAAAGGGGTGTGTTGAAGGAAGAGAATGAAGCACTTCAAGAGAGAGAAGCCTTGGGAATGGAAAAGGCGAGTAATCTCCAAGACTTGAACAAGAAACTATTATCTGAAGTGAAGATGCTCAGGGTTAAGAATGGTACTCTCAAGAAGACAAATGGCGAAGTCTCCGACAAGAACAAAGAATTGGAAGAACAAATTGAGAGATTTGAAGCCGAAAAGAGTACCACATCGAAGGATTTGGAGAACTTAGTGAGGCTATCAAAAGATTTTGAAGATGAGATAGCTCACAAGTCCATGAAGATGCAAATGGAGGTTGATCAAAAAGTCAATGCCTTAGAGGAAGCAAAGGTAGCACTAAGCAACAAGGAGGCGGAGGTCAAGGCGTTACAAGTGAAACAAATCAAACGTCCTCAAGACCACGCATCAAAGGGGAGTTTCTCTAACTCTCATATCTTTTGCTATGCATGTTCTAAGATAGATCACTTTAAGGCTAAAAAGTACAAGCCAAATCAACATAGGAAAACTAGAGGTCCTAGGAATAGATGGAGTCCACCTAGGGTCAAGCAAATATGGGTAAGGAAAGACCAAGTGCACTTATATAGAAACATGTTAAAGGAAAAGATAATTAAGTCACCTAAATTTATTTGGGTAGTGAAAAATAGAGAATTTCCTAACTTGGTCAAACCACCCTTAGAGGACCCTAGCCTCTCCATGAATGCATCCCATTGAATGATTTTGATGCATGTAGTTAGTTTTATGTTTTGTGTTGTTTAAATTTAATAAATTGTGATGTTGGGATAGTTTGGTTAGAATGTTATATTTTGTGGATATTTGCACATTGAATTTATTGATTATATTGTGGATGAAAGAGCCGGAGGCTCTTGTGCAAGTATGAATGCATGTGCTTTATATTGTTTAATTCGGTTTGGGGGTTGGTCATGCCCCATTTCGTCAATTTTGATAAAATGCATAAGGTTAAGCTTGACTTGTTCTTCAATGATATATTGCATGAATTGCCTTTATTTGTGAGCCTTGTTTGAGTCATTTTTATTTTGTTGGGGCATTGATTGTGTTTGATTAGTGCCTAGGTTTGTTTGAGTCATGTTAGGTGCGTGCCGCTAGGCCGGATTCTCTTGTCTTCAACATTGAGGACAATGTTGGGTTTTGGTTTGGGGGTGTAGACGCCTTTTTAAGTCGTTTTTTGTGTCTTGAGTCATTTTTGTGTCTTATTTTTGAAAAAGTTGCTGCTTAGCTAGAATTTAAGCTTATTAAGGTTGGTGAGATACCTGGAGCATAGTGTTTATGGCGAATGTGTGTATGCTTTGTGTGCTTATTCAGTAACTCTTAGCCACTTTAGGGGTCTCACTTGCACTTCATGGGCTAGTCTCATCTTCTAGTGTCCAAGTTTAAGGAATTCAGTGCTCAAGCGCCTTGTTCTAATAGTGGAGATTTCCCTTGTGAGATCACAAACACAAGCCAAAAGCGTGTATATTTGAGGGAAAATATTTTTCAAATCTGTAAACACTATTTAAACACCATGCATAGTCTCACTACATCAAAAATCATCATTTGTCATTGAACATGTATCATATATGTGGATTGCTTGACGGAAACTTTTATTCCCTTGGTAGATTGATCCTTTGAAGTGATATTAGGCAATATGTGTTTTAGCCACTCAAAAAGAAAGCCTAAATACTTCCCATTCCCGTAATATGTGTGCTCCCAAGCCAATTTTGAAGCCAAACACATATAGACTTTTCCTTTCTACACCCACGTTATCCATAACCCAAGCAACCTAAACACTTAGCCAACCCTCTCTTAATTGATCTTGTTGAGGCTTAGGAATGTAAAGTTGTGCTTTAATTTGATAAATGGCGTGTACCTAGGCAAGAGTAATGAGTTGTGAAAATGTGCATAGTAAAAAGGCATGAAAAGAAAAGAAAAGAAAATAAGCAAACAACAAAAGAAAAATATGCTTCAAATGCCTTGTGTAAATTGTAAATGCTACTCAAAGGTAACATGAGTAGTTAAAGATTGCACGTAGAGTCTAATTGTATGCCTAGACGCCATATTGTATTTGGAAGTGGAGTTGCACGAGAAATTAAATGCTTAAGTGTAGAATGTATTGCCTTAACTTGGTTGATTAGTGCTTGTGCCTAAATTTCTCATTCTTCTAATCACCATTCACCGTGGCCACGTTACAACCAAAAGGAAAAGACCTAGTTGATCTTAGGGGATGTCTAGATTGGGAATATTAGTTAATGAATGCTCTTTCCACGTTCATGACAAGTGATTCCTTCATGAGACTCACTCACTAAAAACAGTGTTTATTCTACACTAAATGTATGCAACTAAGTTGATTCAGTTACATAAATTCATTGGCATACATGTTGCATGAGTGTGAACCTAGGTTCTGAGAGGAAAGATAAGAGAAAATCCATGTGAGAACTTAGTGTTGAAGCGAATTATGCTCGAGGTGTGAGAGTGAGTAGTTTCTGAGGCGCGGGCATTTTAAGTGTGGGATTCGTGTTGTGCCAGTTTCCCTTGAGGTGCCTTCGAGTTGTTTAGAACATTTTGCATATGCTCATTCCTCACTCCCATATTGCTTTTGCGTATCTCTCTGCTATTTGGTTCTGCAGCAAGTTTTTCTTTTTGTCTAGGGAGTCCTTAGTTTGAGTCATTTTTAGTTTGTCTTATTTTGTTTTAGATTATGTTTGCTCGAGGATGAGCAAAGGTTTGGTTTGGGGGTGTCTGATCGTGCCTAAATTGTTGTATATTTCGGCCCTCATTCCTATTCTTTTGTCTCGTTCTCGTGTGTATTTTCTACATATATATTATGTCTTTTATGTCTAATAGGCTCATTAGTGTTAATTGCAGGCAATAGATGTAATTCTGGTGTTAGAAGTTAATTGCAGTGGTTCCGGCAGAAAATGGGCAAAAGGGAAGACAAGGATCATAAGCAGCTTAAAAGTGCGGGTCGCAACCGCACTCCAACCGCACTCCTTCCCACAGCCGGGACCTGAAGCATGAAGGAAATATAAAGTGCGGGTAAAGTGCGGGTCAACTAACCGCACTCCACCCGCACTATTGCTCAAGACAGAGGAGCTGATTCGTGCCTGACAGATAAAGCGCGGGTCAAGTGCGGGTCAAGACAGAGTTTAATTCATTAAAGTGCAGGTCATTCACCCACACTCCACCCGCACTCACCCGCACTCCACCCGCACTCCACCCACACTATTGCTCAAAACAGCTCCAACTGACACTAAAGTGCGGGTAAAGTGCGGGTAATCCAACCGCACTCCACCCTCACTGTTCCTCAAGACAGAGGAGTGGATTTACACCTGACACCAGAGTGCGAGTACAGTGCGACTGAAGTGCAGGTAAAGTGCGGGAAATCCAACCGCACTCCACCCGCACTGTTGCCCAGATCAGAGAACTGAAGATGAAGAAAACCTTTGCAGTGCGGGTACAGTGCGGGTAATTCACCCGTACTCCACCCGCACTCTGCGTGCGACAGCTTCTGGTTTCAAGCTTAAGTGACCTATTTTTCCATCCTCTATAAATAGAAAAGGATGGGAACGAACCAAAAGATCACCATACCTCCCAACACTTGTATTCTAAGCTAGTAACACATCTCCCTCTCATCCAAACCATCTCTACTCAATCAAAGGCAACTCAGAGACTTGGATTCAAGCTTCAAGGAAGGAGATCAATCTTCAAGGGTTATCTCTACTCTCTCTCTTGGTTATTAGTTTGTAATAGAACATGAGTAGCTAAAATACCCCACTATGGGGTTGATGTTATTTGTTTGATGGATATTTTGGGCTTTGTAAATAAACTCTATGTGTTATATTTATTCTAACTCTATATTTCATTCCATTGCTTGTATTGATTTCCATTATTGACTTGCTTGGATACACTCTCTTAGCATGATTGATTTGGATTACTTGAGTAGGCAATTAGGTTGTCTAATGCTCCATTGAATGGAAGGATTTTCAGAAATCCAGCTCTATAACCATGCCCTTAATCTAATCTCGAATTAGTGGCTTTCACTATACATCCTAGGTTAGCCACTTGTGAGAGAATTAGAAGCCTCCACTATACACCCTAGGTTGGCTACTTTAGTGATTTTACGAGAACTAACCTTCGAGTAGAATTCGGTTGATAACCTCGAGCCTCATCCAATCCCAAACGGGTGGCCTTCACTATACATCCTAGGTCGGCCACTTGTGAGTGAATTGGAAGCTATCACTATACATCCTAGGATGGCTACATTAGTAATAGGTTGAGCCATAGCTAGATAGATGAGCATTCACTGGAACAAGTCCCAATTGAGTAACTAGCCACTGTTGGTTGCTTAAGAGGGATTAATCGCTAGTAGGAGGTCTTCACTATACATCCTAGGTTGACCTCTTGCTAGAGATATATGCCAACACTATACACCCTAGGGTGGTTACATTTGTCAAAACATACTTACTTGAGAGTTTGTTGCAATTGCCCCAATATTCACTTACGAGTCCATCAACTCCATAGTTCCATCATCATTCATTCATCCCTCTATTGTCATCCATTTATTTGCTTTCATAGTTTATTTTATATTGTATCTTCATTCGCTATCACTTTACTTTTATGCTTGCTAGTTATATTAATCATAATCTTATCACTGCTACCCCGATCTCAGTGGATGACACCTGTGCTTACCGCTTTACTTGTATTTATACTTGTGAACGCATCGCATAGGTTTTATAAATTGTTTTGACGGACGGTTTTCTGACGGCAAAAACCCTTCTCATCAGTTGTCACAGAAAAATATCTGGTTTGGCTGCGACCTACCTCTGCTAGTTATGATTCGCAGTTATAACTCGCAGTGGCTTCTGCCTTTGATCCGCCTCTTGTTTTTGCGAGGTTGAACTCGCAAAATGTACTCGCAGTATCTTCTGCCTTGATCATCTCGTAGCCATTCATCGCAGACTATTTTGGACATTATCTGCGACTTAGTTCTGCGAGGTTGAACTCCCAGATTATCCAAACTTGCCATTTTAATTTGTTTTTCTCCCCGAATCTTCATCAAATCCCAATATTTCACCTGAATATCAACATTACCTACAAAAGACTCAAAGAGATAGTTAAAACACACAAATGTTCGATAAACGGACACAAAAGAGATGAATTAAACGCTCCAAATATGTACCATTTGTGAGCGATCAAAACCCCCAAACCTAACCTTTTCTCATCCTCGAGCAAAACTACTAAATAATTTAACAACACTTTACTCCTAAAATGTTACGAGAGCCAATGTTTCAAAGATTTTTACTGTAATACATGTGAATGAAGAGATCAAGCAAAAAAGTACTGAGTAGAGAATAACAAGATATCATTCAATACAAAATTGCACTCAAATGAATCCCACACTATAATTTCAAAGTTTCAAGACTCTGAATTTAAATGTACGGATACAATTCGCCTTGGCTCTAATCCTCACTGGATCTCAGTCTATTTTTCTCACAGAATCCTAGGCTCACTCTTTATCAACATATGCAAATTTGAATATATGTGAGAATGTATTCGCATAAGATATATTTTTTTATGGAAGCACATGTCTATGAAAATTGGATCTCATGAATGAGTTGAGAAATCAAGAACATGGAAAGAGCATGCATCAATGAGTATTCCCAAGTTAGACATCCTAAAAATCAATTAGGACTTCTCTCGATTCCAACTAGTAAATGAAATTGGTGATGTTTGTTTTTGCCCATACTAAGTTTTCATCTTGTAGTACTTTGGCAATTTCTTGTATTTCTATTATGACTCACACACTTTTCCATAGCGTCTAGGCTACAATTCCTTTTCCATGTGCTAAGATTTAACTTATGTTTTGAGTGACATATATATGATGTAACAAGGGTTTCAAGTGCTCAATTATTTTGGCACTTATTCATCTTGATATTACCCTTATTTGCACAATTTCACAGGATGCCTAAGTACAAGCTACCCCTCACGTTTTGTGAGATAGGACTGTGCTTACGAATTTAGTGGATAAAGCTTGTGTTTTGACCTTTGCAATTTTCTTTGCTTTGGGGTATGTGTTTGGAATATATGGAAATTAAGAGTATACACTGCCTAAAATCATATTCAAAAGTATATCTAAAGTGGGAATACAAATTTTAGTAAGTAGTCCACAACATGTTCAATGGCATTCAATATTTATAATGCTTAATGAGATCAACATAAGCATAAACATTTTAGAACACAGTTTGTAAGAATAGAATTAAACCCTCGAAAATAAGAAACTTAGGCACAAATTCTCACTTTGGTAACCTCCACTATTGATCCTAACATTTTCGTGCAAAATCGCTTTCACTAGTCATAAAGAGAAAAGGAACTAACTCAAATTGTGTGATCAATCATAGATTGATAAACAGTTATCAAAAACTCAGAACTAGTGCAATGCACGATACTCCTCAATGCTTAAATATCTCATTCAAAAATTTTATTTTTGTTCATGAAAGGCTCAAATCGTAACACTATGCCCACACCCCCAAACCTAAACTCAACATTTCCCCCAATGTTTTAAACAATAAAGATAATGAGCAAGAGTTTATAAGTTTGGTTGTACAGACAACAAAAACACTACCTATTACATATGTACAATTACATCCTATCCACTAATCACAATGCAATCACACCCCTAGACTAATCAATATATAAATACAAGCGTAAATAAATAACTAGTATATATAAAATAAAGTGTACCTAGGTGATTTGCTTTCCATCAAGCGTTGCATTGGAACTCTCCGGCTCCGTAAGTTCAATGTGCTCTAACTCTTGCTTCTCCAATGTGTTGCAAATATGGCTTCACTCTATGGCCATTGACTTCGAAAGTGTCCCCACTTCTCAAATCATCTAGAACCACTGCTCCATAGGGAGAAATTTCCTTGATTCGAAATGGACCGAACCATCTGGATTTCAACTTCCCCGGAAACATCTTCAATCGAGAGTTGAAAAGTAATGCCAAAATACCTAGATGTAAGTCTTTCCTAATGGTCATCTTGTCATGTACGTTTTTTGATGTCTCCTTATAAAGCTTTGCATTCTCATATGCTTCATCACGAATTTCCTCTAGTTCATTTAATTGTAACTTCCGTAGCTCTCCCGCTTTGTCTAAATCAAAATTGAGTGACTTTATCGCCCAATATGCATGGTGCTCTAATTCCACGGGTAAGTGACATGCCTTTCCAAAAATCAACTGGAATGGAGTCATACCGATTGGAGTTTTGAAAGCTATCCTATATGCCCATAATGCATCATTTAGCTTGGAAGCCCAATCTCTTTGGTTTGGCTTGCCCGTCTTCTCTAGAATCTGCTTGATATATCGATTACTGACTTCTACTTAGCCCGAGGTCAGAGGATGATATGGAGTCACCACCTTATGCCTCACATTGTATTGCTTCATCAATGTGTCAAATATTCTATTACAAAAATGGCTTCCTCCATCACTGATCATAAACCTAGGGGTCCCGAACCTTGTGAAAATATGTTCCTTCACAAACTTCACAACAACCTTGCTATCGTTCATTTGGATGGCCTTTGCTTCTACCCACTTAGACATATAGTCCATAGCTACTAAAATATACAAGTTGCCCTCTGAAGGTGGGAATGGTCCCATGAAGTAGATTCCCCAACAGTCAAATATTTCTACCACAATGTTAATTGCTTGCGGCATCTCATTCCTCTTTCCAATATTCCCCGTCCTTTGGCATCTATCACAATTTATGCAAAAATGATAGGAATCTTTAAAAATAGAAGGCCAATAAAAACCTGATTGAAGAACCTTCACAGCCGTAGCTCTTGCACTAAAATGGCCTCCACAACTCAACTCATGAAAAAACTTTAAGATGTCCACTTGCTCACTTTCCATAATACACCGCCTAATAATCTGATCTGCTCCATGTTTGAACAAATAGGGGTCATTCCACAAATACTACCTTGCTTGCCATCTAAACCTCTTCCTGCTTTGGTAAGACAAATCTGGAGGTATGATGTCATTTGTCAAGAAATTGACAATATCTGCATACCATGGCTCTTCATTCGCAATGGCCAATAGCTTCTCATCCGGAAAGTCATCTCTCAAGGGAAGTGAGTCTTCCCCTTCTTAGGATTCATACATCAACCTACTCAAATGATTCGCCACCACATTCTCGCTTCCCTTCTTGTCTCGAATCTCGAGATCAAATTCTTGCAACAAAAGTATCCATCAGATAAGTCGTGGCTTGGTGTCTTTCTTCTGAAGGAGATATCGGAGTGCTGAATGATCCGTGAATCCAACTATCTTTGTCCCTATCAAATATGATCTAACTTTTTCCAAGGCAAAGATTACTGCTAGCAATTTCTTTTCTATGGTTGAGTAGTTAAGCTGAGCATCATTCAATGTACGAGATATATAATAGATGGTGTGCGGAATCTTCTCTACTCATTGCCCAAGCACTGCTCTTATTGCATAATCTGATGCATCGTACATAAGTTCAAAAGGTAGGTCCCAATCTGGTTGTCTCATTACCGGAGCTGATGTCTATAGTGTTTTAAGCTTCTTAAAAGCTTCTAAACTTATCATCGAAGTCGAAGTCGATATCTTTTTGCAACAACCTACACAAAGGTCTTGAGATTTTGGAGAAATCCCTATTAAATCTTCTGTAAAATCCGTCATGCCCCAAGAATGAACGTACTTCCCTCACCGTTCTAGGCGGTTGCAAACTCTTCATCACATCAATCTTCGACTTATCTACCTCTATTCCTTTGTCCAAAATGATGTGCCCCAAAACTATCCATTGACGCACCATAAAATGGCTCTTCTCCCAATTCAACACAAGGTTGGCTTCACTGCACCTTTTCAACACCGAAATGAGGTTGAGAAGACAATCATCAAATGAGCTCCCCATTATCGGAAAATCATCCATGAAAACTTCTATAACTCCTTCCACCATGTCCGAAAATATCGAAGTCATACATCGTTGAAAAGTTTCGGGTGCATTGCACAACCCAAATGGCATACGTCGATACGCAAATGTCCCAAATGGACATGTAAAGGTAGTCTTCTCTTGATCTTCGAGGTCGATGGCTATCTGATTGTACCCTGAATATCCATCTAAGAAACAGTAATGGCTATGTCCCGCAAGGCGCTCCAACATCTGATCTATGAAAGGTAAAGGATAATGATCCTTGCGAGTGACATTGTTAAGCTTCTGGTAGTCTATGCAAACTCTCCAACCGGTTTAAGCTCTTTGAGGTACTAATTTGTTGTCCTCATTCCGCATGACCGTAATCCCGGACTTCTTTGGTACCACATGTGTAGGACTAATCCACTTACTATCTGAAATTGGATAGATGATACCGTTTTCTAATAGCTTAAGAACTTCTTTCTTGACCACCTCCTTCATAAACGGGTTGAGTCTTCATTGAACTTCTATTGATGATTTGAATTCCTCCTCTAGAAGTATTTTATACATGCTAGTGGTAGGACTAATTCCTATTAGATCATCCAAACTCCATCCAATTGCTCCCTTAAAATTCCTCAAGACTTCTATGAGCTTTGTTTCTTCCGGTGGACTCAAGTATGATGCTACGATTACCGGTAGTGACTTCTTCTCCCTGAGAAAAACATACTTCAATGAAGACAGAAGAGGTTTCAATTTTATAGTGTAAATAGAACTAGGACTTGGAATTGATCTCTTAATAGGAATCTCTTCATTGCCTTCTTGTAATGGATTTGAACCACTTGCCCATACTAAGCTCTCAATCCAATTTCTAGATCTATTTCTGTATCTATTTTTTGTTCACAAATGTTCCCATCAAACAAAGTTGTTCAAAATTGGATATTTCTCCTTCTGAGAATTCTTCCATTCTCCTTTGATAAGATGAAAGTAGATATTTCTAAGAAAAAGGGAAAGAATTGATTACCAATTGGACTTAGAAGTTGAAATGAGGCGGTTCCCTGTTTTAAAGGGATATTTTTGCAAATCTGCGAGTTAGAACTCGCAGTTCCAAGTCACAGACGCTTACATGGCTTCTGATCAGACCTAAAATATCTTCTTGGGAACTGTGCCGAGAACATTCTGTGACTTCTTTCTAGCAGTTCTATCTCGTAGAAGGTATCCAGTGCTACCTGCGACTTCATACTACGACCTATTATTATCTGTTTTATCTCACAGATTCTTCCCAGACTATTTCTGCGGCTTCTACCTCGCAGTTCTTTGTCACAAAACCTTCTCCTGATTTACATGCGAGTTCCTTCTTCTTATCTGTGAGTTCCTTCTTGCAGTTTGTACTAGCAAAATTGTGCACTGCGACTTTAATGTAGCAAACCATACTCACAAAGTTTCCTCAGAACTTGCTGCGACTTCGTGCTCCTCCAGCTGCTAGTTTCCTCTCACAGAACTAGCTCACAGAGCATCTCCAGATCTACCTGTAACTTCACACTGCGAGCTCTTACTTGCAGAATAAAATTGCAGTTGTTACTTTTTCTCCTCGTGACAACTTTTCCTGATTTTCTTGCTGCAACTAACCTGTACAAACAAAAATATTTACAATTCCATGGCTCTTCCAGCCATCCAACACTACTTTCATTCCAAAATTGCGCTTTCTTGTCAAACGACTTCTTCTCTGCACATAAACAAAACCAATCAAAATGTTCTTGTACACAATGGTAGAGTAACTCCACGTGTGCTTCCGTGGTGCCTAACAGTAGGGTGATTGGACAAATCAAGGGTTTCCCTTCTTTTCAATATGTACACCTTTGGAGATGGTGTTGACTTTATTATGAGTAAAGAAGTCCCCTTGGGTTGTTCACCCTTACCCTTTCGGATCCATATAGGTGTGCTCCTTACTTGGTTTTCAAAGATTTTTTCCTATCTTTTCTTTTGTTGATTAATGTATTCATCGCATTGGGTCTTTTTGTGACCCTTCTCATGACAGAAAAATTATTTAAATGGGAAAAAAAGGAACATTACCCTTTTTCTTTCATGGATATGTTCTATTGTTGCTTGCCTTGGTGGATTTTATGATGGAGATCTCTTCCCTCCTTGCTGTCTCCTTTATCAAGACCATGACAGCGTGTTTGGCTTCCTCGAGTTCTACTAACAAATCACACTCCTTGATTTTAGAAACTGTGCATACATGTTCTTTTGCGGCTAAAGCATCCTTCAACTCTTGGTGCTCCTTGCCTCTCATTTCCACCTCCAAACACATCTTTCCCATTCTTTGTGAAAACTCCTCCTCTTGTCTCTTGACAACTTATGCCAATTCTTCACTCTTCTTGAGGGCTTCGTCCCTCTCCTTTATCAATGTATCAATCATCAATGTGAGGTTGATATCTATTTCATCTAGCTTCTCATCCTTCTTGATGAGATCCTTCTCTAGTTTTTCCTTCGTCTCTTCTTCAAGAATCCATACTTCATCCTGAAATGCTTGAAACAAATCTTTCAACTCATCCATTGGTTCTTCTATTTTTTCATTGGTTTCTTCGGTTGTGACGTTGAAGCAAGTGTTCAACTCCTTCTTCTTCTCTTTTGTTTCAAACATGTTGAACTTAACCTTTTCTCCCAAAACTGTCATAGTTAGCTTCCCGTAATGAACATCAATGGTGGTTCTTGTCGTAGCCATGAATGCCCGTCCTAGAAGTATAAGTTGCTCTCTTCCGGTGCATTTTTCTCCAACGTCAAGGACAACAAAATCTGTTGGAATAATTAGCTTATCTGCCTCCAAAAGCACTTCTTCAAAAATCCGAAAAGGGTGTCGTGAAGATTGGTCCGCCAAAATCAATAACAAGGAGGTGTGCTTGAGTTCTCCCAAATTTAATCTCTCGTAGACCGAGGATGGCATCAAATTGATTACCGATCCCAAATCTAACATGGCTTTTTCTTTTAAAGTACCTCCAATAGATATATCAACCGTGAAACTTCTGGGAACCTTAAGCTTTGGAGGGAGACCTTGTTGAAAAACCATGCTGACATTGCCTCCCAGAAATTCTTGGTGGTTAGGTCCCATTTCCTGTTCCATTTTACTAACTCCCTCACTCATCTTGAGCTTTTCTTTTGCTTGGGTATTAAGGGGTTTGTAAGGATTCTTTGCTTTGTGAAGGCGCGAATCAACTTTCTTCTTTCCCACCACGATCACCATATTTATCCCTTCTCTTGCCTTTTAGAATTTTCTTGCAATTGAAACAATTACATAGAAATCTTCTTAATCGAAGCCTCCAAGCTACTATCCGTTGGTCCTCCTCCGAATTGTAAATTTGAGCTTGTTGATTGTTTTGGCTTGATTAAGCATTACTCTGTTTCCCCCAATGGGTTCTTCCATACCCTTGATAGTTCTGATTGTTCCCGTACTGCTGATTTCCTTATTGGAATTGTCCTCTATTGTAATTACCACCCCACTGATTGTTCCTCCAATTAGGGTTTTAATGATTTCCATTTTGGGTATTCTGTTGACGATTCTGATTATATTGGTAGAATGCTTGTGCTTCCTCCTCTTGAGGTGCTACACCTTGACCGGGGCACATGTCCTCCCAATGTCCATTCAGCCTACATACTTGACATACTACCGCTTGTACTTGCTGTTTTTCAATGTTGCTTGCAAATGCCCTCATCTTCTTTGTGAGACTGTCTAACGGGGTTGCTAATTCCTTATGCCTCTTTCCTTCTTTGTCCTCCCCTCTTGAACTTCGTTGTTGGGAGTTTTGTCCCAACATCTCGTACCTCTCTAACACTTCTTCAGCCATCTTTTCTCTCATTGCTCCCATACAAGCATTGTCAACTGTTGCTTGGGTGAGGCCCAGAAGACCATCATAAAATGATTGCACTCGATTGACTAGTGTAAACTCATGGTGAGGGCACTGAGCTAAGAGTAACTTAAGCCTCTACCATGCCTCGTGGAAAGGTTCTCCATCCTCTTCCTCAAATGTAGCTATCTTCCCTCGGATCTCATTGGTTTTCCATGGAGGGAAATACTTGTCAAAGAATTTTCACTCAACTTCATCCCATGTGGTAAGTGACCCTAATGCTAAAGCCATAAGCCACTACTTGGCTTTATCCTTCATGCAATACGAAAAGCATCGCATTCTTAGTTAATCCTCCGACAACTGTCCTAGATGGATGGCCGTCATCACATTATAATACTCTTTCATAAACTGAAGAGCATCCTCCCCCGTCATTCCATAGTATGTTAGAAGAGTATTATAATGTTGGTTCTTCAACTCATAATTCCTTTGTGCCGTGTTCAACAAGATAGCCGAAGGATGAGCTCCGACTCTTGGCAAGGAATAATCCTTCATACACCTACGCTGTTCACCTTCATTTGCTCTAACTGGTGACACATGTCTTTCTTCATCCCTTGACCTCGCCGGTGACGTATCATGACTTATCATCTCAAATGGTATCCTGAAAATTAAAAGTAAAAACTGATCAGAGATCGAGTAATAAATTGATTAGGTCTACAACTAAAATAATCAATTGTTCAAAAAGTACACAGAAACGCTACTGATAAGTTCCTCGGCAGCAGCGCCAAGATTTTTGACGCACTCTGAGCATACCTCTAAAACTACCGGTGCTCTTAAAACTAAGTGAATGAAAATGGAGTGCACGAGTCTAAATAACCCTTCGCAAGTGTATGAATCGCTGTTGAGTATAGCTGACACAAGTAAGGGTTTCGTTCCCACAAGGAACTCTTGAATGCTTTCTATTGTGATTGGTCTAATACAATTCAACTAAAGTTACACTAGTGAGAGATTGCTTTCAATTGCTAAGTTTAAAAATTCTAAAGATATGTTGAGGAAGTAGTGATGCAATATGTTAATGACAAATTTCACAACCAAAGTTCTAATCTTAAACCGTCTATATGTAAGAGTTTCAAGTGTAAACTACTCAAGATTAGTCAACCTAGAAATAGATCAACTATTCATGCACAACAATTCATGCTTGGTTGTTAAGTAATGTTCATACTCAACAATTAACATTTTTCATATAATAAGCATAAGTGCAAACTCAAAATAGATAAAGATAGACTTAGATTATTACTAAAGGTGTTCACATATATACAATCATTAAATCCTCAACAAAAGCATTTAGCCTCTCATTATCAAATAAAGAAAATTAAAGTAAAGAGAAAGATAAAGAAAACTCATGGTGTTCTTGATGCTCTCTTCTAGCTTGCTCCTCAAAACCTTGCATGAATGACCAAGAGTAGATTCACTACTTCTAAGTTAAGAAACTAAAGTGTTTCAATCTAAAAGTACAAGTGAGTGATTCTTTAAAAAGGATGTTTTTAACTCTAGCTACAAATTTCTTATACTAATTTCTACTTTCACACTTTTCACCTCACTATCTCACTCTCTCTGTTTCTCTGGCATGAAAAGAGTGTTTTTATACTGAGGGGAACTTTTGGCTGAAATCCACTTGCAGAGTGACATGTAAAATATTCTGCGACCATGTACAGCGACTTGGAACTCCCAGTTTCAAATCGCAGTTAAGTTGGCTCTTCATTTGCTAAGTTATTCTGCTGGTTGTATCTCGCAGATCATCTTTCTTGGTTTTTCTGCGACGTAAGTCTGCGAGTTAGGAGTCGCAGCCTATGCTCAAAGTGTCTTCTAGAGCTGTTCTGCGTGATGATTTCTGCGAGGTTGAACTCGCAGATTGTTCTTGCAATCTTTTCTGGAACTAAACTGCTAGACTAGAAATCGCAGTAGGTTGTCGCAGAAAAATATCTGGTTTGGCTGCGACCTACCTCTGCTAGTTCTGATTCGCAGTTATAACTCGCAGTGGCTTCTACCTTTGATCTGCCTCTTATTTCTGCGAGGTTGAATTCGCAGATTATCCAAACTTGCCATTTTACTTTTTTTTTCTCCCTGAATCTTCATCAAGTCCCAATATTTCACCTGAATATCAACATTACCTACAAAGGACTCAAAGAGATAGTTAAACACCCAAATGTTCGATAAATAGACACAAAAGAGATGAATTAAACGCTCAACATATGAACCATTTGTGAGCGATCAGTTAGCTTAAGGAAAATTAACCGTGTTAGTATTTTTCATTTGGTATCAGAGCGGGTCACTTGATTGTACTTAGTGAGATCCCGGGATACACTCACAGTGTTTTACTAGATATGGATAACAATCTTGAGTTTTATATTGTTTGTGTTGATTGTCCACTTCTTGTTGATGAAACTAGAAAAGCGTGGGATATTCTTCAAGATATCTGTGAATGTGGTCATTTATTTAGGTCTTGGTAATTGTCTACTAACAAATTTTTTTTTGATGAGCTTAAAGAGAATATTAGTGACAACAATGAAGATGATGAGAAACTAGATTCCTTGAAAGATAATGTTTATGTAGGTAACTACCTATGTGACAAGACTTCGCAACAAGAAGAAACTAAAGAAGAAAAGGATTTCCAGATGGACAATCAAGCTAGACATGATTACTTATCCTTGCAACTCAATGAAAAGGATTGCAAATCAAAGACCACCAACTTCAACTTGAAGGCAAGAGTTCAAACTCTGGAGAAGGAAAGAGATGAAACTTTAAAGGAAGTTGAAGTGAAGATTGAAGTGATCAAATGACAAAAAAATAAGATGGTTGAAGAAGCTCATGTGTTAGAAAATTTAATAAATAATTTTGCTAATTATTTGTTTTTCTTGAAGGGAACAATCAAAGGCAAGGAAGAGGAATTGGAAATCATGAAGGCTAAAGAGCTTGGTATACTTCATGGAGATTCAAGTGACTTAGGCTTTGTAGATGAGCAAGTGGAGTCTCCTACAACTAAAAGCAAGTCACTAAGGAAAATGAAGGTTTCAAAAGCCAATCCTTCCAAGGTCAAGAGCAAAATTAAGAAGAGTAAGGAGTCTTCAACGTTGGTACACTCTCACCTAAATAACATCTCCAAACTTATCTTGGTTTGCCATTTTTGCAAAGTTGTAGGGCATATTAAAACTAAATGCCATGAGTATATTAGAGAATGCAAACTCAGGAATGAAATGCATGTTAGTGATATGAGAAAATCTTCTTTGAATGTTTCTAAACATGTTAATTGCTTTGATGATTTGTATAATGTGCATATTGTCAATTATCATGTAAAGAAACATACTAGGAAATATTGGATTAAAATGTATGATGTGAAAAAGGTTCCTAGTCATTCTTGTAAACATGTTTCTTATGATAACCCTTTGAGTGTTGTATATGATAGTGATAGTCATGTGAAGAAGAATGTCAAGAAGATTTGGGTGAAAAAGAGTGTTTCACATGAGCAGATGCATAGCCTTGATGATATCTTTGTTGATGGCAATAATGATGTGTTTAACATGAGTAATATCTTTATAGAGAAGAATGTTGATGAGTTATCTTCTAGATATAATATTGCCATGAGAAATGATCGTGATAGTTTATGTGTTTGTGTACCCAAGACCAAATGGGTCAAGGGTGAGTGCTCATACCATTAGTGTAAGTTGCACATGTGAGCTAGCTTCAAGATTGGTGTCAAGTTGTTGAGAGATTTGCTAGCTTTGTTTCTCTATAACTTGACATGAACTTAGCTATCTCATATATTTGTTTTGATAGTCAAAATCTATTGGTTAACTTTATGAGAAGTTCATTTTTCAAATCTATATGGTGATGTTTGTTTGTTAAGACTTTTAGAGAAAGTCATTTTTTTTAGTTGAAAATGTTTAGTTTTTATTCTCTTGGAATGAAACACCAACAACTTATTGTCATGAGGACAAACAAGCCAAGAGAGCTCATAAAAGGGGCAAGGCTTAGCATTTGATGGAAAATTGCTTGCTAAGGTATTCCTATATCCTAAAGCTTGCATTCTTGAATTTTCATTTCTCAACTCATTGTTTGCACTACATCATGTAGCATGTCATTTTTAAAGAACTTAGTATAATGTACATATGGTTCTTATTGACATTTGCTCTCTAAAGATCTTATAGTGATGTTGTTCACAAATGTCTTATATATGATTGTGTG
This sequence comes from Dipteronia sinensis, assembly GCA_033220585.1. Classification (NCBI taxonomy): domain Eukaryota; kingdom Viridiplantae; phylum Streptophyta; class Magnoliopsida; order Sapindales; family Sapindaceae; genus Dipteronia; species Dipteronia sinensis. The sequence goes on along the minus strand of CM065638.1, from coordinate 49,282,557 downwards.
AAATGTTTGTTTGAATGATGACTGGCATGTTTTGAAAAATATAAGTTTCATATTCTTTGAAAGCTACTCTCTTGAGAAGTAATGATCTTAAGTAAATCTCTTTGTATTGCTTTTAGATCATGTGCTTGTAAGTTATAAAACTTGGTTTTCAAAAATTGCTCTTTGCTTCTCATGTCTCCTATCTTATAGTAAGTTGAATTTGAAAATATGTAAGTTGTGGATACACCTGGAAGTCTTATGACTAGTACATTTAAGATGACCTATGGTTAGTATCCATTTTGCTTCGGAAACTACATAGAATTCAACGAGCACCTTCATGGAAATGGCTACACACTTTGGTTGTGAAGCCGCCTAATGTAGGAAAGGGCTACACCAATGTGATGAGTGAAAGCCGTCATTAAGAGTATATGTTTACGTTAGAAAAATCAAAGAAGTGTTGAAAAGAATCAATAAAAAAAATCTTTGATTCAAAGCCTAAATATATATAAAAAAGGGGTTTAAAGGAGTATAGTTGAAAATCATGAATGCTTGGGTTGTCAAATAGAAATGGGATGATGAGCCACATGCACACACACACACACACACACACACATACACACACACACACACACACACACACACACACACACACACACACACACACACACTCATATGTTTAAATCTATTCTCTTTAAAGAAAAAATTCTAGATGATAATAGTTTTGACCTTTTATGGAAAAGCTTAAGATGAATAGATGTGGATATGATTTGCCTGTTGATTATCAATTACTCCTATACATATGCTTGGAGCAAATCTCATACACACACTTTTCGTTTGTAAGTATTATTGATATTCTATCAATTTGAAAAGAATAATAAGAGAGATTGAAAATCTTGGTGTATCTCTCATAGTTTGTGAAGCTTATCTTGTTGAATTTATTTTAAAAATTGCTTGAATGTGTGATTGTGTTGATATCATTGTGAATAAATATTCTATCTTGATCTTAGATAGAGCACTTATCAAGGGGGAGCATAGTATGCCAGACTTTGTTCTCTTTTATGATATGTTCACATGGTTTGCTTTGTTATGTGTTGACATATTAATTGATTAGAATAATTGAATGATGAAAATGCATGATATCTATCTTGAAATAATTGTATGAATGTGTTGAGAATTAATTCTTCCTAATTTGGAGTTGATAGTAGTTGATATTGTAATGAATTCCTTCATTCTTGAGGTTGATAGTAGTTGTAGTTATAACCAATTCCTCTTAGCTTGAGGTTGATTAAGTTCCTTCTTACTTGGGGTTGATAGTAGTTGTTATTATGACCAATTCCTTCATGGTTTGAGGTTGATAGTAATTGTAGTTGACACCAATTCCTTTATGTATGGATAAATTTTGTTGATAAATGCATTTGCTGATTTTGGTAAAATGTACCAATGAGCTTGAAAATGAACATTTATGCATTTATGATTCATTATTTTATCATATGTCTTTCTTATATATTTGTTTTGTCATCTAACACTCACTTGTGTCACTTTTCCACTCATGTGTTTTTGTTTTGTAGTTTTGACAACAAAGCAATAGGAAGAAACAAGGTTTCGAATTCTGTCAATCCATCAAAACTCATAGCCAAACCCAAATCTACTCCAACCACCTCTAGATAACCTAAACCAAACAAGTTGAAAGCTTTAGGTGTTAAGGGAACCAAGAAGCTTATCCAAGATAGGGGTGTTGATTTGGTTGAGGATTCTTACATTTACCACTATATTAGTGATAGGCATTGGGATTCTTGGATAAATTCCATTGGGGTTGTTAATGAAAATATTATAAGAGAGTTATACTTTGAGTATAAGGAGAGTTCAACCATTGAAAATGCCTTGGTAAGTGTAAGAGGGAAAACATTTAGAATCTCCTCGAATAGCATCAATAAGTTCTTTGGTATTTCAAGTAAGATTGTTTTGGAACTACTTGATATGGATAACATAGATAACCTAAATCTTATGGGGAGAACTTTGTGTGAGGATGATGGATTTGAATGGGGTAAGAGAGCTTATATAGGTCAAAGTGAGTTAACCAAGGTTAGTGCCTTTTGGCATATATTTGTTTGTGCAAATCTTGTGGGTTCTACAAATGCGTCCGAGCTTAACAAGGAGAAAATCAAGATTGTGTACGCCTTGGTTACAAACAAGCCTTTGAACCTTGGTGATCTCTTGATAGAACACATTGAGAGTACGGCTTCTTCATTAAGATTAGACAAGAAGTTGGCTTTTCTCGGGTTTCTTACTCATTTTTGCATGAAGCAAGGTGTTCCGATGTTTGAATATGATGTGCTTCTACCTCCCTTGGAAACATTTTGTGACAAGCGCTTGGTGTTCATGTCATACAAAGATAAGGGGAAGGTTAGTGACACTTTTAGGCTTTTTGGTGAGCACCATGAGCCATGTGTTATGACAAGAAAAAATCCTTTACCAGAATGGACCATCCAATTTCAAGAGGGCCTTATGTCTAAGATTGGAGAGCTTAATGCAAAAGTGGTGGAACTTAGTGCTAAGGTGATTCAACAAGATGTTGGAAGACAAGATTGCCTCTAGCAATTCATCCACTACAAAGCATTATGTGAGATCATCTACAAGAAGAACTTTCTTTGATGATGCTTGATCTTCTGGTATTGTGTTTTCTTAACATTTTGGCTTCATATTATGTCAAAAAGAGGGAGAAAGACAAGGATACTAAAACCTATATGCTATGCTCTTAATCTTAGGAATTATTTAGTTTTAGGTAGTTTTTGGTATATTTTTGTTTTGGTTTCAATTGGTATCTTGAATTCTTGGTTTGTAATATTTGGATAATGATAATATTTTGTTGGTGAATAGTATGCATGTATTTAGGGGGAGGCATGTGTATCCATTTGCCATTTGAACTTTAAGTAATATGTATCTAAATATTATCTTGCCATATATATGTATGTTTCTTTGATATATGCCTTGTGTTTCAAGATGATTTTAGGTGGTGACAAGAGAAGACTATATTGAAGAATTCAAGACTTGATGAAGAATAGTCTAAGGGAACTATCTCATTGTAATGTGAGGGTATGACTAGTGACCAAACTTCATTATGTATAAGTGTTTTGACATAGAATTTTCCAAAGGGGGAGATTAGTTAGGTCTTTGAATTTTGTATTGGCATAATTCTGTATCAAAACACCATTTGGTTTGTATTGATTAGTTGTCTAGGATTTGTGGATAATCAAGCTTCAAGGAAGATTGGACAACATTTAAGCAAAGTGATGGCTACAAGAGGAATAATGCTAAGTTGCTTAGCAAAAGGATAATCGAGACCTCTTTCTTCTTGCAATACCTAGGCACACACATACATTGAATTCATATGTGTTCGTGCATAGTTGTGCATAATTTGGTTTAACACAATATACACACTTATACTTGTATGCACATGCATTAGACTTAAAGTTGACAATTTCATATATTGCATGTTTTTGGACTAGTTCTAGGAAATAGCATACTTGTGTGTTCTTGCATTTATTTTTTTTTTGTTTATATGCTATTGATTTGATTTTGAACTTATATAATTCCTCATTGAGTTCCAATTAAGTTTGTTACTCATTCATTGATTTTCAAGTTCAAGTTAGGTGGTTCAGAAACTTTCCGTGATTATATCGTACATGGTTTTCATCCTTGATTTCCAATTTGAATTCCATATTTTTTGTGAAAGTTGTCTTGACTACTTTGTTAGTGAGGGAGTCCCAGTACATAATTTGAAAACAGATTCAAAATCGAAGTTCAGAGGCTGCAGAACGGTCGAAGAACATTTCGGTGCGCGAGGGGAGGAGAGAGACCAAACAAGAGGGCCAAGCTCCTCTCCCTGTAGAGGTGCGTTGCCCCCACGGGAAAAGCAGTCATCTGGCCCCGTGGAGCCCATGCACCTCCATAGGATGGCTGATGTGGCAACTCTTAATTGGTTTCTTCGTTTATTCTTTAATTCCCTCCTTTAAATTCCAACTTCCCTCCCAATTTCATTCAAGAAGAAAAATTTGAAAACTTAGGCAGAGAGTTTTCTCTCCAATTTTCTCAACCTCCAAACACCATAACTTTCGCATTCGGAGTCCGAATTGAGTGATTCAAATTAGAGAATCTTCGTATACCAGGCCTCTATCATTTCCAAAAGAGTTTGGAGTCATTTGATTGAAGTTTCCACAATTTCGTGACAGGACAATTTTTCTTCAAGGTATTAATTTATATTTGGTTCTTGATCTTCAGGTCTTCAATTACCTTGGGTTTTCTTCTCATATATATGTATGTTTGATTTGTAATAATTGATTAGATAAATGATCTAATAGAGCTAGTTTGAGCTTTAATTGATTAACATGTTGAGTTAGGTTTTTTTTCTAAATCTACGTTTTCACATGTTTGAGTTATTGTATTGTGCTAACTTCAAATCTAGGACTATCTTGTGTGTTTATTGACTTGATTTTTTTGACTGATAGTCTTCTCATATGCTAGATATTTTTACTTGAAGATTACTTGAAATAGCATATATGATTGATGATTTAGGGCTTGATTGGATTTAATTGATTATCTTGAGAATTTAAGCTTTATTATTTTGCTAGAGATTCATTTTTGATTTTATAAAATTGATTCTAGCATTTTTATGTGATTGAACATAATCTAGACTTTTGTGTGTGTTAGGTGTTTCACATACTCTAGGTTGATTGTTCATATTACAAGATCTAGATATAATTGATTCGTGCATTTGATGATAAATATCTAGTTCTTCATGTTTTGTGTCTAATCCACACATTTTGTATGTACATGCATCATTGAATGTAATTGTATTGTTTTTTTTATGATTATAAACTAGAATACATATGATATATGCATATTGATTCAATGCTAGTTTCCATAGGATATATTTATCATATATACTATGTTGTGTGTGTTTGCATCATTTGCATTCACTTAGATCATGTACCTTGCAAAATGTTGGAAGTCTCATTTCTTAGAGTGATTCTTTGAATTGAGCATTGGAAGTCACATGTTTGGAGAGGGGATCTTCAACTTGTGCAATTGGAAGTCTCAACTAGAGTCAGAGTTATTGGGATAGTTGAGAATTGGAAGTTTTGGCTAGGATCGGGGTGATCCGGATAGCTAAGCATTGGAAGTAACATGTTTTGGAGAGAGGATCTTCAACTTGTCCAATTGGAAGTCTCAACTAGAGTCAGAGTGACTTGGATAGTTGAGCATTGGAAGTCTTGGCTAGGATTAGGGAGATCTGGATAGCTAAGCATTGGAAGTCACATATTTGGAGAGGGGATCTTCAACTTGTGCATGGAAGTCTCGACTAGGTTGGAGTGATCCGGATAGTTGAGCAATGAGACATCTCTTTCATTGTGTAGGGTTGAAGGGTAGATTTCTATTTGAAGTGGTCACTTGAGAGATTGTATCTTTTTATGTTACTAGTGAAAGGCGTTTGCCGGTAGTTGTGGTATCAACCCGTGGATGTTTCCTCTTAGGAGGTAATACCACGTAAAAATCATGTGTTGATTTTCTCTATCCCTATCTCTTTATTTTTGTATATGTGTTGATATATATCTTAGATGATATCTTTGTAATTAATATTCATATTATATCAACTTTGTATATGTTGGAGCTTTTGGTATGAAAGTCTTGTTATAGCTTGAGTTTGTATCACATACATGTTGTTGCTTATATTGACTCTGTTTGATCAAGCATATCTTTAATTGAATTGATATTGGTTGTACTTGTATTTGAAGTATGATACAAGTTACTTAGAGGGACAAACTTGTGTTTGTTTCAAAGGAGCAAAACAGGTGTAGTAACCTATTCACCCGCTCACTAGGTTAGCTAAAGGCAAATTAACCATGTTTGTTTTTTTCAGACCAGACGTTTCCTTTTTGTCAATCTTTCTTATAGATCAGTATTCGTTTTGGCCGATCTTACTTATAGATCGGTCTTTTTTTTCTCTCTCCGGCTAATATTCCTGTAAAAGAAAAAGACACTTTATGTGTATAAACATAATTTTGACTTTTGACTTACTTACATTCGATTTCCACCATTATTGGCTCTTCTGAAATTGCTCCCCATTTTTTGCACTTCTCGCAAATTATTTTAGAAGTTCGCTCGGCTAACAGACAAGGATTTCGGCTTTCTGGCTGAGGGCAACCCGAATGTTTTTTTTGCACTACGGCGGGTCTTGACTCACCGTATCTAAGTTTCCACCCTCCTTATAGGGTTTTTACTTGATTTTTAGCAAGCCAAGCCAACCTCAAGGCGTTCAACTCAGGTGGCCCAAATCTTTCGTTTGAAAGCCTCTTGACTGTTTTTTTTTGTGCGTTTGTCCATTGGAGCCTTGTACACCTCTTTTCTTTTCAAAATGTCAGTTTTGCTTTGATGGATGATCGGTCTTTGAGTTTGTCCGCTCGGGCTTGCTCACGATGAAGAGTTGGTCAGGTATTGACTAGTTGTTTGGTTTACTTTTGGTGATAAGGTATACTTAGTTACCGATACTTCAGTAACAATGCTATCTTGTCAACCGACCAATCTTTACCAATAACAATACCTTCTTAAATACTTGAGCTGAGCATCTTGATCTACTTTCTTAAAAGATCTGATCGAGTTGTTGAGCATATTGTCGACTTTTGTTTCAAGCTGAGCAGCTCACTTAACTTAATTGGACCAAGTGCTTAACTGTTCTTAAGTCTGAGTAGTCAATTGGCTTAGTCAATTTGTACGCTTTACTAGACTTGATCGATTTGCCCAAGTATCTCGTTACCCTAGTCTGACCAAGTATCTTTATTAAACTAGTCCTTTTTAGATCTGACCAGTTACCTTGTTGAGCTGATCACTTTAGATCTGATCTGCTATCTTTATCCAACGGATCACCTTGTAGCTGATCAGTTATCTCATTACACTGACCACTCTACGACTAATCAGTTATCTTATTAAACTGATCAGTTATCTCTGCTCTAGTTGAAGGTTCCAATTGGCTTTTGCGTTGATTCGCTCGGGTCGCTCTCGATCACTCTCGTCATTTGCCATGTAGTGTTATTTTTTTTGCCTAAGCTAAGTATCTCATTAGACTTAGTTGAACAGAGTGTCACTTTAACTGGTTTTAAGTATGAGTAACCTATTGGCTTAGTTAACTGGTTTGATCGAGTTCCCAATTACCCCGTAGCAAATTATATTCTTAACCAAGTATTTTGTTTATTGGTTTTTATACTGAGTATCTTATAACCTCAGTCTGATAATGTATTTTATAACACTGATCAGTTTTGTGGCCAATCAGTCATCTTGTTAAATTGATCACTTTGAGTTAATCAGTCGACTTATTGGTTGATCAGTTTTTTATCTGATCAGCTTTCTTACTGGTTGATTGCCTCTGATCTTGATCAACTATCTTACTAGCTGGTTATCTTTGATCTTGATCAACTATCTTATTAACTGACCATCTTTGATCTGATCAGTTATCTTATTAACTGATCATTTTTTGGCCCAATCAGTTATCTTATTAACTGACCGAACTTGGTCTAACCCGATCGGTTATCCTATTAACCGATCATCTATGGTTGGCTGAGTGAACAATATTTAACCTTGCTTGCTTGGGCTGTTCTCAATCAATCTCGATATTTACCAAGTAGTGTTCTTTTTTATGCCATTTTATGGTATCTAATTTATAAACTTTTGTCTTTTATCTAGCAACTAAGTCACTCGGACATCTCCCAGTAGTCTGCTACTCAAGATTCGTTGTAATGGGGATGTTATATATCTCATTAACTTAACTTAACTTAGACAAGTATCGTATTAACTAGCATTCAAGTTTGAGTATTTCATTCATTAACTGCATTCAAGTTTGAGTATTTCATTACCCCCATTCAACTTTCGCTCATCCCATCAGGTATTTAACACCCGAAGTCGCTCTAATAGTGCTTCTATACACCCAGTTAGTTTCTGTGTGTATGCATCATCTTTGCATCTTCTGCTTTCGGCCACCGCACTAGGTCCCCCCGAGCACCCTTTGGCCCTAGAAAACTCGGGTGTTCGGGTATGTCTCTGTGTGGTGGAGACAAATTTCGAACACTTTTACTTGGATTTTGTCTAGAGAATCTTTTTGGACTTATAGCCAAACTTGGTCAGATCTTTAACGCTTCTTTAGGTGCAAATGTCTGTTTGAGCAAGTTCTCCCTGTTATCGTTATTCGGTCGTGTAGTCTAGAGAATCTTGACCCATCTGTGTAGTGGGTGTTTCTATATCTAATGTAGAGTTGTTGAAAATAATACTAAGTGTGTGTCTAATAACCTAGAGGGGGGTGAATAGGTTTTAGTTGATTTATTACTAACTTTTCGACTTAATCAATTTTAATAGTGCTACCCCATATTAGCAAACAATCAATCCAACATAAAATGTGGAAAACAATAAAAACACAAGGATTGATTTACGTGAGAAACCCTCTGATTATGCAAAAACTCATGGGCTATCCTTCTAGCCACACACGGTCCTCAAATCCACTATTTGAATGAAAGTTTACAACCTAGGTTGATCTCTAGTCACACCATTCTTGGTCACTAACCCTTTCACTCTACACAAAGGGCCTTTAATAGTGATTCTAGACCAATTGCTTGTGCACTAATCCACTTAGTCACAAGGCTTAACAATCCATGAAGATATTAAGCAACCTATGTGAATATATGACAATATTCTATTATGTAATTAATGCTAGGCTACACTAAGTGCTTATCTAGGATTTAAAGATGACACTAAGTATAAGTCCTAGATATTAATATCTAAATGCAAGTCAAATAGATTTAGCTAGAGGGAAAAATGGTCATATAAGCTAGCTATCAATGAACACATATTCTCAAGCAACAAATAGCAACTCAAGCATGTTATAAATACCATTAAACACAAAGACATGCATTAAATCAACATATGAGGCTCAACCTAGACAAATAAGAACATAAAGAGATGCAAAGTAATGCAATGGAGATTTAGGGCATGTTCGAATTACCTAGTTGATGTGTAAAAATCATGTTATAATATACTCACTCGCAAGTGCACGAATCGTGAAGATAAGTACAGTGCCAAGTAAGGATCGTTCCCACGAGGAAAAGAGATTTATTAATTAAAACTAATTCTAATTAAAGTTAAATTAAAGTAACCAAAGATTTGTTGATGATTTTACTAAAACTAAATTAAATTAAGCTAAGAAAACAATTAAAGAGAATATGGATGTGATCAAGAGAAAGAAAACACTAGGTCATCAATGATCCCCAATTATGAACACTCAATGTATGGAATTAATTTGAAAACAAGATTCAATCAATTCTAGGGTTCATTCTTTGTCTTTAATGTGACTATTACTGTATGGTCATGGGATGAGTCACGTGCTCCCAACCACTATTCACCCTTGGTCTATGGTGTGAACAGCGATCGGAAACCCTTTAAGCGCAAGAATTAAGAACCAAATTCTATACTTTGCTTGGCCTATGCTAAAGATAAAATTCATTCATTCAAAAGAGCATTAATCAAGATTAGGTTTGGTCTATACTCTAACCCTAATTCTCAGATAGTCTTAACCCTAAAATCATGCCAAATAATTATCCACCCTTGGTCTATGGTGTGAATAAATATTAAAACTAATGAGGAGTTAAGCAATTAAGCACAATGAATAAATCAAGAATTAAATTGATGAAATAATAATTAATCCATTCAAGAGCATTCACAAAAGGTTCACATTGATTCCCTAGTTATGGGATTAGTTACACATCATAGAAAAAGAAAAGAAAAGAGATTGAGTAGAGAAAACCCGATATGATCATCAAAGAGCTCCTCCAATTCTTCTTCGTCTTCTTCTACAATGGATGGATGGGTCTTGAGGTGATGTGTGGTGATGAAGGGATGGGGGACGGCCCCCTTGGTGGCTTGGGACCTCCCTTGGCTTCCCTCCCTTAACTTTTTTCTCGAAATTAGGGTTCACATGGGTTTAAATAGGCTTTAGATGATAAGCCAAGTCCTAAAAGTACATGGAAATGGGTTCCCTTTTGGAACTCTACCTTTTTGGGATTTAATTCTTTCCTAATCCACTCAAATTTATTACTTATTGAAGGATGATAAGGATTAGGTGTCAACTTTCTTTCCAAGACTCACACTCATGTCCAAGAAGGTAATATTTCCCGTTCCGACAACTTGCAAAATAAATCCCGTCACTATTTGCGGAATTATGACTGATCTAACCATCGGATACTAAAACAAGCATAACTTCTTCTAGGAATATTGGAATTGTGATCCATAAAGTGCGCTAGAAACAAGACTTCCAGGGGATTTCCATCCATAGGTGGTAGGACACACAATGCAATTGGATCTGAGAGATATGACCCCCGTAATCTGGCTGTTCTGCACTGGCCGAATCAGCCTTTCCCGGAATGATGTGCGGCATAGACCGCGGTTGAGGTTGATGCCTAGAAAGCGGTATGGACCGTGGAAAAGAACAGAAAGCCTACTGAAATGTACCGCTGGACGTGCTGCGGTGGAGGTCGTGCATGAAGAGCGACCTACACAGCGGTGGATGACAGCTTTGCTCTTTTTCTTCACATTTACGCTCTTTTCCTTGAAAATACCTTCAAACACTTCATCTTAGGAATGTGACCTATACATGCTCAACAAACACATAAAATACCTAATTTCACCCAAAAACAAAGCACAAATAATAGGAAATGAGGACCTAAAATATGTATAGAAATAGACCGATCACTAGTCAACAAAAGCAAGAAGAATCCATGATGAGATGATGCTTGGAAGATGCTAAATGCACCGATCTCTCTAAAAAGGGTTTTTAAGCTCTGAAAAATGAAGTGAGAGAGAAGAAGATATATACATATATAACAGCCCTAGACGAAATGACGTCGTTTGGAAAATAAATAGGCTCAATGTAAAGGTAATTGCACGGGTAAGGGACCCTTGCACAACCCGTGCAGTAGACAAACCTGAGAGCATCAATCCTCAGTGCACAGGTGACTGCACGGGTAAGGGACCCATGCACAACCTGTACAATTATACAAACTCAAAGGCACTCAACCTCAATGCACGGAGACTGCATGAGTAGGGAACCCATGCATAACCCGTGCAATAGTGAGGCCAGAGGATACACATCCTCAGTGCACTGGTACTGCACGGGTAGAGAACCCGTGCAAAAGAGAGACCCGAGGATACCCATCTTTAGTGCATGAGTACTGCAAGGGTAGGGAACCTATGCATAACCCATGAAAAAGGGACCTACAAGAAGGGGTCAACAACGAGCTAAAGAAAACACTCCATCGTGCAAGCGCGGACAATTCCGATCAACAAACAGAAAAAAAAGGAAATACATAAAACACAACCACACTTAGAACTAACACCAAGGAGCATGTGTGAGAAGTGTAAAGAAGAACAAACACATAAGTGATTGAAACACAAATGCAAGATGTGTAAGGCATGCATGATAGTGTGTGTGTGGTACTAGTCTCTTCAAAGAGAGTTAAGCAAGTGATATACTTTTGAAGTGCTCTTGAGTTTGAGGATGTCATCGAAGCTTGATCAGTAACAATGAGGCCTAATCTACCCTTACAAGAAAATCCCCATGTGGTTTGTCAACGAAATGAGCCAATCAAAATATGAGGAACTTACAATCTCCCCCTTTGGCTATTTCATGAAAAAACCACAACTCACAAATCTTCCTCACAAAACAAAAAATAAAAACAAGAGGTCAACAAGAATTATTCTACAATACAAAAAGATACCTAAATTCTAGATCTTCAAGTCTTTGATCTGTTGTAGAATAGCCACCCCTACAAAACTATGAAACTACACTTTCCAAGACAAGTGTATGTGAGGTGATCAACAGAGATAAAAGAATATAAAAATTTGCAAGAAGAAAAACAACACACAATGAAATGAAGTGCAATGCAAATGATCCCCCTAAACGGATTACTCCTCCTCAATGCGTAATTCTGTAGGGAAAAATCGATATAAAACACAGCGGAAGTAACGAAAAAAAAGAACTTCGCATGGTTTTAAAATTTTTTCTCAAAGTTGAACCTTAACCTTTTAATTAATTAAACTCAAATATATACGGTTAGAGTTAAATACCTCTTGACGCGTGATCCGATTGACTTACGTCGATTGGTAATCCGCAAAATCTTTTCCGATGACCGTGAACAGTACCCCCCCCCCCCCCCCCCCCCCCCCCCCCCCGTGAACAGTGATCATGAACAGTACCGCAAGATTCTTCCAATTCGAACACGTACGTGAATCACCTAGGAGCGTGGTCTCCCTTTTTCTTTGAATTGCAAACCTGAGAATGGATGAACAAAGTTTTCTTTTTATTTTGTTAGTCACAAAACAATCAAAAGAAGATACAAAATTATTCCGGTCACTTTTCAGTTCTCAATCTAATGATCGAAACTCGCGTGAACCTAATTCGATGTTGTACACACAAGCTTATTGATGAACAAGCAATCAGTGTACTATCAAAGAATAATCTCTTCTCTCTTTTATGTTTAGTAGAATAAAAATTATCCTTTTCTATGAATTGAGATGAAGAAGAAAAATTGAATCATTCAATCAACTATGGTGGCAGAATTCTATATGTGGAATTATATAGGTGGCCAAAATTTTGCTTCCTCTTCTATTTAGGATTGCCGAAATCTTCCTCTAAATGGACTAGGGTTGCCGCAAATCACATACCAAAAAGCGTTTGTGTTGCACCCTAATTTCCATCAACCTTTAGACTTCAAAACCTAATCCAACTCATAGATATTTTTATTCTTTTATTGACTAAATAAAAAGACTTCTTATTTTATTAAATAAATAAAATTAATTATTTATTTTCTTATCAAACAAGTCTTTTACTTTTAATATACTACTACCAATAGTATAACTTTAGGAAATATATTTCCTGATCAGAAAAATATTTGTTTCTTAATTAAACAATTATTTAATAAATTAACTAATTCTTATTTAATTAAAACAATGAAACAAAATAATATATTAGGTTAATATATACACCTTGCCGCCCCACTTATATAAATGGGTCATATATTATTTTCTTATTTCATTTAATCCATTGGACTTTAAATAAAAGACCACATGTGAACCAGACCTATTCTTACTAAAAGAAACAAGCCCACATGTCTCCTTTTAATATATTAATATAATAGTGCAGCCCATTAATTAAATAATAGACATATTATATTCTTGATATATTAAAAACAATTCTAGATGGACCCATTAATCGGCCCGGTAGAATATATCAAGTGATCCATGCAAATACGTGTGGATTAGGGATCTTGGCGGGCAATCTAAATTTAAGCTTAAACAGACACAACCTAATCACAATCAACAAATGATTCACTTAGGTCCAATCTATTAATTTTAACTCATTCCACTAAAGAGCTAAAATTGAACTCTTAAATAAAGATAGAATAAGGAGATGTTTGTAATTCATACCCTAGACAATCTTATAGGAGATGGTGTATCCTCGTCAATAATATCAGTAATCGCCAAAAGCTCATAGACCGCCTATAGCTCTCCAAGTTACCATATTTCTTTATACGACCACATTTCGAACTTGGATACTTTTACTTGTCTAGAAGCCATGTTTTCAATAATCATTATTGAAAACTCAACGTTGAGATTTAATATCCAATACCTCAAAACATCCATATGATGATATTATACTCTCATTTAATAAATGGAGCCACGATGTCCATATCTATAAATGAAGTCCTCTATCGATTAACAAATGTATACCACCAAACTATCGAGGATAGACTATGCTATATAATCGTACTCATTGATAGCTCTAATGATAACACTTGCAACCATAAGTCCATCATTTATCTCAGGATTAAGATAGACTCTCTGATTGTCCTCTTTAATGAAAAAACTGATATCTAGTGACAGTTCTAGATAAAGTATTTCATTGTGATCCAGTTCAATGCACCTAGTGCACTAGATTCTTTTACTCAAAAACCTTTCGATGATTTTAGACTCATCATATTCATTTGATCCCACTCAAATGCTAGTAAAAGAATTCTACAACTTTAACAAGATAGAGGTGCCCAACCTTTAACTTAAGTTGTGAACGTTATTCAAGACTAACTAAAGAATTGTGTCTACCTCATACATATCCGGATGTACGAACAATTCTTCATATCTCATAGTCTTTTGACCTTATGATTATTTACCTTGACAATTATAATAATAAATGCTATAAGTAATTGTAAGAATCAGAATTCACTTTATTAATATGAGTAGATTGTCAATTACAATATTACACTTTTGCCATTGAGCATAATCCTAACAATCTCCCACTTGCTCTATAGCAAGTGTGTCATATCTCTCATTCCCATGTTCTCTAGATGTCCATCAAAGCTCTTCTGAGGTAGAGCCTTTGTGAAAGGATCCTCTAGATTTTCTGCTGACGCGATTTTGGTGATCGTCACGTCTCCCTTATGAACAATTTCCCTCAAAAGGTGATACTTCCTTTCAATGTGTTTACCTCTCTTATGACTTCTTGGTTCTTTCGAATTAGCCACTACACCACTGTTGTCACAGTGTATAGTGATCTGCTTATTCACACTAGGAACCACTTCTAAGTCAATCAAGAATTGGCGGAGCCAAACAACCTCTTTGGCAGCTTCGCATGCAGCAACATACTTAGCTTCCATGGTGGAATCAGCAATACAAGATTTCTTGATACTCCTCCATATGACTGCTCCTCCTTCGATGGTAAACACAGATCCTGATGTGGATTTTTTGGAGTCAGAATCTGACTGGAAATCAGAATCTGTATACCCAACGGGAATTAAATCCCCTCCAGAGTATACAAGCATATAATCTCTAGTTCTCTTCAGATACTTGAAAATATGCTTGACTGCCATCCAATGATCAGGACCAGGTTTCGATTGAAACCTGCTAACTATGCCAACAGCAAAACAAATATCTGGTCTAGTACAGAGCATTGCATACATGAGACTTCCAACTTCCGAGGCATATGGAACTCTACTCATGAATTGCTCTTCATGCACTTTCTTAGGTGCTTGACCCTTAGAAAGTTTGATTCCATGTCTAAAAGGTAACATACCTTTCTTGGAATCTTGCATGGTAAATCTAGACAAGATTTTATCAATGTATGAAGCTTGGGATAATGCAATCGTTCTATTCTTTCTATCCCTTATTACTTGGATACCAAGAATATAACTTGCTTCTCCTAAGTCCTTCATATCAAATTGTTTTGCTAACCATTCTTTCACTGATTTCAATACACCTACATCGTTTCCAATGAGTAGTATATCATCAACATAAAGAATGAGGAAAACCAACTTGTCGCCTTTGATCCTCTTGTATACACAAGGTTCGTCAGGGTTTTTGAATAAATCCAAAACCCTTTACAGCTTGATCGAACCTTATGTTCCAGGATATGGATGCTTGCTTTAGTCCATATATGGACTTTTGCAACTTGCATACTCTTTCTTCTTGGCCTTTTTCAATGAATCCCTCTGGTTTCATCATGTAGATGCTCTCGTCAAGACTTCTATTAAGGAAAGCTGTCTTGACGTCCATTTGCCAAATCTCTAGGTCTAGAGATGCTGCAATGGATAAGAGTATCCTAATGGATTTAAGCATGGCCACAGGTGAGAAGATTTCCTCGTAATCGATACCTTTTTTCTGTCTATAACCTTTAGCTACTAGTCTAGCTTTAAAGGTTTCCACCTTACCATCCATACCTATTTTCCTCTTGTATATCCACTTGCACCCAATGGGTTTTATCCCTTTAGGCAAGTCTACAAGGGACCAGACTTTGTTATTGAACATCGATTCAATCTCGGATTGCATTGCCTTTTGCCAATGACGACAATCAACATCCTCCATAGCTTCCTTGTACGTGTAGGGATCATCGTCGTCCGGGAGATTCTCAACAGATTCTCCTAGACCGATATATCTTTCGGGTTGTGTTCTAACCCTCCCACTACGACGAGGAATGGTAGGTTGTTGATCTTGTGTTGGAGTGGAACTTACAATTGGGCAAGGTTGTGAAACCTCTTGTGGAATTGTATCTCCTGACATCTCATTCAGGACAATTCTACTTTTGGGCACAAAATTATTCATATAGTCCTTTTCTAGAAATGAAGCATTTGTTGAAACGCATACTTTTAGATCAGAAGGACTATAGAAATAATATCCTTTAGTTCCTTTCAACCATCTCTTTTCCTGAAACCCCTTCTTCCTTCTTTTTCTGGGACTTTGGGCAATCTCTTTTCCAATGTCCCTTTTCACCACAAATGAAGCATTTCCCTTTGATCTTGGTTACTTTCTTGGTTTCCTTCTTGGTAGGCCCAAGTTCCTTTTTCTTCTGTTGTTTCTTGACCTTCTTACGGGTCTTAACTGTAGCAACTTTACCAACCAAATGAATCTCTTGACCTTTGTTTTTCACAAGGATCTTTTCAGCGCTTTGAACATCTTGCATCAGGCCCTGCAAGGTGTATTCCTTTTTGTTCAAGGTGTAGTCCAACTTGAACTGATCAAAGGAATCTGACAGTGAGTTAACTACCATATCAATTTTGGTCTCACTATCAATCTCAGCACCATTTAGTTCAGCAATATTGAGATGTGCTATGACTTTCATCATGTGATCTTTCACAGATTGTCCAGGTTTCATCCTAAGATTCATAAAAGCAGTCACTGCCTCTCTCTTAGTCGTCCTAGACCTCATAGCAAACATTTCCTCTAGAGACATCATTATATCAGCAGCGGACTCCATTCCTTCATGTTGCTGTTGCAACACGTCGGAGATAGTGGCCATAATGTAACATTTTTCCATATTATCAGAAGTCTTCCACTGCTCATACTCATCTCTTTGCATCACATTAGATTCATTATTAGGAAGGGGTGGTTTAGGAGTGGTCAGAACAAACTTATGTTTTTCACTTTACAGCAACAACCCAATTTTCCTTTTCCATGTTACGTAGTTATCTCCAGTTAAGGTGTTATCTTTCAGGATGTTCATAAGTGATGGGGTCATGATTTCTGATTAAAACAAAAACATATATAAGTAAATAATCATGATAATAGCACTTTTAAAAATTAATCCTGAATTAAAATAAATAATTCAATCACAAAAATTCAACGGTGATCCAACACCCATAAATATTACGCCTCCTTTGGGAGTTCGCACTATTTACTAGTTAGACTAGGTCCCACCTAATTGTTAACATAACAACCAGCGTTTTTAATTTTGCCTTGTAATTTTTATTAACAAGAACTCTTGGGAGGATATTAATAAAATTACATTGAGTGTGTTACCAAGATATCGACCCTCAATTTTCTCTCACGAAAATCCCTCCTTGGGGAGTAGATTTCGTTTAAGTCAATTGTCTAGTCTATCCTTGTAAGGAAGTATATTGTTAAATTCCATTTATGGACGCCCCTTGGGGGGATTACCAAAAATAATAAAACTCAACTAATCTTGGAAGCCATAGGCGTTCTTGCACACCTTCTCCCACTCAATTATTTTAGGCGTGTGATTAAATCCCAAAGAATGATTTTTACCAAGTTATCTAGATGCCAATTAGATATCTAAATCATTCAATGCATGTTCATACAAAAAGAGATTTATGAGTGGCACTCCTATTCTAAAATGTCATGTTATCATACAACAACAAATGTTGTAATATTTAAGCAAAAATTAAATAGCAACAATTTTGGCCCATCCTAGAAAAGCAAGTAAATTACAATTGTTAGGAATACAAGATCTTCAGGTGGCCATCAACCATACGCTCATCCCTCGGCCTCCTCCCATGGACGTACACAGCCCACAACCCCACAAAGGGTTGTGCAGCCCATAAGGCCACACAAGGCTGCCGTGCGCAGCCCACCAAGGATGGGGCTTGGCATGTGCAGCCCAATCCAATCCTAGGGTGCGTACGGTGCTCGTTCTCGGTTCCGGTTGCTTCATTTTTCTTCGTGTCTTCGAATTTTCAATACCCGAATACATTACATCATATTACGAATAAATTACTGCTGCAAAATATGTATATTTTTTATTTTAATGCAGTAAGATTTACAAAAAAAAATACTGCACCTGATTACAAAAAAAAATACTGCACTTATTTTACATACAAAACAACAAAAATAAAACCCTAGCAACTACCAAGAAGGAATTATGGCGATAATAGACCACCCTTCTTGTTACAAATCCGAAACAAAAATTACATTGAAATTCTAGGACCAAAATCGAGCAATAACAATTCACTTTACAAAACATATATAAATCCATACATTCAACATGCAATTATATATGCGAATACCTAGAGTGCCATCTCTTTCTAAAACATGTATAATCACAATAAAAAAGAAATAGATTCACGAATATATATATATATGTTAATTAATTAAAAGGTACAACCAAGGCTCTGATACCAATTTTAGGGGAAAATGGATATAAAACACAGCGGAAGAAACGAAAAAAAAAATTTCGTATGGTTTTAAATTTTTTTCTCAAAGTTGAACCGTAACCTTTTAATTAATTAAACTCAAATATATACGGTTAGAGTTAAATACCTCTTGACGCGTGAACCTAATTCGATGTTGTACACACAAGCTTATTGATGAACAAGCAATCAGTGTACTATCAAAGAATAATCTCTTCTCTCTTTTATGTTTAGTAGAATAAAAATTATCCTTTTCTATGAATTGAGAAGAAGAAGAAAAATTGAATCATTCAATCAACTATGGTGGCCGAATTCTATATGTGGAATTATATAGGTGGCCAAAATTTTGCTTCCTCTTCTATTTAGGATTGCCGAAATCTTTCTCTAAATGGACTAGGGTTGCCGCAAATCACATACTAAAAAGAGTTTGTGTTGCACCCTAATTTCCATCAACCTTTAGACTTCAAAACCTAATCCAACTCATAGATATTTTTATTCTTTTATTGACTAAATAAAAAGACTTCTTATTTGATTAAATAAATAAAATTATTTATTTATTTTCTTATCAAACAAGTCTTTTACTTTTAATATACTACTACCAATAGTATAACTTTAGGAAATATATTTCCTGATCAGAAAAATATTTGTTTCTTAATTAAACAATTAATTAATAAATTAACTAATTCTTATTTAATTAAAACAATGAAACAAAATAATATATTAGGTTAATATATACACCTTGCCGCCCCACTTATATAAATGGGCCATATATTATTTTCTTATTTCATTTAATACATTGGACTTTAAATAAAAGCCCATATGTGAACCAGACCCATTCTTACTAAAAGAAACAAGCCCACATGTCTCCTTTTAATATATTAATATAATAGTGCAGCCCATTAATTAAATAATAGACATATTATATTCTTGATATATTAAAAACAATTCTAGATGGACCCTTAAATCGGCCCGGTAGAATATATCAAGTGATCCATGCAAATACGTGTGGATTGGGGATCTTGGCGGGCTATCTAAATTTACGCTTCAATAGACACAACCTAATCACAATCAACAAATGATTCACTTAGGTCCAATCTATTAATTTTAACTCATTCCACTAAAGAGCTAAAATTGAACTCTTAAATAAAGATAGAATAAGGAGATGTTTCTCATTCATACCCTAGACAATCTTATAGGAGATGGTGTATCCTCGTGAATAATATCAGTAATCGCCAAGAGCTCATAGACCGCCTATAGCTCTCCAAGTTACTGTAGGGAAAAATCGATATAAAACGCAGCGGAAGAAACGAAAAATAGATTTCGTATGGTTTTAAAATTTTTCTCAAAGTTGAACCTTAACCTTTTAATTAATTAAACTCAAATATATACGGTTAGAGTTAAATACCTCTTGACGCGTGATCCGATTGACTTACGTCGATTGGTAATCCACAAAATCTTTTCCGATGCCCGTGAACAGTACACGCGTGAACAGTGCTCGTGAACAGTACCCGCGTGAACAGTGCTCGTGAACATTACCCGCCGTGAACAGTGATCGTGAACAGTACCGCGAGATCTTCCAATCCGAACACGTACGTGAATCACCTAGGAGCATGGTCTCCCTCTTTCTTTGAATTGCCAACCTGAGAATGGATGAACAAAGTTTTCTTTTTCTTTTGTTAGTCACAAAACAATCAAAAGAAGACAAAAATTATTCCGGTCACTTTTGAGTTCTCAATCTAATGATCGAAACTCGCGTGAACCTAATTCGATGTTGTACACACAAGCTTATTGATGAACAAGCAATCAGTGTACTATCAAAGAATAATCTCTTCTCTCTTTTATGTTTAGTAGAATAAAAATTATCCTTTTCTATGAATTGAGAAGAAGAAGAAAAAGTGAATCATTCAATCAACTATGGTGGCCGAATTCTATATGTGGAATTATATAGGTGGCCGAAATTTTGCTTCCTCTTCTATTTAGGATTGCCGAAATCTTCCTCTAAATGGACTAGGGTTGCCGCAAATCACATACCAAAAAGCTTTTGTGTTGCACCCTAATTTCCATCAACCTTTAGACTTCAAAACCTAATCCAACTCATAGATAATTTTATTCTTTTATTCACTAAATAAAAAGACTTCTTATTTGATTAAATAAATAAAATTATTTATTTATTTTCTTATCAAACAAGTCTTTTACTTTTAATATACTACTACCAATAGTATAACTTTAGGAAATATATTTCCTGATCAGAAAAATATTTGTTTTTTAATTAAACAATTAATTAATAAATTAACTAATTCTTATTTAATTAAAACAATGAAACAAAATAATATATTAGGTTAATATATACACCTTGCTTCCCCACTTATATAAATGAGCCATATATTATTTTCTTATTTCATTTAATCCATTGGATTTTAAATAAAAGCTCACATGTGAACCATACCCATTCTTACTAAAAGAAACAAGCCCACATGTCTCCTTTTAATATATTAATATAATAGTGCAGCCCATTAATTAAATAATAGACATATTATATTCTTGATATATTAAAAACAATTCTAGATGGACCCTTAAATCGGCCCGGTAGAATATATCAAGTGATCCATGCAAATACGTGTGGATTGGGGATCTTGGCGGGCTATCTAAATTTACGCTTCAATAGACACAACCTAATCACAATCAACAAATGATTCACTTAGGTCCAATCTATTAATTTTAATTCATTCCACTAAAGAGCTAAAATTGAACTCTTAAATAAAGATAGAATAAGGAGATGTTTCTCATTCATACCCTAGACAATCTTATAGGAGATGGTGTATCCTCGTGAATAATATCAGTAATCGCCAAGAGCTCATAGACCGCCTATAGCTCTCCAAGTTACTGTAGGGAAAAATCGATATAAAACGCAGCGGAAGAAACGAAAAATAGATTTCGTATGGTTTTAAAATTTTTCTCAAAGTTGAACCTTAACCTTTTAATTAATTAAACTCAAATATATACGGTTAGAGTTAAATACCTCTTGACGCGTGATCCGATTGACTTACGTCGATTGGTAATCCACAAAATCTTTTCCGATGCCCGTGAACAGTACACGCGTGAACAGTGCTCGTGAACAGTACCCGCGTGAACAGTGCTCGTGAACATTACCCGCCGTGAACAGTGATCGTGAACAGTACCGCGAGATCTTCCAATCCGAACACGTACGTGAATCACCTAGGAGCATGGTCTCCCTTTTTCTTTGAATTGCCAACCTGAGAATGGATGAACAAAGTTTTCTTTTTCTTTTGTTAGTCACAAAACAATCAAAAGAAGACAAAAATTATTCCGGTCACTTTTGAGTTCTCAATCTAATGATCGAAACTCGCGTGAACCTAATTCGATGTTGTACACACAAGCTTATTGATGAACAAGCAATCAGTGTACTATCAAAGAATAATATCTTCTCTCTTTTATATTTAGTAGAATAAAAATTATCCTTTTCTATGAATTGAGAAGAAGAAGAAAAAGTGAATCATTCAATCAACTATGGTGGCCGAATTCTATATGTGGAATTATATAGGTGGCCGAAATTTTGCTTCCTCTTCTATTTAGGATTGCCGAAATCTTCCTCTAAATGGACTAGGGTTGCCGCAAATCACATACCAAAAAGCTTTTGTGTTGCACCCTAATTTCCATCAACCTTTAGACTTCAAAACCTAATCCAACTCATAGATAATTTTATTCTTTTATTCACTTAATAAAAAGACTTCTTATTTGATTAAATAAATAAAATTATTTATTTATTTTCTTATCAAACAAGTCTTTTACTTTTAATATACTACTACCAATAGTATAACTTTAGGAAATATATTTCCTGATCAGAAAAATATTTGTTTTTTAATTAAACAATTAATTAATAAATTAACTAATTCTTATTTAATTAAAACAATGAAACAAAATAATATATTAGGTTAATATATACACCTTGCTTCCCCACTTATATAAATGAGCCATATATTATTTTCTTATTTCATTTAATCCATTGGATTTTAAATAAAAGCCCACATGTGAACCATACCCATTCTTACTAGAAGAAACAAGCCCACATGTCTCCTTTTAATAGATTAATATAATAGTGCAGCCCATTAATTAAATAATAGACATATTATATTCTTGATATATTAAAAACAATTCTAGATGGACCCTTAAATCGGCCCGGTAGAATATATCAAGTGATCCATGCAAATACGTGTGGATTGGGGATCTTGGCGGGCTATCTAAATTTACGCTTCAATAGACACAACCTAATCACAATCAACAAATGATTCACTTAGGTCCAATCTATTAATTTTAACTCATTCCACTAAAGAGCTAAAATTGAACTCTTAAATAAAGATAGAATAAGGAGATGTTTCTCATTCATACCCTAGACAATCTTATAGGAGATGGTGTATCCTCGTGAATAATATCAGTAATCGCCAAGAGCTCATAGACCGCCTATAGCTCTCCAAGTTACTGTAGGGAAAAATCGATATAAAACGCAGCGGAAGAAACGAAAAATAGATTTCGTATGGTTTTAAAATTTTTCTCAAAGTTGAACCTTAACCTTTTAATTAATTAAACTCAAATATATACGGTTAGAGTTAAATACCTCTTGACGCGTGATCCGATTGACTTACGTCGATTGGTAATCCACAAAATCTTTTCCGATGCCCGTGAACAGTACACGCGTGAACAGTGCTCGTGAACAGTACCCGCGTGAACAGTGCTCGTGAACATTACCCGCCGTGAACAGTGATCGTGAACAGTACCGCGAGATCTTCCAATCCGAACACGTACGTGAATCACCTAGGAGCATGGTCTCCCTCTTTCTTTGAATTGCCAACCTGAGAATGGATGAACAAAGTTTTCTTTTTCTTTTGTTAGTCACAAAACAATCAAAAGAAGACAAAAATTATTCCGGTCACTTTTGAGTTCTCAATCTAATGATCGAAACTCGCGTGAACCTAATTCGATGTTGTACACACAAGCTTATTGATGAACAAGCAATCAGTGTACTATCAAAGAATAATCTCTTCTCTCTTTTATGTTTAGTAGAATAAAAATTATCCTTTTCTATGAATTGAGAAGAAGAAGAAAAAGTGAATCATTCAATCAACTATGGTGGCCGAATTCTATATGTGGAATTATATAGGTGGCCGAAATTTTGCTTCCTCTTCTATTTAGGATTGCCGAAATCTTCCTCTAAATGGACTAGGGTTGCCGCAAATCACATACCAAAAAGCTTTTGTGTTGCACCCTAATTTCCATCAACCTTTAGACTTCAAAACCTAATCCAACTCATAGATAATTTTATTCTTTTATTCACTAAATAAAAAGACTTCTTATTTGATTAAATAAATAAAATTATTTATTTATTTTCTTATCAAACAAGTCTTTTACTTTTAATATACTACTACCAATAGTATAACTTTAGGAAATATATTTCCTGATCAGAAAAATATTTGTTTTTTAATTAAACAATTAATTAATAAATTAACTAATTCTTATTTAATTAAAACAATGAAACAAAATAATATATTAGGTTAATATATACACCTTGCTTCCCCACTTATATAAATGAGCCATATATTATTTTCTTATTTCATTTAATCCATTGGATTTTAAATAAAAGCTCACATGTGAACCATACCCATTCTTACTAAAAGAAACAAGCCCACATGTCTCCTTTTAATATATTAATATAATAGTGCAGCCCATTAATTAAATAATAGACATATTATATTCTTGATATATTAAAAACAATTCTAGATGGACCCTTAAATCGGCCCGGTAGAATATATCAAGTGATCCATGCAAATACGTGTGGATTGGGGATCTTGGCGGGCTATCTAAATTTACGCTTCAATAGACACAACCTAATCACAATCAACAAATGATTCACTTAGGTCCAATCTATTAATTTTAATTCATTCCACTAAAGAGCTAAAATTGAACTCTTAAATAAAGATAGAATAAGGAGATGTTTCTCATTCATACCCTAGACAATCTTATAGGAGATGGTGTATCCTCGTGAATAATATCAGTAATCGCCAAGAGCTCATAGACCGCCTATAGCTCTCCAAGTTACCGTATTTCCTCATATGACCACATTTCGAACTTGGATACTTTGACTTGTCTAGAAGCCATGTTTTCAATAATCATTATTGAAAACTCAACGTTGAGATTTAATATCCAATACCTCAAAACATCCATATGATGATATTATACTCTCATTTAATAAATGGAGCCATGATGTCCATATCTATAAATGAAGTCCTCTATCGATTAACAAATGTATACCACCAAACTATCGAGGATAGACTATGCTATATAATCGTACTCATTGATAGCTCTAATGATAACACTTGCAACCATAAGTCCATCATTTATCTCAAGATTAAGATAGACTTTCCGATTGACCTCTTTAATGAAAAGACTTATATCTAGTGACGGTTCTAGATAAAGTATTTCATTGTGATCCAGTTCAATGCACCTAGTGCAATAGATTCTTTTACTCGAAAACCTTTCGATGATTTTAGACTCATCATATTCATTTGATCCCACTCAAATGCTAGTAAAAGAATTCTACAACTTTAACAAGATAGAGGTGCCCAACCTTTAACTTAAGTTGTGAACGTTATTCAAGACTAACTAAAGAATTGTGTCTACCTCATACATATCCGGATGTATGAACAATTCTTCATGTCTCATAGTCTTTTGACCTTATGATTATTTACCTTGACAATTATAATAATAAATGCTATAAGTAATTGTAAGAATCAGAATTCACTTTATTAATATGAGAAGATTGTCAATTACAATATTACACTCTTGCCATTGAGCATAATCCTAACAAATTCTCCCCTAAAATGTGACATCCATAACTACCACATTATTCCCCTTTTTTGTGATGAGATAGGCAAAGAAGTATCCCCCAATTCGGTCACTTTCGTAAAGAGAGCTATTTGCAAGATAAGTGCATAATCATATACAACAACCTTATTCAACTTAATTAATTGAGAGAGAATCAAAGAGGTTTAATTTGCAAGAAATGTGTGAGATTGTTGCTTTGGATGCAAGACATGCAGCATCAAAGTTCAAACAATGGTATTTGGCAAAATGAACATCAAAAGAGTTTCCAAAGGAATTCAAACCAATTTGTACCATTTTGTCATAAATAAACAAGATATAGCTTTAAAAACTTTGTAACACACATAAGCAACCATGTCAATCCTTAAAGGTCAATCAAAACATGGATATAAAATCCTTATTAATTGAATGGATATAGAACCCTTATTGGTTGTTGTCTTGTTCAATCATTAAGAAGAGAGACGAGGCTAAATTGGATGAGACATCCTTATTTATTGCATGGACACAAGGTCCTTATTGAGTTTAGCCTTGTCAAATTGCTTCCACACACATTTGCACACACATAACTCATGCATAATATTTAAGCATGTCAAAATCAAGTTCACATGGCATGGAGATAAATTATAGGTCATTCAATTGTACTTCCCAGTCAATTCTTGATATGTAAAATTGTGTTATTAAAAACTATACTCGCAAGTGCATGAATCGTGAAGATAAGCACAACGGCAAGTAAGGATCGTTCCCACGAGGAAAAGTAATTTATTGATTGAAAACTAATTTTAATTAAAGTTAAATTAAAAGTAACCAAGAGATTGTCGATTGATTGATTAATCTAAACTAAATTAAATTAAACTAAAGAAAACAATTAAAAAGAATATGGTTGTGATCAAGAGATAGAAAGCACTAGGTCATCAATGATCCCCAATTATGAACACTCAATGTATGGAATTAACTTGTAAACAAATTCAATTAATTCAAGGGTTCATTCTTTATCTTTAATATGACTATTACCGTATGATCGCTGGATGAGTCAGGTATTCCCAATTATTATTCACCCTTGGTCTATGGTGTGAACAACGACCGGAAACCCTTTAAGCGCAAGAAATAAGAACCAAATTCTATACTTTGCTTGTCCTATGCTAAAGATAAAATTCATTCATTCAAAGGAGCGTTAATCAAGATTAGGTTTGGTCTATACTCTAACCCTAATTCTCAGATAGTCTTAACCCTAAAATCATGCCAAATAATCATCCACGCTTGGTCTATGGTGTGAATAAATATTAAAACTAATGAGGAGTTAACCAAATAAGCATAATGAAAAAATTAAGAATTAAATTGATAAATTAATAATTAACCACACATGAGCATTCACAAAAGGTTCACATTGATTCCCTAGTTATGGGATTAGTTAAACATCATGGAAAAAGAAAAGAAAATAGATTGAGTAGGGAAAACCCGATATGATCATCAAAGAGCTCCTCCAATTCTTCTTCATCTTCTTCGTCTTTTTCTACAATGGATGGATGGGTCTTGAGGTGATGTGTGGTGATGGAGTGATGGGGGACGGCCCCCTTGGTGGCTTGGGACCTCCCTTGGCTTCTCTATTAATTGCAAAGAATAGGAAGTATTTATAGGTGATCATACCTTGTGGAATCCCCAATTCTCCTTAGGTTTAGGAAATCCATCAATTGGGAAAGTAGAATGAATCAAGGAATTGGAATCCTTTCCTAAATTGGATTTCCTCTTTTGATTATTGACTCCTAATTTGAGTTTAGGAAGTTTTCCAAACATGTCTTGGTCTTCTAAATTCAATAGAATTTGATTTGGGAAGTTTTGGAACAGTTCTGGACCAATTTGGAGTGTAATCCGCCAAAAATCCGTCAAAATCGCGGCCTAGGTCTCCAGCGGTCAGCACCGCAATGCTGTACTATTTTTTTACCGCTACGTAGGTGCTTGCACAAACCACAGTCTAGCCCGCGATAGACTTCTCCAGCTCTGACATTTGGTTACTAAATTAGGCATAACGTCTTCTAGGAATATTGGAATTATGATCCGAAAAGTGCTCCTGAAACTATACTTCCGGGGCTATCCATCCATAGGTGGAAGGACACATAATTCAATTGGAGATGAGAGATATGGTCCCCGCAATCTGAGTAATTTGCACAGCCAGAAATTCATCTTTTTGCTCTTTTTCTCCAAAATAACATCCAAAACCTTTTCCATGGAATGTGACCTACAAATGCTTAACAAACACATAAAATACCTAATTTCACTCGAGAACAAAGAACAGATAATAGGAAATGGGGACCTAAAATATGTATAAAAATAGACCGATCAAATACCCCCAAACCTATCTTTTGCTAGTCCTCGAGCAAAACTAGAATAAAAACCAAAAACTAAAAACAAAAAAAATTCTAAAAAAAAAATAAACTAAGCAACTTTCGTAGGGAACATGATAGCATTGAACGTATGCTACAAGCCAGTTGAACCTCTAGGTGTCCCCAGTAGGAGGAGTTTTGTCTCCTGAGGGTTTACAACTATGCTACCCACAAACATATTTCTGCGAAAAATCAAATAATCAAGATTCATACTCAAAGTATGCTATTCAAGCCAATGCATGCTAGAGCCACTAAATAAAGACTAAAATTATGCCACAAATTTTAATGCATGCTTAGTTTTAATGAAAAGCCCATACTCAAGGAACTCTAGCTTCAAAAACACATTCGTCAAACGCCATAAATATAATTTGCCTCGACTCTAATTCTCACAAGATGTCGCTCATTAATTTCACACAGAACCTAAGCAAATACACTCATCAAGCATATGCGAATGAAGTTATGCACAAGAAATTTTCAAGATATTATCGCTTATGAATATATAATAACAAGAACGCTTGATTTGTATGCAAAGGATCTCATGAATAGAATCAGACATTAAGAACAAGATAGAGCACATGTTTACCTTTACTCTCGAGCTAGCATTCCCAAAAGATCAATTAGGTCTTTTCTTTGGTTGTAACGGGGCCATTGGGTGAAGGTTAAGAAAGAACGGGAAAAGAATAGCAAACAAACCTAGGATCATATCGAGAAATTCTTCAGCAATCTTCATACTCTGCCGAATTTCTTCGAATTCTTCATTCCAAATGCATCTAGGCTTCTTGAACAATTTTTGTTCATCCTCCTTCTTGAGTTGACTTTGATTTCACATCACTTCATTGTAAAGCTCAATTCCTTTTCACTTTCATTTGATTCATCATCTCATTTATTTATTTCTTTTTTTTAACTTCCCTTTTTTTTTGAGATGAGAATTTTATACATCAATTACATAATTCTTCCAACACCTTCTTTGCATTTGATCTTATTGTTTGCCTTGGTACATGCACATCATGAGTCACCCATTTTGATCTCTCTTCAATCTTCTTCATCACCTCAATATGATCCCAAGCTAGAAGGTATGGCTAAAATATGACTCATTTGGGTTAAGTTAGTGTGGGTAATGAAAGAAAAATGTTTATAGTGTTTGGCTTCAAAATTGGCTATGGAGCACACACATAAAGGTAGGAAATATTTAAGGTCTTTTAAGTAGTTCAAGCACACATTGCCTATATCACTTCTAATGGTTCAACCAAAACAAGAGCAAAGTCCACATGTGATATCTTTTTATGATGAATGTTCTTTAATATCCAATGCATAACCTATTCAGATCAATTTCTAATTCTAAGAACCTAATAAGTGTTTAAGAGTAGAAATAAAAGAACCATCTATAATGATATTTATGTACACTTTTTGGCTTAGTGAACTCACAAGGGTAGTCTCCACTATTAATCATGGCAATTCAATTAAGCATCCTATCCAGTATCACATCAAGAGCATGTTATAAATTTTTGAAAAATGCAATGCAATACTCTAAGTGGCAAGACATTAGTCTAAAATCAGTGATTAAAGCATATATTATGGCTCTAAAAGCACACAAAAGAAACATCTAATCATGGAGGACAAAAATTCCAAAAACTGGTGACTTGTGAAATTGACCTATTTCTGTTCTTTAATGCTTATCTCTCAAAATACTCAATAAAAGTTAACCAAATTTTAACACAGGAAAATAGACATACCAACTCACACTTGTCATGTATAAAAAATCTCAAAATTCGAATAAAAAAGGTGAGAAAATAGAAGACGAAAAACATTCACGTGCAGAATTTCAAAAACAGGGCATCGCCCATGACCTTTGGTCGAAGAAACAATCATAACTTTCAAACCACCTCCCAGAAATTTACGTTCTTTATACCGTTGGATTTGCATCGAAAAAACGAGGAATGTAGCATGGACAGAAAAATTTATTTCCTCACCAATGAATACAGTTTTAGCAAAACGTTTGCCTCAAAAATTTTCAAAACATGCCACTTTTTTCAGAGATTTCAACAAATGGCTCAAAAAATTAAAATAAACACGAATTCACACCCCCAAACCTAATCTAAACATTGTCCTCAATGTTTATATGACATTAAAAGCATAGACAAAGAATAAAGAAAAAGTATTGAAGGCAAGAACTCGAAAAACAAAAACTAACGAACGAAAACTAAAAACTAAAAACTAAAAACTAAAATTAAAAAGAAATTACCTAGGTGGGTTGCCTCCCACCAAGCACTTTATTTAACGTCTAGGCAAGATGGATGAGAGCTCTACGGCTATTTGCTTTTGATTGATTTCTTCTTTCCTCTACCGGTGGCGACCTAATGACTATGTACTCATCACCACTCTTCTTCAACCGAATAGTTCCACCATGCTCAATTTCTTTGATCTCATCTTTTCTTATCCTTAATTGTTTTACCCGATTATTCCCATGATTGTAACTCCCACTCCTCCGTTTGCATTGTTTTATATATTCATAACACCAAGGGCGAATGTGACCCTGCACATTGCAAAAGTGATAAACGGGAACAAATTTATGAAAGTTACCTTCTTGGTGGCTGTGATTCATTGGTAGAGCTCGCTTCCTTCTATTTCTTCTTCTTCTCTTCGAAAGTGGATAGACCTTCTGGGTGACGGAATCACTCGACTCATCTTTATTTACCTTATTGCTCTTAACCTCCGCAGGTTGCTTTATCACTTCTGCGGTTAATGACTTGATTTCTTGCTCGGCCTTTGTAAGCTTGGCAATGCGTTCAAGTTCCTTATTCTTCATGATCTCTAAAGCTTTATCCTTTTGTTCGATCTCGGCCTTCATTAGCCTCATCCGTTGAGCAAACTCATCTTTGAGCTCTTCCAATTCTCGGGAAAATTCTGCAGACTTCCTTAACGAAGTCTCTTTTTCTTCCATTAGCTTATTGATCTTTGTTGTCAAGTCAGAATTGAGAGCAACAACCATCTGTTTGTCTTCTTTCAGTTGCTCAATCATGTTCTCATAACTTGAGCGATCATGTCGGATAATGCAGTTTCTATCATCTGCCATTAATACTTGTCTGATGCGATCAATGTTGTCGTTCAAAGGTAATAATTCTCCTTGAATAGATCTTTTACCTTGCATTCACCGGTAAGACCTGAAACAAAAAGAAAAACACACAGTAAACTATGAAAAATAAAAATAAACAAAATAAAACTAAAAATCTAAAAATTACTGACTCAACTACCTAAGCTAGACTAAATCTATTAACTAAAACTAAAACTAGAATTAACCAACAAATTCAACTAATTCCCGGCAGCGGCGCCAAAAACTTGATGTGTGAAATAGTATTATTAAAAACTATACTCGCAAGTGCACGAATTGTGAAGATAAGCACAACGGCAAGTAAGGATCGTTCCCACGAGGAAAAGTAATTTATTGATTGAAACGAAATTTAATTAAAGTTAAATTAAAAGTAACCAAGAGATTGTTGATTGATTGATTAATCTAAACTAAATTAAATTAAACTAAAGAAAACAATTAAAAAGAACATGGTTGTGATCAAGAGATAGAAAGCACAAGGTCATCAATGATCCCCAATTATGAACACTCAATGTATGGAATTAACTTGTAAACAAATTCAATTAATTCAAGGGTTCATTCTTTATCTTTAATATGACTATTACCGTATGATCGTGGGATGAGTCACGTATTCCCAATTATTATTCACCCTTGGTCTATGGTGTGAACAACGACCGGAAACCCTTTAAGCGCAAGAAATAAGAACCAAATTTTATACTTTGCTTGGCCTATGCTAAAGATAAAATTTATTCATTCAAAAGAGCGTTAATCAAGATTAGGTTTGGTCTATACTCTAACCCTAATTCTCAGATAGTCTTAACCCTAAAATCATGCCAAATAATCATCCACACTTGGTCTATGGTGTGAATAAATATTGAAACTAATGAGGAGCTAAGCAATTAAGCATAATGAATAAATCAAGAATTAAATTGATAAATTAATAATTAACCACACATGAGCATTCACAAAAGGTTCACATTGATTCCCTAGTTATGGGATTAGTTACACATCATGGAAAAAGAAAAGAAAAGAGATTGAGTAGAGAAAACTCGAGATGATCATCAAAGAGCACCTCCAATTCTTCTTCATCTTCTTCGTCTTTTTCTACAATAGATGGATGGGTCTTGAGGTGATGTGTGGTGATGGAGTGATGGGGGTCGGCCCCCTTGGTGGCTTGGGACCTCCCTTGGCTTCTCTATTAATTGCAAAGAATATGAAGTATTTATAGGTGATCATACCTTGTGGAATCCCCAATTCTTCTTAGGTTTAGGAAATCCATCAAGTGGGAAAGTAGAATGAATCAAGGAATTGGAATCCTTTCCTAAATTGGATTTCCTCTTTTGATTATTGACTCCTAATTTGAGTTTAGGAAGTTTCTCAAACATGTCTTGGTCTTCTAAATTCAATAGAATTTGATTTGGGAAGTTTTGGAACAATTCTGGACCAATTTGGAGTGTAATCCACCAGAAATCCGACAAAACCGCGGCCTAGGTCACCTGCGGTCAGCACCGCAGTGCTATACTATTTTTTTACCGCTACGTAGGTGCTTGCACAAACCACAGTCTAGCCCACGGTAGACTTCTCCAGCTCTGACCTTTGGTTACTAAATTGGGCATAACTTCTTCTAGGAATATCAGAATTGTGATCCAAAAAGTGTGCCGGAAACTAGACTTCCGAGGCTATCCATCCATAGGTGTTAGGAAACATAATGCAATTAGAGCAAAGGGATATGGCCCCGCAATCTGAGTGATCTGCACAGCCCGAAATTCATCTTTTTGCTCTTTTTCTCCAAAATAACATCCAAAACCTTTTCCATGGAATGTGACCTACAAAGGCTCAACAAACACATAAATTACTTAATTTCACTCGAGAACAAAGCATAAATAATAGGAAATTGGGACCTAACATATGTATAAAAATAGACCAATCAATTCTCCTAGTCCAAAACTGCATGTTTGAACATAAATGTGACATGGATTACAAACAAAGCAAAGACACACTTATTGAGTAAAAATCGATATAATTATATTTAAGCATAAACAAAATGCTCAAGCAATTAATAAAGAAGTATAAAGTTGATCAAATTTTTACTTATTTTAACTATGCAAGGTTGCTCTCTTTGCTTGAGCTCCACATATGGGGTCAATCACCAAAACACATCAAGGCATATGGCAAATCCCAATAGACCTACTAACCTATTTGAATTTAAGGGTTTTTTGAATAAATCCCGCTAGTTTATCATTTGTGCTAACATGTTCAAGTGCAATGCATTTGTTTTCAACTAGCTCCCTAATAAAGTGATGCCTAATGTCTATGTCATTTGTCCTAGAGTGCTTAACAGGATTCTTTGAAATGTTAATTGCACTCAAGTTATCACAATAAAGGGTTAGAGTACCTTGATCAAACTCGCAATCCACAAGCATTTGCTTCATCCAAAGGAGTTGTGTGCAAGCACTCCGGGCTGCTATGTACTCGGTCGGCTGTGGAGGAAATGAAATTTTGCTTCTTGCAAAACCATGAGACCAAGTTGTTCCCTTGGAAGAAGCAACCTCCTAAGGTACTCTTCCTATCATCACAGTTTCCTGCCCAATATGCATCACTAAAGCCAACTAAGTTTGCATTAGTGTCAAAAGAGTACCATATCCCATAGTTGGATGCCCCATTCACATATCTAATGATTCTCTTCATAGAGAAGAGATGGGACTCCTTGGGGTCTGCTTGGTACCTAGCACACACACCCATACTAAAAGCTATATCCGACATACTTACGGTCAAGTAAAGCAAGCTACCAATCATGCCACGATAAAGACTTTGGTCCACACTCTTGCCACTAGCATCCTTGCTTAGTTTCAAAGTGGTGCTCAAAGGTGTGTCACAATGTTTGGCATTCTCAAGGCCAAACTGATTCACTAGGTTTTTAGCAAACTTAGCTTGGGATATGAAAATCCCATCATGCAATTGCTTGATTTGCAAACCTATGAAGTAATTTAGCTCCCCAACAAGACTCATCTCAAATTCATGAGACATGACATTCAATAAATTGTTGGACTTTGGATTTGTTGGTGGAACCAAACACAATATCATCAATATAGATTTGAGCTAATAAATAACTCATATTTGTTTCTCTTGATGAATAAGGTCTTGTCAACATTACCTCTAGAGTAGTCATTGTCAACAAGAAATTGAGTGAGGCGCTCATACCAGGCCTTGGTGCTTGTTTCAACCCATATAGAGACTTCTTGAGGTGATAGACATGATTGGTGTGGTGTGGATCCACAAACCACTTGGGTTGCTCAACAAACATTTCCTCTTGCAAGAAGCCATTGACGAAAGCACTCTTAACATCCAATTGGTGTAATTTGAACTTGTGCATACATGATATGGATAAGAGAAGCCTTATGGACTCAAGACGGGCAACCGGAGCAAAGGTATCCTCAAAGTCGACACCCTTAATTTAAGAGTATCCTTGTGCTATAAGTCTAGCCTTATTGTTCACAATGTTGCCATTCTCATCCGACTTGTTCCTATACACCCATTTGGTGCCTATGACATTGTTATTCTTGAATCTAGGAACTAGAGTCCAAACCTCATTTCTTTCAAATTGGTTTAGCTCTTCTTGCACGACATGAACCCAAAACTCATCATTCAAGGCTTTATCAACCTTTTTTCGGTTCAATTTGAGAGGTGTCCTAACACCCTCATTCACATCTCCAAGAATAGCATCCTTGTTGTGGAGATGTCTAACCCATGGAGCGGGTTCGTTAGAGTCCAAAGATGGATCTCTATCAAGAGGTTGAATGACCTCTTCATCATGATTTGACTTCACATCAATAAAAGTCTCACCATATTTCTCCCAAGGAGAATCATGAACCACATCAACCTCCTCATCATGGTTAGTAATTCTAGGTCTGTAATCATCTATAACAATATTGGATGATTCCATGACACTACGAGTTTTCAAATTGAACACTCTATAAGCATTACTATTTAGGCATAGCCAATGAAAATTCCCTCATCACTCTTGGCATCAAACTTGCCAAGTTGATCTCGGTCATTGATGAGAAGGTTTTTACCGTCAGAAAACCGTCCGTCAAAACAATTTATAAAACCTATGCGATGCGTTCACAAGTATAAATACAAGCAAAGTGGCAAGCACGGGTGTCGTCCACTGAGATCGGGGTAGCGGTGATAAGATTAGGATTAATATAACTAGCAAGCATAAAGGTAAAGTGATAGTGAATTAAAATACAATATAAACTAAACTATGAAAGCAAATAAATGGGATGACAATGGAGGGATGAATGAATGATGATGGAACTATGGAGTTGATGGACTCGTAGTGAATATTGGGGGCAATTGCAACAAACTCTCAATTAAGTACGTTTTGACAAATGTAACCAACCTAGGGTGTATAGTGTTGGTATATACCTCTAGCAAGAGGTCAACCTAGGATGTATAGCGAAGACCTCCTACTAGCGATTAATCCCTCTTAAGAAACCAACAGTGGCTAGTTACTCAATTGGGACTTGTTCCATGAATGCTCATCTATCTAGCTATGGCTCAACCTATTATTAATGTAGCCATCCTAGGATGTATAGTGATGGCTTCCAATTCCCTCACA
Source organism: Dipteronia sinensis (assembly GCA_033220585.1). Taxonomy (NCBI): domain Eukaryota; kingdom Viridiplantae; phylum Streptophyta; class Magnoliopsida; order Sapindales; family Sapindaceae; genus Dipteronia; species Dipteronia sinensis. Next base: position 49,247,097 of record CM065638.1, on the reverse strand, counting down.
AGTGGCCGACCTAGGATGTATAGTGAAGGCCACCCGTTTGGGATTGGATGAGGCTCGAGGTTATCAACCGAATTCTACTCGAAGGTTAGTTCTCGTAGAATCACTAAAGTAGCCAACCTAGGGTGTATAGTGGAGGCTTCTAATTCTCTCACAAGTGGCTAACCTAGGATGTATAGTGAAAGCCACTAATTCGAGATTAGATTAAGGGCATGGTTATAGAGCCGGATTTCCGGAAATCCTTCCATTCAATGGAGCAATAGACAACCTAATTGCCTACTCAAGTAATCCAAATCAATCATGCAAAGAGGGTGTATCCAAGCAAATTAATAATGGAAATCAATTAATGCAGTGGAATAAAACATAGAGATAGAATAAATATAACACATAGAGTTTATTTACAAAGCCCAATATCCATCATACAAATAACATCAACCCCATAGTGGGGTATTTTAGCTACTCATGTTCTATTACAAACAAATAAACTAAGAGAGAGAGAGTAGAGATAACCCTTGAAGATTGATCTCTTTCCTTGAAGCTTGAATCCAAGTCTCCTAGTTCCCTTTGATTGAGTAGAGATGGTTTGGATGATAGGGAGATGTGTTTCTAGCTTAGAATACAAGTGTTGGGAGGTATGGTTCTGTTTTGGTTCGTTCCCATCCTTTTCTATTTATAGAGGATGGGAAAATAGGTCACTTAAGCTCGAAACCAGAAGCTGTCGCGCGCAGAGTGCGGGTGGAGTGCGGGTGAATTACCCGCACTGTACCCGCACTCTGGTGTCAGGTGTAAATCCACTCCTCTATCTTGAAGAATAGTGCGGGTGGAGTGCGCTTGGATTACCCGCACTTTAGTGTCAGTTGGAGCTGTTTTGAGCAATAGTGTGGGTGGAGTGCTAGTGGAGTGCGGGTGAGTGCGGGTGGAGTGCGGGTGGATGACCCGCACTTTAATGAATTAAACTCTGTCTTGACCCGCACTTGACCCGCACTTGACCCGCACTTTATCTGTCAGGTACGAATCAACTCCTCTGTCTTGAGCAATAGTGCGGGTGGAGTGCGGTTGGATGACCCGCACTTTACCCGCACTTTATATTTCCTTCATGCTTCAGGTCCCGGCTGTGGGAAGGAGTGCGGTTGGAGTGCGGTTGCGACCCGCACTTGACCCGCACTGTAGTGCTGCTTATGATCCTTGTCTTCCCTTTTGCCCCTTTTCTACCGGAACCACTGCAATTGGCTTCTAACACCATAATTACATCTATTTCCTGCAATTTAGCACAAACGAGCCTATAAGACATAAAATATATAAAAAATACACACAATAACGAGACAAAGGAATAGGAATGAGGGCCGAAATATACAACAATTTAGGCAAGATCAGTCACTAAGTATGTATCACCTGCTTCCAAATGAGTGGAAGTAGCTAACATTTGGCTTTCTACCCTTCCACAACTCATAGGAGGTTTGCCTGGTACTGGGCCTTATAAAAACTCTATTACCTATGTAGCACGCCGTATTGACGGCCTCAACTCAAAGGTTTCCTGGCACATTGTTGCTTAGCAACATCACACGGGCCATATCTTGAAGGGCCCTTATTCTTCCTCCCAAAAACCCCATTTTGTTGAGGAGTTCTAGGAGCCAAAAACTCATGGAAGATACCTTAGCTATTGCAATAGCTTTCAAAACAAGAATTCTAAAATTATCTCCCATGGTCACTTCTAATTCTTTTAATGCTTTTAATGTATGAGTTCTTTTCATTTTGAATTTTAGTGCAAAGCATTTTAAATTTTTCAAAAGTTTCTGATTTTCTCTAAGAAAATAAGTTCATGTGAATCTAGAGAAATCATTTACACATACAAAAATGTATCTTGCCACCGAGACATTCGGTTTGCATGGGACCCATAAGGTCCGTATGTTGAATCTCTAATGGCTCTTTGGTGGTGAGATACTTCCCTTTCTTATGCATGCTTTTGGTTTGTTTGCCTTGTTGACAAGGTCAACAAACACCATCAACTTTCTTCCCAAGCTTGGGGAGGCCACGCACAACCTTAAACTTATCTAAGATCCTCAAATCTAGATAGTTCATGTGGCCAAGTCTTTGATGCCACGACTCAACTTCGTCACACTTGGACATGTTACAAGATATAGCACTAGCTTCAAGGCAATAGCAATTGTCACTATATCTTTTTCCTTTTAGCAAGGTTTGTCCATTTGGCATCAAAATAGAGCAATCATTTTTGTTAAACAAAACAGAAATTCCATCATCATTAAGATGGGAAATGCTTATAAGATTGGCTTGCAAGCCATCAACAAGTAAAGCATTTGACAAGAAAGGTAAATCGGGAATGGAAATGGTTCATTTCCCTATAACTTTCTTTCTAGATCCATCACCAAAGGTGACAAATCCACTATCCTCAATGACAAGAGATTCAAAGAAACTCTTGTTCCCTATCATATGCCTAGAACACCCACTATCCAAATACCAAGTGTTAGAGGCATTTGCCTTCAAGGCAATTTGAGCCACATGGCAAAAGTATTCATCTCTTCTAATCCACCTAGGTGAAATATTCTCTTTCACAGTGGTATTAGTCACATTAGCTCTAAATTTCCTAGGAACATGCATTGTGGCTCTAGCTCTATTTCTTTCAATCATGCTCTTAATACTGCACATCTTAATGTATTTGAAGCAATTAGGTCTAATGTGACCATCAACACCACAAAAATGACAAGTGGGAATAAAGTAAGAAGTCATACCATCCTTTTGTTAGTACAAGAGGGTTTTCCCACATGCTTGAACTTGCCTTTTGTGTTGGATTGGTTCTCTCCTCCTATGTTGTTGAGTTAGAGTAGATTGCTTCCTTGGTTGAACTTGCATGGATTCCTTCTTGGCTTGGTGGTATTTTGGTTGAGGAAAGTTAGCTTGATGAGCTCTCATTGGTTGGGCTTGAGTTTGAGCTTGTACCATTGATGTTGTCTTCATTTGGACACCTTTGAGCATTCTCTTAGTTCAATCTTCTTCTAGGATGTTGTGGGGGTGAAGACTCTTTGATGTCCATGCTTTTGACAAACACGGTCTTGTTCGAGGATGAGGTGTCCTTGTCATCTTCATAGATAAGATCTTTCTTATCACTTGGCTTCTTACCAACTCCCAACATATAGTCAAGCTTCTTTGTGCCTAAAGTCATCTTAGCAATAATTTATCTTGCCTCTTCAAGCTCTTTTTCCATCAATGCCTCATTTCTCTTAGCTATCTTCACTTCTCCATTTAAGTTACTTACTTTGGTTGATAGCTTGAGATTCTCTCTTTTTAGCCTTATAATCTCTTTCTTCATCTACAATCCTGAGCTTTGAAAATGCTCAATGAACCCTTCAAGGTCTATGCATTTTACATCTCTATTAATGGAATAAGATGATGAGTCACCATCACTTGAGTTGTCTTCACTTTGTTTCTCTTATAATTCATCATTTATTGCTTATTTGCTTTTGAGAGAGGATGTAAAGGCAATGAAGTTTGCCACATGGTCTTCATCATCCGAGGATCCTCCTTCCTCTTCCAAATCATCACTATTGCTTCACTTGGCAGTCATAGCATTTCCTTTCTTCTTGTTCACTAAATTGCCACATTCCGTGGAGATGTCTCCAAACCCTCAACATTCAAAGAATTAGATCATTTTCCTCTTGGGCTTGTCTTGACTTGGTTCAACCTTCTTGAAAGGAGTTTTCTTCTTCACTTCCTTTCCCTTGGAGCCAAACCCCTACTTTTCTAACTTAATGAACTTCTTGAACCTTTTCACCATGAGGGCTATCTCCTCATCCAAGTCATCCTCCTCTTTTTCTACTTTGGAGGTCTTCAAGGCTATGCTCTTTTGCTTATTGGGAGGTATAGAAGTAGGAGCCTATCTAGACTTATAAGCTAGAAGCCTTCCACTGACTTCATTTGGCTTCATGTTCTCATAGTCACTATTCTCCTCAAGAGCCGTCACATTCGATTCAAACCTTGTCGGAAGTGACCTCATAATCTTCTGCTTGATCCTTATGTCCGAATATGGGTAACCTAGTTGATGGCTTTGATTGATGATGTCCATCAACTTCACTTGAAATTCAGTTGAAGCACTCATTCTTCTCCATCCTAATCGTCTCAAATTGCATTTGTAGGACTTGGAGCTTGGAGTCCTTGACAACTTCGGTTCCTTCATGAGCCATTTCTGGAATCTCCCATGCCTCATTTGCATTCCTAGTTGTTTGAATCAATTTGTATTGGTTGTCTTCCATGGCACAAAGGATTGCATGCATTGCCTTGGTGTTCCACTAGGAAGCTTTAAATTCTTGTGAGCTCTATTAAGACTTAGGCTTGGAGACTTCACTTCCATCTTCGGCGGTCATTGTTGGAGGAGTGTAGCCATCTTCAATTACAATCCATGCACGGTCATCTATTTGGCAAAGATAGGATTCCATCTTGCCTTTCCATGATGCATAGTTTAACCCATTAAGAAAATGGGGTCTTGTGTTGAGGCTCCCTCTTGTCCACCTCCGTTTCCATTTGTAGTGTTTGGGTTTGTGAATGGAATGAATGCAAATGAAATGCAGAAAATAGAATGAAAGATGCAAGACACACAAAGAGCAAGGATCACCTAAGTATATCTAGGGAACAGCTCTGATACCAATTGGAAATAATACTAAGCGTGTGTCTAACAACCTAGGGGGTGAGTAGGTTTTAGTTGATTTATTACCAACTTTTCGACTTAATCAATTTTAATAGTGCTACCCAATATTAGCAAACAATCAATCCAACAAAAAATGCGGAAAACAATAAAAACACAAGGACAGATTTACATGAGAATCCCTCTACTTGGGCAAAAACTCACGGGCTATCCTTCTAGCCATACACGGTCCTCAAATCCACTACTTGAATGAAAGCTTACAACCTAGGTTGACCTCTAGTCACACCATTCTAGGTCACTAACCCTTTCACTCTACACAACGGGCCTTTAATAGTGATTATAGACAAATTGCTTGTGCACTAATCCACTTAGTCACAAGTGCTTAACAATCCATGAAGAGATTAAGCAACCTATGTGAATATATGACAATATTCTATTATGCAATTAATGCTAGGCTACACTAAGTGCTTATCTAGGATTTAAAGATGACACTAAGTACAAGTCCTAGATATCAATATCTAAATGCAAATCAAATAGATGTAGCTAGAAGGCAAAATGGTCCTTTATGCTAGCTATCAATGAACACATATTCTCAACCAACAAACAACAACTCAAGCATGTTGTAAATACCATTAAACACAAAGATATGCATTAAATCAACATATGAGGCTAAACCTAGGCAAATAAGAACATAAAGAGATGCAAAGTAATGCAATGGAGATTTTGGGCATGTTCAAATTACCTAGTCAATAAAAGCAAGAAGAATCCATGATGAGATGATGCTTTGAAGATGCTAAATGCACATGGATTGGTGTTTGGTTGAGTAAAGGTGGGTTCTTGGAGTTTTTCCCTCAAAAGAAACTCTTTCTCTCTCTGAAAAGGGTTTTTAAGCCCGAAAAAATGAAGTGAGGGAGAAGAAGATATATATAACAGCATTAGATGAAATGACGTCGTTTTGAAAATAATAGGATTAGTGCACGGGTAACTGCACAGGTAAGAGACCCTTGCACAACCTGTGCAGTAGACAAACCCGAGAGCATCCATCATCAGTGCATGGGTAAGGGACCCATGCACAACCCGTGCACTCATACAAACCCCAAGGCACTCAACCTCAGTGCATGGGTACTACAAAGGTATGGAGCCCGTGCATAACCCAGTGCAATAGAGAGGCTAGAGGATACACATCCTGAGTGCTCGGGTATTGCACAGGTAGGGAACCCATGCACAACCTATGCAAAAGAGAGACCCAAGGATACCCATTTTCAGTGCACGGGTACTGCATGGGTAGGGAACCTATGCACAACCCGTGCAAAAGAGACCTAAAAGGGAGGAGGGGGGGTCAACAACACGCTAAAGAAAACATTTCATCGGGTAAGTGCAGACAATTCCGATCAACAAATAGAAAAAAAGAGGTATACATAGAACACACCCACACTTAGAACTAACACCAAGGAACATATGTGAGAAGTGTAAAGAAAAACACACACATAAGCAATTGAAACACAAATGCAAGATGTGTAAGGTAAACATGATAGTTTGTGTGTGTGCTACTAGTCTCTTCAAAGATAGTTAAGCAAGTGATATACATTTGACGTGCTCTTGAGTTTGAGGATGTCATCGAATCTTGATCACTAACAATAAGGCCTAATCTACCCTTACAAGCAAATCCATATATGGTTTGTCAACGACATGAGCCAATCAAAATATGAGGAACTTACAGTTGTGATGCCCTAAATATCGTCAATCATTCCTTTAGCCAAACGATCTTTATAACCCTCCACGAATTGCAACGATCCATTTGATTCTTTTTTTTTTTCAATGAAGGACTTGATTTTTAGCCGCGAGCAATCCTTTGATCAAACCACCGAGATTGAGATGGTCTGCTGCTACTCGACTTTTTGCATATGCTGGGAGGTGGTGATTGATCCATAAGCTTTTGTCTTAGACTCCCACTTCAGTTATCTTACTACACTGATTAACTTTGGACCGATCAGTTATCTTATTACACTGATCAACTTTGGACCGATCAGTTATCTTATTAAACTGATCAACTTTGGACCGATCTGTTATCATTTTTTTTTGCATCAACCGAATGGTTGGGTTGGAAAAGTGACTTTGCTAAAAAACTGATTTTCAATTGTGATTTTTTTACCTCGTCTGCTCCTTTTCTATGATGTGCTACCCCTAGCCCTCCAGCAGCTGTTAAAGTAGGTTTTATTCGAACTGAGTGCTGTTAACATCGCATCCTTTTTTCTTCCTATTTTTTAATGCTTTGCTGAATAGCCGGACGGGGTATCTGACAGAACGGTAAGCTGAAATATATACAATGGTTGAATAACTCTGGTGAACTGAGCAGTCGTGATGAGCTGAGTGGTTCCACCAAATTGAATAGCTATGGCGAACCAAATAGGCTAACAATCAGGTTTTGCTACATCGTCGCCTGTTGTATGAAGCAGAGTTCTTTTGAATAATCGGGGTGAGGTGATGGAAGTGAAATACAATCAACTTTTAGTTGCCACATATGTGGTCTTGATCGACTGACTATATTGCCACTCATTCGAGCGATCTAGAGCCAGTGTAAGGTTTCTGTGAAGCCATATTAGGCTTCCGACGGTCGATGGGTTACTATTTTGTTGATGATTGCTTTAATGTGATTACTGTTTGGATTCTTCATTAATATGTTAAACCCGGAAAGCCTTTAAGAAGCTAACTTTTTCGAGTTGAATCTGATGAACCTCTTACGACTCCGAAGTCTAGTTGCTTATCTTGTAAATTCTTCAGTAGTTATCTGTTTAGCTGATAACAAATAGCTTATTGCACTCGGTAGATGATCGATTTGTGATGTTTTCTACCATCATAGGTTAGGTTTTCAATACTCATTGAGGTGAATGTTTCTTCAAGTGCATATAGACTCTGTTTGTGAATTCGCTTGCTTGCCCATCTCCTGGCGCTGATATAATAGAAAATCTACCCCCTAGCACCCCTTTGTTTTTTTGTTCAGGCTTGCTAAAGTGTCTCGATGTTTCATCTATTTATGTTGTAGTCGCCGAGATGCTTTTGATTTCTGGTCCATTGTAATGACTCCATTAAGATCTTACCTTTCTTTTCGGTTGATCTTTTTCATAGACCATTCCTCTCTCTTTTTTTGACCGAAATCTTTGATAGACCAGATTTTGTCTTTGGCTGGCCAGAAGCTGTAATCAACTAGATTCTATCTTTTTCATACCAGATTCTATCTTTAGCCAACCTAGAAACTCAAACCGACCGGATTCTATCTTTAGCCGACCATAATTTTGGCCAACTAGAATCTTTGGTCAAATAGGTTCCATCTTTGGCCAACCTGAATCTTTCATTTGTCCGGACTTTGGTCGAATAAATGACACTTGATAGTGTGGTGCCATCCGGCAATTGACGAATGCAGTCACAGTTTGGAGTTTTGTTGACATGTTCGATTAAGAATCTATTGAAAGGTAACATTATTTGAGTCAAACTTGATAATCCTTTCACCGTAATAATTTTCAGTAAATTATTAGTTAAGGAACGACATTTAATGACCGTTTTAAGGAGTGACCCTTACTCCAATTTTTTCAAAAGCATTCATCGGGGCTCCATTTACAGTTCTAGAGTATAAACATTAAGATATGCTTGCATGATAAAAGATAATAGTAAGTCATAAACAAATTTTATCCGCATAAGGCATATCATATTTTATAGAGAGCAAAATCTTTATATTAATAGAAGAGATCAAACCTGGACTGATGAAGGTAGTTGTTAGCAATGTGAGGCCAATGCTACTCTTCCATCTCTGATCGGTCACTAAAGTTATATGGTCTCTCATTTGTTGAAACCTTTAAGCAAATCGAGATGAAATTTGATTCCCGCGCGCCGAGGTAAGACTCGATTCCTAAGCTAGCATTTTCAACTTGTTTTCTATACCAAGAAGGTGAGTGGTGTTCTCACAAGTAATAATAATCATGCACTTAATGAGACCAAATATTTGTAAGGGATTAACTCATACATGGTACTATTAATGATTAGTGTCGAAATTCGACACCTATAAATCTATGATAGGCAACATGAGTGTAAAAGCCATAAAAGTTGTTAGACATACAAATTAAGCATGCATTACATGTTCATAGACTTATGCACATATATTATGTATTTGAGTATGAGAGAAACATGCATAGATAACATGCACATATATTCTTTGTCTACAAAATAGATCGATAAAATCACAGGGTTAAACATATATAAATCGACTTACCTTGGCTACTTACCGGACTTGGAGTCTAGTAATTTTATTCTTGGATCCTTCATAGTTGAATTGATGAGGAGCCAAGTGGGTCAATTGAGAATCGATATTGGGTGTTCTATACCAAGATGGGCTCAGTTTTTGACACGTGTCAAGGTAAACTTGTCCTCGGACCTTCTCTCCTTTCTTTTTATGTTGAATCGTAATGTCCTGGAGGTCGACAAATATTCCTCGGGATGAATTGTGTTACAAAACACATATTCTCTGAAAGCTTCATGGGTCTAGTTTACAGCAAAATTTGTGGGTCTAGTTTACAGCAAAATTCTAGAGAAAGTTACCTATGTTTTAGCGACCGGTGGTCGGATCAGAAAATTATCTGCAAATCACCCTTTTCAATGTTTTGGGGGCCATAAAATCTTCCACAGGTTGAACCAGATTTCGAACCATATATTTCTGAAAAGGTTTGAATGTTTAGTTACAATGGTTTTTACGGCTCATGATTTCGACTTCTATAGAGGGTGATATGTCCATTTTAGTGTTCTATGGTCAAATAAGAAATCTAACCGCGATCTGTTTTCTTCAATATTGCTGGAGCCACCAAATATTGCTTGGATTGAACAAGGCTACGAAACATAAATGCTTAGAAAGCCTTGAATCTCTAGTTTCCAGTGGTTTTAATAGTTTGCAAATCCAAGTTCCGTAGAGGGAGATATGCTCACTTTAGTGTTCATTGGTCAAAAATTCCACAATTGGCGACACTTTTCTCTTGTTTTTTTTAACTGTTAGAATAGGAAAGCAATTCCTCGCACCGATTTTTGACACTTTGAAGCTTTGAGTATTGTTTTCACAATATTCTTCCTCTGATATTGGTCATGACTGCGGCTCCTGCTACGGGTTCGATAGTTGATCCACATCAGAATTCCTTCTGTGGGATATTCATGAGGGTTCCTCGAAGTTGAATTCTACCCCCTCCTTCTAGCGCCAATTGTTGACGGTGATTTTTGGATCATTGAAAAGTCAACCATAAAACATTAACATGTAGGCAAATCGAAGGTTTAACCAGTCTAGGGGTTTAACCAGTCTAGGGTTGAATAATCAAAGCCTCTTTCTCCACGTGGATGTGATACGATTTTTTTGTATTTGTGATTGATAATGTATAAAAGTAGGAAATAAAAAATGAATAAAGCATAATGTTTTATGTGGTAAAACCCCAAAGCGGGGAAACATACATGGTTGCTGGTGACGGTGAGAAGAAATCCACTATGAATTGAATGATTACACACTCAATATCTCATTCTCTCTTGCTGTTGTTATGCTTTTTTCGTATACATAGATCAATAGATCGATAGATTGGTTGATCCTTAGATCCCTCGATATCTAGATCTCCCCATAGATGGATGGGATTAAACCCCCTTTTACACAATGAGATTATGGGTCTATTTATATGTGCATAGGACCCTAATCCTTGTTATACAAGTAAGGAAAGGTGGTGATGTTTTATTAGAACTTGTTACATGTTGAAGTTGTATTTAACTCCCTTCTTGTTTTGGATATCTTGCGCATTGAATTAGAATTGAAAATACATAAATGTGTGTCTAAACTAAACGATAGAGGGGGTGAATAGGTTTTACCAAAATTAATTGCCAACTTTTTGGTTAATCAAAATTAATCACACAACCCCTAATCTCTAACACAATCAATCATTGTCATAAAATAAATGTGAAATAAAAAAAGAATGACACAATGATTTGATTTACGTGAGAAAACCTCAATAAGGTAAAAAACTCACGGGCCTAATCGTGAATCGAACCCTCAAATCCATTATTAGCAAAAATGATTACAACCTAGGTTGACCACATCACACATAAATGGTTACTAATACGTTTTTGCTACCCTCAAACCTTTAATAGTGATTTTAGGCTCTTGTTTGTATACATTCAACGGTTAATACAAAATTTTACTCTCAAGAGAAGATATATGCAACCTAAAGTGAATATTAAGAATATTCTAAATGCATAAATGTTAGGTCAACACATTTAATGCTTATCTAATCATGGATGAATGATTCAAACAATCCTAGATATCATGTTGCTATATGACATACATATAACTTAGCTATATGAAATAAATGCAAACCTAGATGCAATAGCTATCACAATACAAAACCCAACAATCAACATAGATAAATCTTAACTTGTAGATAAAAACTTAGTCTAGATGCAAACAAGTCATAAAAGAGATTTCAGTTTAAGCAAGAACACTAGAATGAATGAATATGGTGTTCTACTTACCAAGTCATGTGTGTTTATGGAGACCCATGCTAAAACACATCCTAGAGGCAAGAGTGACTTGGATAGGAAGTTGCTTCCTAAAGGTGTGATAGTCACATCTTGGATAGGAAGTAGGCAAAGTGGTTCACTAGGCCCGAGGGTAGAATATGAGTTGATAGCTTGGAGAGTGTATCATGTGTTGATTGTTTTTAAAGTGTGTATCTCTTGTTCGTCATAGTGAATTGCAGTTTGCCAGTGGTTGTGGACTCAACCTGTGGGTGTTTCCTCGTTTTGAGGTTTTACCACGTAAAAATCTCTTGTGTTGATTTTAGCATTTTAATTCATTTACTTACTTTGACTTGTATTGCTTTTACTCTTGCTTAATTGATTTTATATTGATTTGTTGAAGTAATCTACTTGCAAGAATTTCTAAATGTGATTAAATTGCTTGTGTTTTTTAAGAACTGCTAGAATTTGAGCATATACTTATTCACCCGTTAGGTATATTTTACACTATAAGTGATTAAGGGAATTTCAAGGTGTAGGAGCCCATCTAGACTCATAAGCTAGAAGCCTTCTAATGACTTCACTTGGCTTCATGTTCTTGTAGTCATTATTCTCCTCAAGTGTCGTCACCTTCGATTCAAACCTTGCCAGAAGTGACCTCATAATCTTTTGCTTGATCCTCCTATCCGAATATGGGTCACCTAGTCGATGGCTTTGATTGACGATGCCCTATCAACTTCACTTGAAAATCGTTGAGGCACTCTTGCTCCTCTATCTTAATCATTTCAAACTGCATTTGTAGGACTTGGAGCTTGGAATCTTTGACTACTTTGGTTCCTTCATGATCCGTTTCTAGAATCTCTCATGCCTCCTTTGTAATCCTAGTTGTTTGAATCAACTTGTATTGGTTGTCGTCCATGGCGCAAAGGATGGCATGCATTGCCTTGTTGTTCCACTTGGATGCTTCAAATTCTTGTGTTCTCCATTGAGACTTAGGCTTGGAGACTTCACTTCCATCTTCTGCGGTCATTTTTGGAGGAGTATAGTCGTCATCAATTGCCATCCATGCACGATCATCTATTTGTCAAAGATAGGATTCCATCTTGCCTTTCCATGAGGCATAGTTCACTCCATTGAGCAAAGAGGGTCTTGTGCTTGAGGCTCCCTCTTGTCCACCTATGTTCCCACTCATAGTGTTTGGGTATGAATGAGATGAATGCTAATGTATGGAATAATCAAAATGCAAACATGCAAGACACACACAACAAGCGCAAGGATCACCTAAGTATGTCTAGGAACCTGCTCTGATACCAATTGAAAATACATAAATGTGTTTAAACTAACCTAGGGGGTGAATAGGTTTTACCAAAATTAATTGCCAATTTTTTGGTTAATCAAAATTAATCACACAATCCCTAATCTCTAATACAATCAATCATTGTCGTAAAATAAATGGGGAATAAAAAAGAATAAATGCGGAATAAAAAAGAGTGACACAATGATTTGATTTACGTGAGAAAACCCCAATAGGGTAAAAAAACTCACGTGCGTAATCCCCAATCGAACCTTTAAATCCATTATTTGCAAAAACGATTACAACCTAGGTTTACCACATCACACCGAAACTGTTACTAATCCATTTTTACTACCCGCAGGCTTTTAATAGTGATTTTAGGCTCTTACTTGTATACAAACAATGGTTCATACAAGACTTTACTCTCAAGAGAAGAGATATGCCACTTAAAGTAAATATAAAGAATATTCTAAATGCATAAATGCTAGGTCAACACATTTAATGCTTATCTAATCATGGATGAATGATTCAAACAAACCTAGATATCATGTTGCTATATGGCATACATATGACTTAGCTATATGAAATAAATGCAATCCTAGATGCAGTAGCTATCACAATATAAAACCCAACAATCAACATAGAAAATTCTCAACTTGTAGATAAAAACTTAGTCTAGATGCAAACAAGTCATAAAAGAGATTTCTTGTTAGGCAAGAACACTAGAATGAATGAAGATGGTGTTCTACTTACGAATTCATGTGTGTTGATGAAGACCCATGCTAAAACACATCCTAGATGAAGCTAGATGATGCTTGATTCATGAATGAATGATAGGTGTTTGGATTTTGGTCAAGAAAAATTGAATCTTGATGGCTTTGTTTGCAAGTCACTCTTTAGCTCTATAAATGGAGTTGAATTGAAATCTGAATCTCTAAGGAGACTAAGAAGGGAAAAGGATATACATATATATATATATATATATATATAAAGCCCTAGTTGAAATGGCATCATTTTGAGACAGGCCAACAAGATCCTATCGTTATCGTTGTGTATACAGCGGCTCTGGCAAGAACGGTGCACTATTTGACAACACCGCGGTTAGGGCCGCTGTGCAGGCAAATGTACAGGGCATGGTACAAGCAATAGAGGGCTTTTGGAGAAAGCCGCAGTAGGGACCGCTACACAGGCATGTGCATAAGCCGTGGTACCCCACTCGTGAAACCTCTGGAACCAACTGATGTTGGGACCGCGGTTTAGACAGGGGCATAGACAGTAACCTGTACTGCGGTTAAGAGAAAAATACTCTTTCCAGGCAATTAAAACACACAAACTTAAATGCATTATGTGCAAGTGTGAAGTGTGATGAATGAAATAAATGCATCAAGACTAAGACATAAAAAAAGCATGTAATCAATGGAATTGAATGCATAATAAATAGTAATACATGCAAGTGAGTGTGTGCAACTAAGTCTCTTCAATTTAGAGTGGAGTCAAGTAATCTACCTTCCTTGAAGCACTTGATGTGCAATGGTATTTGATGATGGAAGCTCTTTGATTTTAAGCTACCCTTACCCATTGAAACCCAATTGTGATTTTGTCAACAAAATAAGCCAATCATAAAATGAGGCACTTAGAAGAATCTTTGTAGGATTCTAGTTGAATAGTCCATTTTGTACTTATTTACCGATTCGTGTGTGTTAGTTTTAGATTTGTGTTAGCTTGATTCAAAAACAAATCGCTCTTTGTTTGTATTTCTTAGTTGCTTAGGTGGTTCATGATTGGATCGAGGTTCAAAGAAGGAAAGCAACTTCGCATGCAAAGTTCGTCTTCAAGAGGATAGGTGCTTACTTGGATGCTAAGGTATCAAGATTCTTCTTCCTCTTGCAAAGGCGTAGGGCACACACACACATTGCATCCATATGTGTCCCTATATCATTGTGCTCAATTTGTATAACACATTCACATACTTGATATTGAATGCTCATGCATTAGCTTTAAATTGACAATTTTTATAAATTGCATGTTCTAGGACTATATCTAGGAAATGACATTCTTGTGTGTTCATGTTTTTGTTTGTTTGTTTTTTTAAGGAAATTCAGACTTGGATTTGATCTTATATTATTCCTTATTGAGTTTCGGTCATTTCGGTTACTCATTCATTAGTTTTCAAGTTCCGAGTAAAAGGTTATGAAACTTTCCGGTCACTTACCATGCATTGTCTTCGTCTTTGTGTATCGAGTTGAATTTTTAATATCTAGTCAAAGTGTCATAATCTTCCATGTGCATGAGGGATTTATGGTTCGTAATCCATAAATGGATTTGCATTCAGAGTTTGGAGGCCGGAGAATGGTCGAAGAACGGGAAGGGAGCGCAAAGGGGAGTGACGATGGCCAAAGGCCATCAAGCCACCCTTCCCCGAGGAGGTTCGTGGCCATCTCGAGGAGGAGGACCTCCTGCCTCGAGATGCCCATGCACCTTCTCGGGGCAGTGAGGTGGCGTGGTGTCCTTTGCCACCCGAGACCAACTTCTCTCCACGTCATCCTCTCTCCCTTTAAATATGCTTTCCCTCTCATTTTTCATGTGTGAAGAACAAGTGCAGAAATTTCGAAAAGTGTTTTAGAATTTTGTTTTGGTGATATCTCTATCAATTAAACTCCGATTTAATTGATTTAAAAGCCGAAATTGTTGGTCTTGAAGAGAGGAATAAACTCCAAGCATTTTTAGAGCCAAATGATGCCTTGAGGTTTCACAGTGATCTATTTTCTACTCGTGGTTTCATCACTTGTAAGTGAATCATTTTCTTTTCATTTTTCTTCTATGATCATCTTCATGAATGTTCTTATTTCATTAATAAAAATGTCTAGAATGATTTTGATTCAACTCTGTGGTTTTTTTGAGTAATTTTTGAGTTTTTCTTGTGTGATTTTTGATTGAATATATTTTAGCTAAAACTTGATAAGCATGAACATGATTCTAGAAATATTTTGTATTCTTGAGATTGATTGTTGATTTCTAAGTCTAGTTACATGTTCTAAGAACTAGGATATTTTTTATTGTGATTTCCATTATTCTAATCTAGTTCTTGCCTGATAAACATGCTTAGATTTCTAGATATCTTTGTAATTGATTTTTGAAAGCATAATCTAGTTCCCTAACTGTATGTTCATAGAGTTTGTTTGATCTACTTGCTCTATTTGCTTGTGATTGCATGTGTGCACTTCACTTAGATCATTGCCTTGCAAAAGGTTGAAGTCTCTTGTTAAAGTGAGTGAAGCTTTAACTTGAGCAAAAAGACTTGGCTAGGATATTGATCCGGATAGCTGAGCAAGGAGTCTTGTCTAGGATCGGGAGGGTCTGGATAGGCAAGTTAGGAATCTTCCTAGAGGCAAGAGTGCCTTAGATAGTAAGTTGCTTCCTAGAGGTGTGATTGTCACATATTGGATAGGAATTAGGCAAAGTGATTCACTAGGCCCGATGGTAGAATAGAAGTTAATAGCTTGGAGAGTGTATCATGTGTTGATTTATTTTTGAGTGTGTATCTTTTATTCGTCATAGTAAATTGCGGTTTGCCGGTAGTTGTGGATTCAACCTGTGGATGTTTCATCTTTTGAGGTTTTATCACGTAAAAATCTCTTGTGTTGATTTTCGCAATTTTAGTTTCTTTACTTACATTACTTGTATTGTTTTAACACTTGCTTGATTGAATTCATATTAACTTGTTAAAGCAATTCACTTGTTCAATTCTCTAAGTGTGCACAAATTGGTTGTGTGAAAAAAAAGTGCGAGAATTTGGGCATACACCTATTCGCCCCTACCCCTCCCTCTATGTATATTTTACACTATAAGTGGTTAAGGGAATTTCAATTGTTATCAGAGCAGGTGTCTAGAAGTAATTAGATAGATCCATATTATAGTTTTTTTTATTGTGTGTGTGAAAAATTCAAGATTCATACTATGGGTGATTCGATGCCGGAAGGTGCTTCTAGTGCTAGACCTCCACTCCTAAAGAGTGGTAATTACTCCTTTTGGAAAATTAGGATGAAAGCCTACATTAGATCAATCAATGAAAAAGCATGGATGAGTGTTGAGGAAGGTTATGAGATACCTACCAAAAGGCTTGAAGATGGCACTACGATTTTGAAGCCAAGAGCCGAATGAACGGCTGTTGAATTTTATAATGCTAAGTGGCATCATCGGGCGATGAATGCTATTTTTGATGGTGTAGATAATACTCAATTTATCTACATCTAAAACCTTGAATTGGCAAAGAAAACATGGGATACTTTGCAAACTACCAATGAGGGTACGTTGGCGGTTCAAAGGTCTAGAGTACAAATGCTTACTTCTCAATTTGAAAGTCTTGTTATGGATGAGAATGAGAAGTTAGTAGACTTCCAAACTAGACTCTTGAATATCACAAACCAAAGTCAAACTTTGGGAGAGCCATATCCACAAGAGAGAATTGATTGGAAAATCTTGAGATCCTTGCCTAAGAGATTTAAAGCAAAGGTGACTACAATTGATGAAAGCAAGAATGTTGACCTTATGAGGGTTGATGAGCTTCTTGGGTCTCTACAAACGTATGAGCTTAGGTTCAAGCCGAAGATTGAGGGTAAGGGAATAAAACTCAAGGTAACAAATGAGAAAAGTGAAGATGATGTGGCTAATATGGTCAGAACATTCAAGAAATCTCTAAAGAACATAGGTTCTAAGAGAGAGGAAGTCAATAAGAAGATCACTCCAAAAGAAGTGGTAGATTGCAAGGATAAATCTAAGAAGAAGCAAATTCGATGCCATGAATGCAAATGGATTGGATTTATCTCTACCAACTGTGCCAATGAAAAGAGAGAGTCTAAGAAAGGCTTATCAATGGCGGCTACTTGGAGTGATGTGAGTGTGAGTGATGTAGGAGAGGAAGAGGAGTCCTCAGATGATCAAGAATACACTAGCAATTACATTGCTCACCCAGCTCTATATGAAGGAAAATTTGAGGATAGTAGTGAAGACTCCTCAAGTAATGAGGAAAGTGAATACTCTTCAAGTAGTGAAGATAGTAAAGTCTCCTCCAATCATGAAGAGATCGAAGCTTCCTCAAATTATGATGAAACTAGCTTCAATGACAAGATCCTTCAACTAACTAGTGAAAATATCAAGAAGAATGATGAGAACAACAAGTTGAAGTTGATCAATGCCAATTTAGTGGTAATAATCAAAGCTCTCGACAATGAAAAGAAGTTGTCTTTGAAGAAGATGAGCAAGCAAAGTGAAGTCATCAAGGAGCATGAAAAGATCATTGAAAAGTAATTTTTAAAGGTGGAATAAAGTGCTCAAGAGCTAGATGATTTAAAAGAAGACTTTACTATGAAGTTGTTTGCCATAGAGGGAGAGATTAAGCAAAAAAAAGAACACTTTGACTATCTTGAAGACAAAAGAGTGTAAGCATAAAGATGAAGTCAAAGCTCTCAAAGAGTCTATTAACAGCATGAAAATTGGAGCCATTAAGCTTGATAAAGTAATAAAACTTGGAAAGCATCATGGAGATATGAGTGGCTTGTGTTTTGTCCTTGTAATGAAAAGCATGAGTACGGTTATTTTCACAACACACATAAAAAAAAGCAACGGAAAACAAACAAAAACAACAAACAACTGGAAAATTATAAACTATTTACATTCCTAAATTATTTGCTAAAACTAGAAATAGTCAATGAATAGGCCACCTCCCCGGCAACGGCGCCATTTTGACAAAATCATTTTGTGTGTGGAAATTTGTTTTTTCAAAAGAATTTAAGAAGTCCTTAGCAATGTCCTTAAGATGTGTAAACAAGTATAGTGACAATCTAGGGTATCGTCCACGGGGAAAGGGAAACCAAATTGCTAAAACTAGTTTACTAGAATTAAACTAAAACTAAGCATGTAAATATCAATGATTGGTTTGAAAGTGAACAACAATGATGCAACTACAATTAAGCTAAGCTAAATGCAACTAAGTTAGCAAGAAATGGATGTAAAAATATGATAGTGAGAACTAAGGAATTGATGGATCCAACAATCAAACATTGGGCATATTAAGAACTCTCATGAATGTATCTCAATCTATTGCAACCAACTTAGAGTTTATAGTGTTGACTGTATATCCTTCATGAATGTCCAATGTAGAATGTATAGAATTGACCACTGACAAGGGATTTTCCATGAATGCACATCTATCAAATAAGGGACCAATCTCTATATAGAGTAACTGATATAAAGTGTATAGTATTGGTTCTTAATCTCTCACAAGTTATCATCCTAGAGTGTATAGAATTGATTACCCATTTGAGATTAGATAAAAATTGAGATTATAAAGTCCGGATTTCACTTGAGGAGTGTACTATTGTTCAATCCTTCAATTCAATTGAGCTTTAGAAAACCAAGTAGAATATATACCTAGTTAAGCTACTCAAATAATTTCTCAAACAACTTGCAAAGAGAGTAGTGTGCAAACTAAGACAAATCAATTCTTGAAATCAGTTTGTTAATAGCCAAATTTGGCTAGGGATCAAAGGGAAATTTTCCACCTTCCTAGTCTGATTCCAGGCCTGAGGTTATCCACTAGGGGACCACGGTTCCCAAAACCGAGCTACGATACCACCCAACAGAAATAAAGGCGAGCTCCAAAAACACTCAAAATAGAGCCGGGCACTATCAGATCGAGCCCGCGTCACCAAAACAAAAATCGGGAAGCTCCCGGAGGTCAAGACTACCTCGTAACCTCTCCGGACGCTCTGCAAAACCCCACTACCACAGAAGAATGTCAACGAAGGGCCGCATCAAGCTCCAAGAGATCAAGGGAGATCAGACCAAGCTCCTGGCTAGACTAAGCTCCTGAATATCGAAGCCGGGACACTGATCTACCTCGCTATACGAGACAATACATACCATATTCAATGACCTCTATGAGGAATCACGCTGTGAAGATACGAAGATACACTGGATCATTTATGGAAACATTACATATGTGTAGAGCAAGTAATAGAGTCTAAAGAGGAAACAAACTGATCTCCACCAAGATATTCTCAACTCGATTATTAACACAAAGTCAATGATGTTTAAATGAGAAATCTTGTTCGATAAGGAGGGAAGAGATTGAGAAAATCAAGGGGAGAATACAAAGTTAACCTACCAAAACTATGTATAAATAGAAGGAAAAAATGAACCTCTAGGGGAGAAATACTTTTCGACAAGCATACGACAACAACCTTACTACACCCCAGAGAAATTGAAAACATTTGAAAGATATTTGTACATGATATACCATTGATAATAAAAGCATTTTCATTCTCTTTTGATTGTACTAATATTAGTATTTTTTATCATTTTAACAAGCATTGTATAGAGTATATTCGACCCTAGGCCATCACTTCCGTGGTAGTGGTCTTGAGGGTGTTAATTGAGATTTCTCATCCTGAGCAAATTTTCAGTTAACACTTTCTGGCGCCGTCTGTAGGAAACCCTACACCCAGTTAATCAAATCAACCGTTTGCATTTTTATTGCTTTACAAGAACCATGAGGCTCCGCTCCTCCCAAGGACAGCCTGTGGCTTTGGAACAACCTTCGATGACCCCAACGCGAAAAGCCCCAATGAGGGAGAAGAAACCTGGACACCGCAGTCAAGTTCTGGTCCAAACGACTAATGCGCGAGCTTCTGGCCCCCTAAGATAAGCCATGCCACGCTCGATCAACAAGCAAAGGCCTTCGTGGAAAACGTTCACCTTTGCCTGCTCGCAGAAGGCATCACAATCCAACCGATAAATCCAAATGATCAGGGAGAGCCCAGCAGACCCGGGAGCAGGCAGTCTGCCTTTGATCGCCTGTGACCTCCTCCTCTAGAGCCAGCCCGTGATAGAACCGGGCTTCAACCTTCGATCCGAAATAGGCTAGGGCCCATGCCCCCAATTCCTAGGAGGCCATCACAATATCAACCCAAGCGAGTTAAGTCTGCAGCGGACGCTCTAACCCAGGAGCAACGAGAGGCCCCTCACTCGATGGCTTCAAGTATGGAAGCCCGGGCCCAAGAAAAGATAGCCGGCAAACCTCCTGGATAGATCCCGCTCCTAAAGAAGGCCAGGTCGATATCGCCAATTCATTGGAAGGATCTGATAGCGAAGAATCTGAGGTCCATTCAAGGAAGCCCGGGAGCAAGCGACTGAGGGATCAACTAATAAAGCTATAGAAGGAGGTCCAGCAGATAAGAAAGGGAAAGAATAGGGAGGATAAGAAGGATCTATTAAGCGAGATGAATGCCCCCTTCACTAGAAGGATCCGGGAAGCAGAACTCCTGCCGAAATTTAAAATGCCGGCATATAAGTTCTCCGGGACAGAAGACCCTTTGAGTCATCTAGAGAATGTCATCCATCAAATGGAAGTCCAGAATACTACTAGGGCTGCCATGTGTAGGATTTTCCCTACCACTCTGACCGATTACGTGAAAACTTGGTTCAGGAAGCTACCCGCTGGAAGCGTGGATTCTTTCACAAAGTTATCAACGGATTTTTGCTCGCAGTTCCAAGGAGTCAAACCTCATCCAAAGGATCCCATACACCTCCAATATCTGATTCAGGAGCAAGGTGAAACACTTCGATCATACGTGGAGCGTTTCCATAAAGAACTCATACAAATGGGAGTCTTCGCCAAAAAAGAGACTCTCACCAATTTCAGGCGGAACCTGTGGGTAGGAAAGCTTTTCTATTCCTTTGCCAAGAGACCTCTAGAGACTTACCAGAAGGCCTATGACAGAGCTCTGGAGCAGGGCGAGATCGACGAAAAGCTCAAAGTCAAGATGAAACACGACGATATGAGAGCGGAAAAGTGCCAGAAGAAAGAAGCTCCCAAATCTATGCCGACTCAGAAAAATCAGAATAAACCTCCTAATAGGTCGACCTACCATTTTCACGCTTCTCAGTTCAGGCAAGAAAGATATCCAGCAAGACAAACCCCTGCTGGAGCTTCGCCTCCTCCTAGGAGTGTAGCTCCGGTAATACGAGGGGAGAAAGGATATGATTATTCTTTACACTCCCCTGAATGCCTCTGGGGAAATAGTCTACCTTGCTATAAGGGACAAGGGGCTACTCTAAAAGGCCACACCCATGAAAGCCCCCTGTCGACAAGAGGAACCGGTACAAGTACTGTGACTTCCATGAAGACGTGGGCCACAACACTTCAGAGTGTTATAATTTGGGCAACCAGATTGAAGCCATAATAAGGGAAGGGTGTTTGATTGAGTTCTTATAGCAGGTCAGAGACAATATTCAGATTGGAAGAGAGGTACAAGCCGAGATCTAAGAGAATACGGAGAAGAGAAAGGGGAACAAACTAATTTAATGCAGCAAACCCAGGTGATACACACCATCAGCGGAGGGCCCACACTAGCTGGCACCTCTAGCAATTCTAGAAAAAACCATTCAAGGAAGATTCCCCGTGTGGAAGAAGGTCGGGATATCTTCAAGGTCAGCCAAAGCCCGATGGAGCCCTCCCAATCAGCGCAGATCGTTTTCACTGAAGCAGATGTCCTTCAACACCGTGCAACCTCATGGTGATCACATGGTGATCATGATACAAATTACCAACTGCATGGTCCATCGTGTGCTCATTGATACGGGCAGCAGTGTATATATCCTCTTCAAAGATACCTTGAAAAAGTTAAACTTGAAGCAATGGTGTTACAATAGATGTACAACTCTGCTTTATGGATTCACCGGGGATTCGATCATACCAGTGGGATCGAAGATCCTCCCAGTGATTTTCGGAACAACACCTCTCCAATAGAATGTTATGACGGACTTTGTTATGGTTGACACCCCATCAGCCTACAACGCCATCTTAGGGAGACAATTCATGTCCTCCTTGAAGGGAGTCTTATCTATATACCACAATGTCCTAAAGTTCCTAGTGGGAACCAAGGTGTGGGAGGTACGTGGAGATCAGCAAGCAGCTAGGAGGTGCTACACAGTGTCTGCCAATCCTACGACTTTAGCAAAACAGTTCCTACAGGTTACAACGATCCAGGACATGGAGGCATCAGGGATAATCAAGGAAGATATGGAGCCCGCGGAGCATCCAGAGAACGAACCCATAATCCCTTATGAGGAAGAACAGAACAAGGAATGGGCCAGCGGGCAACCCATAAATAGACTAGAGGAGATACCCATCAGAAATGACGATCCATCCAAGGTCGTCATGGTCGGAGCTACCCTCGAACCGGAAGTGAAAGAAGGTTTGATTGGGCTTCTCAGAGAATTCAGCGACATCTTCAATTGGCTGGAATGAGATGCCCAGGATCCCAGTATCATTGGCCGCTCACCGATTAGCGGTGGATCCAATAGTCAAGCCCGTCAAACAGAAGAGGCGTCACTTTAACACCGAGAGAAACGCTGCGGTTCAAGAGGAAGTGCATAAATTGATCAGGGTGGGATTTATCAGAGAGGTGCGCTACCCCAAGTGGATTGCCAACGTGGTCATGGTTACGAAGGCGAATGGTAAATGGCGTATACGTGTCGATTACACTGACCTCAACCGGGCGTGTCCAAAAGACAGCTTTCCTCTACCAAAGATCGATCAGCTGGTCGACTCCACATCCGGAAATAAACTTCTTAGTTTCATGGATGTGTTCTCGGGGTATAACAAGATTAAAATGCACCCACTGACCAAGATAAAACCAGCTTCATTACCGGGCAGGGCCTGTACTACTACAAGGTGATGCCGTTCGGCTTGAAGAATATGGGGGCTACATAGCCAGCGGTTGGTTAACAAGTTGTTCAGGCCCGAGATCGGAAGAGCGATGGAGGTATATATCGACGACATGATCACAAAATCACCAACCGTAAAAGGACATCAGGAAGACCTTCATAAGACCTTTCTATTCCTAAGAGAAAACCAGATGTGGTTGAACCCCTCCAAATGTGCTTTTAGGGTAACGGTGGGGAAGTTTCTAGGTTTCATGGTTCATGAGAGAGGCATAGAAGCCAACTAAGAAAAAATCAAGGCTATCCTGGACCTAGAGTCCCCCATATAACTCAAACAGGTACAAATTTTGACTGGGTGTGTAGCAGCGCTCAACAGGTTTATCTCCCGCTCCACCGATAAATGCCTCCCGTGTTAGGATTATACTCAATAGCAAGAGTGTAATATTGTAATTGACAATCTTTTCATATTAATAAAGTGATTTCTGGTTTTACAAAATCTTATAGCATTTATAATGATAATTGTCAAAGTTGTTAACGGGAATTTTACTAGGGATGAGAAATCTCTGTTAACGCCCTCGAGACCACTACCACGTAGGTGGTGGCCGAAATTATTTATATATGTGACAATGATTTATCTAGTGATAAATAAACAAGAACATTTTTATTTGACATGCATGGTACACGAGTACAAAGATTTTTCTCTCGTTTCTCTCAACTTTCTTTGGTAAATGGTCGATTGCTAGTCGTATGCCTGTCGAATAGTAGTCTCCTTTTTTCGTTTCTTTTCTTTTCTGTTTATACATGGTTTGTAGGTCAGCAGACTGATTCTCCCTTGATTGTCTCAGTGATTGTCTCAGTGATTGTCTCAGTTTCTTCCTTATCGGGCGGGATTTCTTGCGTTAAATCGTTTGACTTTTGGATTGACGCCCGAATTGAGAGTATCGTGGTGGAGATCAATTTGTTTCCTTTTTGGATTTTATTACTTGTTTTGCATGTAGATAACGTTTCCAGGTATGATCCTTATAGAGGTCGTGGGATGTGACGATATGGTGTGATGCATAAACCAGGTAGGTTCGATCCTTATAGGAGTCGTGGGATATGGTGTGATGCATCAACCAGGGAGGTTCGATCCTTATAGGAGTCGTGGGACATGACGAATATGGTATGATGCATCAACCAGGGAGGTTGTTTAGTATTTCGACCTTGATGTCTGAGAAGTTTCATCCAGCTTAGAGCCAGATCTGGCTTCTCTTGACTTTTCCGAAGCTAGACGTGGCCTTGACTGACCTTTTTGAAGCTGGGTGTGGCTTCGACTCACCTCGCGGCCTTCTAGGGACATTCTTCTGTGTCAATCGAGGTACAGACGGGTTTCTTGAGCATTTGCAAGATGGCCTTGACTTCGGGGAGCTTCTAGTTTTGATGATGCGGGCTAAGCCCGATCATTCTGGGATCTATCTTGGATGTTTCCGGAGCTCGCCCTTGTTCTTGGGGTGGTATCGCAGTTCGGCTCTGGATAGAGAGGTATCCTGGTGGAAGTTCTCGGGTCCGGGCTTTATCCCAGATGTTTCTGGAGCCCGCCTTTGTGCCTATAGCGACATCAGTAGCTTGGCTCTGGATATAGAGGTCTTTAGGTGAAACTTTCGGGTATGGAACCAGGTCTAGTAAGTGGAAAATTTCCCTTTGGTCCTTAGCCAATTTTGGCTATTAACAGAAGTCCCCTCTGACTTGAACACCAGACGTCGAGCTCGGGGTTGAGGTCAGATTCTCACTTTATTTGGGAAATCTTCCTCTTTTACCGTTACTGAAATTTTTGGAAATTTCTTCATTTGAGTGACATGTTAGTGAACTGACTATTTTATCTTCGAATTAATCTGATCACATTACCACAGTCCCCGAGATTTTTTACCGTTACCAGGATCTTGGGGAGATCTTCCTCTTAACTGCGTAAATGAGGTGGCATGAGATGATTAGCTCGCTTTAGAGTTTAAACCGGTTACGTTACCGAGTCAATTTTTACTGTTACCAAATGAGTATCCTGGTAACTTGAGCTTGTTGCCTTCCTGCCTATATATAGGCCTGTTTTCCTTCCTCGTCTTCCTCACATCTTCTCGAGCGAAAAGAACCGTTTGTTGAGAAATATTTCCACAGTTTTTTCCCCAAGCTTGCTTCTTTCTTCATTCTTTGTCTTCTATAATGTCGAAACATAGTAGTGATTCGAATGATTCCATA
The DNA here is from genome assembly GCA_033220585.1 of Dipteronia sinensis. Lineage (NCBI taxonomy): Eukaryota > Viridiplantae > Streptophyta > Magnoliopsida > Sapindales > Sapindaceae > Dipteronia > Dipteronia sinensis. The sequence continues at coordinate 49,221,670 of CM065638.1, read as the reverse complement.
TTCGACGGCGAGGAGGTCGTCAGTCTTAGTCTGGGGAAGCTGGTTAGGAGGAGTTCTGACGGTGATGATTCCCCGCCCACATCACAACGTCGGCGATCCAGTAGGAACGTATCTATCGGGACTGGGTTCTCCAATCATCCCGACCACCCTTTAGATATTGTTGATGATGATTCCAATAAAGAAACGACCGGCGGCGCTGCGGGGGAGCGTCGGGTCTCGGCTCCTGGTCCCTTTGGGGAGAGGCTCCCTCCCTACGATTTTCGGGTCATCCCTGATTCCACCGTTGACCCTGTATCGATCGACCGCTTGAGGTCAAAGTTTGGCATCCCCGACAGTGTATCCATCTCGGTGCCTTCCAAGAACTTTGAGTTTTTCAACCCCCCTAAAGGTGTGCTTCCGATCCATGTGGCCGCTCTTGAGAACGGGGTCAGGCTTCCCCTCCATCTGACCCTTCTGCGGGCTCTAAACGCCATCCAGCTCGCTCCCCTTCAGTTAACGCCGGGCTTCCGGAGGCATTTGGTTGGCTTCCTTGTGTTATGGAGGGAGCAATGACAGATGAGTTAAAGTGACAAGGGAGCCAGGTGCGGAGGAGCTGGCGTATTTTTTTCAGATTGGGAGCTTGTCTGGGGCTCCTCGGGGTCAGTTCTACGCCAAGGCCAAGAACAAGCTCAATTTCATCGTTCCTGGTGCTTCGAAGAAGGATCTCGCATGGAAAGAAGAATGGATCCTGGCGGGGGATGACTGGGGGAGCTCGATTTTCATCGGAGGGCATGAATTCGAGGTTCCTACGGCTTTCAGTGACAAGCCCTCCTGGGACCGAGACTCTCTGCCTGCCGAATCCGAAGCCTTCTTAAAGGCTATTCTAGCCCGGAATTACCTGAATCTGATGTTCCCTACCGCTGAAGCTTTTGACCCTCGTAGGGTGAACAAATATCTACGGATTTTAGAAGCTATTCCTCGTAAGTATCCTTGTATCGCTTCTTCTTATTACTTAGCTTGATTATAACATTTTTTTTATCTGTTTATTCACAGTCTTTGTCGTAGAGCCAGCCACCCGACACGTCTCGCGCTCTCCTCAAGGTGGAGCTTCTCTTCCCTCTTCTGGGGTCGAGCTTGCCTTGGCTTCTTCTGTCTCTCCGGCTGGGTCTAAGATGGCCACTCTGGCCTCGCGGGCTTTCCGGGCTTTAGGTAAAGCTCCCCAGGTAGTTGGCCCGACTGTTTCTGCCCCCTCAGCCATGGCTGCTAAAGTCACTACGCCTTCGACTCAAACATCTGATTCAGCTGCGCTTCCAACAACCAAAGCCTCAGAGGTTTCTGGGAAAGATGTCGTTCCTGGGAAAGGTGTCGCGAAGGCTCCTTCCGACCGTTCCCGGCCTCGGTCGAGCTCGATAGGGCAGGATGAGGTCTTGGAGCAGTTCATAGCATCCTGTCCGGGTGGCGGGATCTCTAAGATGGCTTCTATGCCTGTGGACGTCCTTATAACCAAAGGGTCTGCTATCTTGGCTGAGGTAATTGTATGTCCTTCACGCCTCTTTTTTTTTTTAACTCGTTCAGTTTCTAACTCGGGTTTTATATTTGTAGGCCTTTAAGGTCAATGTCGCGATGGGCCAGCAGGTAGCCCTTCTCCGTGATCGAGCTGTAAAAGCTGAAGCTGAAGCCGAGAAGGCCGGGGAACTGCTCAAGCAGGCCCGGTCTCTAGTGGAAGAGGTGACTTCTAGCTAGGGCAAAATTGAGCTCGAGATGGCCGAGCTTCGCTGCGATCATGAGAGGATGAAGCAATCTTTCGATCAGAAGCGTCTTCAATCTCTCCGGCGGGCTAGGCAGCGAGACTCCTGGAGATCTGAGGCTAGGAAAGCTGGACCTTGAGAACCAGTCTCTAATTACTCAGGTGGCCAAGCTGCAAGCTGATGCGGAGACCTCTTTCAGCGATGGGTATTTTTATGCTTCCTTTCAGGCCGCGGAAGCTCTTCCTCCTCCTTTTGATTTGTCGTCTATTGCGGACTGGGACAGACAGGAAATAATGCTCAAAGCTACTGAGTTATCTCGTCCTGAAGGTGACAAGGTTATCCCTTCTAGCCCGGCAGGAATTGGGATGCAGCCCACTCAGTCAGATCCCTCATTCCATCTTCCTTCCTTTATCCCCTCAGGTCCTGGGGAATCGTCCAGCAAAGTGATGTCCTCTCGATCCGAGGAGAACTAATCGGGAGCTGGTGAAGAGGTTAGGAGCCCATCTGATGATCCAGCTTTAATAGAGATGGAGGTCGATAGGAGCCAGATGGGGCCCTTGGCAGCTCTTCTCGATGCGGCTATTCCTCCTGAAGTTATGGATGTGATCAATGAAGTTTTGGAGGAAGAGCCAGCTGATCATCCGATAGAGCCTCTAAACGGAGGAGCGGTCGGCGAGGATAACCCAGATAGACAGCTACCTGTTGAGAGGGTTGATGCTGGGGATCAGCAGAGAGGAGGAGGGCCAGCGGAGGGGAGCCATGATAGCCCCACAGCTTGAAGCGGACGACTTGTTTTTGATTGCCCAGAAAAGGGGGTGCGCACCCTGCTTTGCCATTGTCAGTTTTTCTTATTTTTCCTTCTTTTTTTTGTAGCCCGAATTCAGGGGTTGGGCTCCCCATTTGGATGTAGCCTTATCGGGGGATAGGCTCCCTTTGTCCTTAATGATAAATTGACTCGCCTCTTTGAGAACTTTATTATGCTTCTGGTCTTGAATGGTATCCAGAGTAGCATCAGTAGCATCAATTAAGATTCATGTAGGCAATTATGATGATTTTGATCCTGGACACGAAAGCAAACATTATATACATGGGGTGATAACCCAACCAAGACATCAGGAATGCTACTTAGCTATTTCCTAGTCTTTGAGATCCGCGGGCAACTATGCCTTTACACTTAGATCCTTCTTGGGGGTAGTAGCCCGACCAAGGCATCAGGAGTGCTATCGAGCTATTTCCTGGGCTTGAGATCTGGAAGGCAATTATGCTCTTACACTCAGATCCTTCTTGGGGGTGGTAGCCCGACCAAGGCATCAGGAGGGCTATCGAGCTATTTCCTGGTCTCGAGATCTGGAAGGTAACTATGCTCTTACATTCAGATCCTTCTTGGGGGTGGTAGACCGAACAAGGCATCAGGAGGGCTATCGAGCTATTTCCTGGTCTCAAGATCTGAAAGGCAACTATGCTCTTACACTCAGATCCTTCGTGGGGGTGGTAGCCCGACCAAGGCATCAGGAGGGCTATCGAGCTATTTCCTGGTCTCAAAATCCGGAAGGCAACTATGCTCTTATACTCAGATCCTTCTTAGGGGTGGTAGCCCGACCAAGGCATCAGGAGGGCTATCGAGCTATTTCCTGGTTCGAGATCTAGAAGGCAACTATGCTCTTACACTCAGATCCTTCTTGGGGGTGGTAGCCCGACCAAGGCATCAAGGAGGGCTATCGAGCTATTTCCTGGTCTCGAGATCTGGAAGGCAACTATGCTCTTACACTCAGATCCTTCTTGCGGGTGGTAGCCCGACCAAGGCATCAGGAGGGCTATTGAGCTATTTCCTGGTCTTGAGAGGTTTATGTCGAATTCCCATTCAAGTGTATAGTCACTAACGTTGAACATAGTTGGAGACAAAGATGGAAGAGAAAAGGAAAATGACTTTATTGATGATTAAGATGTAGTACATCTTTATTAGGACCTGTAATAAAAACTAAGTGGGGGTAGTCTGCTTGAGAACTCCTTTCAAGGGTTGAATTTCTTCAAATGGTCAGCATTCCAAGTGTGATTGATGGGTCGTCCGTCCATGTCTTCAAGTTTGTAAGCTCCATTGCAAACAATTAGCTTTATCAAATATGGCCCTTCCCAATTTAGACTTAAGACTCCATCCGACCTTTTCCGAGTATTCAGTGTTACTTTCCTAAGTACTAGATCCCCTTCCTTGAATTTTCAGGCTTTGACCTTTTGGTTGAAGTATCTACCGATCCTGCTCTGGTAGATCGCCACTTTCTCTGCTACCCGGTCTTGCTTTTCTTCTAAGAGGTCTAGACTAGCCCGGAGCTTGACTTTGTTACTTTCGGGCTCAAAGTGCTGTACCCTGAACGAGGTCAGTTTATGCTCGATGGGGAGGACTGCTTCAACCCTGAAGGCCAGAGAGTAAGGTGTTTCTCTAGTAGCTGTCTTTTTGGTAGTCCGGTATGCCCAAAGGACTTCTGGTAGCTCTTCAGCCCATTTACCTTTCCTTTGCTGAAGCTTCTTCTTCAGAAGTTTCTGGATTGTCTTGTTGGTGGATTCCACCAGCCCGTTAGTTTGGGGATGAGCCACTGAAGCGAACCTGAGGTCGATCCCCAACCCCTGGCAGAAGTCTTTGAATCGGGCGTTGTCGAATTGCTTCCCTAGGTCGGCTACAATGATGAGAGGGGTCCCGAACCTGCATACCACGTTAGTCTTGATGAACTTGGTTGTATTCTTTTCTGATATTCGAGCTAGAGGCCCTGCCTCGACCCATCTAGTGAAGTAGTCAATAGCCACGATAGCATGTTTCATCTATCCTGGAGCGGTAGGAAGTGGCCCAATTAGGTCGATTCCCCACATGGCAAAGGGGTAAGGTGAGCTGAGAGACGACAGTCGCTCTGGTGGCTAGGTGGCTCAAGTTTGAGATTCTTTGACAAGGTTCGCAGGATTGAACAAAACTCTTTGCATCTTGAAGGATGGTCGGCCAATAGTCCCCCATACGAAGCACCTGATAGGCTAGAGCTTCCCCACCTATGTGGTTCCCACAATCCCCAGATTGGACCTCTCTTAATGCCCACTTAGCATCATCGGATGCAAGCACCTAAGTAAGGGGAGGGATCTGCCCCTCCTGTAGAGGTATTCGTCTACCATACAGTATCGAACTGAGAGTCTTTTAACTCTTCGGGCTTGGTTGGGCTCTTCAGGAAGCTCTCCTTCAAGGAGATAGGTGACAATTGGGTCCATCCAGCAAGGTAGGCGATCTAGGGAACAAATTTCTCCATTTGGGGCTATGCTTGGCTGGGTGATTACTTGGAGGGGAATTCCCCTTGGTAGGGATTGGCCTCCGTTTGCCGCTATCTTAGCCAGAACATCTGCGCGATGGTTTTGGTGTCGAGGCACCTGATCGATCTTAAGTCCCTTAAATTTGCTTTTCAGCAACCGAGCTAGATTTAAGTAGGCCACCATATTATCTCCTTTTGCCTGGTAGACCCCAGTCACCTAGTTTACAACAAGCAACGAATCGCTCTTGACCTGCAGGTAGTCGGCCTTTAGCTCGATGGCTACCTTCATCCCGGCTAGGAGGGCTTCATATTCCGCTTCGTTGTTGGTAGCTTTAAACTCGAATCTGAAACAGTGACAGAATTCAGTTCCCTCCGGATCTATCAAAACTATGCTAGCTCCTCCCCCAGCTCGTCCGGATGCTCCGTCTGAAAAGAGGATCCATGGCTTGCAGCCCTCCGGCCAATTTTCGACCTCGGATATCTTCTCAGGGTCCTCGTTTGATACTGAGGGATCAACTGGATCTGGGATCGCTGAGAATTCTGCCACGAAGTCGGCTAAAGCCTGTGCCTTAATCGTAGTCCGGGGCTTATACTTTAAGTCGAACTGAGTGAGCTCTAGTGCCCATAAAACTAACCTTCCTGATACATCTGGTCTTTGCAAGAATTGACGGAGGGGTTGGTCTGTTACCACTGCTATTGTGTGAGCTTGAAAATAGGGACGGAGTTTCCTCGCTGAGATCACCAGAGCATAAGCGAGCTTCTCTAGGAGAGCGTAGTTCCTTTCTGATTTGGTCAGGGCATGACTCACATAGTATATGGGTTTTTGAAAACCGTCGCTACAATCATTGGCCAAAGCCCTGCTTACTGCAGTTTCTGATACAGCCATGTAAATCTGCAGCTCATCTCCGAGAACCGGCTTGACTAACAAATGGGGGCTTGTTAGGTATTCCTTCAAAGCTTGAAACGCATGCTCGCTCTCCTGGCTCCATTTCATGTTCTTTCCTTGTTTGATGGCCTTGAAGAAAGGAAGGCATTTATCGGTGGAGCGAGAGATAAACCTATTGAGTGCTGCCACCCGTCCAGTCAGGATCTGTACTTGCTTGAGCGAGGTCGGGGATTCCAAGTCCAGGATAGCTTTGATTTTTTCTGGGTTGGCTTCGATACCTCTCTCATGAACCATGAAGCCCAGGAACTTTCCTGCCATTACCCCAAAAGCATATTTGGAGGGGTTCAAACGCATCTGGTTTTCCCTCAGTATGAGGAAGGTTTTACGAAGGTCTTCCTGATGTCCCTTTGTGGTTGGGGATTTCGTGATCATGTCGTCGATATATACTTCCATCGTCCTCTCTATCTCGGGCTTGAACAATTTGTTAACCAGCCGCTGGTATGCGGCCACTGCATTCTTCAAACCAAACGGCATCACCTTGTTGCAGTATAAGCCCTGCCCGGTAATGAAACTGGTCTTATCTTGGTCAGTCGGGTGCATTTTAATTTGGTTGTATCCTGAGAACGCGTCCATAAAACTTAAAAGTTTATTTCCGGATGTGGAGTCAACCAGCTGGTCGATCTTTGGCAAAGGAAAACTGTCTTTCGGACAAGCCCGGTTGAGGTCGGTGTAGTCGACACACATACGCCAATTTCTATTAGCCTTCGTGACCATGACTACGTTGGCGATCCATTCGGGATAACGTACCTCTCTGACGAACCCCGCTTTGATCAATTTATCAACCTCTTCTTGTACCACCGCGTTCCTATCAGTGTTGAAATGACGCCTCTTCTGCTTGACGGGCTTGACCGTTGGATCTACTGCTAGCCGGTGGGTGGCCAACGATGCCGAGATTCCAGGCATTTCATTATTGTTCCAGGTGAAGATGTCGTTGAATTCCCTGAGAAGATCAATCAGTCCTCTTTTTACTTTTAGATCAAGGGCGGCTCCGACCTTGACGGTCTTGGATGGATCGTCAGTCCTGACGGATATCTCTTCTAGTTTATCCACGGGCTGCCCGCTGGCCCATTCCTTACCCCTTTCATCCTCGTAGGGCATGATAGGTTCATCCTCTGGATGCCCAATATGTTCTACGGGCTCCTTCTCCTCCTGGATTATCTGGGATGTGTCCATGTATTCTTGGATTACTGTCACCTGTACACACTGCTTTGCTAGGGCTGTAGGATTGGCAGATACTGCGTAGCATTTCCAGGCTGCCTGCTGGTCTCCGCGTACCTCTCCTACCTTGGTTCTAACAGGGAATTTCAAAATGTTGTGGTATATGGACAAGACTCCCTTGAGAGAGGACAGGAAAGGTCTCCCTAAGATGGCGTTGTAGGCCGATGGGGTGTCCACCACAACAAAGTCGGTTATTACAGTTCTGTTGGAGCGGGGTGACCCCGATGATTACTGGGAGGATCATTGACCCCACTAGTATGATCGAGTCCCCAGTGAAACCGTAAAGTGGAGTGTACAGCTGTTGTAGCAATGTTGCTTCAGGTTCAGTTTTTCCAGGGTATCTTTAAAGAGGATATCGACACTGCTTCCTGTATCCACGAGCACGCGAAGGAACCAGACAAGTTGGCGATCTGTATCGTGATGACCTTAGGATCATCATGAGGTTGCACAGTGTTGAAGACATCTGCTTCGGTGAACACGATCTGAGCTGACTGGGCGGGCTCTGTCGGGCTCTAGCTGACTTTGAAGATCCCCCATCTCTCTCCAAGACAGGGAACCTTTCTTACGTGGTTTTTTCGGGAGTTATTGGAAATGCCGGCCAAGGTAGGACCCCCGCTGATAGTGTGTATCACCTGGATCTGTTGCATTAAGTCAGCCTGCTCCCCTTTCCTCTTTTCTGCGTCCTCATGGATTTCAGCTTGTACTTCCCTTCTAGTTCTGATATTATCTCTGACCTGTTGTAAAAATTCAATCAGGCATCCTCCTCTTATCAGGGCCTCAATCTGGTTGAGCAAGTTATAGCACTCCGAAGTGTTGTGGCCCACGTCTACGTGAAAGTCGCAGGTACTTGTACCAGTTTCTCCTGTCGGCTGGGGCCTTCATGGGAGCGGGCTTTTGGAGCAACCCTTTATCCCGTATGGCAAGGTAGACCGTTTCCCTGGATGCATTCAATGGGGTATAGTGGTCAAACCCTTTTTCCCCTTGTATTACTTGAGCCACGGTCCTGGGAGGCGGCGAAGCCCGATGAGGGGTTCGTTTTGCTGGATATCTTTCTTGCCTATGCGGAGGAGCAGGGGGGCGATAGGTCGACCTGTTGGGAGGCTTATTCTGAGCTCTCTGCATCGGCTCAAATTTGGGGGCTTCTTTCTTCAAACGTTTTGTCGTTCTCATGTCGTCATGCTCTATCTTAACCTTGAGTTGTTCGTCGATCTCGACCTGCTCAAGAGCCCGATCATAGGCCTCCTAGTAAGTCTCGGGAGGTCTTTTGGCAAAAGAAAGGAAAAGCTTTCCTGCCCAGAGGTTTCGCGTGAAGTTGGCGAGGGTTTCTTTTTCGGTGAAAACTCCCATTTGTATGACCTCCTTGTGAAACCGCTCCACGTATGATCGAAGAGTTTTACTCCGTTCCTGGATCACATTTTGGAGGTGTATGGGATCTTTCGGGCGAGGTTTAACTCCCTGGAATTGTGAGCAAAAATCGGTTGACAATTTTGTGAAAGAATCCACGCTACCAACGGGCAGTTTCCTGAACCAGGTTTTCGCATAGTCGGTCAAGGTTGTTAGAAACATCCTGCACATGGCTGCTCTGGTAGTGTTCTGGACCTCCATCTGTTGAACGAAGCTCTCTAAATCGCTTAGAGGATCTTCCATTCCAGAGAACTTATCTGCTGGCATTTTGAATTTTTGAGGGAGCTCTGCTTCCCGGATCCTCCTAGTGAAGGGAGCGTTCATCTCGCTCAGGGGATTCTTTTTTTCTTCCTTACTCTTTCCCTTCCTTATCTGCTGGACCTCCTTTTGTAGCTTTGCCAGCTGATCCCTCAGTCGCTTATTTCCAGGTCTCTTCGAGTTAGCCTCAGATTCCTCATTGTCGAACCTTTCTGATGAACTGGCAATTTCTATCCGGTCTTCCTCCTGGACATGATCCATTCGGGGAGTTTGTCGGCTTTCCTCCTCTAGGCCCGGGTAGTTCTCCTAGATGTAGTTGGATGAGATAGCCCTCGCGGCTTCCGGGTAAAAACATCCGCGGCAGACTTGACTAGCCGGGGTTGATATTGTGAAAGTCTTTTAGGAGCTGGGGGCATGGGTCCCAGCCTATCCCGGATCGAACGTTGGGGCCCCGATCTATCTCGAGCCGGCTCGGGAGGAGGAGGACCTAGGCGATCGAAAGCAGGTGGTCTAGCTCCGAGCCTACTCGGCTCTCCCTGATCATTCAGGTTGGTAGGCTAGACTATGATGCCTTCAGCGAAGAGGCGGACGTGGATGGATTCTACGAAGGCCGCCGCTTGTTGGTCGAGCGCTGTCTGGCTCACTATGGGGTGGCCAGCAGTCCGTGTATTGGTTGTCTGGATCGGAGCTTGACTACTATATCCAGACTTTCTCCCCCTTCCTGGAGCCTTTCGGGTTGGCCTCGCCGGGGATTGCTCCGGGACTCTGTGTTGGCCTTGGGAGGAGCGGAGCCTCATAGTTCCTATAAAAAATGAAAATATAAATACAAACGATTGGTTAGTTGAGTGTAGGATTTCGTTTCCCACAGACGGCGCCAGAAAGTGTTAACGGGAATTTTACTCGGGATGAGAAATCTCTGTTAACGCCCTCGAGACCACTACCACGTAGGTGGTGGCCGAAATTATTTATATATGTGACAATGATTTATCTAGTGATAAATAAACAAGAACATTTTTATTTGACATGCATGGTACACGAGTACAAAGATTTTTCTCTCGTTTCTCTCAACTTTCTTTGGTAAATGGTCGATTGCTAGTCGTATGCCTGTCGAATAGTAGTCTCCTTTTTTCGTTTCTTTTCTTTTCTATTTATACATGGTTTGTAGGTCAACAGACTGATTCTCCCTTGATTGTCTCAGTGATTGTCTCAGTTTCTTCCTTATCGGGCGGGATTTCTTGCAGTTAAATCATTTGACTTTTGGATTGACGCCCGAATTGAGAGTATCGTGGTGGAGATCAATTTGTTTCCTTTTTGGATTTTATTACTTGTTCTGCATGTAGATAACGTTTCCAGGTATGATCCTTATAGAGGTCGTGGGATGTGACGATATGGTGTGATGCATCAACCAGGGAGGTTCGATCCTTATAGGAGTCGTGGGATATGCTGTGATGCATCAACCAGGGAGGTTCGATCCTTATAGGAGTCGTGGGACATGACGAATATGGTATGATGCATCAACCAGGGAGGTTGTTTAGTATTTCGACCTTGATGTCTGAGAAGTTTCATCCAGCTTGGAGCCAGATCTGGCTTCTCTTGACTTTTCCGAAGCTAGACGTGGCCTTGACTGACCTTTTTGAAGCTGGGTGTGTCTTCGACTCACCTCGCGGCCTTCTAGGGACATTCTTCTGTGTCAATTGAGGTACAGACGGGTTTCTTGAGCATTTGCAAGATGACCTTGACTTCGGGGAGCTTCTAGTTTTGATGATGCGGGCTAAGCCCGATCATTCCGGGTTCTATCTTGGATGTTTCCAGAGCTAGCCCTTGTTCTTGGGGTGGTATCGATGTTCGGCTCTGGATAGAGAGGTCTCCTAGTGGAAGTTCTCGGGTCCGGGCTTTATCCCAGATGTCTCTGGAGCCCGCCCTTGTGCCTGGGGCGGCATCGTAGCTTGGCTCTGGATATAGAGGTCTTTAGGTGAAACTTTCAGGTATGGAACCAGGTCTAGTAAGTGGAAAATTTCCCTTTAGTCGTTAGCCAATTTTGGCTATTAACAAAAGTAAATAATCATAAGGTCAAAAGACTATGAGAAAGAAAGAATTGTTCGTACATCTGGAATTGTATGAGGTAGACACAATTCTTTAGTTAGTCTTGAATAAACGTTCATAACTTAAGTTTAAGGTTGAGCACCTTTATATTGATAAAGTTGTAGAATTCTTTTGCTGGTGTTAATATCCAAAATTGGCTAGGGACCAAAGGGAAATTTTCCACCCTCCAGGCCTGGCTCCATGCCCGAGATCATCCACCAGGAGACCATGTTACCCAAAGCCGAGCTACGGCGCCGTCCCGCAGAAACAAGGAAGGGCTCCAGAAACATCCGGAATAGAGTCATGAATGATCAGATCAAGCCCGCGTCAACCGAACCTAAAAACAGGAAATCCCCCCCCCCCCCCCCCGAAGTCGGGATTACCTCGTAATCTATCCAGAAGCTCGCCAGTATCTCGCTGACATAGTAAGGTGTCCGCAGGAGGCCGCACCTAGCTTCAAAAGGTCAAGGGAGGATAGACCTAGCTTCTAACTAGACGAAATTCCTTTATATCAGGACTAGAACACTAATCGACCTCACTACCTGATGTATCCCGCCACATTACATGCCATATTCGACGATCCCTACAGGAAAACAGGCAAGACCTAAAGATACACAAGATCGCGCCTAAAGACATTACATACATACAGAACAAGTAATAGAGCCTGAGTAGGAAACAAATTGATTTCCACCAAGATATCCTCAACTGAGCAATTAACTCAAAGTCAATGACATTTAAAGATAAAAATCCCGTCCGATAAGAAGGGGAGGAATGAGAAAATCAAGGGGGAATCAATGAGTTTAAACCTATGAAGACATTGTATAAAGGGAGGACTTCCTCCTTCTGAAAGAGGAGACTACTATTCGGCAGGCACACAACAAGTACCCAACTACACCCTAGAGAAAAGTGAGATCAATTTGAGAGAGAGAGAGCGAGATGTATATCACATATTATCAATAGAGGAAGCCTTTTTTTGATTCTTTTAAATAGCTTATAATATTGTTGTTTCCTTGTCATTTCATTAGGCATTATTATATATACACGTTCTACCTTGGTCATCACCTACGTGGTAATGATCTCGAGGGTGCTAACTGAGATTTATTGCCCCGAGTTAAATTTCTGTTAACAACTGGCATTTGAGTGGGATCAAATGAGTTATGATGAGTATAAAATCATCGAAAGGGTCTTCGAGTAAAAGAATCTAGTGCACTGGGTGCATTGAACAGGATCACACTGAAATATTTTATCTAGAATTGTCAGTAGATACAAGTCTTTTCATTATGAGGACAATCATAGAGTCTATCTTAATCCTGAGATAAATGATGGACTTATGATTGCAAGTGTTATCATTTGAGCTATGAATGAGTACGATTATATAGCATAGTCTATCCTCGATAGTTTGGTGGTATTCATTTGTTAATCGATAGAGGACTTCATTTATAGATGTGGACATCGTGGCTCAATTTATTGAATGAGAGTATAATATTATCATATGGATATTTTAAGGTATTGGATATTAAATCTCAACGTTGAGTTTTCAATAATGTCTATTGAAAACATGGCTTCTGGACAAGTCAAAATATCCAAGTTCAAAAAGTGGTCATATGAGTAAATATGGTAACTAGAAGAGCTATGGGCGGTCTATGAGCTCTTGGCGATTACTGATATTATACACGAGGATACACTATCTCCAATAAGATTGTCTAGGGTATGAATGAGAAACATCTTCTTATTCTATCTTTATTTAAGAGTTCAATTTTAGCTCTTTAGTGGAATGAGCTAAAATTAATAGATTGGACCTAAGTGAATCATTTGTTGATTGTTATTAGGTTATGTCTATTGAAGCTTAAATTTAGATAGCCCGCCAAGATCCCCGATCCACACGGACTTGCATGGATCACTTGATATATTCTACCGGACTAATTTATGGGTCCATCTAGAATTGTATTTAATATATTAAGAATATAATTTGCACATTATTTATTTAATGGGCTGCTCAAATTATATTAATATATTAATGAGAGGCATGTGGGCTTGTTTCTTTTAGTAAGAATGGGTCTGGTTCACATGTGAGCTTTTATTTAAAGCCTGAATGGATTGAATAAAATAAGAAAATAATATTTGGTCCATATTTTTTGTGTGTGGGCGGCAAGGCTATAATAATAGCCTAAAATATTATTTTATTTTATTGTTTAATTAAATGGAAATTAATTAATTGATTAATTAATTATTTAATTAAAAATCAAAATCTTTTTTTGACTAGGAATTATGTTTCCTAGTAGTATACTATTATAGTAGTATAATAAATATAAAAGACTTAATTTGGTAAGTAGATAAATAAAGAATTTATTTATCTAATCAAATAAGGAAGTCTTTAATATAATTACAAATACACTATTTGAGTTGGATTAGGAGTCTTAGAGTGGAAAAGAAATCTTTTTTTGAAAAAGGATTCTTTGTCACCAAGTAAATCCACCTAGAGATAGGATTCTTGCCCACCAAGTAAATCCTCTTTAGGAAAGGATTTGTATACCTATATATATTATTAATTTCGGAATTAATAGTGATAGGAAGAAAAAAAAAATTAGAGAAAGAATTTTTTTTATTTTCTTGCTTTTGAATAATAAAAAAAAAATTCCAACTCTAGAACATAGTGAAAATTCGGCCAAGAAGAAGAGAGAAAGATAGTTCTAAATTCGATAGTGCACTTGGAAGCCTTTACATAAAAAGGTTTTGTGCACACTTTTGATTTAGGTTCACGTGAGTTTCAATCATAACGATTGTGAATTCAAAAGTGACCGGAACGATCTTTCTAGGCTCTTGGAGTTTTTGTGATTAACGATCAAGAAAGAAGATTTCGTTTTTCAATTCTCAGGTACGCAATTCAAAGAATAGGGAGACCACTCTCCTAGGTGATTCACGTTCGTGATCGGATTGGAAGATCTTGCAGATTACCATCGACGCTAAGTCAATCGGATCACGCGACAAGAGGTATGATATCTTTTGAATATATGTATGTTTAATTAATTAAAGGGTTAAGGTTCAAATATTGGAAAATTTTTAAACTATGCTAGATTTTTTTTAGTCTCGCTTCCGCTGCGTTTTTTGTATTTTTCCCTACATCCCGTTCTTCAAAACCATCAAGCAAGGGAGAAACATGAAATGGAGCCCAGAGAGCGAACAAGCTTTTCAAGCCTTGAAGAAATACCTAACAAGCCCACCATTGTTGGTCAAGCCGGTTCCAAGAGAGGAACTACAAATCTACCTGGCCGTCTTAGAAACTGCAGTAAGTGAAGCTTTGGCCAAGGAGTGTGGCGACGGGATTCAAAGGCCCATATACTACGTGAGTCATGCTTTAACTAAGTCAAAAAATATTATATTCTCCTGGAGAAGCTCTCCTATGCTCTGGTGACCTCAGCGAGAAAGCTATGTCCCTATTTTCAAGCTCTGTCCCTACTTTCAATCTCATTCAATAGCAGTGGTGATGGACCGACCTCTCCGTCAATTCTTACAAAGACCAGACGTGTCCGGAAGGCTAGTCTTGTGGGCTCTAGAGCTCACTTAGTTCGACTTAAAATATAAGCTCAGGACCACTGATTAAAGCACAGGCTTTGGCAGACTTTGTTGCAGAATTTGCAGCGCTCCCAGGCCAAGCGATTCCCGCAGCATCGAGGGGGGGTGAATAAGTTTTAATCAAATTAATTACCAATTTTCCTTGATTAGTAAATATCAAAAATTCATCCAATAAACAAATAATATAAAATCAAGTATAAATGTGGAAATTAAAAGACACTTGATTTTTTTACGTGGAAACCCTTGTAATGATGTTTACAACCTAGGTTGACCTCTAGTCATACCATTCTTGGTCACTAACCCACCACTACTACCCAACGCGCCTTTATAGTGAATTCTTGATCACTTTGCTTGCCAACCACACCTTGGTTGCAAAACTTAACTTGCTTGTGCACTACACCTTGTAGTCACAAAACTTAACTCTCAAGAAGAGATCAACAACCTATGTGAATATATGAATATTCAAAATGCAAATAATGCTAGGCAACACTAAATGCTTATCTAAGGATTATATGATGTCAATAAGTACAAATCCTAGATATCTATTTCTATATGAAAACATAATGACTTAAATAGATAAAGATATGCAAATATAAACTCTAGTTATCAAACAAATGCCAATCAACGCAAGTTGTCATTAAAAATGGCAAGGATAATAAATGCAATCAACAAATACAATTAATGAGTCCTAATTAGCTTGATGACAAATATGTCCAAAATGCTAGCTATCACAAACAAACCCAATCAAATATTCATGAATATTAACTAGTTGATTAAAATAAAATTTCTCAACCTAGTTATCAATAAATCACACATGAATATATATGACCTAGCTTTTACGCACAAAATGACATAATCAATTAAGCTATCAATAAATAGGCAATCTCAACCAATAGACAAAAACACAAACATACTCAAAACATGTTTAATCAAAGAGACATGCAATTAATCAACATAGTAATTGCTAATCCTAAGTAAAGATGAACAAATATGCAAACAATAAGTTCTAGGACATGTTCAACTTACAAGGATGTGAAAGCATGAAGACCCATGAGTAGATGATGCTTGAAAGATGCTAGATGCACATGGGGTTTGTGTTTGGTTGAGTAAAAATCAAGTCTTGGAGCTCTCTCTCTCTCTCTAGGAGTTAACTTCTCTCACTATGAATGTAAAAATAAGAGCTCTAGGTCTGATTGGGGAAGAAGATGATGTAATTATATGATCCTAGTGAAGCCATATCATTTTGGATAAGGAAAGATTGATTTCCAGAGACAAAAAGCAACCTTAGGGCGACCTGGAGGTGCTTCACGGTCGTTTTGCTCTAGGGTAAAACACGTGATAACACAACAGCTCCAGTTTAGAGCGACCCAACACATGACCAAATGACATCGAAACCTTTTGTATAATATACCGTTGGGAAGGTATGGAAGTCTACTTTCTAATCCAATTTACGGAATGAGGTTTCGATATCTGTAAAAAGAGATTTGAGTGACCAAGGGTCAGATTTGGACAACCACAAGATTGCCCACACTCATGGTATAAGACAATGTAACCCAATACCAATCCAAGAGAGGGTAAATGGACCTCTGTAGTGGTCATACAACGTGCTTAGACAAGCACACCATCATGCAAGCATGGACGTTTCCAAACAAACTTAGGAAACGAAAGCATAGAACACAGCCACACTTAGAACTAACACATAAGAGCATAAGTGTGAAGTGTAAAGAAGAAAACATATATAAAAGATTGAATCACAAATGCAAGATGTGTAAGGCATGCATGATAGTGTGTGTGTGCTACTAGTCTCTTCAAAGAGAGTTAAGTAAGTGATATACCTTTGAAGTGCTCTTGAGCTTAAGGATGTCATCGAAGCTTGATCACGAACAATGAAAACCTAGCTACCCTTACAAGCAAATCCCCATGTGGTTTGTCAATGAAATAAGCCAATCAAAATATCAGAAACTTACAACTAATACTGAGTTTATTGGTGGTTACCTGGATTTAGATCTTACTCAACATTTTATTAAACTGCAATCTAAGGTGTTTGAACTTATTGTCTTTATGAGTGCATGTTTAGTAATAGAAACAAGCAACAGTCGGAAAAACCAGAAACCAGACCGATGAAGAGAAGTATTAGAATCCTAACCGGCAACCAAGAGTCTTCATCTTCATCTTTATCATCTCAACATTGCGAATTGAACACTTTCTTTAAAGTAAGTTCGACATAGCCCATCAAGGGGACTTCCAAGAATATAATCTGTTGTTATGGTGGAAAAACTATACCAAGAGTTATCAAGTATTGTCCTATCTACCACAGGACGTACTCGTCATCCATGTGTCAACTGTTTGTTCAGAAAAGGCATTCAGCACCAATGGACATATAATTGAACCTAGTAGATCTTGTTTAGCCCCTAAGATGGTGGGGGTATTAACATGCCTTAATGATTAGGAGCAGAAAGAGATGAGGATGCAGCATCAACCGGTGAATGAAGAACAAATTCAAAGTTTTTCCAACATATACTTCGAAGAGGCTTCCGGTTACGGCAGTAATGGGCAAGATTAAAGACTCAATTTTAAAGTTTAAATTATACATGATGTTAACAGAGTTTTCTGGCAAAGGACCAAAGGAGAATTTTCTAACAAGTACCCCGCAAGTCCCGTTAGGAACCACCCCGATATCCCATATACCCAGACGGGTCAGCATCGCCACCTTGAAGGAGTCACTACCTAACAGCTCCTGATACCTCGTACGCCTAGTACCCTGCAAGTACCTGGACATTAGTCAAGGTACCCGGTACCTCGATACCCGCCAGGGTGTTGTCTCAACTCCCACCTCATACCTAGTACGTCCACTCGAAGCCCCTCCAAGACAAGTACCATACATGTCAAGCAATACGAAGATGATCGTGAAAATACAATCACCCATCCATCAAGAAATAGAACAAGCGCCACCCCAGCGGGATTGGATTGATATACCAGCACCTCTTTCCGCCAATGTTCAGAGTCAGAATTTCTCTCTAAGCTCCATGAAGAAGGAAAATGAGACCAAATGGTCAACCTAATCAGAATTTAAATTTGAGAGTAATTAACAGGATCAAATCCCGCGCCTTCAGCCCCACTCAATGCTTTTCAACGCTTAAACTAGGAATCTCAATAATCCTCATCAATATGACAGGATTTTGAGAGGATCTTGGGAGAACTATATATACAGCTCCGAAAGGTAAGAGAAAGGGGGCTTTTTTGGATGATAAGAGATAGTTGTTTTTATCGCCAAAACAGAGAGATTTTGGGGTAGAATTCCCTTTTGAAATTCTCTGAAGCTAATGAGAGTCCATTGACGATCATTGGAAGGAGATATCCACTTATCGACATTGTTAATAGCCAAAATTGGCTAAGGACCAAAGGAAAATTTTCTACCTCCCAGACCTGGCTCCATACCCTAGAGTTTCTACTAGGAGACCATTCTATCCAGAGCTGAGCTACGATACCACCCCAGGATCAAGGACGGGCTCTGGAAACATCCAGGATAGAGCCCGGAACGATCAGATCTAGCCCGCATCACCAAAACTAGAAATTCCCCGAAGTTAAGGTCACCTCGTAATTGCTCCAGAGACTCACCTATACCTCGCTGACACAGGAGAATGTCCCTAGAAGCCGTACCTAGCTTCGAAAGGTCAGGGGAAGCCGCACCTAGCTTCGAAAAGGTCAAGGGAAGCCAGATCTAGCTCCTAGCTGGATGAAACTTCTCAGATATCGAGGTTGGAACACTGATCCACCTCACTAGTTGATGCACCACACCATATTCAACGACCTCTATAAAGGATCATGCTGTGAAGATACGAAGATACACTGGATCATATCAGGAAACGTTACCGACATGCAGAACAAGTAATAGAATCCAAAGAGGAAACAAACTGATCTCCACCAAGATATTCTCAATTCGGCTATTAACTCAAAGTCAATGACATTTAAACGAGAAATCTCGCCCGATAAGGAGGGGAGAGACTGAGAAAATCAAGAGGAGAATCAGTTGATTTAACCTACAAAACTACGTATAAATAGAAAGAAAGAAAAGAAAAGAGGAGACTACTATTCGACAGGCATACGATCAATAAAGAAAGAAATTTGTATTTGTATACCATGCACGTTCAATAAAGAAAATATTATTGCTTTCTTTTGGGTGATAAATTGTATCATTATTCCTTGTCATTTTATAAAACATTGCTACACATACGATCAATCTTGGCCACCACCTACTTGGTAGTGGTCTCGAGGGTGTTAATTGAGATTTCTCGTCCCGAGCAAAATTTCCGTTAACACTTTCTGGCGCAAGTCTGTGGGAACAAACCTTACACCCAATTAACCAATTATTTGCATTTACATTTTCGTTGTTTTACAGGAACTATAAGGCTCCGCTTCTCCCAAGGCCAACATAGAGTTTCGTAGCAACCTCCGGTGAGGCTAACACGAAAGGCCCCAAGAAAGGGGAGAAAGTCTGGATATAGTCGTCAAGCTCCGGTCCAAACAACCAATGCACGGGCTACTGGCCACCCTATAGTGAGCCAGGCCGCGCTCGACCAACAAGCGGCGGCATTCGTAGAATCCATCCGCGTCCGCCTGCTCGCTGAAGGCATCACAATCCAGCCAACCAACCTAAATGATCAGGGAGAGCCGAGCAGGCTCGGAGTTAGGCCACCTGCTTTCGATCGCCTAGGACCTCCTCTTTCGGAGCCGGCTCGAGATAGGTCAGGGCCCCAACGTTCGATCCGGGATAGGCTAGGACCCATGCCCCCAGTTCCGAAAAGACCTTCACAATATCAACCCAGGCAAGTTAAGTCTTCCGCGGATGCTTTTACCCGGAAGCCACTAGAGCTATCTCATCCAACTACATCTAGGAGGACCGCCCGAGCCCTAGAGGATTAAAGTAGACAAACTCTCTGAGTGGATCCTATCCAGGAGGAGGACCTGATAGAAATTGCCAATTCATCGGAAAGACTCGACAGTGAGGAATCTGCGATTAACTCGAAGAGACCTGGGAACAAGCGACTGAGGGATCAGCTGGCAAAGCTACTAAAAAGAGGTCCAGCAGATAAGAAAGGGAAAGAATAAGGAGGACAAAAAGGATCCCCTGAGCGAGATGAACGCTCCTTTCACTAGGAGGATCCGGGAAGCGGAGCTCCCCCCAAAATTCAAAATGCCAGCAAATAAGTTCTCCAGAACAGAAGATCCTTTAAGCCACCTAGAGAGCTTTCGTTCAACAGATAGATGTCCAGAACACTACCAGAGCAGCTATGTGCAGATTGTTTCCAACGACCCTAACCGACTACGTGAAAACCTGGTTCAGGAAACTGCCTGTTGGCAGCGTGGATTCTTTCACGAAATTAGCAACAGATTTTTGCCCACAATTCCAAGGGGTCAAACCTCGTTTGAAAGATCCCATACACCTCCAATATATGATTCAGGAAGAGAGTGAGACTCTTCAATCGTACGTGGAACGATTTCACAAGGAGGTCATACAAATGGGAGTTTTCACTGAAAAAGAAACCCTCACCAACTTCAGGCGGAACCTATGGGCAGGAAAGCTTTTCCGTTCCTTCGCCAAGAGACCTCCCGAGACTTACTAGGAGGCCTGCGACCGGGCTCTTGAGCAGGTCGAGATCGACGAACAACTCAAGGTCAAGATGGAACACGACGACATGAGAACGGCAAAGAGTCTGAAGAAAGAAGCCCCCAAATTTGAGCCAGTACAGAAAACTCAGAATAAACCTCCCAACAGGTCGACCTATCGCATCCCTACTCCTCTGCATAGACAAGAAAGATATCCAGCAAAACGAACCCCTCCCCGGGCTTCGCTGCCTCCCAGGACCGTGGCTCCAATAATGCAGGGGGAAAACGGGTATGACTACTACACCCCTTTGAATGCTTCCTGGGAAACAGTCTACCTTGCCATACGAGATAAAGGGTTGCTCCAAAAGCCTGCTCTCATGAAGGCCCCAGTTGACAGGAGAAACCGGTACAAGTACTGCGATTTCCACGAAGACGTGGGCCACAACACCTCAGAGTGCTATAATTTGCGCAACCAGATTGAAGCCCTGATAAGGGGAGGATGCCTGATTGCGTTCTTACAATAGGTCAGAGATAACATTAGGACTAGAAGGGAGGTACAAGCTGAAATTCATGAAGACACAGAAAAGAGGAAAGGGGAACAGGCTGACTTAATGCAACAGATCCAGGTGATACACACTATCAGCGGAGGTCCTACACTGGCTGGCGTTTCCAATAACTCCCGAAAAAACCACGCAAGAAAGATTCCCCGCATCGGAGAAAGCCAGGGGATCTTCGAAGTCAACCAGAGCTCGACAGAACCCTCCCAAACAGCGCAGATCGTTTTCACCGAAGTAGATGTCTTCAACACTGTGCAACCTCATGATGATCCCATGGTAATCACGATACAGATCGCCAATTGTCTGGTCCATCGCGTGTTCGTGGATACAGGTAATAGTGTAGATATCCTCTTCAAGGACACCTTGGAAAAATTAAACCTGAAGCAACGTTGTTACAACAGCTGTACCACTCCGCTTTACGGTTTCACTGGAGATTCGATCATACTAGTGGGGTCGATGATCCTCCCAGTAATTATCGGAATCACCCCTCTCCAACAGAATGTTATGACCGACTTTGTTGTGGTGGACACCCCATCGGCATACAACGCCATCCTAGGGAGACCTTTCCTGTCCTCCTTGAAGGGAGTCTTATCCATATACCACAACGTCATGAAAATCCCGGTTGGAACCAAAGTAGGAGAGGTACTTGGGGACCGACAGGCAGCCAGGAAATGATACACAGTATCTGCCAATCCTACAGCCCTAGCGAAACAGTGTGTACAGGTGACATTAATCCAGAAAGACATGGATACATCCCGGATAATCCAGGAGGAGAAGGAGCCCGCGGAACATTCTGGGCATCCGGAGAGTGAACCTATTATGCCTTACAAGGAAGAACGGAGTAAGGATTGGGCCAGCGGGCAGCCCATAGATAAACTAGAAGAGATACCCATCAGAAATGACGATCCCTCCAAGGTCGTCAAGGTCGGGGCCACTCTTGGTCCAGAAGTAAAAAGAGGACTAATTGACCTTCTCAAAGAGTTCATCGACATCTTCGCTTGGAACCATGATGAAATGCCTGGAATCCCGGCATCATTGGCCGCCCACCGACTAGCGGTAGATCCAACAGTCAAGCTAGTCAAGCAGAAGAGGCGTCACTTCAACGTTGATAGAAACGCTGGGGTGCAGGAAGAGATTGATAAATTGATCAAAGCAGGGTTCATCAGAGAAGTACGTTACCCCGAATGGATCGCCAACGTGGTCATGGTTACGAAGGCGAATAGGAAGTGGCGTATGTGTGTTGATTACACCGACCTCAACCGGGCTTATCCGAAAGACAGTTTTCCTTTACCAAAGATCTAGCAGCTGGTTGACCCCACGTCCGAAAATAAACTTTTGAGTTTTATGGACGCATTCTCAGGATACAACCAAATTAAAATGCACCCGGCTGACCAAGATAAAACCAGTTTCATTACTGGGCAAGGCTTATATTGCTACAAGGTGATGCCGTTTGGTTTGAAGAATGCGGGGGCCACATACCAGCGGCTGGTTAACAAACTGTTCAAGCCCGAGATAGGAAGGACGATGGAAGTATATATCGACGACATGATCACGAAATCCCCAACCGTAAAAGGACATCAGGAAGACCTTCGCAAAACCTTCCTCATACTGAGGGAAAACCAAATGCGCTTGAACCCCTCCAAATGTGCCTTTGGGGTAACGGCGGGGAAGTTTCTGGGCTTCATGGTTCATGAGAGAGGCATAGAAGCCAACCCAGAAAAAGTCAAAGCTATCTTGGACCTGGAATCCCTAACCTCGCTCAAGCAAGTACAAATTCTGACTGGATGGGTGGCGGCAAGTCAACAGGTTTATTTCTCGCTCCACCGATAAATGTCTCCCTTTCTTCAAGGCCATCAAACAAGGGAAAAACATGAAGTGGAGCTAGGAGAGCAAACGGGCTTTTCAAGCTTTGAAAGAATACCTAACAAGCCCCCCATTGTTAGTCAAGCCGGTTCTCAGAGATGAGTTGCAGATCTACTTAGCCGTATCAGAAACTGCAGTAAGCAGGGCTTTGGCCAAGGATTGTAGCGACAGTTTTCAAAGACCCATACACTATGTGAGTCATGCTTTGACCAAATCAGAAAGGAATTACATTCTCCTGGAAAAGCTCGCTTATGCCCTGGTGATCTCAGCAAGGAAGCTCCGTCCCTATTTTCAAGCTCACACAATAGCAGTGGTGACGGACCAACCCCTCCGCTAATTCTTGCAAAGACCAGACGTGTCTGGAAGGCTAGTCTTATAGGCCCTAGAGCTCACTCAGTTCGACCTAAAGTATAAGCCCCGGACTACGATTAAGGCACAGGCTTTGGCCGACTTCGATGGTAGAATTTTCAGCGATCCCAGATCAAGATGATCCCTCACTATCAAATGAGATCCCTGAGAAGATATCTGAGGTAGACAATTGGCCGGAAGGCTGCAAGCCATGGACCCTCTTTACAGATGGAGCGTCCGAGCAAGCCGGGGGAGGAGCTGGCATA
The DNA here is from genome assembly GCA_033220585.1 of Dipteronia sinensis. Lineage (NCBI taxonomy): Eukaryota > Viridiplantae > Streptophyta > Magnoliopsida > Sapindales > Sapindaceae > Dipteronia > Dipteronia sinensis. Next base: position 49,198,540 of record CM065638.1, on the reverse strand, counting down.
GTTGTAATAGATCGTAAAGGGACTGAATTCTGTCACTGTTTCAGATTCGAGTTTAAAGCTACCAATAACGAAGCGGAATATGAAGCCCTCCTAGCCAGGATGAAGGTAGCCATTGAACTAAAGGCCTATTACCTACAAATCAAGAGCAATTCACTGCTTGTTGTAAACCAGGTGACTGGGTCTACCAGGCAAAGGGAGATAATATGGCTGCCTACCTAAAGCTAGCTCAGCTGCTAAAAAGCAAATTTAAGGGACTCAAGATCGATCAGGTGCCTCGACACCAAAACCATCGCGCAGAGGTTCTGGATAAAATAACAGCGAACGGAGGCCAATCCCTACCACGAGGAATTCCCCTCCAAATGATCACCCAACCAAGCATAGCCACAAATGGAGAAATTTGTTCCCTGGATCGCCTGCCTTAATGGATGGACCCAATTATCGCCTACCTCCTTGAAGGAGAGCTTCCCGAAGGGCCCAACCAAGCCCGAAGAATTAAGACACTCTCAGTCCGATACTGTATGGTGGACGGGTACCTCTACAGGAGAGGCAGATCCCTTCCCTTACTTAGGTGCTTGCATCCCGATAATGCTAAGTGGGCATTGAGAGAGGTCCACTCTGGGGACTGTGGGAACCATATAGGTGGGGAAGCTCTAGCCTATCAGGTGCTTTGTATGGGGTACTACTGGCCGACCATCCACCAAGACGTAAAGAGTTTTATGCAATCTTGCGAACCTTGTCAAAGAACTTCAAACTTAAACCACCAGCCACCCGAGCGACTATCGTCCCTCAGCTCACCTTACCCCTTTGCCATGTAGGGAATAGACCTAATTGGGCCACTCCCTACAGCTCCCGGACAGATGAAACATGCTATCGTGGCTATCGACTACTTCACAAGATGGGTCGAGGCAGGACCTCTTTCTCGAATATCAGAAAAGAATACAACCAAGTTCATCAAGACTAACGTGGTATGCAGATTTGGGACCCCTCTCATCATTATAGCTGACCTAGGGAAGCAATTCGACAACGCCCGGTTCAAAGACTTCTGCAAGGGATTGGGGATCGACCTCAGGCTCACTTCAGTGGCTCATCCCCAGACTAACGGGCTGGTAGAATCCACCAACAAGACTATCAAGAAACTTCTGAAGAAGAAGCTACAGCAGAAGAAAGGTAAATGGGCTGAAGAGCTGCCAGAAGTCCTCTAGCATACCGGATTACAAAGAGAACAGCTACCGGGGAGACACCTTACTCTCTGGCTTTCGGGGTTGAAGCAGTCCTCCCCATCGAGCATAAATTGACCTCGTTCAAGGTACAGTACTTTGAGCCCAAAAGTAACGAAGTCAAGCTCCGGGCTAATCTAGACCTCTTAGAAGAAAAACAAGACCGGGTAGCAGAGAAAGTAGCGATCTACCAGAGCAAGATCGCTAGATACTTCAACCAAAAGGTCAAAGCCCGGGAATTCAAAGAAGGGGATCTGGTACTTAGGAAAGTGACCCTGAACACTCAGAAAAGGTCGGATGGAGTCTTAAGTCCCAATTGGGAAGGGCCATATTTGATAAAACTAGTTGTTCGCAATGGAGCTTATAAACTCGAAGACATGGACGGACGATCCATCGACCACACTTGGAATGCAGATCATTTGAGGAAATTCTACCCTTGAAGGGAATTCTCAAGCAGACTACTCCCATTTAGTTTTCATTACAGGCCCTAATAAAGATGTACTACATCTCGATCATCAATAAAGTCATTTTCCTTTTCTCTTCCATCTTTGTCTCCAACTATGTTCAACATTAGTGACTTTACCCTTGTGTGGGAAACTCAACATAAACACTTTGAGGCCAGGAAATAGCTAAATAGCCTTCATGATGCCTTGGTCGGGCTACCACCCCCAAGAAGGGTCTGAGTGTAAGCGCATAGTTGCCCTCCAGATTTCGAGACCATGAAATAGCTAAATAGCCCTCCTGATGCCTTGGTCGGGCTACCACCTCCAAGAAGGGTTTGAGTGTAAGAGCATAGTTGCCCTCCAGATTTCGAGACCAGGAAATAGCTTATTAGCCCTCCTGATGCCTTGGTCGGGCTACAACCCCCAAGAAGGGTCTAAGTGTAAGAGCATAGTTGCCCTCCAGATCTCGAGACTAGGAACTAGCTCAATAGCCCTCCTGATTACTTGGTCGGGCTACCACCCCCAAGAAGGGTCTGAGTGTAAGAGCATAGTTGCCCTCCAGATCTCGAGACCAGGAAATAGCTCAATAGCCCTCCTGATGCCTTGGTCGGGCTACCACCCCCAAGAAGGGTCTGAGTGTAAGAGCATAGTTGCCCTCCAGATCTCGAGACCAGGAAATAGCTCAGTAGCCCTCATGATGCCTTGGTCGGGCTACCACCCCCAAGAAGGGTCTGAGTGTAAGAGCATAGTTGCCCTCCAGATCTCGAAGACCAGGATATAGCTAAGTATCCCTCCTGATGCCTTGGTCGGGCTATCGCCTAAAAAAAATATAAATAAAATGTTTGTTTGTGTGTGCAGGATCAAAATCATCGTAATTCCCTACACGAGTCTTAATTGTTACTATAGATGCCACTCTGGTTCCTATTCAAGACTAGAAATGAAACAAGAGTTCTCAAAAGTGATTCGATTTCTCATTAAGGACAAGTGGAGCCTATTCCCCGAGAAGGCTACATCCACCAAACGAGGAGCCCAACCCCTGAGCTAGGGCTATAAAAAAAAGCTAATAAGGGCAAAACGGGGTGCCCACCCCCTTTTTTCGGGCAATCAAAAACAAGTCATGATGAACTGCTTCAAGCTTTGGGACTCTCTTGGCTCTCCTCCGCTGGCCCTCCTCCTTCTTGCTGATCTTCGCAATCAACCCCCTCTACAGATAGTTGTCCATCTTGGTTATCCTCACCGACCGCTCCTCCATTTAGAGGCTCCATCGGTTGATCAGCAGGGTCTTCCTCCAAAACCTCATTAATCATGTCCATAACCTCAGGCGGGAGAGCCGCATCAAGAATGGCAGCCATGGACCCCGTCTGGCTCCTGTCGACCTCCATCTCTGTCAAAGGAGGATCCTCAGACGGGCTTCCTAACCTCTTCACCAGCTCCCGACTGGTCCTCCTCGGATCGAGAGGACAACACTTTTTACTGGAAGACTCCCCGGGACCTGAGGTAGTAAAGGTAGGAAGAGGGAATGGAGGATCTGTCTAGGGCGGGCTGTTTCCCAGCTCCTGCTTGGCTCGAAAGGACCATCTTTTTCTCCTTCAGGGCGAGATAGCTCGGCAGCCATGAGCATTATTTCATGTCTATCCCAGCCGGCAATAGATAACAAATCAAAGGGAGGAGGAAGAGCTTACGCGGCCTGAAAGGAAGCATAGAAATATCTGTCGCTGAAGGAGGTCTCCGCGTCAGCTTGCAGCTTGGTCACCTGAGTAATCAGAGACTGATTCTCAAGGTCCAACTTTTTAGCCTCAGATCTCCAGGAATCCCGCTATCTAGCCCGCCGGAGAGATTGAAGACGCTCCTGATCAAAAGATTGCTTCATCCTCTCATGATCGCAGCGAAGCTCAGCCATCTCGACCTCGACCTTTCCTTGGTTGGAAGTCATCTCTTCCACTAAAGACTGAGCCTGCTTGAGCAATTCCCCGACTTTCTCCGCTTCGGCTTCCGCTTTTGCAGCCCGGTCACGGAGGAGGGCTACCTGCTGGCCCATCGCAACATTAAACTTGAAGGCGTACAAAATAAAGAACCCGAGTTAGAAACTGAACGAATTAACAAGAGTAGCACGAAGGAAATACAATTACCTCAGCTAAAATAGCAGACCCCTTGGTAATAAGGACGTCCACAGGCATGGAAGCCATCTTGGAGATCCCACCGCCCGGACAAGACGCTATGAATTGCTCCAGGACTTCATCTCGCCCTACAGAGCTCGACTGAGGCCCAGAGCGGCTGGAAGGAACCCTCGCGACACCTTTCCCAGAAACCTCTGAAGCTTTGGTTGTTGGAAGCGCAGCGGAATCAGGAGGTTGAGTCGAGGGGGTAGCAACTTTAGCGACCACTAGCCGACGGGACAGAAGCAGCCGGACCAACCACCTGGGAGCTTTACCCAAAGCCCGGAAAGCCCACGAAGCAAGAGTGGCCATCTTAGACTCAGCCGGAGAGATAGATGAAGCAAGAGCAGGTTCGACCTCAATGGAGGGAAGAGAAACTCTACCTTGAGGAGAGCGTGAGACGTGGCGGGTGGCCGGTTTCACGACAAAAACTCTGAATAAGCAGATTAAAAAGGAAAATGTTAGAACCAAGCTGAGTAATACGGCAAAGCAACTCAATGACACTTACGAGGAATAGCGTCTGAGATCCGCAAATATTTGTTCACCCTACGAGGATCAAAGGCTTCAAGCAGTAGGGAACTTCAGGTTCAAATAATTTCGGGCTAGAATAGCCTTCAATATGGCTTTCTGACTCAGAAGGCAGGGAGTCCCGGTCCCATGAGGGTTTGTCACTGAAAGCCTTGAGAACCTCGAATTCATGCCCTTCAATGAAAATTGAGCTCCCCCAGTCATCCCCCGTAAGGATCCATTCTTCTTTCCAAGCGGGGTCCATCTTCGAAGCACCAGGAATGATGAAGTTGAGCTTGTTCTTAGCCTTGGCATAGAACTGGCCTCGAGGAGCGCCAGACAGGCTCCCAATCTGGAAGAGATAAGCCAGCTCCTCTGCACCCGGCTCCCTCGTCACCTTACTCATCTGATATTGTTCCCTTAATAGTACAAGGAAACCAATCAAATGCCTCCAGAAGCCAGGCGTCAACTGGAGGGGAGCGAGCTGGATGGCGTTAAGAGCCCGCCGAAGAGTCGGATAAAGGGGAAGCCTGACCCCGTTCTCGAGAGCGGCCACATGAATTGGAAGCACTGCCTTTAGGGGGGTTGAAGAACTCGTAATTTTTGGGAGGCACCGAGATGGATATGCTGTCCGGGATGCCAAACTTTAACCTCAAGCGGTCAATCGAGACCGGGTCGATGATGGAATCTGGGACAACCCTGAAATCATAAGGAGGGAACCTTTCCAAAAGGGGACCAGGAGCCGAGACCCGATGCTCTCCCGCGGCGTCACCGCCCACTTCTTTATTGGAATCTTTGTCGACAATATCCAAAGGATGGTCAGGATGGTTGGAGAACCCAGTCCCAATGGATACATTCATACTTGACCGTCGACGTTGCGAGGTGGGCGAGCAATCGTCACCGTCAGAACCCCTCCTAGCCCGTTTCCCCAGAGTATGACTGACGACCTTCCTCGCCGTCAATTATGGAGTCAACTGAATCGCGACTTGTTTTCGACATAGTAAAAGCCGATAAGGATGAAGAATGAAGAAAAAGGCAAGCTTGGAGGAAAGGCTATGAGAGAAAATATTTCTTAGCAAAATTTTTAGTTCGAGAGATGTGAGGAAGACGAGGAGAAAAATAGATAGATATATATATATATATATATATATATATATGCAGGAGGGCAACAGCACGAGCTATCGAGATCCTCGTTTGGTCAAGGTAAAGAATCTCTTGGACTACCGTAACGTAACCGGATTAACTCAGAAGCAGGCTAATCATCTCACGCCACATCACTTACGCAGTTAAGATGGAGATCTCCCTAAGATTCTGGTAACGGTAAAAAATCTCGGGGACTGCCGTAACGCAATCAGATTAATTCGGAGATAAATTAGTCGGTTCACATCACGTCACTCTAATGAGGAGATTTCCCCAATATTTCGGTAACTGTAAAAAGAGGAAGATTTCCCAAATAAAGTAAAAATCCGACCCCAACCCTAAGCTCGACGTCTGGTGTTCAAGTCAGAGGAGACTTCTGTTAATAGCCAAAATTGGCTAAGGACCAAAGGAAAATTTTCCACCTCCCAGACCTGGCTCCATACCCGAGAGTTTCCACCAGGAGACCATTCTATCCAGAGCCGAGCTACGATACCAACCCAGGAACAAGGACGGGCTCCGGAAACATCTGGGATAGAGCTCGGAACGATCAGATCTAGCCCGCATCACCAAAACTAGAAATTTCCCGAAGTCGAGGTCACCTCGCAATTGCTCCAGAGACTCACCTATACCTCGCTGACACAGGAGAATGTCTCTAAGAAGCCGTACCTAGCTTCGAAAGGTCATGGGAAGCCGCACCTAGCTTCGAAAAGGTCAAGGGAAGCCAGATCTGGCTCCTAGCTGGATAAAACTTCTCAGATATCGAGGTCGGAACACTGATCTACTCACTAGTTGATGCACCACACCATATTCAACGACCTCTATAAAGGATCATGCTGTGAAGATACGAAGATACACTGGATCATATCAGGAAACGTTACCTACATGCAGAACAAGTAATAGAATCCAAAGAGGAAACAAACTGATCTCCACCAAGATATTCTCAATTCGGCTATTAACTCAAAGTCAATGACATTTAAACGAGAAATCCCACCCGATAAGGAGGGGAGAGATTGAGAAAATCAAGGGTTAGAATCAGTTGATTTAACCTACAAAACTATGTATAAATAGAAAGAAAGAAAAAGAAAAGAGGAGACTACTATTCGACAGGCATACGACAAATACTCGACCATACCCTAGAGAGAATTGAGAGCAAAAATAAAGAAATTTGTATTTGTATACCATGCACGTTCAATAAAGAAAATATTCTTGCTTTCTTTTGGGTGATGAATTGTATCATTATTCCTTGTCATTTTATAAAATATTGCTACACATACGATCAATCTTGGCCACCACCTAAGTGGTAGTGGTCTCGAGGGTGGTAACTGAGATTTCTCGTCCCCAACAAAATTTTCGTTAACAGACATAAACAGAGGTTCTGCCTTCATCCTGTACAAGAGTGAAAAGAGATTTAAGTATGAGGAGAGTCTGAATTGTAACTATAATCTTGATACCCTTTTTTTTAAATAAACAGTGTTATTTCATATCTCAGTGATCCTTCTTATCCTGATCCTTATTTACGTCTATCTACATTACAGGGAAGGATCCCGGTACCAAAGGTACCTATCCTGCTACTGGCTACCAGTAGTGGATGAGGGTGCTAACCGAGATTTTACTCCCTGAGTGATTTTTCCGTTAACACATGATGTTAACTTCCTTTTTTGGCAGGGGTCCAAAGAAGAATCTTTCATTTGCCTAGAACCTGGTAGAACATAGATCAAGACTGGTACCCAGGTACTAGGGATACTGATATCATGAACCCGGAAGAAGTCAGTACCACATCGTGAAGTTTTACAAGGTATCAAATAGGGTCGACACCGCGGTACCTCCCACCTGGTACCTATGTACCACGACATTTACCCGGTACTCTGGTACCACGATACCTGTCCTGGACCGGTCTGTCATGTATCGGCCATCTACCTAGCACGGGAAATGGCAGTAGGAAGGTTCCCACACATCGATGCAACCAATGCATTAGGGAATCAACTTAGAACTAGACCATGCCAAAAAAAACAAAGCCTACAGAAGCCTCCAATTAAGAGAAGAGAAAGTTGACCTCTCTGGTTATTAATCGAGATAGTCAACCCCATTAATGGTCGTTCACAACACCATTAATGAGTAAATATTCAGTCAACTCTTTAATGGCCATTCACAACGCCATTAATGAGTAAATATTAAGTCAACTCTTTAATGGCCATTCATAACACCATTAATGAGTAAATATTCAACTTCATCAATGCCAAATTATTGTTCCTTTGATTGCTAATTAACTAAATCAATGGAGTGGGTGACAACAAAGAGAAGATATAAATATGATAAAGCTACTCTCCAAGAAGGGGAATCTCCAAGCTCCAATCCCCAATCCGAAAAATGGGATCCAGAGATCGACTAAAAAGAGAGACACCATCGGCTATCAAAAAATGGAGATTTCACCCACTTTTCCACCAGAAATACAGTTTGCCATCTCCTACCACTGTATCATCTACTACAGAGATCAATTTTCACCAAGAATGTATCGGTACTAGGTGGTACCCTTCCAACTATGACCTACCAGATCCCTGTTTGTACTTATGTAAGCTCTCCGGAGCACCTCTTCTTGATATATAAAACAAGGGATTTTCTCCCTCCTCTAGATACTGCCTAGGGGTTTTTTCAGCATATGATCATTCGTGATGCTTTTTCCCCCCTAGGTCAGTCCACTTCTACCAAAAGAATTGTTATTCTTCCATATATCTCCATTATTATCCATGTATGGAAGCTAGGTTCCGACCCCATTGGTTTTAGCTCTCTTGTCCACTTATCTGCATGCCAAGCCATTGCTAGAAGGGAGTCAAAAGAACCAAGATGGGTTTCGCCCCGACTGGAAGACCTAGAGGCGAAGAATCGCTACTGGGTGGTCTCATCCTTCTCGACCACATCAACATCATCGATGAGCACCAATCCTTCCTTCTTGCTTGCTATTTGGGTCGAGGACGCCTAGAGAGCAGATCGGGTACTAGGACTGGTACAAGGACCAAGTACCAGGACCGGGTACCAGAACTAGGGATCGAGACCAGGGACCAGATACCAGGATCACCCCTCTCACACTAGCAAGGGAACCTCCAGCGCCATATCTTATCTTTATGCTCGAAGCCCGATGGGCAGGATGATTTTTCTCCTACCTACTACAACACCTTACTGTCTCACTTCTATAGAACCACGGTACCTCAAGGTACGTACCTCCGCTGCGACCTCCGGGGTAGCGAGTTGAGGGTGTTTATTGGAATTTTCACCCAAAGCAAATTTTGGTTAACACTTTTTGGCGCCATTTGTGGGGAAGTTCACTTGACCAACCTGGCTTCCATGTCTCTACATGAGCATCCTTAAGATCAATCCGATTTATCGTCATGCAAGCTCAACTTTCTACTATTGAGCAAATATGGTACGTGGGACTCCTAGTGGAGCTGATCTACTATGCTGCCCCTATGCAGCAAACCTGCTCATATACTTATGGAGCTCTACTACAGCAGCTCAGTGTTTAGAGGGCTCCTCTATGGAAGATCTGATCTGGTACATCTAGAGCTCCTATATAGTAGAGCTGCACGTCTCATGCTACCTTACAGAGGGTTTTCTCCGTTATCAGCAGATCTCCTATGCAGCAGATCCGATATGATCTCCTCTACAGTAGACCCGCTCTGGTACATCTAAAGCTCCTATGTAGTAGATTTGCATGTCTTCTACTACCTTACAAAGGGTTTTATCCGCTATCAGCAGATCTCTTATACAGCAAATCTGCTACGATATACTCTACAGGAGATCCACTGAATTTGCACCTACTCATGTGGATCCTCTCATGTCACCAGATCCATTCTTCAAAAGCTCCTAAGTAGCAGGCCAACACATGTACCCGAGAAGCCAACTCAACTGTAATGAGCAGCACGACCGGTAGAGGACTAGTGATTCTTCACTTTATATACAGGGCTAGTCAATGCCTAAGTGAGACACTGAGATCCCGGTTCATTCCAGGAGGGTCCAGAGCCTCATTCCTATTACTAGAGACTTCTAAAATCCCAAGCATGCCACTAGACTAGTATCATACCGGTGGCTTCTTTCTATTTGTACCGGGCCATTCAACGCCCTAGCGAGCCACCGATGTCTTGATCCATTCGGGGAGAGCCTAGAGGCTTCCCACATCTGCTGAGGCCCCCTACATACCTAAGCAAGCCTCTGAAGCAGGACGTCCAGTAGATGCCTAGTTGCTCCTCACTTTGTGTACCGGGCCGGTCAACACCCAAGTGAGCCACTAAGCTCCCGATTCATTCTAGGAGGGTCCACATCTTCATTTCAGTTGTTAGGGACTTCTAGGATCCCAAGCATGCCTCTGGACCAGTACTAGGTAGGTGGCTCCTCTCTATTTGTATCGGGCCATTCAACGCCCTAGAGAGCCACCAAAGTCCCGATTCATTCAAGGAGAGCCCAGAGGCTTCCCATAGTTGCTGAGGTCTTTTACATGCCTAAGCAAGCCTCTGAAGCAGTAGCACCGCTGCAAGACCCAGTGGCTCCTCTCCATTTGTACCAAGCCTGTCATTGCCCAAGTAAGCCACTGCTGTCCCGATTCTTTCCATGAGGGTCTAGAGCCTCATTTCAGTTGCTGGGAACTTCTAGGATCCCAAGCATACCTCTGGATCAGTACCATACTGGTGGCTCTTCTCCATTTATACCGCACCACTCAACGCCCTAGTGAGCCACCAAAGTCCTAATCCTGTTCGAGGAGAGCCAGAGGCTTCCCACATTTGCTAAGGCCTTCTACATGCCTAAGAAAGCCTCTTGAGTAGCAGCACCACTACAAGACCCAATGGCTCATCTTCATTTGTACCAGGTAGGTCAACGCCCAAGTGAGACACTACGGTCCCGATTCTTTCCATGAGGGTCCAAAGCCTCATTTCAGTTGCTGGTTGACTTTTAGGATCCCAAGCATGCATCTAGACCAGTATAGAAAGTCTAGGTTCATGTAGTGTCCTCCTAGTTAAACTCATCTGTCTTCGGTCTACTCTCCTGGTTGGCCTCCCTAGCAACGTTAGCCTTTTCTTCCCTAGTTCCAACTGCTTGTTAAGTAGAAGGGTCACCACCTCCTAACACCGCTACCTCAGATTGAACCTCTACCTGTTTAACAGGATCAGTCTGGACCTTTGCTTCATTGGTAGGTTCTTGTGGAAATGTAGGTAGATTTAGAATCCTTCAGCCTAATATCCTACAGTAGCTGGGAACTGCGAGCTTGGTCCAACTTCAGATGGCTCGGTATCAAGATAGAGATAGGTACCAATCCTCATCAATAGGGGCGTCAGCAGCTCGAGATGGCCCTGCTTCGGTTGGAGCAATTCCAGATAGTTGGATAACCTTGGCCATGATCAGTCCCATCCTCCAATTGAGCCCAGATCAAATAGGGGAGGAAGCACCTGAACCATCTGGCAAGTAGCGAAGAAGTACCCCTCTACGAAGGAAGCGTCAACCTTGGCTTCCAAAGCAGCCACGCTGCTGCATAAAATCTGGGTCTCTTCCGCCAGCCGTTCTTTCTCCTGATTCACCTTGTTTCTTTCAAAGGCACAAGCACATGGACCTGAGCCATTCCATGACACCTGGCGTGCTAGATTCGCTCCATATCAACTTTTCGCCTTGGCCATGGTTGCCTCAGCTTTATCCATTACCCGATTCATAATGATCACGCCTCTCACTGTCTAATCCAACTTTTTTATGGCAGCATCGGTTTGTTCCTGGAGGACTGCTACCTATTGGTTCATCGCCTTTCCTCATCCAGAGGTTCCATTGTATCGCGCCCTTCAACGCCCTAGTGAGCTACCGAAGTCTCTAACCATTTGAGGAGAGCCTTGAGAATTCCTACATTTGCTGAGGCATCCTACATGCCTAAGCAAGCCTCTAGAGTAGCAGCACAGCTACAAGATTAGAGATTCTTGATTTCTTATTCCGGACAACTAAACGCCCCAGTAAACTACCGAGGTACCAGTTCGTTCAAGAGGAATCTCGAGCGGAATTATGATCGTTGAAGACTCTAATCTACCCCGGCAGGCCCCTAAATCGGCTGTATTACTTGGGGACTGAAAGCTCACCATTCTCTCTGGAAATCCCCAAGAGAGAGACGGTAACCCCTACATTAAGAGATTTGATCGGGCTACCAATCTATGATGAAAGCGCTTGAAGATCGAGATTTCTTATGTAGAAATATCTGAAACCCTGGACCTGATTAATCCCTCCAGGAGGATCGCGTTAAGACCATGAGAGCTACACAACACTCATGATGCCCTGAACAGGATTAATCTCTTCAAGAGGATCATCTTAAGACTAAGAGAGCTACACAGCACTCCTTTTTCCCTAGACCGGATTAATCCCTCCAACAGAATTGCCTTAGGACCAGGAGAGTTACACAACACTCATGATGCCCTAGACTAGATTAATCCCTCCAGGAGGATCTCCTCAAGACCAGGACAAGTCAAATGGCCCTCTTGCTGCCTTAGCCTGGCACCATCCCCCGCCAGTAAAGGTATGGTTCATTTAAAGCATAGTTGCCTGCCAGACCAAGGTTGCGAAGTTGTGGCCTTGGTTGCCCATGGCTTCCTCAAGACCAGGATAACCAAATAGCTCTCATGCTTCCTTGGTCGGAGCCCAATCTCACTATGAAGGGTCTGGTATGTAAAACGCATAGTTGCTTACCATACCAAGGTTACGAAGTTGTGGCTCTGGTTGCCCATCGCTTCCTCAAGACCAAGACAGCCAATTGGCTCTCATGTTGCCTTAGCCGAAACCCAATCTTGCCATGAAGAATCTGGTATGTAAAAGGCATAGTTTTCTGCCAGACCAAGGTTGCGAAGTTGTGGCCTGGTTGCCCGTCACTTCCTCTAGAACCAGGACAGCCAAATGGCACTCCTAATGCCTTGACCGGAACCCAATCTCGCCAGGAAAGATCTGGTACATAAATGGCACAGTTGAGTACTAGGATCTTTTTCACCTAAGTACCATGATTCCTTTAACCGGAATGTTAGGTACCTAGATTCGCATACATGTTTTCGCCTAAGTACTAGAATTCCTAAAACAGGAATGCCATGTACCTAGATTTGCCTACGTGTTTTCGCCCAAGTACAAGGATTCCTGTAACCGGAATGCTAGGTACCTAGATTGGCCTCCGGAGCTTCATCCCAAATAATCGAGCAATGCGGTTTGTCATAATCTTACCTCGTTCACTTATCAGATTTTATACTGACTAGAGAGTCAGAAATCCCACCCAAGGGAATATTCCCATTTGTGGTCTGCCACCGCTCATTTGTTTTGTAGGAATGCCAGGTACCCGAATTCGCTTATGTTTCACCTATGTATAAAGACCTGGTGTTAAAGTGGTCTTAGTTGCCCACCAGGATCTTTTCGCCTAATTACCAGGATTCCTGATGCTGGAATGACCAGTATCCTGATTCGCCTAAACCAAGTGCGCTGGGAACTTTTTTTGTTTCAAGTAAATGGTTACCATGATGATCAAATTCTTCAAGCATTTTAGATCCTGACTCCAACCTCAAATAGGTACTGGTGTTCAAGTCAGGGGGGAGTTCTGTTAATAACCTTTTTTGGCAAGGGTCCAAAGAAGAATTTTCCATCTGCCTAGAACCTGGTAGAACATAGATCGGGATCGGTACCCTAGGTACCAGGGATACTCGATACCATGAACCATGAAGAAGTCAGTACCACATCGTACGTTTTACCAGGTATCAAGTAGGGCCGACACCGCAGTACCTTCCACCTGGCACCTAGGTACCGTAACATTTACCTGGTACCCAGGTACCGCGATACCTGTCCTAGACTGGCCCGTCAAGTATCAGCCATCTACCTTATGTTATGTAATTGCTTATATATTCTTACAATCACAATTTAATATGTATAATTACTGTGTAATGCAAATCCCACATCAAAAAATGAAAAGGGATTAAAATGGTTTATAAGTAGTAAAGTAACGCCTATACATTGAACAATAGGCCTCCCAACTGGGTCTAGCATATAAACCTGCTAACTGAAAATTCGCTCTGGGTGAGGAATTTCAAATAACACCATCAGACTACTACCCAATAGATTGTAGTCGGGGTAGGTACCTCGAGGTACCTTGTTTTGATGAAAATGGAGGAGAGGTATCTATGAAAGAGAAAAAACTATGGAGGAACAATGCAAATTAGGTAGGTACTATTTTATTGAATATTGAATTCGTGAATACAATGGTGTTATTCCTCACTTCTCTCAGTTTCTCACCCACAATTGGCGATGGAGATCTCATACAAGTCGATAAGTCGATATTTCTCTATAGGCGATGGTGAATAATCTCTATCAGTTTCTCTCTCAATTTCTGGATCTCTCATTTTCCTAGCCTGGAATTCGATCCTTGGAAAATCGATCCATTCTCTCGTCCTCAACTGCCGTATTTATGGACTTTCTCCTCTCATTCATGAGAATCGGGTCCTTTTATGGAGAATCGTTGGAATCCTTATTTAGGCGTTGAAAGATGATAATTGAGGCTAAAGGCGCGGGATTTGATCCCTCCAATTACTGTTGCATTTAAATTGTGATTTGGTTGACATCTTGGTCTCATTTATGGTGCTTTAAGTGGGGTAGAAGTCAACTCTTCTCTTTTGTCTGGCGAAATTAGCTTTATTCTTTCAGAGGCGAAACTGTACCATGAGTCGAAGCATGCCTGTCTATTCTCGCTAGCGCGGTTTCTCCCTGGTGTGCCAGTACCTTCTCGGTGTCATACTCCTCGTTGGACAGGTAGATCATACTTATTATACTGGTCCAGGAGTGGTAGGGCGGTACCTAGGTATTGGGTACATGATATCTTAGTACCAGCTTCACTAGGTATCAGGATTAGAGGTGTAGCATGGCACCGATCCTTCTTAGGTCATGGTTTTGGGGTTTACCCGGAACCATGTTAGTGAGGCAGTCACGGTTCTGGTCCTACCAGGTATCGATCTTTCCTAGATCATGGTATCGATGTTTCCTGGTACCTGGAAGCTGGGAATGGTCCTGATCCAGGTCCTATCAGGTATCGGCTCAATGGAAAATTCTTCTTTGGACCTCTGCCAAAAAAGGTTGTTAACAAAACCTATTGATGTAACGATAGGCTTTGGGTCTTGGGGTTCTTGGGCATGTATCTTGATGAGCTAGAGCCCTTTGAGGCCTAGGCTAGTCTGACTTTGATAAGGTTTTTTAACTTTAAATATTTTGTATGATCGCAAATATTTTAATACAATCACAACATAATTATGTAAATATCACTAGTTGTAGATTGTGGAACAGTTTTATTGAAAAACTGTGTAATGTTTATCCCACATCGAAAGAAGAAATGGGATTAAAATGGTTTATAAGTAGTAAAGTAATGCCTATACATTGAACAATAAGCCTCCCAACTGGGTATAGCATATAAACCTATTGAAGTAACGATGGGCTTTACGTCTAAGGGTTCTTGGGTTTGTCTCTTGGCGAGCTAGAGCCCTTTGAGGCCTAGGCTAGTCTGACTTTGATAAGGTTTTTTTAACTTAAAATATTTTTGTGTGATAGCAAATATTTTAATATAATCACAACGTAATTATGTAAATATCACTCGTTGTAGAGGGTGGAACAGTTTTATTGAAAAACTTTGTAATGCAAATCCCACATCGGAAAAAGAAAATGAATTAAAATGGTTTATAAGCAGTAAAGTAATGGCTATACAATGAACAATAGGCCTCCCAACTGGGCCTACCATATAAACCTATTGAAGTAACGATGGGCTTTGGGTCTTGGGGTTCTTGGGCTTGTCTCTTGACGAGCTAGAGCCCTTTGAGACCTGGGCTATTTTGACTTCGATAAGGTTTTTTAAATTGTTTTTGTTTTAACATAAATGCATGTTGGATCTATAAACAGCACAAGAAGAAATCAAGTGTATGGATTACAATTTAGTTTCTTTTTTTCCATACATACTACTGTTATTGATATGAATGATGTAAGTACTATATGCCTGGTGTGGGACTATTGTCAATTATTTCCTTTAAAAAATAAAAAGACTTCTCTTACCTGCCAAAAAAATTAAAAATCTCATAGTCGAAAAATGATCCATCAATGGACACTCGGACAATGGGGTTGTAGGTTGGTAGCCAAAGCTCTATCAATCTTCTTACTTTGTTGGACATTAGATTCACCACCCTTTTTTATTATTATTATTCACCTGTATTGAGTGTTATCACACATTCCAAATGATGTTTACCCGTATCGAGTGTTATCACACATTTCAAATCATGTTTACTCATAACGAGTGTCATCACATAGTCCAAATAGAAATCGAATTACGGGATTGAGAAAAGACTTAATTTTAAAAATAAATGATTGATGTTTAAATTTGAAAGACATTTATTGTTATTTTTTATTTATTGCATTGATTGCTTTTTAAATTTGAAAAGAAATGATTGTTTTACCTAAGGAACAATTAATGGAGTTGAAATTTAAATTGCCTAAAATGATAACCTGCTCAACAAGTTTACAGGTTAACAATCGGTACCGGTGTACTAAACACCGGAGTTCTATAGCATGACCCTATATATATATATATATATATATATACTACTCTTCATTTATTTTCTTTCAATATAATCATACTATTACTATAATTAAATTAAATCACTTAAATAAAATTTGTATTTAAATACTTTATATTATAACAATAACTTCTTCTTTTTCCTGCAAATATTTAAAATGGTTTAATTTAATTTCTAAAATATAATTTTAATAAACAAGACAATTTCAAGAATTTAAAATTTAAAATAATCTTGTATTTAATATTTTAAAATTTTCTTACAAAATAAGGAAGCAAAAAAATTAATTGTGGACTTATGGTCCACGAAACGTCTCATGCGCCAATACGACACAAGTATGATATATATTGGGTCGTGTTGGCACGCGGGTCACGTTGGGCTATGGCTTATGCCCATAATTACTGGGTCGGGCCATGGCACGGCACGACACTGATATTATTTTGTGTTTTGCTTGGCACAGCCCATAGCCCACATGGGCCTTGCAAATGTGTGTCGGTCTGGTCCAACACGACCCATTTTACACCTCTAATTGTACCTATCTTGACAGCATCCAAGTTTGAACCGTTGACTTGAAGTTCTTGTTATGCAGTATAACCATTTTACTTTTTATATACCACATGATGTGGCAACGACTCAAACATGTGACATTGTCAAACTAAATGAACGTTCTTCACCACCTTACCACATTCAATGGTGATAGCTTTACCATTTAATTACAAGTTTAACTTTGATAAAATAGGCATAACTATTTATATATAACATATATGTTATTAATTTTTGGTTATTAAATTAAAATTTTAAATTTTAAAAATTTATTACTAGGTAATTTAAATTGACGATCTTTATAATTATTATATATGATAGACAAATGGATATTAAAAAATTATTAGAGCATTTAATTAAATATATATTTTTATAAATCAAATACAACGGGATCATATCAATGGTTTTAAGCACGAATCGGGAATGTAACTCTCATTTCCATCAGAAATGTGATACTCAAATCCCTAGAAGAATGAGGGAATCTTTTTTCACAAAAGAGAAGAAGTGGCCGACCACCGTAATAAAAATGGTTTTGCATTTTAATACTTTATAGTTACAGCATAATTTGGAATCTTATTGTTAACGGAAAAATCCACCCAGGAGGGGAAATTTCGGTTAACACCCTCACCCACTACCGGTGGACAGTAGCGGGGTGGATACCTTCGGTACCAAGGTCCCTTTCTATAACGGAGACGAGAGATAAAATGATAGAAGAGATAAAAGGGACCAGGAGATATAAAAGAACATTGTTTTATTAAGTAACACTATAACAAAGTTACAACGCATTCATTCTTCTCTCTTTTCTCACTCTTTTACATATGGTGGAGGTGGAGAAAGCGTTTATGTCGATGAGTGGCTAATTCCCTTCCAGTGATTGTCTATTAACTCTCACTGGCTCCCCAGAAACGTCAAGAAGTTCCTCTAGTTATAAAGATGCTTTTTTTCTGTTTTCAAAACTCTTTCTCGGATTCGACCTCCTTCACTTTGTCCTTCAAGGTTGCACATATAGGCTCCTGATATCCCTTAGAATCTCGTCCCTTTAATGGGGATTATTCGGAATCCTATTTTTTAGTATTTGACAGGAGTTGAGTAAGGCTAAAGGTGCAGGATTTGATCCCGTTAATCACTGTCGAATTCAATTTCTGATTTGGTTGACCGTTTGGTCTCATTAATGGCGCTTTATTTTGGCGATGGAGTCAACTTTCCTTCTTCGTAGAGCTTGGAGGGAAATTCTAGATTTTGGCGGAATAAGGCACTGGTACATCAGTTCGATCCCACTGGTATGGAGCTTGTTCTGCTTCTCGCTGGAGTGGCGCTTGTGTCTTCACAATCATCTTCATATTGCTTGGCAGGTAGGGTACCTGCCTTGGTGGGGCTCCGAGTAGATATCCAGGTACTAGGTACCAGGTGGAAGTTGAGGCAGTACCACGGCGGGTATCGAGGTATCGGGTATCTTGATTGATGTCGAGGTACTTGCGAGGCGCTGGGCATGCAAGTTGTCCTTGTACTAGTCTTAAGGTGGTATTAGGAGCCTCAGTAAGGCGAGGTACATGCCTTCGTTTTCGTTAGCTCGCCATACTGGTGTCCTATCTAGGTAGATAAGTAATCAAGGTCCTGACCTTACCCAGCATTGGCTCCATCTAGGTTGGGGCACCGATCTCGCTGGTTACCTGGAATATCAAGGATAATTCTTCCTAGGTAGATTCTTGTTGGAAAATTCTCCTTTGGTCCATTGCCAAAAAACCCTGTTAACACTTATTATTATATAAACAAATAAAAATAATATACGTATGTACATATGTACATATATATATATACATATATATATATATATATTCATCTATAGTAATTATATAAAAATGTTAAGAAAATTAATTAAGAATCTCAATAAAATTATTTAATTATTAAACCTTTAAATAAAACAAGTAAAATAAAAGAAAACTTTTTTGGACTAAAATCGATTCGTACCCGGCAGAGGGACTATTGGGACAAAACAAACTTTGTCTCGATACAAAACCTCTTGAGACTAAATATGGTCCACGATGTTTGTTTTTCTAATTTAGATAATAATTTAACTCTTAATTTGTCTCTTAATAGGAAAAATTGAAGAAAAATGAATATCAACAAAATTAATTAATTATTAAAACTTTAAATGGAACAATGAAAATAAAAATAAAACATTTGAGGGCTAAGTAAATCAAAGTAAAATTTTAATTTATAATTTCAACATCCTACCAAGATTATCTTTTTTATCTTTTGGCACTCCTATTCTAAGACACTCCATTTTATAAAATAAATTTTGAAAGACACTCCATTTTATTGTAACAAAGTTAGGACGAACCATCGTAGCATTTGGATTCATCCAAGGAGTAATCTTTTTCAAATTAAATTATTAAAAAATGAAACTATCTCTCTTAAATTATTAGATTAAATATTACATATTAAACAATCTCTCCTAAATTTTTAATTATCATCTTAAACTCTCTCTCCTCCGATACATATCTCTAATTTTCTATCTCCATTCTTTCTCAAGCAAAACTAACAGTTAAGAAAATAAAAACTTACGAACAAGCTTGATTTTAAGGGACCGTATATATGTATATATTAAAAATAAAAACTCAAAAAACAATACCATGTTTTTCAAAAACAAAAATCAAAATATAAAAATGCTTTTTGTTACTTTTGTAGGTATGTGATTACCTAGAGAACTTTAATTCTTTCATTAATCTTAGAAATTCTGAGTTTAATCGAATCTAGTTGTAACAAATCAAGTTTTCATATATCTATTTTATTTTTTTGAAAAATGGAGAGAGAGATTAATATGGTAATAACAAATTTAAGAGATGTAAGAACCTCATTTTTGTGATTGGCTTATTTCATGACAAATCACATTGGGGATGTTTATGTAATAGGTAACATAGGTTCTCCAAGTGCGGTTTTCTCGAAGATATGCTTCCGGTCATCTCATGTACTTCACGAGGTAGTCCACTTGTGCTTAACTTTCCTTGAAGAGGTTTTAGTTGCACACACTCACATCTTATGCATTTGTATTGACATGCATTGAGTATAGATGCAGTATTTTATCTCTACTCAATTTAAAAAAAAGTTCGTTCACTGGGATCAGTGATTCAATTGGTTGAAAACTAATTAACATGGTTGAAACCTAATCTAAGTGCATGAAATCTAAAAGGCATAATGATTGTTTTGATCAAAGATGATTAATCAACTAGATTGCAAGATAAGTAAATTGCTAATCCTAAGTACACACGAGAAATAAATATGGAAGGACGTTAGGGAATTAATGTAACCTAATTAAACTACTCAATGCAATCCTCAAATCTCATGAAGTTCTTCAATCCAATTGTTACGGCTTGTTTGTTGAACCATGAAGTGCTTAATCCTTCCCACTACTCACACAAGGTCATGTAATAAGCAGTAGTTAGAACCAGCTTTTAATTAAAACTCTAAGCCAAATTAACATAGCATGGTTATGCATATGAAAATCCTCTCAATTATTAAGCTTATAGTGAGGCCTAAATGGGATGGTCACCCGCACTTAGTCCTCAATCCCATGGATAAACTACCTCTAACACACACATCCATTGCGATCACAAGTGAATATGAGTAAAGAGATTAGAGCAAGTATTGCAATAAAAGAGACTAACAATGAATTGAGTTAAAAAGATTAGACATTTGGATTACAAGAGTTGTTCAATGTGTTACATCAATCCCCCAACTTAGAAATTAGTTACACATCTCAAAAAGAAAAGAAAACATAGAAGAGTTAAGGAAGAAACCAAGATGTGTCATCCAAGCTCCTTAACTTGTAGGCCACCTCTTCTTGCTTCAATCTTCCAAGATGGATGGTAATATAAGGGAAAGTAGGGTGTGATGGTTGCTGGGAATTCTCTCTGTGTGTCAGGGCTCCTTTCACGAATTTATCATTGAGAATTTATATGGGAGCCAAATGGGCCCACGAATCGACCTAGGAAGTCATGATGGCGGGCTGTCGCCATCATGAATGTCACGGTTGTCCGTGACGGCACTTCGACCGCGACGTCGTTTCGTCTTCCAATTCGCGCGAAAGCTCAGCAGCAACCTCGGCGTCACTTCATACGCTAAAGTTGCTGTCGCGCCTAATGTCGCCTCATTTCCAGGCGACAGATGGGTAGCGACACTTCGTTCTCCATTTTGCTCATTCCTTTCCACGCGACCTTCGAGACACTTCCCTCGCGAAAGTTGCGGTCGCCTATAGTGTCGCGCCATTTCCAGGCGACAGCTGGGCCGCGACACTCCTTCCTTCAGGCATAGTTTCCAATTTTGCACTTTAGGTCCCAATTCTTCTTCCTTTTTCACAATTGCCTCTGCTACCTAAGAAAAACCTGCAACCAACTCATTGAGCCATCAAACACTCAATTTTACCCGAGAATTCTAGCAATAAGCCTAGGAAGAGGGGCCCCAAAATCTAGTGTTATCTTGAGTCGATCAACACCCCCAAACCTAGCCTTTTGCTCATCGTCGAGCAAAACAGAGACAAACAAAAAAAAAACATCAAGAAAAGAACAAACATGACTCGATAAAGGAAACCCTTTAGACACACAATTTTGAAAGTCGCATTTTCAACTAGTGGTAAGATGCAATGGAGTGTGAATGAGAGGAGTAGACATATGCAAAACATCCTCAACAACCCAAAGGTGCTCACGGGACACTTGTACCGCACGAATCCCACACCTCGAAGTGCTCTCATATCAGAAACTACTCACTCTCACACCTCGAGCTTAATTCGCTTCGACTCTATGCCTCACTGGGATATCCTTTTTTCTTTCCTCTCAGAGCCCTAAGCTCACACTCATCTAGGTATACAAAGGTAAAGTTATGCATAGGAATCAAATGCTTTGCATACAATATAAGAAAGCAAACACTATATTTATCTGAACTACCCTAGGAAATGAATCAAATGCCATGGACGTGGAAGATCATGCTTCAACAAACATTCACAATCTAGATTTCATCATAGATCAAATAGGTCCTGCCTTTTGGTTAAATGGGGCCATTGGGAGAGATGTGGTGACAAGGAATGGGAAATGGAATTCAACAGTCACCAATCATGTTAACTTATATGACACACCCATACACTTAGCTCTACTTTCTATTAATTTGAACACTAGCGTCTAGGCTTGAATTTCACATAACCTGTGCCTTGCAACCTGTACCTTATTTTCTTCTAGTACGTTTCCTTTACAAATCGCGAATCTTTTACCCTTTTCCTTTCTCTTTTCTTTTACATTTTTCACATATTACAATTAAAGCTCATAAGTGCATATTTTTCGCACTTCCCACAATTGTGAGTCATTTGCCTTTACACATTACAAATGTAGCCTAAGTACACGCTATCTTACATATTAGAGCTTCTTCACCCTTCAACCACTACACTACACATCCTAACATGATTGGCAACAAGGGTAGGCATGTGTTTAGGCTTTGGCTATACGGTTATCATGTGGTTCCAAAGGAAAGGGAAGTGTTTGGCCTCAAATTTGGCTTAGGAGCACATAATAGGGACAAAGAATGTGTTTAGGCTTTTAGTAGTTGAATGCACACACATTGCCTAAAATCATTTCCACAACTCCATCTATCAAGGGAATGAAAGTATCCATCAAGCAATCCACACGAAAAATGCAATGTAATGTCATATGGCAAATGATGCGCATGACGAGATATGTGTTTAAAGATAGAAAAATGATACACTCAAATGCGTTTTTTTTTTTTAGGGCTTGTGTTTGTGAACTCACTAGGTAATCTCCACTATTAGAACAAAGTGTTTGAGCACCGAGTTCCCTCAACTTGAACATACAAGGATGGGACAAGCCCATGGAGTGCAAGCGAGACCCTAGAGTGACAATAAGTTGCTCAATCGAGCATATCATGCATACATAAACTTGCCACAAACACACACTCAAGGCATCACACCCAAGCTATTTAAAGCTCGAAAATTTTGGCCATGCTACTTGGTCACAAAATTTGAAAAATTGAAAACTTTTTGACTCAAAACAACCGAATGACCGACACGGTGTTGACACCCCCAAATCTAAACTCAACATTGTCCCCAATGTTGACAATGAGATCCCGGCAGAGAGGTGCCTAAACCACCAAAACACAACAAACACAAAACTAACACCAGAACTAACAATGACTCAAAGAGATAGCATTCAAAATTTGCAAGCATATGGCAATTCAATCATCAAAATGTGCCTAACTACACACATACTCAACATAACACATGTCAAAGGCATTTTCTTGTAGAAATCAAGTTTGGTATGCTCATTTTAGCTATTAGATTTGAAAACAAAATAAAAGTCACCCCCAAACCTACATCTTTCTACACCTTGCACAAAAAACATCATTTATCTCAAAATATAAGATGTGGATCAATGTAGACTTAGGAGTGAAGTAGAGTCACTACTATTCACATTTATTACTAGAATTGAAAAGTTATTGAAAAGAAAGATACCTAGATGGGTTGCCTCCTACCAAGCGTGCTATTTAACGTCTAGGCAAGACGTGGTGAGAGCACTACGGCACTTTAAGCTCAAACTTCTCCAACCGAATGACTTATCCACTTGATCCACCACCCTTCATGTCAAGAAGTTTTGGAAATTCTTCACTATCAAGAGTTGTCTTCCCAATAAAGATAGTGTTTCTTACTTGGTCAACTTTGTCCTTCCGGACCCACACTTTCTGAATTTTCCTTGGCTTCACTTTAGGCATGCTTTGTTTCTTTTTGCACATTGCAATGAACTCAACACATTGGGCCTTTTTATGACCCCTAGTGTGGCAAAAATGACATTTGTAAGGAAAATAAGATAAACTACCTCCAATTCTTCAATCTTTCCTTTGGGTGGCTTGCATCTCTCTCGATGGTGTTACACCTCAAAGTTCCTTCCTTTATGCTTTTTTCCTCAGTCAAGACTTTGATAGTGCATTCGGCTTTTTCAAGCTCCACTAGGCGGTCACATTCCTTGACTCTTGCTACCTTTAAAGCAATCTCTTTTTCGCTTAACTCTTCATTGATGGCATCTATTGTCCTGTCCTTTAGTTCCAGTTGCCATTGCATTTTTCTTGTCTTCCGGGCAAAATCTTCCTTTTGTTCTTCTATTAGCCGTGCAAGATCTTCCGCCTTCTTTATTGCTTCATCCCTTTCCTTCTCAAGAACTTCCATCTTCTTCATCAAATCTGTATTTTTACTCACAAGCTCATTAATGTTCGAGAATCTTGATTTGTCACAGGTATCCCCAACCTGACCACTTTCCTCAACTTTTTCTTCAAAAAGTGCTAAGATCTCATCTAGATACTCATTTGCATTCTTTAAGTCGCATTTTGACTTAAAAATGTCTACTGCTAAACAATAAATTGAGTTAGAGTCTTGTGCATCTGAGCTAAAAACCTTAAATTCTACTTTGTCGTCCAAGACTGTCATGGAAAGTTTTCCTTCATTTATGTCAATGATTGTTCTTGCAGTCTTCATGAACGGTCTACCTAAAAGGATAGGTCTCATGTTTGTCTCACCACTCACATCACCAATATCTAGGACCACACAATCGGCTGGGATGATGAGCTTGTCAACCTGCACTAACACATCTTCTATAATTCCTCTCGGGTACCTTGCTGAGCAATCTGCTAACAATAGTGACATTGATGTTGGCTTGAGCTCATTCAATCCAAGCTGCTTGTAAATGGTGGACGGCATCAAATTGATGCTAGGTTCTAAGTCTAACATGGCCTTCTCAAGCTTGGTACCTCCAACTGTGATGTTGATATAAAAACCGTCCGGATCCTTAAGCTTGGGTGGAAGCTTCTTTTGTAGAACTGCACTAGCTCTGCCTGCTATGAACTCTTGGTGGTTTGGCCCAAACTTTTGCCGGTTTGCATGAAGACTCTTGAAAAACTTAGCATACGCCGGCATCTTCTCTATCATCTCTAGTAAGGGTAGGTTTTCATGCACCTTGGAAAGCATATCAAAAATCTCCTTGAACGCCTTGTTCATTTTGTCCTTTTTCAACCTCCCTGAAAATGGAACTGGTGGGATGTATGGGTTGGGTGACTTGAGTAAAAGGGATGTCTTCTCTGGAATTTTCTCAACTATTACATCTTCCTCTTCTACTCTAGTCTTTTCCCCACTCTCTTCTTCCGACTCCTTAACCTTTTTTCTCTTGGGTTTACCAACATCTCTGGTGTCTAGAACCAGGCCACTTGTCAAAACTGTCAATGCCTTGGCTTGTTCTACCTGACTAGGAAATCTGCTCGGCTCATTCTTATGAATAGTGTCAGCTACTTGCCCTAGCTGTGTCTCCAACTTCTTTATAGATGCCTCTAAGTTGGTAAACCTCTGCCCACTTGCTTGTATGAAATTGTTCAAGTTCTGATCCGTCTGTTATGAACTCTGAGCAAGATTGGTCACTAGGTCTTCCAAAGAAGGTTTCCTAGGCTGGTAGGAAGACATCTCCATGTTTCCTGAACTGTTCCACTATTGACCACTTGATCCTTGGCCTTGGTAGTTTCCCCTATTGAATCCTCTTTGAATGGCTCCTTGAACGATGGGATGTCCGTTTAATGCATTATTTTGGTCTGACCATGAGAATTTGGGATAATTTCGCCACCCCGGATTATAGGAGTTGAAGTATGGATCATTTCTTCCTCTTTGGTAGTTCAAGGCTTGGACCTCCTTTGTCTCAAATGGTACCAATTCTATACACTGATGGTCACCTTCATATACCACGTTTGCCCTTCCTTGCTGTTGACCCATATTCCTTGCCATTGCCTCCACTTGCTTTGTTAGTCTTGCCATTTGAAGAGCCATGTTTGTATCTTAGCTAACAACATGCTTTCCTCCTCTTCTTGAAGTTGAGCTTCTATGTTGGGAGTTGAGAGCCAAAGTCTCATATATCTCGACTATCTCACGAGCCGATTTCTTGGTGAGTGCACCTCCACATGCATTATCTACCACGGCTTGTGTGAATTCCGTCAAGCCATCATAAAATGTGCGGACCTTGTACTCTTCGGATATCGAGTGAGGTGGACATTGTTGCAATAGCATTCTATATCTTCCACACGCCTCATGAAAGGGCTCATTATCTTTCTCGGTGAAGCTTGCAATTTGGATCCGAATCTCTTTTGTCTTTATGGCCAAAAAGAATCTACCGAAGAAAGCTTGGCATACTTCATCCCATGATCTCAAGGAACCCGGCTTCAACAAAATGAACCACACCTTGGCTCTATCCTTCATGCAATACCTAAAGCACCTCATTTCAACTGCTCCTCCGTGAGTCTGCCTAGCAGAAAGACTTCCAAGATAGATTGGTAGTCCTTCATGAATTGTAAACAATCTTCATTTGGGAGGCCATTAAAAGATGGAAGCATGGCCACATGGAGTCTCTTTAACTCATAGCTTCTCGTAGCCGCATTCAACACTATAGGCGACGGTTGGCTCTCGATCATCGGTTGGCCGGACTCTCTCATTGCTAAAATGCCTTCGTCAACCTCATGTGTTGGTGACCCCGGTGGACTCATATGCTCTTCTTGCTTAGCCATTTCGGAATAGAAGTACCTTCCAAATCAACAAAAATGTCTACACCTTCAAACCTCCTAGCAAGTCGGCCTATAAGGTTGATGTTGTCAGTTAACCTTAAGAAAATTTCCTCCAAGCGAACGGCGACCGTGCATACACATGTGGCCCTAAAACACCAAAAACACAAATACCAAAGAAGTGAAAAGAAACTAAAACTAAAATAAAACTAATCTAACAAAATAATTGACACACACACACTACCTAAACCAACTTAATTAGATTCAAGCAAAGAATCTACGCCTTTCCCCGGCAGCGGCGCCATTTTGATGAGAGCGTCGTTGTACTCTCGTCAAAAGATATTTATATGTTCAACCTCATGGGTGCTAGTGACTAATAACTAGTATAGCAGCAAGTAAGGGGATCGTCACCAAGGAGGTGGTATCTATCAACCGTCTCAAGTTCTAGTGTTTGTTGAAAGCATGTAAATAGAATGCGGATGTGGTGAGAATGGTGTGTGTGACATGTATGCATATTGCGGTGTTTTGTATGCAAGGGAAATGGGAAGAATGCAAATATAATAAAGGGAATATGGAAGGGTGAGAATGGTGTTTAAAGAGACTAATAATAAAATGGTGGATAGGAGAGATGCATGAGAATGATCACACAAGGTTCAATAAGCTCACCATACATAAGTGCACATAAGTGATTGTTAGGCATTAAGCACATTCAATTCAAGTTAAGGGCTTGTTCTCTCTATTAAGAGACTCACAAACACAAATCACTCCCCAAAGGTCATGGCTAGAGCAATTGTGCTTGTAGTCTCAACTAAGGAATTTGAGACCCAAATCACTCCCCAAAGGTCATGGCTAGAGCAATTGTGCCTCTAATCCCTACCATTAAGCATATGAACATATAGCCAAAACCTATTCTAGCATAATCATGCATAAAACAAGTTTCATCTATTCTTTAGAGCTAAGTGATTAAGGTTATACCCGGATTGGTCCTCCATAGGCACAACTGAAACCCACAACACTCAAACCCATCTATACAAGTTAATTTCGACCTTCCAAAGACATACACACACAAATGAGATGTTTGATTACAACTATTCCAACAATTAAGTTAATCTACTCCTAATCCCATCCATGAACACATATCAATTTCCAATCTCCACACACAAGCATGTCAAGATAAAAGATTAATCAGTAATAGCAAGAACAAATCAAAACCCAAATGAATATAAAAACATTCATCACATATATTGAGCACAAAATAGGTTTACAAATATTCCCAAGTGAGGGTTACACAATTAAGAAAATAAGAAATACAAAGAGAATGAGTTTAAAGGAGACAACCCTTGAAGAAATCCCTCCAAGTGCTCCATGAATCCCTAGCTCAAAATTGGTCATAGACCACTCCTATCTCCTTGAAATCTACTCTCAAATGTGGTGGATGATGGGTAGAAATGGTCGTGGTGAGCCTCCTATGAGGAGAACCTCCATGGGAGCTTTGAAAGCTTCTCTCACTCTTGATTTTTGAAGAAGTTAAGATAATGAAGGGATGCTCTTTCTTGTGTTGTGTCTAGAGAAGAGAGGAAAAATATGTATTTATAGTTAGGGAAAGATGGGGGACGGATTGGGGTGCGAAAGGACACATTTGCCCCTCAAAATTATCGTACTGAAGTCTGGGATCAGGTGTGTCGCGGTCATGCAAGACGGCACACCACGCGACAGCAATTTTCGCGGTTTAAGTGTCGCTGTCTAGCAAGACGGCGTTGCGGCAGCGACAGTGTTTCCAGCCTCGCGCACTGTTACGAAAATATGCATATCTCCCTCTTGAAAACTTGGAATTGCAATCTGTAAAAAATTTTGGAAAGTAGACTTAAGGTGCTTTCTAAATATATAAATAACTCATCGTGATTCGATCTAAGGAGAGAGATATGGCCCCCAAAAGTTGAGTGTTCTGCATAATCATTTTACAATTTCAGCCCATCAACTTTTGGAAAATAGAGTTGCCTAATGCCGCGGTCTCTATGTCGCGTTCTAGCTCGACAATGGATCCACAATGGAAACTTTCCATGGTTGACCATGAATCACACCGTGGTTTGGGTTGACGGCGAGGCGGCGACAACTCTGAATATTTTCGTTCTTGACTTCTTTTTGCTCATTATTGCTTCCCAAACTTGACTTTGAAGCTCAAAACCTATTGTAGGGAATATGTACCTACATAAGGCTTAACAAACACATTATATACAAAATATACTCGAAAACGAGAACAAAAGCTAGGAAATGGGGACCTCAAATAGGT
This sequence comes from Dipteronia sinensis, assembly GCA_033220585.1. Classification (NCBI taxonomy): domain Eukaryota; kingdom Viridiplantae; phylum Streptophyta; class Magnoliopsida; order Sapindales; family Sapindaceae; genus Dipteronia; species Dipteronia sinensis. The sequence continues at coordinate 49,170,073 of CM065638.1, read as the reverse complement.
ACATAAATCGTCCGATCAGTCCCAAACAGAATTTCAAGAAGAGTGGAACCGAAAATCTGAAAAGGGGCAAGAGTGCTGGTGTTAAGAAGGACAAAGCCAAATTGAAGTGTTTTAATTGTGGCAAACTGGGTCTTTTTGCTCGTGAGTGCACTGAGCCGAAAAAGGTACGACCCAATTCAATAACTGTTAACTATGCTTTGGTTTCTAGTTCTGTTTTACTTACTGAATCTCGTCATTTGTGGACTTTAGACTCAGGAGCCACAGACCATGTAGTTAGAGACAGAGCAGCGTTCGTAGAATATCGTCAGATCAGTCAAGGAACTAGATGGATTTACGTGGGGAACAACTATAGAGTTGAAGTGAAGGGTATTAGCATTTGCAAATTGATATTGCATGGTGGTCAAATACTTTATCTCCATGATGTTTTGTATACTCCTGGGATTCGGAAAAATTTAGTTTCAGTTATTGTCCTTTTATGTTTAGGTTATGAACTTAATTTTTATAATGTTTGTAAGGATATCATTTTTAATTATGTTCGTATTGGTACTGGATATTTATTAAATGGTTTTATTGTATTAAATACCAAGTTAGACGGTTTTAATTATGATGATGGTTGTTTTCATTTATTGATTCCGCTGATGATGTCGATGTTGATGTATATACTTGGCATGCTAGACTAGGTCATATTGGCCAAGATAGGATGAACAGATTGGCTAGAGAGGGCCTCTTAGGTTCATTTAATAAAATAGAATTACCTATCTGTGAAAATTGTCTAGCTGCAAAAACAACTAGAAAACCATTTGAAAAGGGAACCAAGGCTGAGAATCCATTACAGTTAATTCACTCAGATATTTGTGGACCAATTAGTGTAAAAGCAAGGCATGGTGCCTCATATTTTATTACATTCATAGATGACTTTACCCGTTTTAGTCATGTCTATTTGATTTCTCATAAGTCTGAAGCATTGGATTGTTTCAAATCCTACTTAAACTTAGTAGAGAATCAATTAGATAGAAGGGTTAAATCATTACGTACTAATAGGGGACGTGAATACCTTTCAGATCATTTCAAGGAATTGTGTGATGAAAAGGGTATACAAAGATAGTTAACTATTACTAGGACTCCGCAACAAAATGGTGTGGCGGAAAGGAGGAATATGACATTTCTTGAAATGATTAGGTCTATGATGGCACAAGCAAATCTCCAAGTACACTACTGGGGGGATGCCTTATTAACTACCACATATGTACTTAATCCGAGTTCCCACGAAGTCATTCACTTCCATACCTTATGAGTTATGGAAGGGTAGGAAACCTAACTTAACTTAACTTATCTTATCTGTGACCTTGGGGGTGCGCTAGTTATGTACATCATCCTTCCAACAAGTATGGAAAATTGGGTGCAAGAGGAAAGAAATGTATCTTTTTTAGATATCATGAGCATTCAAAAGGATATGTACTCATAGGTGAAAACTCAGATGGAAGTGTGACTGAAATAGAATCACGAGATGTGAATTTTTTAGAGAGTGAATTTCCTAATAGAGGTGAAGTTTAAAAATATATTCGATTTTACGAATTGAATGATCAAATTGAGAATTCAAATCTAAATACTCCACTAGAAATAAACGCAGATCTATCAGGACTTTCTGTCCCTAGTGGGAAATAAACTCCACTTGAAGTAAATATAGATCTACCCGGACCTTCTGTCCCTAGTGGGAGTAATGAAGTTGTGGATACAACAATTTTAGATTTACCTACTCGTAGAAGTAACCACGGAACTATCCCTCGTCATCGTTTTGAAATTGAAGGGAAAGCATTTATGGTTGCTTCACATGAAGCTGATGAGCCTACAAATGTGAATGAGGCACTCAACTCACCCGACAAGGAATTATGGATAAAAGCCATGCAAGAGGAGATAGATTCAATGAAAAGTAACCATGCCTGGGACTTAGTTGACTTACCACTAGGAAGAAAAACCATTAAAAATGAATGGGTTCTTCGCATTAAACGAAAGGCGGATGGCACTGTAGAGAGACATAAGGCGCGTTTGGTCGCAAAAGGTTATACTCAACAAGAGGGTATAGACTATGAAGAAACTTTTTCCCCTGTGGTTAGGTTTGCTTCAATACGCCTTATTCTGGCAACCATCACACATATTGACTTGGAATTACATCAAATGGATGTAAAAACAGTGTTTCTCAATGGAGAACTGGATGAAGAAATTTATATGGAACAGCCAGTAAATTTTATTTCAAAAGGCTAGGATGGCAAAGTATGCAAGCTCAAAAGGTCAATATATGGTTTGAAACAATCATCCAGACAATGGTACATACGGTTCCATAAGGCTGTTACCTATGGGTTCCAAATGACAGAAGAAGACCATTGTGTGTACATAAAATGGGATAAAGATAAGTATGTGATACTTTCTTTATATGTGAACGATATTTTATTGGCTGAAAATTGTAAAGAGTATGTTTTGACCATTAAGAAATGTTTGTCTTTAAATTTTGAAATGAAGGACATGGGTGAGGCTGCCTATCTATTAGGAGTAAAAATTACAAGAGATCGTTCAAATAAACTTCTTGCTTTGTCTCAAGAACCTTATATAAGAAAAATTATTGAACAGTTTAACATGGCTGATTTTAAGCCTATGGATACACCCATATCAAAAGGACAAATTCTTAGTCTCGACATGTGTCCTAAAACTCCATAAGAACTTGACAGAATGAAAAATGTTCCTTATTCCAGTGTTATCAGAAGTCTTATATATACTATGATGTGTATAAGACCAGATATCTGCTATGCAGTATGATTGGTAAGTAGATATCAATCCAATCCTAGAAAGAAACATTGGATTGCCGTGAAGAGAATTTCAGCATATCTCAAAGGTACTGTTAATTACTCCCTTTGTTACCGAATGGAGATTTGCATCTCATTAGATATAAAGATGCCGACTGGGGAGGCGATCTGGATGAACGAAAATCTACATCAGGATATGCATTCCTACTCAGTAAAGGTGTTATATCTTGGAGTAGCAAGAAACAGACATGTATTGCCTTATCAACTATGGAGGTCGAATTTGTAGCTTGTTCGGCAACAGTACAAGAAGTTGTCTGGCTTAAAAGATTCTTTGCAGATCTGGATGTCTCTAAGAACAAAGGAAAGCTAGTAATTATTTACTATGATAGTCAACCAGCAATTGCTTATACTAAAGACTGCAAGTATCACAGTAAATCCAAACATATAGAGACAAAATATAATTTTTTCAGAGACATTGTATCGAAGAAGGAAGTAGTGATTCAATACATTTCAACCCATGAGATGGTAGCTGATCCTTTCACTAAAGCTGTGACTAGAGATGTTTATGAGTCACATGCTAAATCCTTAGGGTTGCGGAGATTGTAATGATAGATTGAATCATTGTATTGAACAATGTTATTATAGTTATAAATTTGATTGATTTCTATTTGAAATCGTACTAGCATGTTATATTTCATGCATGAATTATTAATATGTCATCAGGTTGAGACCAGCATTCTTACACTGTGTAGTCGCCTCAGTGGTTTAGAGAAACAAGCTGAGATGAGACATATATATACTAGAGAATATGTGAGAAATATTCTAAAAGGCGCTTGTATATATGAAAATGTTGCTTTGACTATGTCAAGATGAGGTTCTTAACAAATATACATATATATTTTAGAACCGATCATGATATTCCCCACTACCATTGATACCCGATTAAGCCAGATGTGAGATCTTAATATAGCGCTAAAAGGTGGTGAGTTTTTAAGAACTTAGGTTAGTCACAGAGTGTATGACTGAACTTAAATCTATACAGTGATTTAAGAAAAGACATAGCCATTCTTATTTAGAATGAAGATCACTGTAACACGTGTTTCATACCGCGTGTGCTATTAGTGACCGATGTGGAAAATGAGACAATTAATCCCTGCTTCCTCATTATGTAAGTTCCATTGAAGTTATATATATAAAACTTCAAATGATGTCCTTATGACCATTCACTCTGTTTTGAAGTGACAGAATAATGTTAGCACCTTTAGCATGTTATTTCTGTGGCTATGATAATCCAGCCTACGGGACATGTCTAAGGTAGCAGCTGTTTTGGAGACTAAAAGACAGAGAAAGAATGGGAAGATTTAATACATTTTTATCTTACTTATGTATTTCCCAGCTAGCCAATTGTATTTGGAGATACAATTGTAAATACATGAAATGTGATAAAGTTAAGCATAGCTTCTTGAGGAATTAAGTATGCTTTAGACTAATAAAAATTAAGAAATTGAATCTAGGACACACCGAATAAACAACATTATATCTCTTGTAGATGGTAAATTTACAATTGAGATTTCAAAGCTCCTTAATTTATACTGATTGTTCATAGGTCACACGGTATAGTTATCTGTATGAATACTCTTATATGATTTTATGATAATATCATAATTGTGTTTTCTCTTATGAAACTGTGTTGGACCCACTTGTGTGAGTGGGAGATGTTAGAAAATGTTTGGTACACCCAAGATGGGTCCAAGCCCAAGTATATGGAAGTCCAACATAACCTTAACCCCGCCCATATCCATATACCCAATATCAGATAACTGTAAGTTATCTATAGAAATAACTGCAAGAGCAGTTTACACATATATAAATACATGCAGTTAATTATGAGATAACAACTAATGCATGTAAGAGTTTTTTCTGGGTAGTTTGTTGTTTTAACGTGAAAACAGTGTGAAGATACAAAAACACACAAAGAGAAACACAGTAAGAGTAGAGATTTCATATACTGTGAATTGAGTTAGAATTCCAGTATTTTATTTGGTGATTCTTTCCTAACCTGTAGAACAATTCATAAACGATCCAGAACTGAAGTACGGTATGTGATTTAAATTACTTACTTCTACATTATTCATGATGAATGATTTTAAATTTACAAATGTGATCATCACCAACTAATATATTAAATTATATGCGAAGGCTCTTGAGTCCCCAAATAAGTTTTTCCCCTCTATGCGAGAATTGACAATCATTACGGATCGGTTGAGGTTTCCCTTCCATGCCCTTGATTTTGGATGGGCAAAAGTTTCTAGTGCAGCTCTTTTAGCAACTCATGTGCCAGAAACAGGTTTTCTGATGTTAAATCTTGAAGAATCTGGAGGATTTCTTCTTCGAATTGGTATCGAAAAACAACATGCGGACGATCTTATCAACAACTTCAATAACTTAAACTACATATCAATCAGCAGCTCTCCTCCTCTGATTGATATCATGGTTACGTTCATGGATATATTGTAAGCATTTTATAAAGATAACTGATCTCGTATTGTATGTATAAGTATGAATAGGCGCGTACCTGGAAGCGCAGCGGAAACCATCCAAGTTATAGCGATCCTTAATCCTGAATCCATAATAATGCAAGCACAATAACCTGAAAATAAAACAATAGGAAGTCTTCTACTCTCCTCTCACCTTACTTCAGATTACCTAATGGGGTGGCTACTTTATTCACTGTGTGATACATGAGAGAGAGTAGGGACCCCCTATATATATTGTTACTTAATAGAATCCTAACCCATAGAGGATTTACAATCCTAATAGGATGGCTAGTCCTAAAAGGATTATCAGGCCCACACATATACAATAGCCCATCACATACCATATCCTACATAAATAATGTAGCCAAGGTGCACCAAGCCCAACCAGTTTTGATCATATTAATAACGGGCTTTATCCAGTCAACTATCTCCTACTTAAACACTCCAATCAATTCGGTTTTCATAAACTCAAAATATAATGTCATATGTTGCTCACAATTTTAGAAAAACTTACATTCTCCCACTTGAGCTACATAGACATTATTATTTTAGATTTAAAAAATTCATTTTAGAAAACGACACTCCGAATAGACAAACAATTATATGTGGCCACAAAGAATGTTTAAGAGAGTAACACCTTCCTTCCTCTTGAACCTTAAGTATCCAACTACAAAGATCATTACATCTTTAATCGACATAAGACCATATGTAATCAAAATACCCTTAGCTCTATCTACCAGGGTAAAATGGTATGTATGTGTGGTATGGAGAATAAATGCAATTAATCTTATAAAAAAAACAACTCCTACTAACCAAATATATCAAAATAGCAATCATCTAATGCAGGACATAACATGCTCCACAAAACCTCCGGAGTCAAATATCTTGTTAGTGTATCAAGAGTACTTGTGGCTATTAGAAACTCGCAACTCTTAAATCTTCTCAACCACCATAATATCCATATGATTAAACCTCTGAGATCTCTTATCATATTCAGAGAAAATAAATGCAATGAAATTATCACAATCAAAATTCTTTAGAGTTGCAATATATAAAGCCACGTATTTCTTTATCCATAAATACATGTGAGCATTAAAAAATTAACCTCTACAAATACTATGAAACCTCCTTTTTTTTCTTTTTTTTTACTATCCAATGATACATGCCAAATTGGTTTGAAATCCGCAAAGTCTACTAATGTAATAATAGAATCAATACATATATATATATATATATTAAGCTTACATTAAAATATCAATTGCAGATATTTACATGACCTTTTCTTATGAGAACGTTCCAATTTACTTGAGGAATTAAAAACTTATGTAAGTTTATCACTTTTACAATAGGTATCTCAAATAAGTAATCTTGCAATCAAATTAACCCATTAAGTGCTCTATTAATATATTTTCTCAATAGCAATATCAAAATAAGCTTGTTCGAGATTTTTCACCTCAAAATACTAGAGATAAAATTCGTAATGTCACATAAATGACAACATATAGCACATAGAAAATAAACTTAATCCCACTGACCCTCAGTTATGTCTAATGGCAAAATAAAACTTTTAACAAAGTCTTAAAATGCTACAACATTATTAAACTAAACATCATTGTCTGGAAACTTGATTAACTATGTCAATGGAGTCTTAAAATTTGCAAACTTAATACTAATTTTCAAGTAAATCCTTCAAGATATAAATCTGAACATATAACTTTCAACATTTAAGCTGAAAATATTATTACTTTAAAAATCATTTTCAACCAATTAGTTTGCAACTGTCTAACAACTAAGTCAAAAACCAAACTCTAATGACACCCAAAATTGCAATTCAACAATCATGACATTTATTCAATATAAATATCACAAACACAAGATTTCTTCCTTAAACGCAAGTCTTTTCAAATTATACATTCTTAACAACATCACTCTCTCCCCCTAAGAATGTAGAATGCATAGATACAAAATTATTCTCATAAACAAAACATGACAAATTCTATAAACTATTATTCATAGTTTCTAACCTTTGCAGTCCTATCCTTATATTTTTATGAGATCACTTTTAATACAATTAATCAAAAGACTTAAAACTGAGAATTTAAAAATAATCAAAATGCCCTACGAATCAATTATCTTTATTATACCTTTGGTCATGTGATTAAAATGATTATATCTAAACTACAAGAACAATCATCAATCTAATTCTCAAACTTAAAAGTAGAATTTAGAATACGAGAAGAGTTCGAAGATCCATAAAGATTATTATTTACAAAAATCACCATATAACTCACTAGGTGAAAATCATAAGCAAGAATGTATTATCTTGAATAAGCTTCAAGATATTAAATTAAATTCTCAGCCTTATTATGAAAGTTGAACTATGCATTACAGGACCAAAATTAGAAATATCATCCAATAAAACTTTTAGGATTTAAAGATAACCTAAATGTTACCATGAATTCAATTGAATTCTAATAAAACCTCTAAACTACTTGGTCCATAGAAAATATTGAGTTCCTGGGGAAGAATTTATAATATAAAATATATCACAAGAAACAATCTACTAAGTGCTTAATTGATAATCAATCAAATATTTCAAAACATAAATCAAGGGGTACCTTTTCTTGCGATAGCACATTATTTTATGTCCTCGGTATTTTCTTTGACTTGCTATGTTGAATTGTCAAAATTTCCAGACTACTTCTATGGTGTTTATACCCTATCACCTCTATCAAAATGATAAACAAAAGACATAACTGTTGGGGTTTTTGCCCTAAAGCTTGTAATATGTAAATGTAATTTGAACATAAATAAAAGAAGTAGTATATTAATTCATTTTGTGTCATACTTTATATAACATGTGCACTTAACATCCAAAATTGCCGGATGTAATTTCGAACTGAGTATATGAGTGTCATATATAGATGGATTCAGTTTGAAACGAGCAATCTAAAGAGTCCGTAGATAGCAAATAAAGCTGGGTACTTTATTTGTGGTTAATCTACAGCTGCGGTCCATTTCGTAGTGTACGGTGATCCTATCCTGGATCATTCATATGTAGATATGAGAATGGAGGCACCTTGTATGATGTGATCATATAGGACTGGGCCATGATCTATATGAATCTCTCACTAAGATCCGTTTAACGATGAGATTCATATATATCAACTAATGATGGCTATATGTGGGTGATCTTAATCCTGAGTGTCTTATCGACTCCTTCAGGTTAGATCGTGGTCTTTGATATACCATGGGTGAGGTCGGAGTTGCATTCCCGATCAATATACTATGTATGTTGGGATCGCGGTTTGGCTTGTGGCTGGGAAGGTTTGTACACAATAGTGGAATCCACTCCTTCTTGTGAGAAGTAGATGGTAGTTCCCTTAAAGGTTGATTCGGGGCTTGAACAATATGAGAGCTCTCCTAATTCCGTAAGGAACGTAGGATTTATTGTTCATTAGAGAATCAATGGTACTTAATGGAAAGATATGATTAGAGGGGTATAACGGACATTATGACCCAGCTCTAATTATGAACTACTTGTGGAGGATTATACCATATGTAATAGCTATATCGATGGACACCGAGAGTTATTGGTTTGTGTAAAAACGTCTACAGTTGAGAGAGTGCAGCTTCGGGTTTTTAGTGGAATAACACCGAAGTTAATAATCACGAAATATTAATTAAAGAGTTTAGTTAATAATTTCTAAGGATTATTGGACCTCAAAAACTGTGGGTCTATTAGGTCCCCTTGCTAGCCCGATCGATTTAGGTAACAAGGGTCACGGTTAATTAATTGGATTGTCCAATTAATTGTGTTACGAAAGTGACACGTATTAATTCAGGAATTAATTGAATAATGGGATTATTTAATTAATGAATAATGGTGATTAAATAAATTAAATAATAAGATTATTTAATTATGTTGTTAATCACTAAATGGAGGGTGTTAGTTGATATTTGATTTTGAATAAAATAAGATAATATGATTATTTTATTTTATTAAATTAAATATTTGAAATGTTTGAATTCAAAAAATAAATATTTAATTTAAAAGGATATGAGATATTCTTTTGAAAAGTTTTAAAAATCAAATAAGATTTTGGTTTGTTTTTATTTGATATATATGAGATATATATTTAATTAAAAAAATGAAACCAAATGAGAGAACATGACACAAAAAATAAAAAGTAATTAGATTACTTTGAAAGAGAGGAGAAAAACTAATCGTGAACAGCAAAAAGCTAAAGCAAACAAAAAAGAGAAAAAGTTAGGGTGTGGTGAGACCACAAGAGCTGCACCTCTAGAGTTTGTTTTTGTATGTGTGTTCTTCTCTTCTTCCTCCATACAGGTCCTGAATATCGTGACGCGCCCACACGCTGTTACCAGTTCCGGGAGATAGCGAGGAAGATCACGTGGTTCAAATCAGGAGCAGTTCGTATCAAAGTGAAGAAGCCTCCTACGTAGGTATGAAAAGTTCCTTCATTTTATTATCGCATATGATTATTACTGTACAAATGGGTTAGTTTAATGATTGTATAAAAATTTTAAAACCTTCCGCTGCGCAATCTGTAACCCTAGGATCCAACAATTGGTATCAGAGCCAATTTTTGTACAGTATAATCGAATTCGATTACTCCTGATATGTATGAATGTGTAGGCACATATTTTTTGATGAGTGTATGATGTTTTTTTTTAATTAAATTGTTTAATTTAAAAATATGGTTGATCGTAATTTTTTATGGTGTTGTGGATTTAGAGTGTTTCTGGGTTGTATAATGTTTTTTTTTTTACTGTTGTATTATTAAAAAAATAAAAAAATAAAACAAAAATAAAAAACCAATATGTAATTGCAAGACCTGGTGACTGGGCGCATCGTAGACTAGCACTCAACGTCCAGCAACCCATCCAGTGCACCAGCACATGCAGACCTGCGCTTGTCTACCACCAGCGCACAGCCCACCAGTGTGATACCTTCCCACGCAGCGCCTACCAGCACGCAACAGCGCGCAACTCCACCAGCGCGCAACTCCACCAGCGCATGCGATGCCTACGCGCCCAACCGACCAGCGAGCATGCTTCCAGCGCTCAACGTCCAACGTGACTCCAGCGCACAACCTACAAGCGCGAGCATGCATGACCAGCGCATGCTACCAGTGCTCATGACCTAAAGAGATTGGAAGTCTTGGAAATTACAAGAAGACCAAGGGATGCCTTGGGAATATTTTTTGTAATTAGATTCCAATTTTTAGGTTAAATAATCCACAATACTCGGTCAACTCATGTATGTTTTAATTATTTGATGATTAAGCATTGTCATGCATATACATGTCATTTAAATTAGTTATGCCTACACACATATATATATATATATATATATATATGTTGATATATCATACATGCATTATAGCCATCTATATTATGTGTTTATTTTTTTAATTTGATTAAAATGGGTTATTCACATAATTGGCTATTTTTAATGGGTTAGGAGTAAAAACTTGGTAAATCTCATTAATTACTAATCTTTTTATTAAAGAGTTTAAATACTTAGATTAGTAGGGTCCTTAATAAATATATTAGGATTAATTTGATTAAGCTCCTAATAATAATTGGACCTAAATAATGTGTTTAATTTTAATAGTTAAAACTTGGTAAATACACATTTAATAATAATTCTAGTCTTAGTAAACAGTTTACATAGATTTGAATTATCACTAATGAACTAATTTTTTTTTAAGTGTTAAAAATCAATTTAGTTTATTAGTTATTGGAATAGGATTCTAATAATTTGTGATTAATGCACTTGACGCTTAGATTAAAATTAGCCGTTTAATCTAGTTTAATCTAGGTGCATTAATTTTAATAGAAAACCCTTAATATAAAATAGTGAGTGGGAGAGGGATATATGACATTATATCCCGCGGTCTCCATCATTAGTTCAACACCGTGAGATTCGAGTGGGACCCCGTGACGGCTTTGTTTTCGTCCTCCATAAGGAGGGTTTCCATAAGAATCAATATCAAGGTTGACTTCCTAATAGATAGGATTTCGGAGGGGATTTCGGGATTGATCGACCCTAAGGCGGCAATTCTCGAGTTAAGCTCTTGAGATCTGAAATGATGGGTTACACTCACAAGGTTTTAATTAAATTGGTTAATTAAAAACTTGACCTAATAAACAATGGTTGAATGATATTGGCATAAGAGTTATTCTGGTATATCCTTTGACTGAGAAGGTCTCGATCCAACATGCAAGAATTTGACCGACCCTAAGGCGACACTTGCTTGTGGTATGTTGGATTGTCGTGGCATAGAAACATTGTTTTTAGGGTTGTTCTTGGTCATTAAACATTTTCATGCATCATGTTTAATTTTATGCCGAACATTAGCACATGTTTAGAATGTATGACTGAATGAATCTTTAATTTATGTTTTTTCAGCCATGTCATCTGCACTATTACAAATACTTGCAAACGATAAATTAATTGGTGATAACTACACAAAATGGAAACTTAACATTAATGAAATACTGGTCACCAAAGACCTCAAGTTTGTGCTTACGGAGGAATGTCCTCCGGTGCCTACTGCCAATGCCACACGAACTGTTCGTGAGGCATACCAGCGATGGGTCTCATCTGATGAGAAGGCCCGAACATATCTGTTAGCTTCTATGACAGACGTGCTTGTCACAAAGCACGAAGCAATGACTACAGCATTCGAAATTATGGAGTCATTGCAAGCTATGTTCGGGCAGCCCTCCGAGCAAAAGTGACACGAAGCTGTTCGTTCCGCTATGCTCGCTCGCATGAAGGAAGGTACATCAGTTCGGGAACATGTCCTAAGCATGATGTCCTACTTCAACACGGCAGAAGTCAATGGCGGGGCCATTGATGAACCCAGTCAAGTGAGCATCATACTGACGACTCTTCTGAAGAGTTTCGATCAGTTTAAGAACAACTACAGGATGAACAAGTTAAGGTTTAGTCTCACACAGTTGCTCAATGAGCTCGCTACTTTTGAGTCCATGACCAAGAACAGCAAAAGTAAGACCGGTGAGGCAAATGTTGCCGAACCATCTTCCTCCAATAATAACAAGAGAAAGAGGTCTGCTGGGAAGGCGAAGGGTAAGCCCAAACCCAACACTGCTCAATTTGTATGTGTTAAGACCGTTAATGCATACAACACTGCTCAACACTGAAATGTTTAAAGTTGAAAAACCAAAAACTAAACGACATAAGATTTCTCCAGAAAACGAAACGTATCTCTGGCATCTAAGGCTTGGACATATTAACCTTGACCGGATAAACAGACTAGTAAAAAGCGGATCTTTAAATGAGTTAAAGGTTGGCACCTTACCTGTCTGTGAATCTTGTTTGGAAGATAAGATGACTAAGAGACCTTTTACTGGAAAAAGGCTTAGAGCTAAACAACCACTAGAGCTTATACATTCAGACGTCTGTGGACCAATGAATGTTAAAGCAAGGGGTGGTTATGAGTATTATGTCACCTTTATAGATGACTACTCGAGATACGGATATGTCTACCTAATGCAACGGAAGTCGGAAACATTTGAAAAGTTCAAAGAATTCCGAGCTGAAGTTGAGAACCAGTTAGGAAAGACTATCAAGTCTCTACGATCAGATCGTGGAGGTGAGTACCTTGACCAAGAGTTTGAAGACTTTATGGTCGAGTATGGGATAGTATCCCAACTCACAGCTCCTGGTACACCTCAGCAGAATGGTGTCGCGGAGAGGAGAAATAGAACCCTAATGGAAATGGTGAGATCTATGATTAGTTTCTCATCATTACCAAATTTCTTTTGGGGATATGCGTTACAAACAGCGGCATACATTTTGAATGTAGTGCCATCCAAATCTGTTCCTGAAACTCCTCTAGAGTTGTGGAATGGTCGTAAAGCTAGTTTACGACATTTTCGCATATGGGGGTGTCCAGCACACGTGCTGAAGAACAGAACTGGAAAGCTAGATCCCAAGTCTGTGGTCTACTTGTTTGTAGGATACTCCAAGGAGACCAGAGGTGGATACTTCTATAGTCCTGAAGATAACAAAGTATTTGTATCGACAAATGCAACGTTTCTTGAGGATAACTATATAAGTGATCATAAACCTCGTTCTAAAATTGTATTAAATGAGTTGGAGCTTGGTGAGATCAGTACTCAGTCAACTAGAGTTGTTAATCCATTAACATCTGAAAGTCAGATAATTCCTAGTCAGGATACACTACCACCTAGACGTAGTGAAAGGGTTGTGAGACAGCCTGAACGCTATTTGGGTGTAAGTGAGGGATAAGATCTTGTCTCTGCTGATAGTGTGGATGATCCGTTGACATTTAAGAATGCAATGGAAAATCCTGATAAAAAGGAATGGCTAAAAGCCATGAATCTCGAGATGGAGTCTATGTACTCTAACTCAGTCTGGGAACTTGTAGACTTACCGAATGGGGTAAAACCCATAGGATGTAAGTGGATCTACAAGAGGAAGAGAGGAGTATACGGGAAGGTAGAGACCTTCAAGGCAAGGCTAGTGGCCAAGGGTTATACCCAGAAATAGGGGGTCGATTATGAAGAGACCTTCTCGCCAGTAGCCATGTTTAAGTCTATTCGGATTCTCTTATCCATTGCTGCCTATTTAGATTATGAAATTTGGCAAATGGACGTCAAGACTGCATTCTTGAATGGCAATCTTGATGAAAGCATATACATGATGCAACCAGAGGGATTTGTGTTTCCAGATCAAGAGCAAAAAGTTTGCAAGTTGCAAAGGTCCATTTATGGACTTAAGCAAGCATCTAGATCATGGAACATAAGGTTTGATGATGTAATCAAAACCTATGGCTTCGAGCAAAACGTTGATGAGCCTTGTGTCTACAAGCGCATCATTGACAAGAAAGTAGTTTTCTTGGTCCTATACGTAGATGACATCCTACTCATTGGGAATGATGTAGGAGTGTTGTCTGATGTAAAGGGCTGGGTGGCTAGCCAATTCTAAATGAAAGATTTGGGAGAGGCGAGTTATGTTCTAGGGATCCAACTTATAAGGGATCGTAAGAACAAACTCATATCATTGTCTCAGGCATCATATATCGACAAGATTCTTATGCGATTTTCGATGCAGAACTCCAAGAAAGGTAATTACCTTCTAGACATGGGGTTCACTTGTCTAAGGAACAGTGTCCTAAGACACCTCAAGAAGTTGAGGATATGAGACGTGTGCCATATGCATCAGCAGTAGGTAGTCTCATGTATGCTATGTTATGCACGAGACCGGACATCTGCTATGCAGTGGGAGTAGTCAGCAGGTACCGGTCCAACCCAGGATTAGATCATTGGGTTGCTGTCAAGACTATTCTCAAGTATCTTCGGAGAACGAGAAACTATATGCTAGTGTATTCCGGACAGGATTTGATCCCGTTAGGATACACAGATTCTGATTTTTAGTCAGACAGGGATTCTAGAAAATCCACGTCTGGATCAGTATTCACCCTAGGTGGTGGAGCCATTGTGTGGAGAAGTATAAAGCAATCTTGCATTGCTGACTCCACCATGGAAGCCGAATATGTAGCCGCTTGTGAAGCTGCTAAAGAGGCTGTTTGGCACCGTAAGTTCTTGAGTGATCTGGAAGTTGTTCCAGATCTGGATAAGCCCATCACACTTTATTGTGATAATTAATTGGATTGTCCAATTAATTGTGTTATGAAAGTGACACGTATTAATTCGGGAATTAATTGAATAATGGGATTATTTAATTAATGAATAATGGTGATTAAATAAATTAAATAATAAGATTATTTAATTATGTTGTTAATCACTAAATGGAGGGTGTTAGTTGATATTTGATTTTGAATAAAATAAGATAATATGATTATTTTATTTTATTAAATTAAATATTTGAAATTGAATTTGAAATGTTTGAATTCAAAAAATAAATATTTAATTTAAAAGGATATGAGATATTCTTTTGAAAAGTTTTAAAAATCAAATAAGATTTTGGTTTGTTTTTATTTGATATATATGAGATATATATTTAATTAAAAAAAATGAAACCAAATGAGAGAACATGACACAAAAAATAAAAAGTAATTAGATTACTTTGGAAGAGAGGAGAAAAACTAATCGTGAACAGCAAAAAGCAAAAGCAAACAAAAAAGCGAAAAAGTTAGGGTGTGGTGAGACCACAAGGGCTGCACCTCTAGAGTTTGTTTTTGTATGTTTGTTCTTCTCTTCTTCTTCTATATAGGTTCTGAATATCTTGACGCGCCCACACGCTGTTACCAGTTCCGGGAGATAGCGAGGAAGATCACGTGGTTCAAATCAGGAGCAGTTCGTATCAAAGTGACGGAGCCTCCTACGTAGGTATGAAAAGTTCCTTCATTTTATTATCACATTTGATTATTACTGTACAAATGGGTTAGTTTAATGATTGCATAAAAATTTAAAACCTTCCGCTGCGCAATCTGTAACCCTAGGATCCAACAATAACTTCATAGAATAGATTAATCTAAGGCAATAGATCTTAACATAACTTTCGACAGTGGGTTCACTAATCTTTTTTTATCCTTTAATCCTCGTTAAGGTAAAAAACCAATTGGAGTGTTTCATCTAATCCATCAAAAAGGTCCATCAACCAATATCTTAATGGCATGTATTTAGAAATAGTAGAGGTGTTTAAAATAAATTAAATCACATTATATTCATGCTCACACCGATTTCCATAATAATTATAAATAATGATTTAACCTCCATGGAAAACCATCACAACATCATGATCTGTCTTTAGGACAAAGACCACAACGCACGTGTTAAAACTTTCCTACAAGTGACTAACCTCTTTGGGAGATGAACATCACTCGTTATTCTTCAATGCTCACAAAACTTCCACAAGTGATGACTCTCTTAGGCAGATGATCAACACATGTATAGTTTCACCTCAATGCAGTTCAAAACCTTAATCATTGAAAATCCAACGAATATTGTGGAATCTGAACGAGTAGTTCACTACGTGAAGACATAGCCATCCAATTCCATAAAATATTCCAAACACAATTGATTATATAATTTTATCAAACGATCATTATAAAATCTTAATGGTCAGTCTACTATATAGAAACATAACCATCCAACTTTATAATAATTTCTAATATAATCAATTAATGTCCTCAATCAAATAAACAAATCATAATGAAATTTTAATGGTTAGTCTACTACGTAAAAACGTAACCATCCAATTCCATAATAATTTCATAGGTTATACATTTGTAAATCATAAACTGCAAATCCAACATCATTATACCCAACATAAATCTATATATTTCTCTTAATCAATCCAACACCATCACACATAATTTTTATTTTAAAATTATGCAAAATAATGAGAAATATATAACCTTCTTAAATTCATGTTGAGTTGATATTATCCATGAGCATATAGAATATGTATGTATCAATAAGTGTTTGGCACTTTCATTCAATTAAATGAAAATATATTAAAGGCAACTTCCAAAATTTCTAACATTTATATCACATTATATAAATAAATGCCTCAAGATGATGAACCTCCTACGGAGAAGAACATCACTCATCACATGTGTCTAACATTCACAACATATTGTATAAGTGAATACCTCGGGATAATGAATCTCCTACAGAGAAGAACATCACTCATCACATGCATATAATTCCATAATTGCAATTCAAATTTAATAATTGATAACCAACGAATTTCTCAAAATCTTAATGATTAGTTACTACGTGAAACATAATCATCCAATTCACGAGAATATTCAATCAATTATTAAAACTTACCAAATTAATAATCGTTAACCGACGAATTTCTCAAAATCTTAATAATTAGTCACTACGTGAAACATAATCATCCGATTCACGAGAAAATTCAAAACAAATTATTAATTTTAATCTCATCAATAATCGATAACCGACGAATTTCTCAAAATCTTAATGATTAGTCACTACGTGAAACATAATCATCCAATTTACGAGAAAATTCTATCAATTATTGATTCAAAATCATTAATAATCGATAACCGACGAATTTCTCAAAATCTTAATGACTAGTCACTACGTGAAACATAGTCATCCGATTCATGAGAAAATTCTATCAATTATTAATTTTAAACAAACTAATAATTATTATGAAAACTCAATGATTAGTCACTACGTGAAACATAATCAATCGAAATCATAATAACTATTTATGAACTGCAATAATTCTTATGGAAAATTTTTGGAAAATTTTAAAATTACCTCATGATTTTGGTAAATTTCAAATTGGCTCATATATTTATCAAAATATTAAATTGGCCCAATTACTTTCTGAAATTATAAATCTGCTCCAACACAACCAATTACATACAGATATCTCAATGTCTTAATTACTCCAAACAGACCCAAGAAGAATTGCATAACAGCCCAATATTCTTTCTAATTTATAAAAGGACCTAGGAAATTTCATAACAGTCCAAAACTATATCTAATTTACAAAAAGTGGCCCACATCAAAACAAGCAAGAAAACCCTAGAAATCTCTAGGCTCTTCATGGCCGCTGTTCGTCCTTGTTCCGACGGCCACCAGAATGGCTACAAAAACAGCGGCAAGCATCCCGGATTGGTTCAACATCACAAGATCCGAAATATTTATGGATCGATTCGATCCAAGAGAGAACCACAACAGAAGAATCTCGTGAACCACGGCGGCCCTCGCCGTCACCAGAAAGTCGACTGAGGGACTTTGCCGTCGCCATAAAGTCGACGGGTTGCCTTGACAACACCAGAGCCATGACTGAAAACAGGTCTAGTAATTCATTCTTTCGACCCGCAAATCAGGTCTGGAACAAGAAGAAGAAAAACGATCGATCTAATGCCTAAAACACGTCGCTTAGACGACCAAACTTTGTCTGATCTTGGGTCTAAGACGATCGACTTGCACCAGGGTGCTGGTTGATCACAAACGACCTGGTTCGTCTCCTCAAATCGCACGGGTTTGGTGCGAAAACTCATCGACCCGGGTGTGACCCAAGTCTGGTGTAACTGCACATGGGCACGGGTCTAGTGATGAAACCCACCGACCCAAGTTAGACCCAGATCAGTTGCTTTCTGGTCCTAAAAAATCAGCCATTCAAATTGGCTTTTACACAGCTGAGACCTAAACCCCCAAATCCTTATTCATCAACCCAACGAATCCAACAACTAGTTTCATGAAAAACTAAAATACAAAAATATTATTATTATTATTATTATCAGTTGTTACGGATTCAAATCAACCAACAACAGACAATATATTTTAGGATTTTGTCACCATGTAATACACAATAAAATTCAATACAAACATGGATTTAATTTGCTATATAGCTACATACCAGTACACATAATATGAGTGTCAAACTTAAACAACTAATCCATGTGATCTAATCAAAACAAAATCCAATTTTGATGCTTTATAGAATCAGATGTGTGTGTATATTATTAGTTCATGGCAACTAATCCATTCAAATACTGTACCTTATTTAATTACCACATAACAATCAATTTGTATAACAACGCAAGAATTCATACCACGCAAGAATTCATACACACGCCTCAATAGTAATTAATTCATACCAACACATGTCAAAACAAAACACAGAATTGCGCATAGAATATAATGTTGTTGTTAGCATATGATATTTTTGCATATAATATAATGTCAGGTACGCATTATTGCAATAACAAACTAAATTATGAATCCAATCCAGATGCCTTCATCTAAACAAAATCAATACCAGCAATAATATAATTTAATCCAGTTTGTTCAAGCGTAAATAGATTCAACCTATGTAACAACACGATTTGCTCTGATACCACTGTAAGCATTATATAAAGATAACCGGATCTCGTATTGTATGTATAAGTATGAATAGGTGTGTACCTAGAAGCGCAGAGGAAACCATCCAAGTTACAGCGATCCTTAATCCCGAATCCATAATAATGCAAATACAATAACCTGAAAATAAAACAATAGGAAGTCTTCTACTCTCCTCTCACCTTACTTCAGATCACCTAATGGGGTGGCTACTTTATTCACTGTGTGATACATAAGAGAGAGTAAGGACCCCCTATATATTACTTAATAGAATCCTAACCCACAGAGGATTCACAACCCTAATAGGATGGCTAGTCCTAAAAGGATTACCAGGTCCACACATATACAATAGCCCATCACATACCATACCCTACATAAATAATGTAGCCAAGGTGCACCAAGCCCAACTATGTTGATCGCATTAATAACGGGTTTTATCCGGTCAACTCTCTCTTACTTAAACACTCCAACCAATTCGGTTATCATAAACTCAAAATATAATATCATATATTGCTCACAATTTTAGAAAAACATACATATATATCCTCTAGTAAAGTCTGCACTTTATATATATATATATATATATATATATATATATATATTCTTGTGATGATGGCCTTCCGTTTGATTTCATAACTTGTTATAAAATGAAATAACTTTAGTGGAATTGTGTGTGAAGTTGTAATTGTAATTGGTTGATTTTGGGCTTGCTTTATAGGGATCATCCAAGTGTGACATATGTTAATGACTATATTAGTGTGTGCAAATGTTTTTTGTGTGAAAATATATATTGTCCATGTAAATGTGATATAATATAATTGTTATATATAAACCTTATGACGATGTAAATTTATGTGAATATATATATATATATATATATATATATATATATATATATATATATATATTCACACGTTTACATAACTATTGACTACTGTTATGGATAGAAAAGGCTTAAGACTATCTGTAAAAATTAAAATTCCGTAAAGGATTTAATTCATTGCCATACATGGTGTGGTGTACAATTTTTTATATATATATATGAGGAAATCAAAAAATTTATTATTTTATTGTTTTTAGTCAAAAATTTATCTTTTATTATAGTTATCATCTTTATGCTTGAAGTGGCCCTTATTTTGTCTTTACTTCACCCAATATTTTCCACCCAATATTTCACTGATTGAAAATACACTCTAAGCGTGTGTCTAACAACCTAGAGGGGGGGTGAATGGGTTGTTAATCGATTATTACCAATTTTTCGATTAGTCAATATTAATAACATAACCCAACATAAACAAACATACAAAATCAAGTAAAAGTGCGGAATATAAATAACACTTGATTTTTACGTGGAAACCCTTCAACAAGGGAAAAACCACTGGCTATCCTTCTAGCCACACACGATCCTCAAATCCACTATTGTAATGATGTTTACAACCTAGGTTGACCTCTAGTCACACCATTCTCGGTCACTAACCCACCACTACTACCCAACGGGCCTTTATAGTGAATCCTTGATCACTTTGCTTGCCAACCACACCTTGGTTGCAAGACTTCACTTGCTTGTGCACTACACCTTGTAGTCACAAGACTTAACTCTCAAGAAGAGATTAACAACCTAAGTGAATATATGAATACTCAAAATACAAATAATGCTAGGCAACACTAAATGCTTATCTAGGGATTTAAGATGACATTAAGTACAAATCCTAGATATCAATGTCTATATGAATGCTCATAAAGACCTAACTAGATATAGATGCGCAAGTCTAACTCTAGTCATCAAACAAAGCCATATCAACATATGTTGTCATTAATCATGGCAAGGACAATAAATGCAATTAACAAATGCAATCAATGAGTCCTAATTAGCTAGAGGGCAAATATGTCCTAAATGCAAGCTATCACAATACAAACCCAATCATACAAAGGAACTCATCAATATATGAATTAAATAGAGTCCTAGCATTTAATCAACTAATAAATGCAATAAAAACACAATCTTGGAAAGTATGAACAAATGATAAATATGGGGTTTTTATTCAACTTACCAAGTCAACTAATGATGAAGACCCATGCCTTAAAGATGCTTAGGAATGCATGAAGGTGATGGGTTTTGGGTTTGGAGAGTCAAGGAACAAAGCTTGAATCTTTCTCTCTCTTAGGGTTGTTCTCTCTCATAAAAATGGGTTCATGAAGCTCTTAGACGAGTTGGGGAAGAAGAGAATATATATAGAAACCCTAGACAAAACTGTGTCGTTTTGGGTTTGAGAAACAAAATCCCGTCAATACCTCTTGCTGGACCGCGGCTCGAGTAAGTGTCCAGACCGCGGTACACACAGCAGTGCACCGTCTGGACAACAGCGCGGTGCAGGGCGCTGTGCATGCATGGTGCACATGCCGCGGTATGGGCAACAGAGGCCTACTGGACAACACCGCGACTTGGGTCGCTTTGCATGCAAGTGTACAGGAAGCGGTACAGGAAGCATGACCCTGCTGAGGTATACCGCTCTGTATGCCGCGGTGCAAGCATGTCTTGCCAAGCGGTCTAGGCCGCGCTAAGAGAAGAAATTCTCTTTTCTGGGCAAACTCAACACACTAAGTGATGTGCAAAATGTGCAAGTGTGGAGTGTGAAAAGAGGCATACAATGCATCATTCAATAGCATGTAATCAAGAATATAATGCATGCAAGTGAGTGTGTGCAACTAAAATCTCTTCAAAAGAGTCAAGACAAGTAAACTACCTCTCTTGAAGCACTATGGGATCTTGGAAGCTTGTTGATGAAGAACCACAATAAAACCTAAGCTACCCATTACAAATAATCCCAATGTGATTTGTCATGAAATAAGCCAATCATAGAAATGAGGTTCTTACAAATTTGTTTATAATGCATTTGATACTCACCTTGGGTTGGGTAGGCTCTCCAACTCCCAATCGATCGTAGGGGTTGAATTGTGATATCTTTGTGGGATAAGTAGGCTCTCCAACTTTGAACCCATATTTGATATCAATTTATGCTTTTAACCATCCATACTAAAGGTGTTAAAACAAGCTCATTTGAATCGGAAGGGATATGTTGTGAGCTCTCCAATCCAACATATCCCGGCTAGTGTGAAAGGGGTGGATTGTGAGCTCTCCAATCCAAGCCATCTCGGCCACCTAAATCTACCCAAAGCGAGAGTGAAAGGGGTGGATTGTGAGCTCTCCAATCCAAGCCATCCCGGAAACTAAAGTTAGGAAGATAAGCCCTATATAGAATCAAACCGGTCTTAAGAGACGGATTACCCACCGTTCGTGTATAAGTTGCATCGACCCCCATATTTCTCATCACATTCTATCATTTACATTTTCACTAAATTAGTCTAGTTTTAGCTTTAGTTTTATCGTAGCTGCATTTTTAGTTTCTAAATTGCTCAACAAAACTCATGTCATTTACTTATATTGCATTTTACTTTGATCATTGCTAGTTAGATCGATTCTTGTGGAACGATACCCTACTTGCCAATATAACTTGTTTTCATACATTTTTTAGTGCAATTTAGGATTTATAAATTTAGGTTGATGATTACTTTTTCACATAAAAAATGACACTCGTAAAAATGGCACTGCTACCGGGGATCGACATAATTAATAGTGATTAGGTTTAGCTTTAGTTTAGTTATTTATCATCTTAGTTTCTTTTATTTTGTTTGTGTTTGTGCTTCCATTTTTGATAGTACTGGCCGTGCTTTGGTTCCTTTAGTTTTGTGTGGTTGCGTTTGGTAGTTTGTTTCTTTGTGTTTCAGGATACATGTACTAGTTTTCAAGGCCATGCTTTGGGCCATATGATGATTTAGGTTCTCAAGAGTGGAAGAACGGTCAAGGTTTCCAAATGGACTACAATGAGGTTAAAGTCCTATCTGTTGAAGAAGAGATAAGGAATTTCATGAGGAATAGTTTTCAGATAAGTGAGGAAATAATGTCATCTTAGCAGAGGACCATGTAGGCCTTGCAAGCATCACAACAATCATATGATGAGTGTTTTGACATCTATCAGCTAGATGAGAGATCACTTGAAGAAGAAATGAGAAGTTTTATACGGACAGCTCATCAAATACCACATATCTCCAAGCTTCACAACGAGCAACAAGAGAAAATTTGGAAAAATACATTTGGGAGAATGACAAAAGGTCAAATGGGATTGATGTTTCCATACATAGGCCCGAGAGTTAAATCGGACAGTTCACTGATATGTTGCAAGAAAAAGAGAAATGCAGGTTTCCAAGCCAACTAGATAAAGCAAGGGCAATGGCGGTTCTTCGAAGTGGCAAACTGTTAGGGCCTGGTAACAAGGAGACTACTGTTGAGGAAGAGGAAAGGGAGCAAGTGGAAGACAAATGTGAGTAAGATTTAGAGAAAGAAGAGGAGATCACGGTACCAAGTTCGGAACCAAGACCACAGTTGCATAAGTCACCAAACCCTTACATTCCACCCATACCTTTCCTAGGAAGACTGAAGAACACCAAACTTGAGCAATCATTTGAGGATATCTATGACATTCTTACCAAGGTGAGCAGTCAGTCTACCATTATTGGACACAATTCAAAGAATGCCAGCTTACAGGAAGTTTTTCAAAGAGCTACGCAAGGATAAGGAAAGATTTAGACGGATACAACATGAGCGCTTAAATGAGAATGTGAGTGCAGTTATTCAGAAGACACTGCCTCAGAAGATGAATCACCCTAGAAGCTTCATCATTAACATCACTATTGGAAGGGTGAATCACGAGAGGGCAATGTTGGACTCGAGCACTAGCATCAATCTCATGCAATTTTCTATTTACAAGAAATTAGGACTCAATGAACTCAGACCTACAACGATGTCCCTGGTTTTAGCAGACTTGTCTTCGAGAAGCCCAAATGGATTTATAGATGATGTTTTTATCCAAATCAAGAAATTGATCATCCCGGCGGACTTTGTGGTTATCGACATGGATGAAGGCTGGGATGAGAAGGATGTGAGGCTTATGTTGGGTCGACCGTTCATGGCGACGGATAGGGTAGTGATAGACATGCATGAGGGGAAGCTTACTATGAAGGTGTTAGATGAGACAGTAGAGTTTAACATCTTCGATTTTATCTTTTATCCGGTCGGGTCCCATGACTGCTACACGGTGGATAAGATTGAATAAGAAATAGAGGAGGCTGTGGAAGAGGAGTTTGGTAAGATGGAGAGCAATGAAGTTATGAGTTTAGAAGATACAGAAAGGAGTTAAGAATGTGAAAAAGAAGATTTGGGAGACATTTCAGAATGTTAAAGTGGTGAAGACACTGCACAGCGAGAAGAGACCTCCTACAAACTTGAGTTGAAGCCGCTCCCATTTGATTTAAAGTATTTGTTCTGGGATGAGGACAAGAAAAACTCGGTAATTATTGCAGCCAACTTGGAGGACAATCAAGAAAGGGGGTTACTTGAGGTTTTGAGAGAGCATAAAGTCGCCATTGGATGGATAATAGAAGACATAAGAGGGTTCAACCTAACTATCTGCATGCACATAATTTTGCTAGAGGAAGATTCTATGACGTCGAGGGAGCCACAAAGAAGACTCAACCCCATTATGCAAGAAGTTGTGAAAAATGAGATCCTCAAGCTTTTGGATGTGGGAATCATTTACCCCATCTCAAATAACAAATGGGTGAGCCCCATCCATGTTGTGCCTAAGAAGTCTGGGGTCATAGTTGTGAAGAATGAGAAAGACGGATTGGTTGCTCAGAGACTTCAGACCGAGTGACGTGTGTGCATAGACTACATGAAATTGAATTCCATAACCAAGAAAGAACATTTCCCTTTGCCATTCATAGATCAAGTGTTGGAATGATTGGCAGGGCACAACTTATGTTGTTTCCTAGACCACCTTTATGTGCCCATTCGGGACGTGCGCATATAGGAGAATGCCATTTGGGCTTTGCAATGTCTCAGGTACTTTTCAGAGGTGCATGGTCTCTATCTTCTTAGATATGCTGGGGGAAATTATAGAAGTCTTTATGGATGACTTTTCGGTCTACGAGGACTCTTTCAGCTTATGTCTTCAGAACTTTGAGTTGGTGCTCAAAAGATGCATAGAAAATAACTTGGTACTCAATTGGGAAAGGTACCATTTTATGGTACAATAGGGAATTGTCCTAGGTCGTATCATTTCCAGCAGAGAGATAGAAGTGGATAAGGCGAAAGCTTGAAGTTATCAAGAGCATGCCACCGCCTATGAGTGTTAAGGACATTAGGTCCTTCCTCGGACATACTGGGTTTACATGAGGTTCATCAGAGACTTCTATAAAATTTCCAGACCCATCTATGTACTGCTTTAGAATGATTAAGAATTTGAATTTAGTGTAGAGTGCCTGATGGCGTTTGAGACCCTAAAGAAGGCATTGACCACGGCACCGGTCATAGCACCACCTAATTGGGAGCTGCATTTTGAACTAATGTGTCACGCTTTGGAATATGTAGTAAGCGCAGTTTTGGAGTAGAGGGTCTACAAGGTTCCACACCTGATATTCTACTCATCATGGACCCTGAATGATACCCAACTCAATTACTCAACAACAGAAAAAGAACTGCTAGCTGTTATCTTTGCATTGGAGAAGTTCAGGCAGTACTTGGTGGGGGCCAAGGTCGTAGTATGTTCAGACCATTCAGCACTCAGGTACTTACTCCAGAAGAAGGTTGCAGAACCAAGGTTGAGCAGATGGGTTTTGATGCTATAGGTTGATTTGGAGATTCGAGACAAAAATGGTTGTGAGAATATGGTAGCAGACCACCTAAGCAGACTGGTTCAAGAGTGTCCAACAGAAATGGATAAGATTCCCTTGAGAGAGAGCTTCCCAGATGAGCACTTATAGGCCTTGCAAAGTGAAGAGCCATGGTATACAGACCTGGCGAATTACCTAACTCATGGAGTGATTCCCTCAGAGCTTAATTCATAGGGAAGAAAGAGGTTCATCTTTAAAGTTAGGCAGTTTTTCTGGGATGAACCGTATCTGTTTAAACACTACCTAGATCGGGTAATCGGAGGTATGTACCGCAGTCAGAGCAGGGAGACATCCTTAGATTCTGCCATGAGTTGCAATGCGGGGTCACATCAATGCTAGGACGACTACATTAAAGGTACTCCAGTCTGGGTTTTACTAGGAATCTCTGTTTAGGGATGCCTACCAGTTCTGTGCAACGTGTGATAGATGTCAGTGCACCGAGAGTTTTGGGAAGAGAAATGAGATGCCTCAGAAGGGAATCTTGGTAATAGAAATATTCGACACTTGGGGAATTGATTTCGTGGGCCCCTTCCCACCATCACGCGGGAACAACTACATCTTTGTAGGGGTTGACAATGTCTCCAAGTGGTTTAGTGGTGAAATTCTTGAAATAGATTATTTTGGCACGTTTTGGCACTCCCAAAGCTATTATTAGTGATGGAGGGAGTCACTTTTATAATAGAACATTCAAAAACCTCTTAAAGAAGTATGGAGTCTGCCACAAGGTAGCCACGCCCTATCACCCTCAGACGTCAGGTCAAGTGGAAGTAAGTAACAGTCACATCAAACAAATTTTGGAGAATAAGGTTAATCTAGGGAGAAAAGGTTGGGCATTGAAGCTAAATGTCTCATTATGGGCTTATATGACTGCTTATAAGACACCAGTAGGGATGAGCCCATATAGAATCGTCTTTGGAAAAGCATGTCACCTACCCGTTGAGGTTGAGCACCGAGCCTATTGGGCTATCAAGAAGTTGAATTTTGATTTGGACATGGCCGGGAAAGAGAGAAAGCTACAGTTGTGTGAGCTTAAGGAATTACGCAATGAGGCGTATGACGGTGCTAAGCTTTACAAGGATATAAAAGGATGAGACATATAATTAGAATGAAAAAACTACTTCTTTTATTTATAATTTATCATCATTTACATATTACAAGGTTTAGGGCAAAAACCCCAACATTTATATCATATGTACTAAACATCCAAGATTGCCAGATGTAATCTCAAACTGAGTATATGAGTGTCATATACATAGGAATTAAGTTTGAGACGTGCAATCTAAAGAGTCCGTAGAGAGCAAATAAAGTTGGGCACTTTATTTGTGGTTAATCTACAGCTGCGGTCCATTCCGTAATGTACGGTGGTCTGATCCTAGACTACTCATATGGTGATATAAGAATGGAGGCACCTTATATGATGTGATCATATAGGACTGGGCCATGATCTATATGAATCTCTCATAAATATCCGTTACATGGGGAGATTCATATATATCGACTAATGATGACTGTATATAGGTGATCTTAATTCTGAGTGTCTTGCTGACCCCTTCAGGTTAGATCGTGGTTTTTGATTTACCATAGGTAAGATTAGAGTAGCATTCCCGATCAATATCTCCGTATCTTTGAATCGCGATTTGGCTTGTGGCTGGGAAGGTCTATACACAATAGTGGAATCTTCTCCTTCTTTCAAGAAGTAGTGAAGTAGTTCTCTTAAGGGTTTATTCAGGGTTTGAACAATTAAGAACACTCTCCTTCTTCCGTAAAGGAATGAGGGATATAATTGTTCATTAGAGAATCAATGGTACTTAATAGAAAAGATATAATAAGAGGGGTATAACAGACTTTATGACCCATCTCTAATTATGAACTACTCGTGTAGGATCATACCATATGTAATAGCTATATCGATGGACACTGAGTTTTTGGTTTGTGTAAAAACATCTACAATTACGAGAGTGCAGCCTCAAGTTTTTAGTGGAGTTACTCCGAGGTTAATAATCATGATAATATTAATTGAAGAGTTTGATTAATTTTTTCTAAGGATTATTGGAGCTCAAGACTGTTGGTCCATTAGGTCCTCTTGCTAGCCTGGAACGTTGATGGTAACAAAGGTCACGGTTATTTAGTTGGATGGTCCAATTAATTATGTTCGAAAGTAATAAGAAATTTATTCAGACCATTAGTTAAATAATTTGATTTTGTTCTTGTTGATTATTATTACAATTAATAATAAATATGTAATCAAACAAATAAAGTATTCATATTAGTACCTTTCACCATTGAAAATCCGAATCGTTCGGCGGAAGCGGAATCGTGAGTGAGTTGTATCACTGGTCGGAGATCGATCACA
Organism: Dipteronia sinensis; assembly: GCA_033220585.1. Lineage (NCBI taxonomy): Eukaryota > Viridiplantae > Streptophyta > Magnoliopsida > Sapindales > Sapindaceae > Dipteronia > Dipteronia sinensis. Next base: position 49,141,724 of record CM065638.1, on the reverse strand, counting down.
GATTCTGGAATCCGAAAAGTTCCCTCAAATCACCGTGCAATTTATTGTCATCGGAAAAGACAAGCAAAATAGAAACACTCTGTCTGTATATCACTCTCTGATATTGTACGCTCTGAGAAACTTATTTAAGATAAGTAATCAATTGCACACTATGCTATTTATAGGGTCCAGACTTCTATCTTGATGGATTATGATATTCAAATTTAAATAATATTTAAATTTAATATCTTATTTATCCATTTAACCATTTATCTGATCAGTTTGAATTTAAACCGATTATCACTATCTCTGATAATTTAAATTCAAACTATTAGGTGGTTTAATCCATATTAGTAATTTTCAATTAATTAACTGATATAACCACTTGAGCGTATTTTTCCAACATCTCCCACTCGCACAAGTGGAATAGTGCAAACTTTAAAGAGTCATGTTTCTCAAACTTTTGGGTATAATCACAGATCATTCATACAAGCAAACGCATAGTGTGACCGATGAGCAATTTTTCTAACTGTATTGGAGCATGCAATTTGATATCTCATATATCAATTTTATTGTTTATGTGTGTCCCAAATTTAATTGTCATTCATTAGTCCAAGCATACTTAACCCCTATATATACAAAGCTATGCATGACTATTTCAAATTTCTATGTACTCACAATTGTATTCTTGTCTATCATAGACAATACAATTTGTCGACCGATGAATACAAAAATTTATGAAGAAACATTAAATCTTCCCATCAAACACTTGTATCTCAGTTTCAAAACAACTGCTATCCTAGTCGTGTCTCATAGATCGAATAGTACCATAGCCATAGAAAAATGCGCTAAAGAAGCTAACATTATTCTGTTACCTTGATACAAAGTCAATGGTCATAAGGTCACCATTTGAGGTTTTATCAATCCTCAAGTAACTTACACAATGAGGAAGCAGGGATTTATTCACTCATTTTCCTTAATGGTCATATAGCACATGTTGTATGAGGCATGTGCTACAGTGAATTTCATTCTTTACAAAGAATGCACTTGTCTTAATCAATATTCAATATACATATCTTAGTTCAGTCGCTATCAAGCGCCTAACCTAAGTCCTTAAAAGCTCGCTCACTATAAGTGCCAATTAGGATCCCACATATAACTTAATAAAGTTTCATGATTATGGGGTATATCATGATCGGTTCTAAAATTATGAGAATTTTAAAACGAAACTTATCTTGACCCAATCAAGGTGACATACTCATATATATAAGCTCCATGAGAATAAAACATCCACTTTACTCTCTTCTATATATGTGTCTCATCTTAGCATGTTATCTCAGCATCTAAGGCGACCGCACATGTAAGAATGCCGGTCTTAACCTGACGACATATTTTCATCACCTTATGTGTGTAATTATGCTAGAATAATTGGTAGTTTGCCGTACTTTTAATGTATGTCATAATCCTCTTGACAACATTTCAATATTTCAATCTAGGATTATATTGGCATCCACTCACAAATCTTACGCCATAACTGATGTTAGGCCTTGTACACATCACAATGTTCATGAGACTTTGTATGGTACTAACATGAGGAACTTGTCATCAATTTCTTGATCTTATGGAGTTTTAGGTCACATATCGACGCTAAGAGTTTGTGATTTTGCAAGAGGAGTATATATGAGCTTATAGTTGCTCATTTTAAATCACTTAAGAATCTTTCTAATATATAACTTTTGTGACAGAGGTAGAAATTTTCTTAAGTTATTTTAACCAACTTTTACTCCTAATATATAAGCGACTTTGCTCATATATCAAATTTCAATGAAATGGTAATGCAATTTGAGAATAACCATTTCATTATGGTTTTACAAACTCTTCATTATTTTTAGCCAAAACATATAGTCCACATATAAACATAATATCAAAAATCATCTTCAACCCATTTGATGTACATATGGCTTTCTTCAGTCATCATCAATCTATAATACATTACAGCTTGATGAAATCAAAGATACCATTGTCTCGAGGATTGTTTCAAACCATATATTAACTGTCAAAGCAAGCATACTTATGCGCTTTTGGCTTTTTGAAACAAAAAATTTACAGGATGTTCCATGTAAATTTCTTCCTCTAGTTCTCCACTGAGAAATACAATCATTACATCCATTAGATGTAATTTCAGGTTCATATGTGCGACGAGTGCTAGAATACGTCATATGAAAGAAAACTTTCCTTCATGACAACAAGTTTCTTCATTTTGCGAATAATCACGCCTTATACATTTGAATAGTGCTATCCGCCTTAAGTATGGTATATGGAACCCATTTGTTCACAATGGTCTCACGACCATGCGGTAAGTCAATGAAGTCCTAGACATAATTACTTTTTTTGAACTCCATATCTTATTCCATTGCTATCATTCATAATTTCTTTGCAGATGAATTGATGACCTAATTCAAAAATCCTTGGCTCATCACTATCAAGTGAAGTAATCATAAAATCCCCTTTTTCAATCTCCAAAAGATGATAAGGGATAACTTTACGATGATTTCGACGAGTTGGTAAATTATCACTGTTTTTGATTCAACAACTGTTCCACTCCTACTAGAGATGGAGGATCCAAGTGGACTTCCATTTCCATTAAGGATGAAGATCCCAATTTACTTGGTAAATTATCATGGTGGTTGATTCAACAGCTATTCCACTCCCACTAGAGATGGAGGATCCAAGTAGACTTCCACTCCCACTAGGGATGGAAGATCCCAATTTACCAGGTAAATTATCATGGTGGCTGTTTCAACAGCTGTTCCATTCCTATCTAGGGATGGCTGATCTAATTTAGATCTTAATTTACCTCAACTCGTGTATTAACACATATCGTCTAATTCATAAAATCAGATATTTATATCAATTCCATCTCTATTAGGAAATCCATTTTCTAAAATAATGACATCTTGAGATTCTAATTCCGTAACACTTCTATCTGATTGTACATCATTGTTAATATATCTTTTGGAATGCATGGAGAATACAATAAATATACACTTTCTCTTCTTGCATCCATCTTCTCATTTCTATGAGATGGATTATAAACATAATCTGCATACCCTTAGGGTCGTAGATTAATCAAATCAAGTTATCTATCTATCCAAAACTCATTAGGGGTGGAAGTTTCTGATTTAGTGGAACAAGATTAAGTATGTAGGCAGCAGTCAATTAACATATCTTCTAGTAAGATACTGGAAGATTTACTTGCGCTATCATAGACCTAACCATTTCCAACAATGTTTTATTCCTTCTTTACACCACATCATTTTGTTGTCGAGTCCTAGGAATACTTAAATACCTTTCTATACCCTTCTTGTTAAACAATTCCTTGAACCATTAAGAAAGATATGTACGTCCTCGATTTATTCTTATGATTCAACTTTATCATCTAATTGATTCTCAGCCAAACTCAAAACAATCTAAAGCAATCCAATGCTTTTGATTTATGGGAGATCAATTAGACACAACTGAGATGTCTAAAGATATTAATGAATGTTATTAGATATGATGTTTCATGTCTAGGCTTTACATTCATTCGATCACAAATGTCATAATGAATTAATTTGCAATGGAATTTCAAATCTAGTTCCTTTACTAAATGGTTTTCAAGTTGTTTTTCTTACTAGATAATTTGCATGACTTTTAGACTAATGATCTTAATTAGCCCTCTCTGGCTAATCTACTAATTCTATCTAGTCTAACATGACTTAGTCTACCATGCCAAAATACCAGCATCATTATCATTATCATAAGATGAAATGATTGAAAAACAAACATAATTATAACCGTCTAAACTGACATATAATAAAACCATTCATCAACTATAAAGTACCTTATGCATATAATTAGCTAGAATAATATTCATACAATCATCAGGATTATTAATGATAACCTGAATCAAGGTTGGCATATGCAAATACTAGATTCTGTTAGATCTCAAATGTATATTAGAACATTATGGGATAAAAATTTAAGCTATCAAGCAAACCCAGTTTGTAGGTACTTTTCAAAGAATGTTCCCACACATATGCACCTTGTTTCTGTTAATCTAACTTCTACTCCATATATGCTTTGTAGTTTCTTGCTAAATGGTCTATTTTCACTTATCTACAGTCCACAAAGGACGATATTCAGAAAGAAAATACCTAGCTGGAAACTTAAGCATAACTTAATAGATTCAGGAGTTTGAGTTTTACTCTTTTCAACTCAATGCCTTCACGAGCGAAAATGGCCCAACTTGTCACCAATGGTAACAAATTAATTTAGTCTTGTCCTTCCTCAATTCGGAACTCATGTTCCTCCAGCATATTCCGATCTAAGATTTATTGTGGCTTTGACTAGATCCTCTTCCTTTATCGGAAATATCTATTTTCACGCATTCCCTCAAAACTAAAAGTTTCGTGCAAATTGGAATATGTCATATAAAATCGGCTTGAAGCCATAAAATTAGCTTAAAGCCTAAGCTGCCTTTAAGAGCTCATAATATGTCATATAAAACTAGCTAGTAGCCTAAGCTGCCTCTAGGCGCTCATCTTCCACTGCCAAAATGACGTAATACATTAATATCGGTATGTGTCAAATTAATTTCTATATGTTCAAAACTTGATACCGAACCTACTAAAATGTTGGTATTCAAAATATTACCAAAATTGCCCTTCAAGCCAAACCCTTGAAGGAAAGCCACATCACTTCAAAATATTTTGGTATTCAAAATATGAAAGCATGAAGACCCATGAGAAGATGATTCATAAAATATGCTAGATGCATATGGGTTTTGTGTTTGGTTGGGTAAAGGTGAGTTCTTGGGAGTTTCTCTCTCTTAAAAATCACTTTCTCTCTCAAGAAACGAGTTCTAAACTCACAAAGATGAAGTGTAGAGAAGATGGGGTTTAAATATAAGCCCTAAATGAAGCTACGCCATTTTGGAAAAGAAAAAACCAAAATTGGGCATTTCTGTGGTACACTTCTGTGGTTCGCTTAGACGAGCGTACCGTGGTGACAACACTGTGAACTTTCACGGTTTGCCTTGACGAGTTACTGCGGATAAACTTAGGCCAATATCCGCAGTTCATAGAAACAATGGGCACAATACGCTTAGACGGTGCGTACCACGGAAATCCAGAAACTTTGAATTTCCAAGGGAAAGTTTGACCATCTTCCATGGACCAAACCCCTATGACCCAAGACCAATTCAAGAGAACAATAAGACCTTCTCATGTGGTCTAACACATGCAAGAATAAACAATCATGAAGTGCAAGTGTGAGATGTGGAATGCAAGAACATATATAAGCAAATAACACAAATGCAAGAAGACTAAAGCATGCATGAAAGGTGAGTGTGTGCAACTAAGTCTGTTCAAAGAGTTAAGCACAAGTGATATTCCTTTGAGGTGCTCTTGAGCTTGAGGATGTCACTGAAGCTTGATGACGAACAAGGTGGCCTAATCTACCCTTACAAGCAAATCCCCAATGTTGTATGTCAACGAAATAAGCCAATTAAGATATGAGGAACTTACAATCCCCTCCCCCCCCCCCCCCCCCCCCCCCCTCATTTGGGTATTTAGTGATAAAACCACCACTCACAATTAATCTTCTCAAAACTAACATAGACTAAAGGTTAACAAAAAATAACTCTACATTACAAATAGATTCCTAAGATTTAGATTTTCAAGCCTTCAAGCCTCTTGTAGAATTAACATCACTATAAAACAAGATAACTGCACTTTCTAAGACAAGTGTATATGAGGTGATCATGAGAGATAAAATGAGACAAGAATTTGCAACAAAGAAAGTAATCAACATGCAATGAAGTTCTATGCAAATGCTCACCCTAAATGGGTTACTCCCCCTCAAAGCATAATTCTGCATAATTCTCCCATAATGTGCAACACCCTAATATGCAACCCCTATAAATACTAACACACTACTCCCCATTTTTCTCATGAGATAGGCAAATGAGTATCCTCAACCGGGTCACTTTAGCAAAGAGAGTTATTGGCACACATGATATTTGCATAATCATATACAAGAACTTTATGCAACTTAATTAATTAAGAGAGAATCAAGGAGAGTTATTTTTTAAAACAATGTGTGAGATTGTTGCTTGGGATGCAAGACATATAACATCAAGGTTCAAGCAATGGTATTTGGCAAAGCAAATGTCAAAAGAGTTTCCAAAGGAATTCAAACCAATTTGTACCCTTTTGTCATAAGCAAACAAGATATAGTGATTCAAAATTTTTAACACACATAAGTAACTATATCAATCCTTAAGGGCCAAACAAGACATGGATAAGAAATCCTTATTGATTGAATGGATATGTAATCCTTATTGGTTGTTGTCTTGTTCAAACCATTAAGAAGAGAGACAAGACTCACTTTGGATGAAACATCCTTATTGATTGAATGATACAAGATCCTTATTAAGTGAAGTCTTGTCAATATCAATCACACACATTTGCATTCAAATTTAAGCAATTCAAGGATACCTTGCATATAAATTTAAGCATGTCATTAATCAAGTTCACTGATCGTGCCAAATTTGTTATATATTTTGGTCCTCAATTCCATATCCTTTAGCTTTTTTTCGAGCATATTTTGGTGTCTAATGGCTCTACTCTAGTCAATGTAGGCATTTTCAGGCAAAAACGAGATTTGGAGGCAAAACTAGCTGAAATTGTAAAAAGATCGTGCAGAACATCCAACGTCTAAGGGGAATATCTCCCTTATCAGAATGAACCACGTTTTGTTCCACATATATTCGGAAAGCCCTAGAAGTCTAGTTTCTAGCGGTTTTTACGGATTGTGATTATGAGTCTTCTAAAGGGAGTTAGGCCCATTTTAGTGACTGCTGTGCAGAAATGCACGGGTACCGCGTGGGTAGACATACCATCACACCTACCAGTGCACCGCGAGTCGTGAATCTCTGTTGGAGTGCATGAAAGTGTTTGGAAAGGGGGGTCGATTTTATTTTTGGAAGGACCTAAAGGTGGATGGTGTTCGTCTTGCTGAGGTTTTCCCTAGGATTTATGAGTTGCTGGTGAATAAAACTGGCATGGGCAGCGAGTTTGGTATATGGAAGAAGCGAATTATGCTTTAGGCGTGAGAGTGAGTAGTTTCCAAGGCAAGGGCGCTTAAAGTGTGGGATTCGTGTTGTGCGAGTTTTCCCTTGTGGTGCCTTGGAGTTATAAAGAATACTTTGCATGAGCCTATTCCTCACATCCACTCTATTTTGCTTATCTCTCTAATAGTTAGCTTTGCAGCATGTTGTCTTTGTGTTAGGAAATTTCTAGATAGAGTCATGTTTGTTTTGTCTTATGTCTTTTTGTTTGTCTTTTTGTATGCTCGAGGACTAGTAAAGGTTTGGTTTGGGGGTATTTGATCGTGCTAAAATTGTTATATACTTTGGCCCTCAATTCCATATCCTTTAGGTTGTTTCTGAGCATATTTTAGTGTCTAATGGCTCTACTCTAGTCAATGTAGGCATTTTCAGGTAAAAACAAGATTTGGCGGCCAAACTAGCTGAAATTGTAAAAAGCTCGTGCAGAACAACTAACTTCGAAGGGGCATATCTCCCTCCTCAAGTTTAACTACGTTTTGTTCCATATATATCCAGAAAGCCCCGAAAGTCTATTTTCAGCGGTTTTTACAGATTATGATTCCGAGTTTTCTAGAGGGAGTCAGGCCCATTTTTAGTGACTGGTATGCAGAAATGCACAGGTACTACGCGGGTAAACTCTTTTCCTTGAAAATACCTTCAAACACTTCATCTAAGGAATGTGACCTATACATGCTCAACACACACATAAAATACCTAATTTCACCCAAAAACAAAGCACAAATAATAGGAAATGGGGACCTAAAATATGTATAGAAATAGACAGATCAAATACCCCCCAAACCTATATTTTGCTAGTCCTCGAGCAAAACTAAAAACAAACAAAAACTGAAAACAAACAAAAATCTAAAAGTAGAACAAAAATAAACTAAGCCACTTTCATAGGGAACACGATAGCATTGAGCGTATGCTACAAGCCTTTAAACCTCTAGGTGTCCCTAGTAGGAGGAGTTTTGTCTCCTTAGGGTTTACAGCTATGCTACCCACAAACATAAATTTCTGCGAAAAACCAAATAATCAGGATGCAAACTCACATGTACAATTCAAAGCCAATGCATGCTAGAGCCACTAAATAAAGACTAAAATTATGCCACAAATTTGAATGCATGCATGGTTTTAATGAAAAGCCCACACTCAGGACACTCTAGCTTCAAAAACACATTTGTCAAACGTCATAGATATAATTTGCCTCGACTCTAATTCTCACAAGATATCGCTCATTAATTTCACACAGAACCTAGGCAAATACACTCATCTAGCATATGCGAAAGAAGTTATGCGCAAGAAATTTCAAGTTATAATCACATATGAATAAATAATTGAAAAGAACGCTTGGTTTTTATACAAAGGATCTCATGAACGGAATCAGACATTAAGAACAAGATAGAGCACATGTTTACCTTTACTCGAGCTAGTATTCCCAAAAGATCAATTAGGTCTTTTCTTTGGTTGTAATGGGGCCATAGGGTAAAGGTTAAGAAAGAACGGGAGAAAGGATAGCAAACAAACCTAGGATCATATCGAGAAATTCTTCGGCAATCTTCATACTCGGTTGAATTTCTTCGAATTCTTCATTCTACTTGCATCTAGGCTTCTTGAACAATTTTCGTTCATCCTCCTTCTTGAGTTGACTTTGATTTCTCATCACTTCTATTGTAAAGCTCTATTCCTTTTCACTTTCATTTAATTCATCATCTCATTCATTTATCTTCTTTTTTTCAACTTTTTTTTAGATGAGAATTTTACATCAATTATATAATTCTTCAAAAACCTTCTTTGCATTTGATCTTCTTGCTTTTTCCTTGGTACATGCACTTCATGAGTCACCCATTTCGAACTCTCTTCAATCATCTTCATCACCTCAATATGATCTCAAGCTATAAGGTACGGCTAAAATATGGCTAATTGGGGTTAAGTTAATGTGGGTGATGAAAGAAAAAGGCTTATAGTGTTTGGCTTCAAAATTGGCTATGGAGCACACACATAAAGGTAGGAAATATTTAAGGCCTTTTAAGTAGTTCAAGCACACATTGCCTATATCACTTCTAATGGTTCAACCAAAACAAGAGCAAAGTTCACATGAGATATCTTTTTATGATGAATGTTCTTTAATATCCAATGCATAACCTATTGAGATCAATTTCTAATGCTAAGAACCTAATGAGTGTTTAGGAGTAGAAACAAAAGAACCCTCATATAATGATATTTATGTAACGCTTTTTGGCTTAGTGAACTCACAAGGGTAGTCTCCACTATTAATCATGGCAATTCAACTAAGCATCCTATCCACTATCACATCAAGAGCATGTCATAAATTTTTTTTTGAAAAATGCAATGCAATACTCTAAGTGGCAAGACGTTAGTCTAAAATCAGTGATTAAAGCATATATTACGGCTCTTAAAGCACACAAAAGAAACATCTAATCATAAAGGCCAAAAATTCAAAAACTGGTGACTTTTGAAATTGACGTACGTCTGTTCTGTAATGCATATCTCTCCAAATATTTAACGGAAGTTAACCAAATTTTAACATAAGAAAATAGACATGCAAACTCACACTTTTAATTTAGAAAATATTTCACAATTCGGCTGGGAAAAGTGAGAAAACAGACGACGAAAAACATTCACGTGCAGAATTTTAAAAACATGGCATCGCCCATGACCTTTGGTCAAAGAAACAATCATAACTTTTAAACCACCGCCCAGAATTTTACATTCTTTATACCGTTGGATTCATATCGAAAAAATGATGAACCCAACGCAGACGGAAAAATTTATTTCCTAGCCAGTGAATACAGTTTTAACAAAATGTTTGCCTCAAAAAATTTCAAAACAGGTCACTTTTTTGCAGATTTCAACAAATGGCTCAAAAAATAAAATAAACACGAATTCACACCCCCAAACCTAATCTAAACATTGTCCTCAATGTTTATATGATATTAAAAACATGGACAAAGAATAAAGAAAAAGTATGGAAAGCAAGAACTCGAAAAAAAAAAACTAAAGAAAACTAAAAACTAAAGATTAAAAAAAAATTACCTAGGTGGGTTGCCTCCCACCAAGCGCTTTATTTTAACGTCTAGGCGAGACGCATGAGAGCACTACGGCTCTTTGAGCTTGATTGATTCCTTCTTTCTTCTACCAATGATGACTTAATGACTATGTACTTGTCACCACTCTTCTTTAACCGAATAGTCCCACCGTGCTCAATATCTTTGATCTCATCCTTTCTTATCCATACTTGCTTTACCCGGTTATTCCCATGATTGTAACTCCCATTCCTCTGTTTGCATTGATTTATATATTCATAACACCAATGGCGAATGTGACCCTGCACATTGCAAAAGTGACAAACGGGAACAAATCTATGAAAGTTACCTTCTTGGTGGCTGTGATTCATTGGTAGTGATCGCTTCCTTCTATTTCTTCTTCTTCTCTTCGAAAGTGGATAGACCTTCTGGGTGACGAAATCTCTCGACTCATCTTTATTCACCTTATTGATCTTAACCTCCACCGGTTCCTTCATCACTTCGGCGGTCAATGACTTGATTTTTTGCTCGGCCTTTGCAAGCTTGGCAATGCTTTCAAGTTCCTTATTCTTCATGATCTCTAAAGCTTTATCCCTTTGTTCGATCTCGGCCTTCATTAGCCCCATCAGTTGAGCAAACTCATCTTTGAGCTCTTCCAATTCTCTGGAAACTTCTGCAGACTTCCTTAACGAAGACTCTTTTTCTTCCATTAGGTTATTGATCTTTGTTGTCAAGTCGGAATTGAGAGCAACAACCATCTGTTTGTCTTCTTTCAGTTGCTCAATCATGTTCTCATAACTTGAGCGATCATGTCGGATAATGCGATTTTTATCTTCTGCCATTGCTACTTGTCTTATGCGATCAATGTTTTCGTTCAACGGTAGTACTTCTCCTTACAGTGATCTTCTACCTTGCATTCACCGTTAAAACCTGTAACCAAAGACAGACACACAGTAAACTACGAAAATAAAATAAAATAAAACCTAAAAATCTAAAAATTAATGACACGACTACCTAAAACTAGACTAAATCTATTAACTAAAACTAAAACTAGAATTAACCAATAAATTCAACTAGTCCCCGGCAGCGGCGCCAAAAACTTGATGGTGTAAAATCGTGTTATAATATACTCACTCGCAAGTGCACGAATCGTGAAGATTAGCACAGTAACAAGTAAGGATCGTTCCCACGAGGAAAAGAGATTTATTAATTAAAACTAATTCTAATTAAAGTTAAATTAAAGTAACCAAAGATTTGTTGATGATTTAATTAAACTAAAACTAAATTAAATTAAGCTAAGAAAACAATTAAAAAGAATATGGTTGTGATCAAGAGAAGGAAATACTAGGTTATCAATGATCCCCAATTATGAACACTCAATGCATGGAATTAATTTGTAAACAAGATTTAATCAATTCTAGGGTTCATTCTTTGTCTTTAATGTGACTATTACAGTATGTTCATAGGATGAGTCACGTGCTCCCAACCACTATTCACCCTTGGTCTATGGTGTGAACAGTGATCGAAAACCCTTTAAGCGCAAGAATTAAGAACCAAATTCTATACTTTGCTTGGCCTATGCTAAAGATAAAATTCATTCATTCAAAAGAGCATTAATCAAGATTAGGTTTGGTCTATACTCTAACCCTAATTCTCAGATAGTCTTAACCCTAAAATCATGCCAAATAATTATCCACCCTTGGTCTATGGTGTGAATAAATATTAACACTAATGAGGATCAAGCAATTAAGAACAATATAAATCAAGAATTAAATTGATAAATTAATAATTAATCCAAACATGAGCATTCACAAGAGGTTCACATTGATTCCCTAGTTATGGGATTAGTTACACATGTTGAAAATAAAAAGAGTAGAGAAAGAAAAGATAAAACCCATTAAGATCTCCAATGATGAATTCTCCTTCGTCTTCTAATCGTCAATGTGTAAAGATGGATGAGTGTGTGGTGATGTATGGTGGTGGAGTGATGGGGGACGGCCCCCTTGGTGGCTTGGTACCTCCCTTGGCTTCCCTCTCGAAATTAGGGTTCACAGGGGTTTAAATAGGCTTTAGATGATAAGTCAAGTCCTTAAACAACAAGGAAATTGGTTCCCTTTTGGAACTCTACCTTTTTGGGATTTAATTCTTTCCTAATCCACTCAAATTGATTACTTATTGAAGGATGATAAGGAGTAGGTGTCAACTTGCTTTCCAATACTCACACTCATGTCCAAGCAGGTAATATTTCCCGTTCCGACAACTTGCAAAATAAATCCCGTCACTATTTGCGGAATTATAACTGATCTGACCATCGGATACAAAAACAGGCATAACTTCTTCTAGGAATAGCAGAATTGCAATCCGTAAAGTGAGCCAGAAACTAGACTTCCGGGGCTTTCCATCCATAGGTTGTAGGACACACAATTCAATTGGAGTTGAGAGATATGGCCCCCGTATTCTGGATGTTCTGCACTGGCTGAATCAGCCTTTCCCGGAATGATGTGCGGTATAGACCGCGGTTGAGGTTGATGCCTAGGAAGCGGTATGGACCGCGGAAAAGAATAGAAAGCCTACTGAAATGTACCACTGGACGTGCCGCGGTGGAGGTCGTGCATGAAGAGCGACCTACACAGCGGTGGATGACAGCTTTGCTCTTTTTCTTCACATTTAAACTCTTTTCCTTGAAAATACCTTCAAACACTTCATCTAAGGAATGTGACCTATACATGCTCAACAAACACATAAAATACCTAATTTTACCCAAAAACAAAGCACAAATAGTAGGAAATGGGGACCTAAAATATGTATAGAAATAGACCGATCAACTATGTCGCCTATCTGTTCTGCTAACCACTTAGTTGTCCTTCAATTCATTCATAATATAGGGATATCGTGGATTTAGATCGAGAAATCCGCTTTGTTAAAGCTAAGGTTGGAGATATTTCCTGAACCTACTGGTTTTTCCAGCACTATCAGACTGTTACCAAAATGCCAAGGACCTCTTTGGAGCACCAGATTCCTGTCTTCCCCATAGCTGAAATAGAACATAAATAAATTGTCTCCTACTAGCTCTACCTCCACTTGACCAAGGGAATTCCAGATCTGGTTAATAATCCCCTTAAAAGCCTCTCTGTTTACCTTTTTGCCCGATAATACCTTTTTTACCAAGCATTTGTCGACATCTTTTATCCCCTCTACCCTTGCCTCCTCTGTCAGTTCAAGAACTGCCCCATCTTTATCTGTTAGAGACAAGTTTTCGTACAGCTTCGCTATCTCTGCCTCACTCATAACTGTGAGAAATAAATGTACTAGCTCACAAAGACTACCCAGAACACCCCTTAATCGACCTCTGCTTATGGGGGGAGAAGACAAACTACCTCTAGGACCTAGCTACTTTCACACTTTCTCTCACAAGAATAGAGAGAAAGATGAGAGAAAAAATGATTGCATGAAGCCTTACCAAAATAACTAAATCACTTTTTTCTTACACGCATGATTTTTGTCACTTTCACCAATTGAGACCGATGAAACTAATTACGATCTGTTTGGTATACAAATTTAAAATGCTAAAACAAACCTTATCTTTCACGTATACGACGGTCATACCATATATAATTATATAAGAGCCTTGAAGGATTGTGAATAATATACGGATCAAGAACATCATAAGTTCACAATTCATAAGGGGTAGTCCAAGATAAAAAAAACTATCACAATTGACATTACGAATTCAAATCTTTTTCCCCAAATTAAAATAATAATAAAAAAAAATATCACAAGGTTAAAAGTGTTGATAAAACCTTATACATAATTGATTAAGATTATATTGATTAGGGATATTATTGATTTAGTCCCTATGTTTTTTTGAATTATCTATTTTTTACTCACTTATTCATTTTTCACTGAATTGATCCCTATATTTTTAAAAACCACTCAATTTGGTCTTTCTGTAAGTCAACCGTCAGTCAAATTAAACGATTCTAAGGGTATTTTTATCTTTAAACAATAATATGCCACATGTCAACACACACAAAATAGAAATATATATAATAATAATTAAATGGGATATTATTGATTTAGTCCCTACGTTTTTTTGAATTATCTGTTTTTTACTCATTTATTCATTTTTCACTGGATTGGTCCCTATGTTTTCAAAAACAACTCAATTTGGTCCTTTTGTAAGTCAACCGTTAGTCAAATTAAATATTTCTAAGGGTATTTTTATCTTTAAACAATGATATGCCACGTGTCAACACACAAAAATAGAAATATATATATATACAATACAAATTAAATTAATATATGAACAATTAAAAAATTAAAAAAAATTAAAAAATTAAAAAAAATGTAAAAATTAAAAAAAAATTAAAAAAATATATATCTCTCTCAAAAAAGTAAAAGCTCTCTCTCTCCAAAGCTGTTTGGTGGTAGTGGTCAAAATATGGAGTTGGTTGTGTTGGTGATATTGGAGTGGTGGCGGTTGGATCAAACCCAGCCATCTCCCTCTCTTTCTTTATCAAACCCAGCTATCTCTCTTTCTCTCTTTCTCAAACCCATTCATCTCTCTCTCTTTCTCTTTTTCTCTCTCATTTCTCGATCTCTCTCTCCTTTCTCAGTCTCTCTCTAACCTTCATGAAAATCGAGAAGAAGTTACTCGAATCCATCTCCCGCCACCCGCCGCAAAATAGATTTTTCTTAAATTTAAAAATTTATATAAGAAAATAATTTTTATATTTCTTTCCCTTTTTAAAGTTTTTTTTAAATTAATATATAATTATAAATAAAATTAAGAAAATAAAAAGTTTTCTTTTTATTTTATTTTTATTTTAAATTCAAGGGTAAAAATGTTATTTTATATTTTCCGTGACGGTTGATCATCAAAATTCTGGTCAGAGGGATCAAACTGGGTGGTTTTTGAAAATATAGGGACCAATCTAGTGATAAATGAATAAGTGAGTAAAAAATAGATAGTTCAAAAAAATATAGTGACTAAATCAATAATATCCCTTTTATTTTTATTTTAAATTCAAGGGTAAAAATATCATTTTATATTTTTCTTGACGGTTGACAGTCAAAATTCTGGTCAGAGAGATTAAATTAAGTGATTTTTAAAAACATAAGCACCAATCCAGTAAAATAAATAAATGAGTAAAAAATATATAATTCAAAAACTATTAGGGACTAAATCAATAATATCCCTATTGATTATGTAGTCGGAGGATCCTAATTCGGTCCGAAATTCCGTAGAAGTATAAAGCGGACCCACAAACCATGTGCCCAATAATTTCCTTTTAAGGCCTTTTTTTTTTCACACTTTCTACCATATTCTCATTTCCTCCCATCTCCGCCGCTTCTTCTCTGTAAATAAATACTCTCTCTCCCATCTTCTTCCATGAAACCCTAATCTATTACAGCGTCGTAATTGATCAGAAAATGAAGAAAGTTGATGTGGGTATTTGTTTTGTCCTCTATCTTGTCTGTTTTGCTGTCTCAGTTGAGTCTCAGTCCAGCCCAGATACTTCTTCCATGCTAGCACTGAGAGCAAGCATAGGTAACCCGACAAGCTTGGGCTGGTCCGACCCTAACCCCTGTAACTGGCGTCAAGTCAAGTGCGATGGTAGTAAACGGGTGACCAAGATCCAAATCGGCAACCAGAATCTGAAAGGGAAGCTGCCTCCGGACCTGAAGAACCTGACTTCCTTGACCATACTGGAGGTCATGAAGAACCAGCTCTCAGGGCCCATCCCCAGTCTTGCCGGGTTGTCTTCTCTCACAGACGTGCTTTTTAATAACAACAACTTCACAGAAATGCCCCCAGATTTCTTCACAGGATTGATGTCTCTGCAAAAAATATATTTGGACTACAATTCTTTCTCTCCTTGGCAGATACCCGAGACCTTGAAAGATGCCTCCAGTTTGCAGATTTTTTCCGCCAATCAGGCCAATATTACAGGTACTATTCCTGACTTTCTAGGAGGAGATACGTTTTCTGGGTTGGAGCAGTTGCATCTGGCTTTCAACTATCTTCAAGGACCCATTCCATTGAGTATCGCCAATACTATTACCAGCCTCTGGTTGAATGGCCAGAATGGTGAGCCCAAGCTCAACGGATCAATTGCTGTTATACAAAACATGACCACCTTGACTGAGGTCTGGCTTCATGGTAATCAGTTTACAGGTCCAGTACCAGATTTATCAGGCCTTATTAGTTTGAAACAATTGAGTTTGAGAGATAATCGGTTGACGGGTATTGTTCCTCTATCAGTGCTCAATCTCCCTGGCCTTGCTATAGTCAATTTGACTAATAATTTGCTCCAGGGTCCGACCCCAAAGTTTGATACTTCTATAGTTGCTGTGGATATGGACAAAGGGTCTAATAGCTTTTGCTTGGACCAACCGGGTACTTCTTGTGATGATCGTGTTAATATATTATTGTCAATTGTCCAACCTTTGGGTTACCCAGCTGTTCTTGCAGAGGATTGGAAAGGAAATGATCCTTGTTCTCCTAAGTTATGGATGAGGATATCATGTCAGAATGGAAACATTACGGTTGTAAATTTTCAAAATTTGGGGCTTTCAGGTACAATTTCTCCGAATTTTTCTAAGCTTCCATTATTGATAGAATTGCAGCTTTCGGGCAATTCACTTACGGGTACTATACCAAATGAGCTGACAACTCTGTCTAAGCTTCATACAATAGATATGTCTAATAATCGTCTTTATGGTAAAGTGCCAAATTTTAGTAAAAATGTGAATGTTATCACTGATGGGAACCCAGATATTGGAAAAGATATTAGTATTTTGTCACCTCCGCCATGGGGACCTTCAGGTTCTGATAGTGGAGGAAAAAAATCCTCTGGTAGTGGTAATAAGAATTCAAATACTGGAAAGGTTGTGGGTTCTGTAGTTGGCGCTCTTTCTGGTGTGTTTATTGTTGGAATAGGTGTCTGTTTGTATGCCAGAAAACGAAGGCATACCAGTAGAGTACAGAGTCCGAATACTGTAGTGATACATCCTCGTAATGAAGGGGATGGAAATGCAGGCAAGATTACAGTTACGGGCTCAAGTGTTACTGGAGGTGGGAGCGAATCTCATAGTATCACAAGTAGTGGACCTAGTGACCTTCATGTGGTTGAAGCTGGAAGTATGGTTATTTCGATTCAGGTTTTGAGGAATATAACCAATAATTTCAGTGATGAAAATATATTGGGAAGGGGTGGTTTTGGTACTGTTTATAAAGGGGAATTGCATGACGGGACAAAAATTGCAGTGAAGAGGATGGAGTCTGGAGTTGTGAGTGAAAAGGGCCTGGCAGAATTTATGTCTGAGATTGCGGTTCTTACCAAAGTTCGACACCGCCATTTGGTGACACTTGTTGGTTATTGTTTGGAGGGAAATGAGAGGCTCCTTGTTTATGAATACATGCCCCAAGGGACCCTTAGTAGGCATCTTTTCAACTGGAAGGAGGAAGATTTGAAACCACTTGAGTGGACTAGAAGGTTAACTATTGCCTTGGATGTTGCCCGAGGTGTTGAGTATCTACATACTTTAGCACATAAAAGTTTTATTCATAGGGATCTTAAACCATCCAACATTCTTCTTGGAGATGATATGCGGGCTAAAGTTGCAGATTTTGGATTGGTTCGTCTTGCTCCAGAAAATGGAAAACATTCAATTGAGACAAGACTAGCTGGAACCTTTGGCTATCTTGCTCCAGAGTATGCAGGTAATTCATATGTAGATTTTATCTGTTCAATATTTGAACAGCTATAAAGTATAAAAATTGTTGGGTTTTTTTTTTTTTTTTTCATGATTAATCGAAGCCAATTAGTGATCTTCTGAAATTATTGCTTATTAGTAACTGAGGAACATCACATAACTAGTAAGCATCACTGAACAGGATTAAGAAGGTGAGTATAATAGGGGAGGATCAAGGATGCAGTTAGTCTATGAACCTGATTTTGGATTTCTTTAAACTTCAATTCTTTCTAGGCATTATCTGAATCAAAAATTGGCCGTAGTAAATGTTTTTCATAATGTACAATTGTCTGGACCTTACCAAAAGAGACGGATGTTTCGTAGCTTCATGAATTAACATAGTTGTCGAATTATGGTAGATATAAACCAATTTTCACCATGATAATACCAGCAGACTAATTTGGGAGAGAGAACGCGATCTGTTTTGCCAGACCAGCTTCGAAATTTTCTGAACTATTGATCTTTGATCCATTTTCATCATTCATAGGTGTCAACATCGTGTACCGTAAGCATCTCCTTTCTTTTGTGGGGTTCTAGTTTTCTGTAGGTCAGCATGAGGATAGTAATATGATATGCTCTTCACCTCTGCCAATCATAAAACATCTAGCCCATTCAACTCAGCAAGATCCTACATGGTTTGCCTTGTTCTTGTTCTGATGACATCAATTCTTTCTTTGGTACAAAATTATCTTTCATGATACAAACTGAATTAGATAGTTTAATTTTATTGCTAATGCTGGGTCGATAATTTGGCTGCGTTGTGGTTTCTTGTACATCATATATATATATTGTAGGTTCGACAATTGAACGCTAATTTTAGGGTGATGAATAATCTATTACATCTTTTTTATCTATTGATGTACCTTGGGGATTTGGGATTTTTCTGGGATGATGGACAGGGAAATGTTTGGTTCTTCTGTTAACCGAATGGGCGTTTATTCACGAAGCGTTTTTCTTATGTGAACAGCAGATGCTGATATACATTTTGTTTTATTTGAAATGAAATTTTTACCTGGGAAACTAAAGAATTTGATCAATTAATGGTGAATTTGTTTGTCGTATATGTTCTATATTTATGCTTGTTGCTAGAGATCTCACTGAATTCAAAGTGGTATGAAATGTATGTTTCTGTTTGGTTTCTGTTCAATTAATCCTTTTTTGTATTGGAGTTGAAATTTTCCATGATTTGACAGTGACTGGTCGAGTGACGACAAAGGTTGATTTGTTTAGCTTTGGAGTAATTTTGATGGAGTTAATATCAGGTAGAAAAGCCCTTGATGAAACTCAGCCTGAGGATAGTGTGCACCTTGTTACATGGTTCCGCAGGATGCATGTTAACAAAGATAACAAAGATATATTCCGAAAGGCCATTGATCAAACAATTGAGCTTGATGAGGAAACCTATTCGAGTGTAAGCACCGTGGCTGAGCTAGCTGGCCATTGCTGCGCAAGAGAGCCCTACCAGAGGCCTGACATGGGTCACGTTGTAAATGTGTTATCATCTTTAGCTGAGTTGTGGAAACCAACAAAACCGGATTCTGAAGACATATATGGAATTGACCTGGACATGACCTTACCGCAAGCACTGAAGAAGTGGCAGGCATATGAGGGAAGCACTATCGACGATTCTTCATCATCATTGATTCCCAGTTCGGACAATACTCAGAGTAGCATACCTACAAGGCCATCCGGATTTGCAGACTCATTTACATCAGCTGATGGACGATGAAGAGCAAAAGGGAAGGAAGGGAAACACAATGTGGGTATCTTTTGATGGTTTCGAGAGGTTTACTATGTTCATCCTCTCTGATTCTTGTTTTCTCTTTTTGTGAGGTTTGATCTCTTCTGCAATATTTTGCTGGAGATGCTTTCTTCTCCCCTTTTATCTATTATGTAGTTTAAAGAGTTTAATGTTGTTCTTGGTGTTCTTAAGATGCAAATAGATAGAGCTCATGAATGTTCCATCTCCCTAGTGCTTTGTTTGCAATTAGTTCAATCTGTTATGATCATTCTTTAAGCTTGCAAGCATTGAGAAATGAAGCATACATGATCTTCTCAAAAAATTTTAAAAGCCAAGGTAATAAGATATCTTCCTGTTGTGCTAGAGGTTTTAGGATTCAATCTTATTAACATGAGGCTTTCCAGAGAATTTTTTACACTTAATTGTTGTAATGAATTTTATTCTTTTTGGAAAAATGTCTGATTATTATTAAAGGATCCGTCGGAGTTCATAACTGTATGAAACTGTAGTATTTGTTTTTTGACTTGGTGTGAAACTAGAGAATTCATGCAAATGATGAATCATTTGCATGCTTCATTGGCCCAAGCATGTGAGCATGGTAATTGTTCGCCACATGTTCAATTTCAGTGGCTCGTTAAAGAAATAAAGAGTCCATTTTTGCTCACCTCCATTAAGGGGTGAGCATCAGCCCCTTTCCAATACATAATACATTATACGTGTTTAGGGAGGGTAGTTTTGTCCAAACATATGAGAGTTTTTAGATAAGAATACTCTTTTTTAAACACAAGTTATTTTGTCATTTATTAAAAAGAGGTAATGCTCACCCTATCGTGCGGTAAGCAAAAGTCTTCTCATAACCCCGTTATGATGGCTAGGAATCTAGGATATATGATTATGTAAACAAATGACCATCAATCCAATTTTCAAAGAATCAAGACGAGGTCGATGCTTCTCACACCTACGCATCAGAAGAGTATGGGTTTGAGACTTCGTGTCATGTATTTTTTTAAAAATAAATATAGATATTAGATGATGGGGGTGATGACATTATAATATTTTTAAATAAATATAGATATATTATTTTTAGATGATGGGGATGATGACGTTATTACACAGAGAGTGGAGACACACCGAACCGAGCAGCTGATCTACTGATCTACACCGAAGAATGTCTGAATAAAAATCTAAGACTTTTGTCTGCTTCGATTGCATGAAACCAATAGTATGTGTCCAGTGGTTGATGTGCTTGCCAGCTACATATTTTTTTTTATTTTTTTAATTTGTTCATTTGTTATTTTGTCTTCAATATTCTCCAATTTCGGACAGTGACTACGTGGGTACATCTCTCGTGTCGTGTCTCCTTACTTTTTCTTTTTTTAATTTAACGTGAAGAAGCCGAAGCCGAATCCGTCATCATTCTTTTATAATTAGCGGATTTAATGGTTAATTATTTTACTCTGGCTAGTGTTGACTAAATGTGTCCATTTTAAATTCCTTATTCATAATTAGCCCAGAAGAAGCCGGATTTGTTGGAAGTTTATTATATATATATATCATCTTTTCTTCTTCGGTATGTATTGATATAATTTATATCAATGCGTTGTATATGAACCATTGATTATGAAGAAATTTTGATAAGTGTATACACCATGAGTCAAAATATATAAATCTAATGGTCCACATCCAACACACTGATGAAATTATATTAGCGGCACTGACTTGAAAATTACTGTATATATATATATATATATATATATATATTCATTTTCTCCTCAGTGTGCACTGATATAACTTATATCAGTGCGTTGCATGTGGACCACTGATTATGGAGAAGTTTTGACAAGTGCATACACTTTGAGTCAAAGTATGTAAATCTAATGGTCCACATCCAACGTACCGATGAAGTTATATCAGTGCGTACTGACTTCAAAATTTATGTCTATATATATATATATATATATATATATATATATATATTTATATATATATTCAATTTTTCTATTGTCAGTTTGTCTGATATAAAATATATCAGGACGAAGAACATAGGCCATTAGATTTACATACTTTGACTCAGAGTATATGCACTTGTCAAAACTTCTTCATAATCTGCGGTCTACTGTATATATATATATATATATATATATATATATATATATATACATACAATTTTTCTATTGTCTGTTCGTTCTTATAATCATGACGAAGAATGTGAACCATTAGATTTATATACTTTAACTCAAAATGTATGTACTCGTCAAAACTTCTCCATAATCTGTGGTCCACATACTTCGTTTTGGTATATTAACTAATAGTAGAAAGACTATATATATATATATATATATATATATATATATATATATTATAAAAAAAGGCTGGAGTTTTAGTGGACCCTCCCCTTATTTTGCTGCCAACTGTCCACATTAATGTAACATTCATGTAATAAACCAATCAAATGATAGACAAATTGCAAGGGTAATAATGGAATGAAAATCATAGCTGTGCTTAGCATTTGAGTGATGCAATTGATAATCCACTAAATGTATTTCTAAATTCCATTTTAAATGTTTTTATTAATAACAATTTTATCCCTAATTATAATTACTAAAGAAGGCATAAGAAAGATTTAAATTCAACACTATTTTTTTTTATCTCTTTTGTGTTTCACAAACCGTAAAATTCTTTCTTTTTTTCAATATTATAAGAGTTTCTTTTTCATTGGTCAGTTTAATTTAAAATTTAAAGGCTTTGAGAAAGCAATAGTTGATTAACTTGAAGAGAGTTGGCTTAAGAAATTAGACTCCGTATTTATAATTTCTTTGTGCATCAATTTGTTTATTCATAGCATTTCTATCCTCCCTCCCTTTCTTTATATGTCGGCAATGCTAGCTTGACACTATTTCCTTTTGGGTTTAATATTAATATCTAAAATTAATAAATCTATTCATAACAACTAGGTGCCGGAGGTTTTAGAAGTCTTGCCTCTACTGTTAATATTGATAGAGCCAATAATAATTGGTTTATGATATGTAATATCTATTTTCATACCAAAAAGAAAAAAAACAAAAGGAAATTTTATTTTCTAATAAAGTTTAGGAGTTAATGATATAAGCAGTGCAAGAGAATGAAAGGGAATTATGAATCAAACCCAGAATTTTAAAGTCTGATGCTTTATTAGATTAAAGTTGATACAAAAACTTCTATGAGAATAACAACATTGCTTGTCTCTATCTTCTTTAACAGAGATTATATTATTAAGAAACTTCAATAAAAGTGGGCTTTTTAGATATTGTCTTCGGTCCTGTGATTTGTCTAAGAAAAACTTCTAGAGAAGAAAATGAGTATTAAAAAATAAAAAGGATAATTCTGGAATAAAATAATGTGTTTTTAGTTTTTTTTTTATATTAAAAGTTTTATAATGGTATTGTCTTTAGAAAAGAAGTGTGAAGAGATAAAATGAAATTGTAAGGTGAAATTCTGTTGGCATTTTCGTGTTGCATACGGTGACTAGTCAATGGTGAGTGGTAAGCAGTGGGGGCAATTCGGGCCGGCCCGGCCCGTCCGGCCCGGGCCCATTAGGCCCATATGGCCAACGGGCCAGGCCGGGCCGGGCCGGCAGATGGCTGAAGGTGGCCGGCCCGGGTCCAAGGCCCGTGAGAGGGCAGGCCGGGCCTTAGCGGGGCTGGCCCGTTAAGGCCCAAACGGGCCTGAAACGGGCTGGCCCGTTTCGGGCCCGTCGGGCTTCCAATTTTTTTTATTTTTTATTAATTCAATATTTTTTTTATACATTGTAATAATTTTGAGTAATTAATGTAATAATTTTAATATGAAATATAATATTATTCATTTCATACAATACTTAATTAGTTTTCGATGAATAATATTTTTGTAATTTCATATTGAATTTGTGGTGAGATACTAAAATGTTTAAATTACAAATCATGATTGCGATTTCATATTGAAGGATACGTCTAAGTATGTAAATATATAATATATAATGTATGGTGTATAGTATATTAGTATAATAGTATAGAGTATATAAATAATATATTAAATAAATAAAATAAATTACAAAATAGTTGAAAGAGTGAGTGAGAGATGTTGGAGATTGTAGAGAATAGAGAGAATAAGAGAGTAGGGAAGTAGAGAAAATATAGAGAATAAGGTGAGGGGGTGATGGGGTATTTATAGGAAAAAGCTAGAAGAGGGTATAATTGGAAAAAATTGTAAAAGATTTAAAAAAACGTAATATTTAAAAGTTTTGAATATTCCCCCCCTCCCCCCCCCCCCCTCTAACGGTCACCAACGGTAACCTGGCTAATTACAAAAGCCATCCTTCAATTCAAAATTTTTTTTTTTAAAAAAAATAAAATTCAAAATTTTTTTAGGGCCGTGGGCTTCGCGAGCCTACACGGGCCCAGCCATTTTTTCTGAAATGGCGGGCCAGCTAAACGGGCTTGGGCCTGGCCCGTTTAGCTGGCGGGCCGGGCCAAGCCCGCCAGGAAAACCGGGCCGGCCGGGCGGCCCGTTTGGGCCCGGCCCAAATTGACACCACTAGTGGTAAGCACGTCCATTTGTGATCGATGGGGTCACTTATCCGTGTAGATAGATTTGCTTTTAAGAGCTTCTCCTTACAATCTATAAATGATCTATTTACACTTCAATTTAATTTTTTTATTAATGACAATTTTAATTTAGAATTAAAATTACTAAACAAGATAAAAAAAATTCTAAAGACGCTTCAAACTAATTAAATTATTAAAAAAGAAATTATTTCTCATAAACCATTAGAATAAATATTATGTATTAAACTCCATCTCTCTTGAAAATACAAATAAAGCGTGTGTCTAATAACCTATGGTTGGGGTGGTTTAATAGGTTTTAATCAAGTTATTTACCAATTTTTTTTGATCAGTCAATATTAAAAATTCACCGAATAAACAAACAATATAAAATCAAGTATAAATGCGAAAATTAAAAGACACTTGATTTTTTACGTGGAAACCCTACAACAAAGGAAAAGCCACGGGCTATCCTTCTAGTCACTCCGATCCTCAAATCCACTATTGTAATGATGTTTACAACCTAAGTTGACCTCCAGTCACACAATTCTCAGTCACTAACCAACCACTACTACCCAATGGGCCTTTATAGTGAATCTTTGACCACTTTGCTTGCCAACCACACCTTGGTTGCAAGACTTCACTTGCTTGTGCACTACACCTTGTAGTCACAACACTTAACTCTCAAGAAGAAATTAACAACCTAAGTGAATATATGAATATTCAAAATGCAAATAATGCTAGGCAACACTAAATGCTTATCTAGAGATTTAAGGATGTCAATAAGTACAAATCTTAGATATCAATGTCTATATAAAAGCATAAAGACTTAACTAGATATAGATATGCAAGTCTAAAATCCAGTCATCAACCAAAGCCATATCAACACATGTTGTCATACAAAATGACAAGGACAATAAATGCAATCAACAAATGCAATCAATGAGTCCTAATTAGCTAGAGGGCAAATATGTCCTAAAAGTAAGCTATCACAATACAAACCCAATCATGCCAAGAAACTTATAAAAAGATGCAATAAATGAAGTCCTAGCATTTAATCAACTAATAAATGCAATAAAAACACCTTCTTGGAAAGTTTAAACAAATAACAAAGATGGAGTTTTTGTTTAACTTACCAAGTCAACTAAAGAAGAAGACCCATGCCTAATGAAGCTTAATGATGCATGAATGATGATGAGTTTTGGGTTTGGAGAGTTAAAGAACAAGTCTTGGAGCTTCTCTCTCTAAGAAACAATCTTTCATACTTAAAAAAAGGGTTCTTGAAGCTCTCAAAATGATTTGGAAGAGAAGAGAACATATATATAGAAGCCCTAAATAAAACTACGTCGTTTTGGCAAAAATAGGCACAAAACATGCTCAGTGCACGGAAAAATGCACGTGTAAGGGACCCGTGCACTACCCGTGCAGTTGCACCAACTCAAAGCACTCATCATCAGTGCACGGGTAACTGCACGGGTAAGGACCCGTGCAACAGAGAGGCCCGAGATACAAAGGGTACAAAATATGACCAAACGACATCCAAACCTTTCGAATAATATACCGATGGAAATGTATAGAAGTTTACTTTCTACTCTAATTAACAAACCATGAATTGGATGATTGTAGAAAGAGTTATGGTCAAATGAGTGACCAAATGTCAGATTTAGATAACAACAAAAATCTCCAAACTCATGGAAAATACCATGTGACCAAAGACCAAAACAAGAGAAGAATGAGACCTTCTCAAATGGTCACTCAACTCGCTAAAACAAGCACACCATCGTGCAAGCGCGGACACAACACAAAACCACATTTAAATCTAGAAATGAAGTGCAAGTGTGATTGTGATGAAATACACACATGAGCAATAAGAAACAAATGCTTAACAACTCAAATGCATGTAAGTGTGTGTGTGTGTGTGTGTGTGTGTGCAACAATCAATGCATATCAATATGCATACTTGATCGAGCCACAATAACACTAGATTTTGGGCCCCATTTCCTATGCTTATTGTTAGAATTCTCGGGTAAAATCGAGTGTTTGATGGCTCAATGAGTTGGTTACAGGTTTTTCTTAGGCAGTAGGGGCAATTGTGTAAAAGGAAGAAGAATTGGGACCTAAAGTGCAAAATTGGAAACTATGCCTGAAGGAAGGAGTGTCGCGGCCCAGCTGTCGCCTGGAAATGGCGCGACACCATAGGCGACCGTAAATCTTGCGAGGGAAGTGTCGCGAAGGTCGCGTGGAAAGAAATGAGTGAAATGGAGGACGAAGTGTCGCTACCCATTTGTTGCCTGGAAATGACGCGACATTAGGCGCGACAGCAACTTTCACGCATGAAATGCCGCCGAGGTTGCTGCTGAGCTTTCGCGCTAATTGGAAGATGAAACGACGTCGTTGTCGCAGTGCCGTCATGGACTACCGCGACATTCATGATAGCGACAGCGCGCCATCACGACTTCCTAGGTCGTTTCGTGGGCCTATTTGGCTCCCATATAAATTCTCAATGATAAATTCGTGAAATGAGCCCTGACACACAGAGAGAATTCCCAGCAACCATCACACCCTACTTTCCCTTACATTACCATCCATCTTGGAAGATTGAAGCAAGAAGATGTGGCCTACAAGTCAAGGAGCTTGGATGACACATCTTGGTTTCTTCCTTAACTCTTCTATGTTTTCTTTTCTTTTTGGGATGTGTAACTAATTTCTAAGTTGGGGGATTGATGTAACATATTGAACAACTCTTGTAATCCAAAGGTCTAATCTTTTTAACTCAATTCATTGTTAGTCTCTTTTATTGCAATACTTGCTCTAATCTCTTTACTCATATTCACTTGTGACCGCAATGGATGTGTGTGTTAGAGGTAGTTTATCTATGGGATTGAGGACTAAGTGTGGGTGACCATCCCATTTAGGCCTCACTATAAGCTTAATAATTGATAGGATTGTCATATGCATGACCATGCTATGTTAATTTGGCTTAGAGTTTTAATTAAAAGCTGGTTCAAACTACTGCTTATTACATGACCTTGTGTGAGTAGTGGGAAGGATTAAGCACTTCATGGTTCAACAAACAAGCCTTAACAATTGGATTGAAGAACTTCATGAGACTTGAGGATTGCATTGAGTAGTTTAATTAGGTTACATTAATTCCCTAACGTCTTTCCATATTTATTTCTCGTGTGTACTTAGGATTAGCAATTTACTTATCTTGCAATCTAGTTGATTAATCATATTCGATCAAAACAAGCATTATGCCTTTTAGATTTCATGCACTTAGATTAGGTTTCAACCACGTTAATTAGTTTTCAACCAATTGAATCACCGATCCCAGTGAACGAACTTTTCTTTAAATTGAGTAGAGATAAAATACTGCATCAAAATGGCGCCGCTACCGGGGAGGTGCCTATTCGTTGATTGTTTTTTGTTTTAGATTAGGTTCTGTAAATGTTTAGATTAATTGCTTTTGTGGATGTATATGTATGCGGGTAGGATTTTTCTTTTTATTTATATCATATGCATTTGATGTTTTTGAGTTGTGCTTGTGCAAGGAACGGAAATTTTCAGGTTGGATGGACCGCACAGCTCATGAGAACAGTAAGTGTGAGCTTATCGCACCCCAACAATTCCATCAAGTGAAACGGTAGTGCCACAACGGACGCATTGGTCGCGGACACAAGAGGTAATTCCTCTACTTAATTTTGAGTGCTTGTGGAGTAGTTGTCGATTTGGGCAGAAATTGCCCTTGTGCTTAAATGTTTAAAATGCTATGTTTGTTGTGTTTGTGATGTTGTGTTCTTATCTCCACATCTTGCTAAGCATTGTCCATGATTTATGAGTCGAGCAACATTGAGGACAATGTTAAGTTTAGGTTTAGGGGTGTGGATACTCCCGTTGTTTATATGTGTTTTTGTTACGTTTAGAAAATTTTCAAATCTCTGCTCAAATCTGTCAATTTTGAATTTTTTTTGGAAATAGAGTCCATTTTTGTTGAGTTATTTTCTTCGCGTGCCGGTAGAGACATATCATGTATGCTTTTAGCTCAGTGCATCGCTTTAAATATGATTGTACAGTGCCAATCTTTTGATGTTGAGGTGGATGAGACCTCTATTCTTGTTTAGCCTAGGAAAATAGTGGAGACTACCTGTGAGTTACACTAAGCCTAAATTGCGAAAATCTGAGGGTATATTTTGTTTCTACTCTTAAACACTCTTCTAATTTGTACTTAATTTTTAGTGATCTCATTGTACATCAAATTTCTTTCATTGATTGCTATAGAACATCATCATGTGGATTGCTTGTTTGATATTTGTATTCCCTTGGTAGATGGATCTTTTAGAAATGATTTTGGCTTGAGTGTGTGCGTAACTACTAAATAGCCTAAACACTTGTCCCTTGATGTGTGCTTTTATTGGAAAAATATGAGGCCAAACACTAAACCTCCAACAAATACTTAACCCAAACACTTCACATACACTAGTTATTGATCATGTTAAGGTGTATAGCTTAGGGGAAGCTAGCTCTAAAATGAGTTAAGCGTGTACTTAGGCAAATGTATGTAAATTGTACAAAGGCAAAGGCTTTAAAAAGAAATAGTGTGAATTATAACACTTAAGCCTTAAATTCTTCAAATGTAAAGTTACTCAAAAATATGGGTACAAATGTAGCACAATAGTTCAATGTAAAGCTTATAGCCTAGACGCTTGTGATGTAAAGTGTAAAAGAGCTCAATTAATGTAAATGTAATGTGTAAACACCTTGACATGATTTGTAGCTTTATCCTTCCCACTCATACCATATCCTCCATACTTCACCATAAATTACCCTTGGCCACAAATACAGTGAGGGAACGCCTATTTGATCTCTTAGAAAGTCTATCTTGGGAATGTGAGTCGATGCATGCTCTTTCCACGTTCATAGCATTTCAATTCCTTTCATGAGATCCAATTTCAGAAATTGTGCGTTATTGAAAAATACTCATATGCGATTATATTTGATTCCATATACCTAAATTTATTCACATATGTTTGCTAGAGAGTGATCGCCTAGGTTCTGAGTGAAAATACATGACTGAAATCCGGTGAGGATTAGAGTCGAGTCGAATTTCATCTTAAGCATTCAAGGTAGTTGTTTTGTAAACCGAAAACATTATGAGAATTGGCATACTTGCATTGCGTGATGCATTGTTATTGATTGGTATATTTGAGATTCTAGCATGCACGTGTTGTCTTTGCTTGGTATGTTTGGATTGCAACTCAACCATTTTCTTGCAGAGTATACGTTTGTGGGTGTCGTAGCTGTAAACCCTCAGGAGACTATAACTCCTCCTATTAGGGCCGCCTATAGGTTCAAAGGCTTGTGGCACAAGCTAAGTGCCATCGTGTTTCCTATGAAAATGGATTAGCCTAGTTTTTACTTATTTTTAGTATTATATATTTTGTGTGTTTGTTTTCGTTTTTAGTTTTGCTCGAGGACGAGCAAAAGATAGGTTTGGGGGTATTTGATCGGACGATTTATGTACCTATTTGAGGTCCTTATTTCCTAGCTTTTGTTCTCGTTTTCGAGTATATTTTGTATATAATGTATTTGTTGAGCCTTATGTAGGTACATATTTCCTACAATAGGTTTTGAGCTTCAAAGTCAAGTTTGGGAAGCAAAACTGAGCAAAAAGAAGTCAAGAACGGAAATATTCAGAGTTGTCGCGGCCTCGCCGTCGACCCAAACCACTGTGTGATTCATGGTCAACCATGGCAAGTTTCCATGGTGGATCCACCATCAAGCTAGAACGCAACATAGAGACCGCGGCACTGGTCAACTCTGTTTTCCAAAAGTTGATGGGCTGAAATTGTAAAATGATTATACAGAACACTCAACTTTCGGGGGCCATATCTCTCTCCTCAGATTGAATCACGATGAGTTCTTTATATATTTAGAAAGCTCCTTAAGTCTACTTTCCAAGAGTTTTTACAGATTGCAATGCCGAGTTTTCTAGAGGGAGATATGTGTATTTTCGTAATGGTGCGCGAGGCTGGAAACACTGTCACGGCCGCAATGCCATCTTACTAGACAACGACACTTAAACCGCGAAAATTGTTGTCCCGTGGTGTGCCGTCTTGCATGACCTCGACCCACCTGATCCCAGACTGCGGCACGATAATTTTAAAGGGCAAATGTGTCCTTTCGTACCCCAATCCGTCCCCCATCTTTCCCTAACTATAAATACATATTTTTCCTCTCTTCTCTGGACACAACACAAGAAAGAGTAGCCCTTCATTATCTTCATCTTCTTCACAAATCAAGAGAGAGAGAGAAGCTTTCAAAGCTCCCATGGAGGTTCTCTTCCATGGGAGGCTCACCACCACCATTTCTACCTATCATCCACCACATTTGAGAGTAGATTGCAAGGAGAATAGGAGTGGTCTATGACCAATTTTGAGCTAGGGATTCATGGAGCACTTAGAGGGATTTTTTCAAGGGTTGTCTCCTTTAAACCCATTCTCTTTGTATTTCTTGTTTTCTTAATTGTGTAACCCTCACTTGGGAATATTTGTAAACCTATTTTGTGCTCAATTTATGAGATGAACAGTTTTTTTATTCATTTGGGTTTTGATTTGTTCTTGCTATTATTGATTAATCTCTTATCTTGACATGCTTGTGTGTGGAGATTGGAAATTGATATGTGTTCATGGATGAGATTAGGAGTAGATTAACTTAATTGTAGGAGTAGTTGTAATCAAACATCTCATTTGTGTGTGTATGTCTTTGGAAGGTCGAAACTAAATTGTATAGATGGGTTTGAGTGTTGTGGGTTTCAGTTGTGCCTATGGAGGACCAATCCGGGTATAACCTTAATCACTTAGCTCTAAAGAATGGATGAAACTTGTTTTATGCATGATGGTAGGGATTAGAGGCACAATTGCTCTAGCCATGACCTTTGGGGAGTGATTTGTGTTTGTGAGTCTCTTAATAGAGAGAACAAGCCCTTAATTTGAATTGAATGTGCTTAATGCCTAACAATCACTTATGTACACTTATGTATGGTGAGCTTATTGAACCTTGTGTGATCATTCTCATGCATCTCTCTTATCTACCATTTTATTATTAGTCTCTTTAAACACCATTCTAACCCTTCCATATTCCCTTTATTTTATTTGCAGTCTTCCCATTTCCCTTGCATACACAACACCGCAATATGCATACATTTCACACACACCATTCTCACCATATCCGCATTCTATTTACATGCTTTCAACAAATACTAGAACTTGAGACGGTTGAAGGATACCACCTCCCTGTGGACGATCCCCTTACTTGCTGCTATACTAGTTATTAGTCACTAGCACACATGAGCTTGAACATATAAATATCTTTTGGCGAGAGTACAATGACGCTCTCATCAGGGACCCTTCCCTTTTCCCTTTTGGAAGTTCCCTTTCTTTCCTTTGTGCTTAAAGCTCTTAGCCTTGCGCTTGCTGGATTCAGCCATGTAAAACTGACCAGAAGCCTTATCCACCTCTAGGAGCTCTTCTTCCAGTTCAACATGACGTGAAATATCATCAAAAGTCTTGATGCATGTTATCATTGTGGGTCAGGTTGATCTTCATGTTTCCTAGTTGTTAGGAAGAGACCAGATCACTAGTTGAATTTGTTGCTCATTAGTTAAAGTATGACCTGCAAACTTCAATTCACGTATCATGTTTGACATCTCTCTCAGGTGTTGCCTCATATTATGATTTTGGCACTTCCTATAGGTGTCAAACTAAATTGCAAGTCTCTTAAGTTTGGTAGTAGAAGCACCACCAAACTTGTCCTTCAACGCAATCCACATGTCTTGTGCAGTGTCATACTCTTCATAATCACACATGAGAGCATCAATCATACTACTCAGCATTGTTATGCGAGCCATACTGTTCTTCTTTTTCCAGTTCTGATATGTTTCCATATCTCTTATTCTTTGAGCAGTAGTACCATTTGGTGGTTCAACCATGGTATTAGTAAGAGTTTCAAAAGCCTCTTGCTCTTCAAGGATCAGCTGAATTTTTGGTGCCACATCTCATAGTTGTCACCATTAAGCTTTTCTCCCTTGTTCAACTCATCAACAATTGACTTAGATGCAGAAACCATTTCCTGAAATTTTATATAACACATAGTCTAATTAATAGTTATTCTAGCACGTATTTCTAATAATTTCACATCGAGTATAATTCTATGCAGCAAACTTACACTTAAAAAAATATAACAAGAGGAATATTAGGATATGAATCGAAATAAGAGTCAAAGCTCTTGATCATCATCCAAGTCCATAACATTCACTAATTTATATTTATTAGTGTCTTTTGTGCAAAACAGTTCTAACATTGTTTCTTACAATTTAGAACACCCACATTAAAATGAGCACAAGTATATAAAACTCTAATAAAGGGTTTTACAAACTAGGAGTATTTACAAACTTTATACATCCTAAGAATTACAATCTCAATCAGTAATTTTAAAACTCTCTGGGATTTCATGCAAGATTCTCTCAAAGTGTGAGTATATACTTTGCTCATCATCTATATACAGGAAGTGGTTTTCATATATCCTAAACCTTTTGAATGCAGCTAATGTATACCACCCTTCAGTAACTTTACAATGTCTTTGTGTTCTTAATTAGCACATGTGCTTAAAGCCATATGCTTTCAAAGGTTTCTATGCACTCGAATATCTTCGTGATGCAATATAGCATTTAAAGCTTCAACGAAGGTGGTAATTTTATCTGCTTCTAGTAAGGTTAGAATCTCATTGTTACGTTGTCGTAGTTCATCTGGTAGAACTTTAAAGAGGGCATGAATAATATCCTTCCATATAAAATCTATCCCACCATCACTCCAAGGCCATTCAAAAACAATGAGATCTCCAAATCTTAACAATTGTTCATAAAGACTAGTTCCATAGTCCATCTTATGACTTTCTAGTTTTTCTATGAACTCCGTTTTCATAATTTTGAAATTCCTTAACCATTCGATTTCTGATTCATTCATCTCTATCCTTGGAGATTGTTGACTTTCATCATCCTCAAGTGTCCCAGGTCTATACTCATCAATAGTATTTTCCTCTATGGACATTTCAACCGACAATGGTAAATAATCTTCTACCAATTGTGGTGAATATTCCTCCGTCGACAGTGGTGAGTACTCCTCTTGAGGATCAACCGAATCAGATGAGTTTTCGTTACTCATTTCCTCTAACTACAGAGAAATGAAATAAGACACCATTAATAATTTGTTAGTAAAATTTTGAGAACTTACAAAATTCATAGGGCATATTTTCAGCTTCTATTGGAGCGAAATAATTAATGGAATTAAAAATAAAAAAATTGAGTTAAATTTTTTTTTATAAAAAATTTCCTTTTTTTGCTGGAAAACTGCCATAGGCTGCCGGAAAACCGCCTCCATGATGCCGGAAAAACAGTTTTGGAACGTCGGAAAAATATGCAGGAAAATTTGATCTGGTGGCCGGAAAACAGGTCCGACAGATGAAAAGAAACCGAGAACCGATCTGCTCGGTGAACCGTCACCGGTAACTATTCCAGTAACTGGTAACCATCACCGGAAACCACTCGGCCACTGAAAATGGTCGACGGTTTCTTTCATTACACTCCTGTGACACGTGTCTTCATGAGGTTGGGTCACGTGTCTAAGTTGATGATGACTCACTTTTTGTGTCGTTGCCAAATTGCAATTATCAAAAGATATATATACTAAAAGTTCCTACGCAATGTGCTCTAAATTGGCAAATAACTAGTAAAACGGTAAGCGAGGGTTTCGTTCCGTAGAGAGGTGGTATCCGTCAACCAGATCTAGTTCTAGCGTTTATAGAAAGCATATAAATAGAATGCGGATATGTGATAATGGTGTGTGTGGGGTGTAAGCATAATGCGGTGAGGTGTGTGCAAAGGAAATGAAAGAAAGTAAATAGAAAACAAACAAAAGAACATGGAAAGGTGAGGATGGTGTTTAATGTGACAAATAAAAGGGTGGATAGGAGAGATGCAAGATAATGGTTATACAAGGGTTTACAAGTTCACCATACATAAGTGCACATTAGTGGTTGTTGGGCAATGAATGGCATATAGTTAGTTAGGGCCTTGTTCTCTCAATTAAGAGATTTGAAACACTAATCACTCCCCAAAAGGATCATGGAAGAGCAATGTGCCTCTAGTCTCTAGTAAGGGATTCGAAACACTAATCACTCCCCAAAAGGGTCATGGAAGAGCAATGTGCCTCTAGTCCCTACCATTAAGCACATGAACATAAAACCAAAACTTATCCTACCACGATCATGCATAAAACAAGTTTCATCTATTCTTAGGAGCTAAGTGATTACTGTCATACCCGGATTGGTCAACCTTCAAGGTACAACCGAAACCCACAAACACTCAAATCGATCCTAACATGGCATTTCGACCTTCCAAAGACATGCACACACAACTGGGATATTTGATTATAACTACTCCTACAATTAAGTTAATCTACTCCTAATCCCATCCATAAGCACATATCAATTTCCAATCATCCATACACATGCCATTCACAATAAGAGATTATCAATGAATATCAAGAACAAATCAAAACCCAATTCGAATTTAAGAACAATAAATTTTATATAAGCACAAACATATGTTTACAAATATTCCCAAATAGGGATTACACATTAAAGACAACAAGAAATACAAGAGAAGAGTTTAAAGGAGACAACCCTTGAAGATGGCCTTCTCCATGAGCTCCTTGCTTCCTAGCTCGAAATTGGTCCAAGAACTCTCCTTTCTCCTTGCAATCTACTCTCCAATGTGGTGGAGGATGTGTAGAAATGGTTATGGAAAGCCTCCCATGGAGGAAAACCTCCATGGGAGCTTGAGAAGCTTCTCTCTCTCTCTTATGAGATGAAGAAGATGAAGAAGAAGTTGCTGTTGCTCTGTTTTTGTACTAAAGAGAAGAGAGAAAAGAGATATATTTATAGTTAGGAAAGTTTGGGGACGAATTGGGGTGTGAAAGGACCATATTGGCCTTTCCAGCCTTCGAGGCGAGCAGAATGGTCGCCTCGCAAGTCGCCTTGCCTGTTGTGAAGAAATTTCAGCTCCGCGCACTGTTACGGAAATATGCATATCTCCCTCTAGAAAACCTGGAGTTGCAATCCGTAAAAACCACTGGAAAGTAGAATTCTAGGGATTTCCAAATATATAAATAAATCATCGTGGTTCGATCTGAAGAGGGAGATATGCCCTCCGCAAGTTGAGTGTTCTGCACTAAGCTCTCTGCAGCGGTCTGATTTCCAGCCTCGCGCACCGTTACGGAAACGATCATATCTCCCTCTAGAAAATCTGGAATTGTGATCCGTTAAAGCTGCTGGAAAGTAGACTTCCGAGGCTTTCTAAACATAGGTGGTAAGAAACCCAGTTCATTCTGAGGAGGGAGATATGGATCCCGAAATTTGTGTATTCTTCATGGACACTCTACAATTTCAGCCCACAACCCTTTGGAAAACAAAATTGATCTATGCCGTGGTCTTTATGTCGCGTTCTAGCTCAATGATGGATTCACCAAGGACGGCGAGGCCGTGACAACTCTGAATACTTCCAATATATTTTCTTTTTTGCTCATTTTGTTTCCCAACTAATATTTTAAGCTTAAAACCTTGAAATGAGGAATATGTACCTACACAAGGCTCAACAAACACTTATATACAAAAATACGCCCGAAATTGAGAACAAAAGCTAGAAAATTGGGACCTCAATTAGGTACATATATCGTCCGATCAGTTGACACATCTCTGACACGTGTCATATTCTGGGTGGTCCATATTTTCATAGCAGATCTGTAATGCATTACCACGTGCACAACAGGTGCGTGTAACACACGCGCCGTCAACCCAGAATATTACGGTTACCGGATCACTATTTTTCGACTTAAAACTTTATGTTAATTCCATTAATGCACTTACCTATAAAATGTTGGGTCTGAGGTGAAGTGCACTTGCCTCGCAAATGGCGCGTGGCACTATTCATCATCTTCAACTTCAAGAACAAAATTTTGGAATTTTTTTTTTCCCGACCCATACTTTAATCAGTTCATTTTCATTTGTTACTATACCAAATTATGTGATTTTGGTGTCGTTGGAAAGTTTAGGATCTCTAGTTTCTAATGATACCAGATTCGTAACTAATAACAACGAGTTTGACCCTCTACGACTTACTCAAAGTCTCGGTTTTACTGCTCTATGCCTTAAGGTTCATATATAAAAAATTAAGTTTTTCATGGCATATAACTCAAATAAATAAATTCGTACATAAACAAATTTCATATAACATGCCTTATAATGAATTCGAAGTAAGAAAAAAAAATGTATTACATGTTCAATCTCAAAGAAGCAGTAAAACATATGAATAAAGGAATTCATTAATAACAATAAAATAAAAGAGAACTTCATGGCATGTATTTATCAAAAACGTGTGGCAATTAAATCATCAATAACAAGATGATAATATGAATTCGAAAAAATTAT
Source organism: Dipteronia sinensis (assembly GCA_033220585.1). Lineage (NCBI taxonomy): Eukaryota > Viridiplantae > Streptophyta > Magnoliopsida > Sapindales > Sapindaceae > Dipteronia > Dipteronia sinensis. The sequence continues at coordinate 49,104,950 of CM065638.1, read as the reverse complement.
TTTAAGTATAACAAACTGTTTACATTAATAGTAAGACTTAAAAATTTTCAAATTCATGTAACCAATTTTCTTAATAAAGCCACACATAATAAAATTAAGAGCATTGAGAATCAAAAAAAAAAAATAATTCCTTTTACAAACGGAGAACAATTTCAAAAAAGCTCTGATACCAATGTAAATTTAAAATCATTCATCATGAATAATGTAGAAGTAAGTAATTTAAATTACATACCGTACTTCTGTTCTGGATCGTTTATGAATTGTTCTACAGGTTAGGAAAGAATCACCAAATAAAATACTAGAATTCTAACTCAATTCACAATATAAGAAATCTCTACTCTTACTGTGTTTCTCTCTCTGTGTTTTTGTATCTTCACACTGTTTTCACGTTAAAACAACAACATACCAAGAAAACACTCTTACATGCATTAGTTGTTATCTCATAATTAACTGCATGTATTTATATATGTGTAAACTGCTGTTGCAGTTATTTCTACAGATAACTTATAGTTATGTAATATTGGCTATATGCATATGGGCTGGGTTAAGGTTTTGTTGGACTTCCATATACTTGGGCTTGGACCATCTTGGGTGTACCCAACATTTTCCAACAACATTTTTCACGGATTGAATTCTTTGAATTATGCAATAAAGAGGCTCTTCTAGTAGATCTTTCACCAAACATGACACACATGCAAGAACAAAGGCATTGCCACTGAAGTTTTCGCCTAGTGGGGATTGGAGCCTGCTCCGGGAATCCACTTGGAATTGTAGACGTATATTGGTATTTGGATGTAGCTTAAGTGCCATGCCTCTTGCCTGTATAAACACTATATCGAGTTGTTAGTACAAGATCTCCTCAAACCAAGATTGGATTACCTCTGTAATGCTAGAAGGATTCTTAGATGTTTCAAAATGGCAGCAGGGTTAAGAATTAATTTCCACAAATTTGTGTTGTTAAGGTGAGCAAAAGTCAAGGAATGGAGGATGGGTGGGCTAATGTGTTTAAATGCAAGAAACCAACTTTGCCTATCACTTATTTAGGCTTACCCCTTGGATCTAGATTGAATTCGTTGGCTTTTTGGGAGCCTCTCTTAAATCGTATCGAGAGTAGATTAACTCCTTGGAAAAGGAAATTTTTGAATAAAGGGGCCGGCTAGTTCTAATGAAGTCGGTTTTGTCTAGTAACCCTTCTTACTTTATGTCTGTTTTCAAAGTTCCGATTGGGGTGGCAAAAGCCATAGAGAAGTTCCAAAGATCAGTTTTTTTTTGGGAGACAGAATAGAGAAGAGAAAAATTCATGCCGTTGATTAGAACACGATGTGTAAACTAAGCATTTTGGAGGCTTAGGTATAGACAAAATTTTGGATAAAAATAAGAGCTTGCTTGCAAAGTGGGTATGGAGATTTGGTATAGAGGATAAAGCTCTGTGGAGAAAGGTTATATGCGCCAAATATGGGATTTTGGGCACTGACATCTTATGGAATTGGAATTGAAACAGTAATGCCTATCCTTTTGTGAAGGCAATTGCTAGTCTTTTTTAAGGAGAATACGATCTCCAATAGAGTTCTAAATGACGGCTTCCCTTGGATTGTTTTCTCAACAGTCCTTTTGTGGGTTTGTTTTCTCAACATGTGAGGATTCTGGACTCTATTGCTTCCGAAATCCTAGCCATTCATAGAGCAGTATCCTTGTGTGCTGAGTCCCCCAACCTAGCTGATAAGGATATCAAAATTATTAGTGATTCGAAAGTGGTGGTGTCGTGGATTAATTCAGCTAGAGTGGGAAGTCTGAATCATGTGCAACTCATCTATGAAATCCGCAATGCTCTGAATTTCCTTGGCAATTCAAGGGTCTCTTTCAACTCAAGAGCTAGCAACTCATTTGCTGATAGTTTAGCTAAAAAAGGTTCTGCGAGGGAAGGGGATTGTCTGATTTGGGAGGTTCATTGACTTCCGTTTCGCTTTCTCTTCCTCTTTCTGCTTCTCGGTGTTGGCTATGTTGTGTTTCTGCTTTCGGTTTAGTTGGTTTTTGTATTTGTTTTGGTTCGTTTTGTTTCCTCAGGCTGTTCTGTTGTTTGCCTTATGGGTGGTGACGTTGTGTGGTGCGTTGTAGTTTAGGGGGGGGGGGGGGGGGGGGGGGGGGGGGGGGGGGGGCGGGGATGCTCTGTTTTGCACTCTGCCCTCTGTTTTGTTCTGTTTGCTGTTCTGCCTTCTTAGCTGATGAATAAACTTGTTCAAAAAACAATATTATATATGATTAGATTCAAAAATTTAAACTGTAAAGTAATGGCTGAACAATATAGTATTTAAGCTAATTGCTCTAACATATAAATACAAGAAGATGAAATGAATGAAAAAAAATCGGAATTTTCTTTGTAGAAGTGATTTTGTCTTTTCATATGTCATATGAATCAATTCCCACCTCGGGTGTGATTCTCAATTGATATGCTCGAAATTATAAACCCGTTTTTACAATTTGTTTACAAGAAAAGCAAATCACCTTGACATTATTGAATTTAAATTTGAATGTTAGTAAACCAAGTTCGTTATCAGATAATAAACATTCATTTTTTAAAATTAAACAAAATTGTACTCCAAAGACTTGTGGAGTTATAGTGGTCCTAAGAGTCTAGATACATTTAAGTTAAAAAGATTGTTGTAATTATTTATGCATGCGTGAACCAATACATACAACTATAATTAAATATGTTACCTTCCACACATGTAAGCATAAAACATCAAAGGTAGAGCACTTAGAGAGTTTTCCCTTTTTAATAGCTACTCCTTTCCAACTCTCTATAGCTTCCTTCTTCATGCTTAGTGACTTAGTGTAACAAGAACAAGCCCACCTTGAGGGTCGATCTGGCCAAATCTTGATAGTGCGGTTTCCAGCATCGGTCATTAGAGGCCACGACTTGCATTTTTTTTTGAACTGCAAGTTAACTTTATTCTAAGGGCCCAAAAGTCAAAGAGCAAGCAAACAACAAGCCACCAAACGGGTTAAGACACACCCAGACGAACAAACAAAACACAAAGGAAACAACCCGTCCAAAACTGATAAAGCCCCCAAAAACCACAAAACAAAACACAAGGCTAGAACACTAGCCGAACACTACAACAAGCGACCCCAAACAAAGCAGAACCCACCAATGCAAAACTGAAAATGAAAACAAATCACTGTTGATTCACCATTTTCACCTTAACACCCTTCAACTTCGAAATCGCCTTAGCAATGACATCAACCATCCTTACTTCCTTATCATAGAAACCAAATCCCAAAGCTGAACCCAAGTCGATAATCTTAGTAATCTCCTCCTCAAGGATCCAAGACAACTTATACTTAGAGCTCCTTGACTTCATGCCATAACCCTTGGCAGCAAGACAAAAAACCTTATCATTCCTCATCTTTGAATTGTTGAAAACACCTTCATTGCCTTCCCACTCTACAGGTATTGAAAGTAACAACTCCTTGTTATCCTTAAAAGGCATCTCCTCCTTAGAAGACTCAACAGAGCTGTTGTTCCCCATTTCCATATCAAAAAAACAGCCCACACCACAATCATCGACTTAAGCATATATACGCCCATCACCCCCTCCCTTAGCTTCCTTCAAACTCTTGTCACGGCTTGCATTGGTATGCCGTAGAGATCTTGGATAGCTGTGATAGCTCTTGTTCATATATTGATGAAGTTGATGAAGGTCTGGATGAATTAGGAGAATAAATTGCATGCAAAAGAGCATGCCTTGAATGGTTTGGCAATGTAAGATCAGAGTCATTTTTCCCACTTGATATGTGAGCCCAAGATGCTAGAAAGTTGAATGCACTGATGCCATCGAACAAAGCATGGCTACCACCAAATCCATTTGAAATTCCCCCACAAGAGAACATTGTAATCTGCAGACATATTGATCAGTGTAAGGCCTCTCCTGACATTCTGCTTGTAAACCTCATGGTACTAGTGAAATTTATTAAAAGAAATTAATACTAAATTACTACACCTAGCCTCACTATGCATATTGAAACTAATTTTGCTTTCAACAAGAATTTGGAAGGTAATATAAGATGGAAAACGCTTCACCTTTTGAGTAGCAATTGGATAAAATAAAAGCTAAGTTACATTATGAGCTGCATTAAAAATACACACATACACACGAAAACAGATAAAAATAAAGATAAAGATGATAAAAAATAAAATAAAAATTATGAGCTTTACTTGGCTGTCCTCTAGTCTCTCCCTTTCAAGTGTGTCTGGATTTTTTTTTTCCTTTTCGTCCTCACCTGGTGTATAAAACAATTATTCATTCATAAAAGTTGCAGCACCATCAATGGTTATGATGTTTAGTGGGATAATCTATCTTTCTTTTCAGGAGTGTAATATAAGCAATTATGGTGATCGATCCATTTATTAGCCCATCAGTACTTATTTGATCACTTTTAAACTCTTTACTCTTATCTAGTGCAAGCTTACTTCAATCAAGCAAAGCGAGATGTATATAACCCTGTTGATAGCATATATAGGAGATAAGGCCACAAGTGATTGAAAGATAAGGCATGTACCTAGGGTTAGGGTTTTACTATTCATGAAAAAACAGAGATATATGCTGCCACCAACTTAGATGATAAAACAACTGAAAGAAAATCAAGTGAAAAATTCTTGAGTTACACATATACGATCACAAGTCACAAAAGTGCAACTTTCTCTTATGAAATTATTTATTTATGGCAGCAGTAGAATCTGAAAAAGAAAACTGCAATAACACTTTCATAAAGTAAGAGTTAACCAATACATTCATGACCACCAATGACTTACAAATACCAAGACTAATGTTCATATTAATTAGATCAAAGTTTAAATCTGGAAATTAGAATTCAGGTAAAGTAATTAGAAAGAGTATTCAAATCTAGGGTTTTTTTTTTTCAATTTTTTTTTTCACGACGAAAATGAAATCCAAACCTGCACATCAACGAGAGGATTTTCTGATATATGATTGGCTTGAGGTAGCTTAGGAACCAGCTTTTCATAGCAAGGTTTGTATTCATGCAAACAAGCAAGCTCTTCAAGTTTTGAACCAGTCACAGCACTTACGAATATGACTCCTTCATCGCTGCAGTCTATCTCTAGCTTCCCTGTAGTCTCATTGAATTTAAATCTCCCAGCGGCCGGGTACCAAGAAATTAACACCTTTAGAAGAGATCTCTTGGCTCTCTCCACATGGTTTTTAGCTTCACTTTTCAGCTGCTGAGACTTATAGAAGAAGATGGTGTAGAGAATGGCAGGAGATACCCTGTCAAGGCCGTAAAGCTCGACAGTTTTTCTATCGGATTGTTGACATGGTTTCAGAGTTATAGTCTCCTTTAAGGTTAGGTTTATATCCATTTTATGGATTGTAAAAGACAGTGCAGAAATTATGAAAGCTGTCTCAGGTTGATGAACCCGAGATTTATACAAAAAAAATAAAATTAGATATACTGTTTGAGGTCAACTTAAAAAGAAAACCCTAAATTTATCAGGTTAATTAGCCCTACCTAATATAGCTTTTTTGGACGGCTTTGTAGTGGAATGAACTATAAGTATCATAATCGACAAAAGCTCTGAAGCTATTCTATAGGAAACAACATCTGTCCTAGATATTATTATCGGTAGTCATGAAAAGGTTGGTTTAAGATGGATTATGATTTGGCAAACAAATTTGTGATTAAATTTTGTTGTTTTATGGAGAGTTTTGTATTATTCCAAGGCATGAAACAGTGGTTGCTTTTTCCTTTTGTAATGGGTGACGGTAATCTTGTCTGATGATTGGAGAGCCAATGAAAGTGAGATGGCTGCATATGAGGTTTTGAAATCACATCCCAGTAGTATCCTTCTCACCTTTTGCTCATCGCAATAAAAAAATTCCAAGTAACTCTATTTAATTTCCGTAACCTAGCAATTTGCCCAACATTATACCATGAATTAAAATTAAAAGCTCCAAGAAAAATCACTATTCTACTGCTGTCAGTGATATGGAATATGTAAACCAAAGGCAATTAAACAATCACACAAAAACAAATAAAGAATAATATTTACATCTACGGATCACTCCAACACTCAATTTCCATTGTCAAATTGTTGTTTACAATGGTGAAACTCTCTCTCTAATTCTGCTCTCTAAAACCCTAAGATTACAATGGATTAAATACTAAAACACATAGCAAAACCTGTCACTCCTAAATAAAAAAGGATACCATTCATGAATAAAACATGATACTCATAAAATTTTGTTCAGAGGCGCAACATTAATGATTAGACTTCAGAACCCAACAATTAAAAGTCTTCGAGTCAAATCAATACAATGGATTTATTAGTTCACTGTATCATCATATAGCGTGGTGCATCTTAATATCTTATCAATCTATTTAATTTTACGGTAGTGCTAGGTTTTCTAAAAAAATTGTCCAAATTCATTTCAAATGATGTGGTATGTGAATTGTAAACATCACAACATCACAACATGTAAACAATGATGTTTACAATTCACATGCCACTTCACTTGGGAATGAATTTGGCAATTTTTTTTGAAAAGTCTATCATTACTCCTAGTTTTAATACGTAGCATTAGAGAAAAAAAATATTGAGTTTTAAAATATGGGCCAAAGTTTGTTTAATTTAACTTTCAAATCAAAATTTTGTTTCACACCAAATTTTTAAATACAAAACATTCGTTATCTTTGGCTCTTAAAAATGTGAATATATAATTATATGGTATACATCATATGTTTGTGTCTTTCCTTGGCTGACAATTGTTGCAGAAAACATGCATATATGGTCTCTTATCATATTCATGTCCTTACAATGCTTATGCTTTAGCATAGTTCCATGCATTTTATCTGTTGATTATATATATATATATATATATATATATATATATACATATATATAATAATGTTGATGGGATCTTTCTCTTTCTCATGATTCCACCTCCATTATTTTATGCTTTAAGTTTTGTACAGATTTGATAACAAAAATAAAACTCAGTGTGCAAATTGTTGTAAAAGATCAATGGAAAGTTGACTCATTTTTGGGGACCAATATCAAGTGATAGATATTCGAATAGCACGAAAGAGTGTAATAGCAGATTTTAACTTTTAAGCTGAACTTTGCATGCAAGAGAACAAAGTTTTTGCTTCATTTTGTTAGTTTCTGATAAGTGTACATGTTTATATTGTTGCCTTGTTGGAGTTCTCTTTGATTTCAATTCAATAAATTGGTTAAATGACCCTGATAGTGTACATGTTTATAAGTTATCTGTAGAAATAACTGCAAGAGCAGTTTACACATATATAAATACATGCATTTAATTATGAGATAACAACTAATGCATGTAAGAGTGTTTTCTGGGTATATTGTACATGTTTATTGTTGCTCTTCCCATGACAGATCCAGTTATTGCTCATTTGGATCCCTTGATAGATCCTCCCATGGTAGAGCCACATTTGCACACTCTTGGGGGTGAAGTTAGCTCTGACACTGATAGTGAAGGCACCCAATCAGACTTCAGTCATCCTACAACTTTAGACATCATAAGTATTCAAGGTGAAGTCTCCAGGGCAGATCAGTTGGATGATTCAGGTTGGAAAGAGGTTACCGCTAAAAAAGGTAAGAAAAATAAAACTCGGGTTACCTGTGTTGTTTCGCCCAAAACTAGGGCTGCTAAAAATAAATTGATACATAAATGATTGTCCTTTATTGGAACTGTAGAGGTATTGCAAACAGTGATACCTAACGTACTTTAAAAGATTTTTGTTCTCGTCATAGACCGAATTTTGTTTACATTGCTGAACCGTTGTGTGCTTTTGATTCAATTTCTCCTTCTTTTTGGTGCTCTATGGGATTACACTTTATTGGTTCTAATGCTAGAGGTACTCCTAGTATGTGGATTTTTGGGTCTACTGCTTTTCAAGATGCTACTATTGTTCTGTCTCACTCTCAATATGTTACTGTTTCTGCTAATTTTTGTGGGATTGTCCATCGGATCTCCTTTATTTATGCTAGTGTGAACTACATCACCTGTAGATCTCTTTGGAGCTCTCTTATGGACATTGCTGGTTCAGATGTTCCGTGGCTTGTGCTTGGGGATTTCAATTCAGTTCTAGGCGCTCACGATACTACTGGTAACGTTTCTACTATCTCCTGTGATGATTTTCGTGCTGCTTTAACGGTCTGTGATCTTGTTGACATTGAAATAAAAGGATTTTTTCATACTCGGATAAGCTGTGGTAGGCATGGTATGGTTCTTTCTCGATTAGACAGAGCTGTATGTTCCCATTCTTTTTTGGCTGCTTGGTCACATATAGCCTGTGTTATCTTGCCTAGATCTCATTTAGATCATCACCCTTTATTGATTTCTTATTCTGCGGGTGTTTCGTCGAGTCCACGACCTTTCAGGTTTCAAGGTATGTGGGTTTCTCATCCCTCATTCCTTAATTTGGTTAGATCGGTTTGGTCATTCTCTATTGCTAGGAGTGGTTCTGGGATTGTTGTTCAGAAGTTGAAGTTGCTGAAAAAGGCCTTAAGGAGATGGAATTGGGAGGTGTTTGGGGATATTGCCTTGAATGTCTCTAATGCTAATGAGAAAGTGATGCTTATTCAGGGCATGATTGGTTCTGAAGGTTTTTTAGATGATCTTTTTCGTCTTGAGACTTCCACTCTTGCAGATTTGGATAGTGTTCTAAAACAACATGAGATTTTTCTGAAAGAGAAAAGTAGAGTCAGGTGGCTTGCTGAGGGTGATCGAAACTCGAAATTTTTTCATTCACTACTGAAGCGTAGAGGGGGAAATAAGGCCCTTTCCTCTATTCAAATTGGTGAGAATATTTCTTATGATCCTACTGAAATTGGTGAGCACGTCTCCTCTTTTTATCAGCATCTCTTTTCGGATCCTGGCATCGATAATTTAGACTTCTCTTTAATTTGAGAGCATGTGCCTTCTTTGGTTGCTGTCGATGATAATGCTTCGATTCTCCAGGTTCCCTCATTTGATGAAGTGAGGAGTACGATTTTTGCCATGGATCCTCTGAGTGCTCCTGGTCCTGATGGTTTCTTAGGCAGTTTTTATTCTCATTGTTGGGAAATTGTGGGGCATGATGTGGTTTTAGCTGTGCAGGTTTTTTTTCACACTGGTCGAGTTTTTCCGGGTCTGAATTCTAATTTCCTGGTCCTTATTCCGAAGACTCGAATGCTATCTTGGTTGATCAGTTTCGCCCGATTGCTCTTGGTAATTTCCTGTTTAAAGTTATCACTAAGATTATTGCGGACCGCTTGGCCAAAATTTGGTCCCACATTATCTCTCCAAATCAATTTGGTTTAATGTGTTGAATAATGGTAGTCACAGTGGGCATCTGGCTTTAAAAATAGACATCCGTAAGGCTTTTAATTCCATTAGTTGGCCTTTTCTCTTCAAAGTCCTTCGGTGTTTTGGCTTCTCTGAGAGTTTTATTGGTTGGGTGGCGGCTATTTTTGATTCTGCTAGGATCTCAGTTCTTATTAATGGTTCCTCTTATGGATATTTCCCCTGTTCGCGTGGTGTGCGGCAAGGTGTTCCTCTGTCCCCCCTTCTCTTTTGTTTGGGGGAAGTTTTTTTGAGCAGATACCTCATGATGAGAGCGTCGTTGTACTCTCGTCAAAATATATTTATAAGTTCAACCTCACGGGTGCTAGTGACTAATAACTAGTATAGCAGCAAGTAAGGGGATCGTCCAAAGGGAGGTGGTATCCGTCAACCGTCTCAAGTTCTACTGTTTGTTGAAAGCATGTAAATAGAATACGGATGTGGTGAGAATGGTGTGTGTGAAATGTATGCGTATTGCGGTGTAGTGTGTGAAAGGGAAATGAGAAGAATGCAAATAAAATAAATGGAATATGAAAGGGTGAGAATGGTGTTTAAAGAGATAAATAATAAAAGGGTGGATTGGAGAGATGCATGAAAATGATCACACAAGGGGCAACAAATTCACCATACATAAGTTCACAATAGTGGTTGTTAGGCAATGAATGACATCTAATTAGTTAGGGGCTCGTTCTCACGATTAAGGGATTCCGAACCAAATCATCTATTATTACGAATCATTCGTTGATTAAGGAATACCGAAATCCAATCATCACTCCCCAAAGGTCATGGATAGAGCGACCGTGTCTTAAGGTCAAAGACCCATTAAGCTCATGAACGTAGAGCCAACATAAGCATTAAGCACTTCTAATTCAAGTTAAGGGCTTGTTCTCTCTATTAAGAGACTCATAAACACGAATCACTCCCCAAAGGTCATGGATAAAGCAATTGTGCTTGGTGTCTCAACTAAGGGATTGAAGACACAAATCACTCCCCAAAGGTCATGGATGGAGCAATTGTCCCTCTAGTCCCTACCATTAAGCATATGAACATATAGTCAAAACCTATTCTAGCACGGTCATGCATAAAACAAGTTTCATCTATTCTTCAGAGCTAAGTGATTCCGATCATACCCGGATTGGTCCTCCTAGGCACAACCGAAACCCACAAACACTCAAATCCATCCATACAATGTATTTTGACATTCCAAGGACATATACACACAAATGGGATATTTAATTACAACTACTCCTATAATTAAATTAATCTACTCCTAATCCCATCCATAAGCACATATCAATTTCCAATCTCCACACACATGCATTTCAAGATAAGAGATTACTCAATAATATCAAGAATAAATCACAACTCAAATGAATATAAAACAACAATACATAAATTGAGCACTAATGTAAGTTTACAATATTACCCAAATGGGAGTTACACATAAGAAAAACAAGAAATACAAGAGATTGAGTTAATAAATACAACCCTTGAAGAATCCCTCTAAGAGCCCCATCCATTGCTTGCCCGAAATTGGTCCAAGAACAACTCCTAATCTCTGCAATCTACTCTCAAATGTGGTGGGTGATGGTTAGAAATGGAAATGGGAAGCTTTCCATGGAGGAAAACCTCCATGGAAGCTTGAAAGCTTCTCTCTCTCTTAGGAAATGAAGAAGATGAAGTTTGCAGCTGCTGTCTGGTCTGAAGAGAAGAGAGGAAAAATATGTATTTATAGTAAGGGAAAGATGGGGGACGGATTGGGGTGCGAAAAGACACATTTGCCCCTCAAAATCGTCGTGCCGCAGGTCTTGGATCAGGTGTGTCGTGGTCATGCAAGACGGCATACCACGCGACAGCAATTTTCGCGGTTTAAGTGTCGCTATCTATCAAGACGGCATCGCGGACGCGACAGTGTTTCCAGTCTCGCGCACCGTTACGAAAACATGCATATCTCCCTCTAGAAAACTCGTAATTTCGATCCGTAAAAACCGCTGGAAATTAGACTTCTGGAGCTTTCCAAATATATAAATAACTCATATTGATTCTATTTGAGAAGAGAGATATGGCCCCCGAAAGTTGAGTGTTCTGCATGGGTATTTTACACTTTCAGCCCATCAACTTTTGGAAAACAGAGTTGACCTGTGCCGCGGTCTCTATGTCGTGTTCTAGCTCAACGGAGGATCCACCATGGAACAATGGTTTGCTTACCGTGGTTGACAATGAATCACGCCGCGGTTTCGGTCGACGGCGAGGCCACGACAACTCTGAATACTTTCCAATCTTGACTTTTTAGCTCATTTTGGCTTCCCAAACTTGACTTTAAGCTCAAAACCTTGAAATAGGGAATATGTACCTACACAAGGCTCAACAAACACTTATATACAAAAATACGCTCGAAAACGAGAACAAACGATAGGAAATGGGGACCTCAAATAGGTACATAAATCGTCCGATCAAATACCCCCAAACCTATCTTTTGCTAGTCCTCGAGCAAAACTAAAAGCGAAAACAAACAAACAAAACATATAACAATAAAAATATGTAAAACTAAGCTAGCCACTTTCGTAGGGAACACGATGGCACTTAGCATGTGCCACAAGCCATTTCAACTACTAGGCGATCCCTAGATAGAGAAGTTTTGTCTTCTGAGGGTTTACAGCTACGACACCCACAAACGTTTACTCTGCAAGAAAATGGTTGAGATGCAATCCACACATACCAAGCAAAGACAACACGTGCATGCTAGAATCTCAAATATACCAATTAATAACAATGTATCACGCAATGCAAGTATGCCAATTCTTAGGATGTTTTCGGTTTACAAGACAACTACCTCGAATGCTCAAGATAAAATTCGCCTCGACTCTAATCCTCACCGGATTTCAGTCATATATTTTCATTCATAATCCTAGGCGCACTCTCTAGCAAACATATGCGAATGTGTTTATGTATGGAAATCTAATATAATCCCATATGAGTATTTTCAAACAACGCACATTTTCTGAAAATGGATCTCATGAAGGAATTGAAATGCTATGAACGTGGAAAGAGCATGCATCGACTCACATTCCCAAGATAGACTTTCTAAGAGATCAAATAGGCTTTCCCTCACTGTATTTATGGCCAAAGTGATTTTGGTGGTGTATGGGATGGAGGATATGGTAGGAGTGGAAAGGATAAAGTTACAAATCATGTCAAGGTGATTACACATTACATTTACATTAATTTGAGCTCTTTTACACTTTGAGATCATAATTTAAGCGTCTAGGCTATAAACTTTACATTGCACCATTGTGTTACATTTGTACCCATATTTTTGAGTAACTTTACATTTGAAGAATTTAAGGCTTAAGTGTTTATAATTCACACTATTTCTTTTTAAAGCCTTTGCCTTTGCACAATTTACATATATTTGCCTAAGTACACGCTTTACACATTTTAGAGCTAGCTTCCCCTAAGCTATACACCTTAACATGATCAATAACTAGTGTATGTGAAGTGTTTGGGTTAAGTATTTGGTGGAGGTTTAGTGTTTGGCCTCATATTTTTCCAATGAAAGCACACATCAAGCGACAAGTGTTTAGGCTATTTAGTAGTTACGCACACACTCAAGCCAAAATCATTTCTAAAAGATCCATCTACCAAGGGAATACAAATATCAAACAAGCAATCTACATGATGATGTTCAATAGCAATCAATGAAAATATTTGGTGTATAATGAGATCACTAAAAATTAAGTACAAATTCGAAGAGTGTTTAAGAGTAGAAAAAAAATATACCCTCAGATTTTCGCAATTTAGGCTTATTGTAACTCACAGGTAGTCTCCACTATTTTCCTAAGCTAAACAAGAATAGATGTCTCATCCACCTCAACATCAAAAGATTGGTACTGTACAAGCATATTTAAAGCGATGCACGGAGCTAAAAGCATGCATGATATGTCTCTATCGGCACGCGAAGAAAACAACTCAACAAAAATGGACTCTATTTCCAAAAAAAAAAATTTTAAATTGACATATTTGAGCAGAGATTTGAAAATTTTCTAAACGTAACAAAAACACATATAAACAACGGGAATATCCACACCCCCAAACCTAAACTCAACATTGTCCTCAATGTTGCTCAACTCATAAATTATGGACAATGCTTAGCAAGATTTGGAGATAAGAACACAACATCACAAACACAACAAACATTGCATTTTAAACATTTAAGCACAAGGGCAATTTCTGCCCAAATCGACAACTACTCCACAAGACCTCAAAATTAAGTAGAGGAATTACCTCTTGTGTCCGCGACCAACACGTCTGTTGTGGCGCTACCGTTTCACTTGATGGAATTGTTGCGGTGCGATAAGCGCACACTTACTGTTCTCATGAGCTGTGCGGTCCATCCAACCTGAAAATTTCCGTTCCTTGCACAAGCACAACTCAAAAACATCAAATGCATATGATATAAATAAAAAGAAAAATAATAAAGAAAAATCCTACCCGCATACATATATATCCGCAAAAGCAATTGTTAAAGGAAATTTTGCTCGAGATGAGAAATCTCAGTTAACACCCTCGAGACCACTACCACGTAGGTGGTCGCCAAGATTGATTGTATGTGTAGCGATGATTTATAAAATGACAAGGAATGGTGATACCATTCACCCAAAAGAAAGTAAGAATCTTTTTATTGAACGTGCATGGTATACAAATACAAGTTTCTTTATTTTTGCTCTCAACTCTCTCTAGGGCGTGGTTGAGTATTTGTCATATGCCTGTCGAATAGTAGTCTCCTCTTTTCCCTTTTCTTTCTTTCTATTTATACATAGTTTTGTAGGTTAAACAAACTGATTCTTCCATTGATTTTCTCAGTCTCTCCCCTCCTTATCGGGCGGGATTTCTCGCTTTAATGTCATTGATTTTGAGTTAACAGCCGAATTGAGAATATCGTGGTGGAGATCAGTTTGTTTCCTCTTTGGATTCTATTACTTGTTCTGCATATAGGTAACATTTCCAGATATGATCCAGTGTATCTTCGTATCTTTTCAGCATGATCCTCTATAGAGGTTGTTGAATATGGCATAGTGTGGTGAATCAATTAGTGAGGTTGATCAATGTTCTGACCTTGATATATGAGAAGTTTCATCCAGCTTGGAGATAGACCTGGCTTCCTTTGACCTTTTCGAAGATAGGTGTGGCCTCCCCTGACCTTTCGAAGCTAGGAGTGGCTTCCCCTGACCTTTCGAAGCTAGGTGCGGCCTTCTAGGGACATTCTTCTGTGTCAGCGAGGTATAAGCGAGTCTCTGGAGTATTTGTGAGGTGACCTCGACTTCGGGGAGCTTCTAGTTTTGGTGATGCGGGCTAGATCTGATCGTTCCGGGCTCTATCCTGGATGTTTCCGGAGCCCGTCCTTGTTCCTGGGGAGGTGTCGTAGTTCGGTTATGGATAGAAAGGTCTCCTGGTGGAGACTCTCGGGTATGGAACCAGGTCTGGGAGGTGGAAAATTTTCCTTTGGTCCTTAGCCAATTTTGGCTATTAACAGAAGTCCCTTCTGACTTGAACACCAGACGTCAAGCTTGGGGTTGAGGTCAGATTTTTACTTTATTAGGGAAATCTTCCTCTTTTTACCGTTACCGAAATATTGGGGAAATTTCTTCATTTGAGTGACGTGATGCGAACCGACTAATTTATATCCAAATTAATATGATTGCGTTACGGCAGTCCCCGAGATTTTTTACCGTTACCAGAATCTTGGGGAGATCTTCCTCTTAACTACGTAAGTGATGTGGCGTGAGATGATTAGTCTGCTTCTGAGTTTAATCCGGTTACGTTACTGTAGTCCCTGAGATTTTTTCCCGTTACCAAATGAGTATCTCGGTAGCTCGTGCTGTTGCCCTCCTGCCTATGTATATATCTATTTTTCTCCTCGTCTTCCTCACATCCCTCGAACTAAAATTTTTTGCTGAGAAATATTTTCATAGCCTTTCCTCCAAGCTTGCTTTTTTCTTCATTCTTCATCCTTTTTGGCTTTTACTATGTTGAAAACCAGTCGCGACTCAGCTGATTCCATAATCGACGGCGAGGAGGTCGTCAGTTTTACTCTGGGGAAGCGCGCTAGGAGGAGTTTTGATGGCGACGATTCCCCGCCCACCTTGCAACGTCGGCGGTCAAGTAGGAATGTATCCATTGAGACTTGGTTCTCTAACCATCCTGACCATCCTGACCATCCTTTGGATATCGTCGACGAAGATTCTGACAAAGAAGCAGACGGTGGCGCCGCGGGGGAGCATCGGGTCTCGGCTCCTGGTCCCCTTGTGGAGAGGCTCCCTCCTTATGATTTCCGAGTTGTCCCAGATTCCATCGTTGACCCGGTCTCGATTGACCGCTTGAGGTCAAAGTTTGGCATCCCCGACAGCGTATCCATCTCGGTGCCTCCCAAAAATTACGAGTTCTTCAACCCCCCTAAAGGCGTGCTTCTGATTCATATGGCCGCTCTTGAGAACGGGGTCAGGCTTCCCCTTCATCCGACTCTTCAGTGGGCCCTTAATGCCATCCAGCTCGCTCCCCTCCAGTTGACGCCTGGCTTCTGGAGGCATCTGATTGGTTTCCTTGTACTATGTAGGGAACAATGTCAGATGAGTAAGGTGACGAGGGAGCCGGGTGCAGAGGAGCTGGCCTATCTATTCCAGATTGGGAGCCTGTCTGGCGCTCCTCGAGGCCAGTTCTATGCCAAGGCCAAGAACAAGCTCAACTTCATCATTCCTAGTGCTTCGAAGAAGGACCCCGCTTGGAAAGAAGAATGGATCCTTGTGGGGGATGACTAGGGGAGCTTGATTTTCATGGGAGGGCATGAATTCGAGATTCCCACGGCTTTCAGTGACAAGCCCTCATGGGACCGGGACTCCCTGCCTTCTGAGTCCGAAGCCGTTTTAAAGGCTATTCTAGCCCGGAATTATTTGAATCTGAAGTTCCCTACTGCTGAAGCCTTTGATCCTCTTAGGGTGAACAAATATTTGCGGATCTCAAACGCTATTCCTCGTAAGTGTCATTGAGTTGCTTCGCCTTATTACTCAGCTTGGTTCTAACATTTTCTTTTTTAATCAGCTTATTCACAATTTTTGTCGTGGAACCGGCCACCCGCCACGTCTCACGCTCTCCTCAAGGTGGAGTTTCTCTTCCCTCCTCTGGGGTCGAACCTGCTCTGGCTTCATCTATCTCTTCGGCTGGGTCTAAGATGGCCACTCTTGCTTCGCGGGCTTTTCGGGCTTTGGGTAAAGCTCCCCAGGTGGTTGGTTCGGCTGCTTCTATCCCTTCGGCCGTGGTCGCTAAAGTTGCTACCCCCTTGACTCAAACTCTTGATTCCGCTGCGCTTCCAACAACCAAAGCTTCAGAGGTTTCTGGAAAAGGTGTCGCGAGGGGTCCTTCCAGCCATTTCCGACCTCAGTCGAGCTCGGCCGGGCGGGATGAAGTC
Organism: Dipteronia sinensis; assembly: GCA_033220585.1. NCBI lineage: Eukaryota > Viridiplantae > Streptophyta > Magnoliopsida > Sapindales > Sapindaceae > Dipteronia > Dipteronia sinensis. The sequence goes on along the minus strand of CM065638.1, from coordinate 49,088,117 downwards.
GTGGAGCAATTTATAGCGTCTTTTCCGGGTGGTGGGATCTCCAAGATGGCTTCCATCCCTGTGGACGTCCTTATTACCAAGGGGTCTGCTATTTTAGCTGAGGTAATCGTATTTCCTTCGTGCTACTCTTGTTAATTCTTTCAGTTTCTAACTCGGGTTCTGTATTTTGTAGGCCTTCAAGTTTAATGTTGCGATGGGCCAGCAGGTAGCCCTCCTCCGCGACCGAGCTGCGAAAGCCGACGCCGAAGCTGAGAAAGCCTGGGAATTGCTCAAGCAGGCTCAGTCTTTAGTGGAAGATGTGACTTCCAGCCAGGGAAAAATCGAGGTCGAGATGGCTGAGCTTCGCTGCGATCATGAGAGGATGAAGCAATCTTATGATCATGAGCGTCTTCAATCTCTCCGGCGGGCTAGGCAGCGGGATTCCTGGAGATCTGAGGCTAAGAAGTTGGACCTCGAGAACAAGTCTCTGATTACTCAGGTGACCAAGCTGCAAGCTGAAGCGGAGACCTCCTTCAGCGACGGATATTTCTATGCTTCCTATCAGGCCGCGAAAGCTCTTCCTCCTCCCTTTGATTTGTCATCTATTACGGGCTGGGATAGACAAGAAATAATGCTCAAGGCTGCAGAGCTATCTCGCCCTGAAGGCGACAAGGTGGTCCCTTCGAGCCAAGCAGGAGTTGGGAAACTGCCCTCTCAGACAGATCCTCTATTCCCTCTTCCTACCTTTACCACCTCAGGTCCTGGGGAGTCTTCTAGTAAAGTGATGTCCTCTCGATCCGAGGAGGACCAGTCAGAAGCTGGTGAAGAGGTTAGGAGCCTGTCTGGGGATCCCCCTTTAACAGAGATGGAGGTCGACAGGAGCCAGACGGGGTCCATGGCTGCCCTTCTTGACGCGGCTATCCCGCCTAAGGTTATGGACGTGATTAATGAGGTTTTGGAGGAAGATCCTGCTGATCAACCGATGGAGCCTCTAAATGGAGGAGCGGTCGGCGAGGATAACCAAGATGGACAACTATCTGTAGAGGGGATTGATGGCGAAGATCAGCAAGAAGGAGGATGGCCAGCGGAGGGGAGCCAAGAGAGTTCCTAAAGCTAGAAGCAGTTCATCATGACTTGTTTTTGATTGTCTGGAAAAGGGGGTGGGCACCCTGTTTTGCCCTTATTAGCTTTTTTTTATAGCCCGAGCTCGGGGCTTGGGCTCTCCGTTTGGTGGATGTAGCCTTATCGGGGGATAGGCTCCTTTTGTCCTTAAATGAAAAGTCGAATCGCTTTTGAGAATTCTTGTTTTATTTCTGGTCTTGAATAGGATCCAGAGTAGCATCTGTAGCAACAATTAAGATTCGTGTAGGGAATTATGATGATTTTGATCCTGCACACGAAAGCAAACATTATATATATATATATATTTTATGGGGCGATAGACCAACCAAGACATCAGGAGGGCTACTTAGCTATTTCCTGGTCTTTGAGATCTGGAGGGCAACTATGCTCTTACACTCAGACCCTTCTTGGGGGTGGTAGTCCGACCAAGGCATCATGAGGGCTACTGAGCTATTTTCTGGTCTCGAGATCTGGAGGGCAACTATGCTCTTACACTCAGATCCTTCTTGGGGGTGGTAGCCCGACCAAGGCATCAGGAGGGCTATCGAGCTATTTTCTGGTCTCGGGATCTGGAGGGCAACTATGCTCTTACACTCAGATCCTTCTTGTGGGTGGTAGCCCGACCAAGGCATCAGAAGGACTATTGAGCTATTTCCTGGTCTCGAGATCTGGAGGGCAACTATGCTCTTACACTCAGGTCCTTCTTGGGGATGGTAGCCCGACCAAGGCATCAGGAGGGCTATCGAGCTATTTCCTAGTCTCGAGATCTGGAGGGCAATTATGCTCTTACACTCAGATCCTTCTTGGGGGTGATAGCGTGACCAAGGCATCAGGAGGGCTATCGAGCTATTTCCTGGTCTTGAGATCTGAAGGGTAACTATGCTCTTACACTCAAGTCCTTCTTGGGGGTGGTAGCCCGACCAAGGCATCAGGAGGGCTATCGAGCTATTTCCTGGTCTCGAGATGTTTATGTTGAATTTCCCTTACAAGGGTATAGTCACTAATGTTGAACATAGTTGGAGACAAAGATCGAAGAGAAAAGGAAAATGACTTTATTGATGATCGAGATGTAGTACATCTTTATTAGGGTCTGTAATGAAAACTAAGTGGGGGTAGTCTGCTTGAGAACTCCTTTCAAGGGTAGAATTTCCTCAAATGATCTGCATTCCAAGTGTGGTCGATGGATTGTCCGTCCATGTCTTCGAGTTTATAAGCTCCATTGCGAACAACTAGCTTTATCAAATATGGCCTTTCCCAATTGGGACTTAAGACTCCATCCGACCTTTTCCGAGTGTTCAGTGTCATTTTCCTAAGTACCAGGTCCCCTACTTTGAATTCTCGGGCTCTAACCTTTTGGTTGAAGTATTTAGCGATCTTGCTCTGGTAGATCACTACTTTATCTGCTACCCGGTCTTGTTTTTCTTCTAAGAGGTCTAGATTAGCCCGGAGCTTGACTTCATTACTTTCGGGCTCAAAGTGTTGTACCCTGAACGAGGTTAATTTATGCTTGATGGGGAGGACTGCTTCAACCCCAAAAGCCAGGGAGTAAGGTGTCTCCCCGGTAGCTATTCTCTTTGTAGTCCGGTATGCCTAGAGGACTTCTGGTAGCTCTTCGGCCCATGTACCTTTCTTCTGCTGTAGCTTCTTTTTAAGAAGTTTCTTGATAGTCTTGTTGGTGGATTCTACCAGTCCGTTAGTCTAGGGATGAGCCACTTAAGTGAGCCTGAGGTCGATCCCCAATCCCTTGCAAAAGTCCTTGAACCGGACGTTGTCGAATTGCTTCCCTAGGTCGGCTATAATGATGAGAGGGGTCCCGAATCTGCACACCACGTTAGTCTTGATGAACTTGGTTGTATTCTTTTCTGATATTCAAGAAAGAGGTCTTGCCTTGACCCATCTTGTGAAGTAGTCGATAGCCACGATAGCATGTTTCATCTATCCGGGAGCGGTAGGAAATGGCCCAATTAGGTCAATTCCCCACATGGCAAATGGGTAAGGTGAACTGAGGGATGACAGTCGCTCGGGTGGCTGGTGGTTCAAGTTTGAAGTTCTTTAACAAGGTTCACAAGATTGCACAAAACTCTTTGCGTCTTGGTGGATGGTCGGCCAATAGTACCCCATACGAAGCACCTGATAGGCTAGAGCTTCCCCACCTATGTGGTTCCCACAGTCCCCAGAGTGGACCTCTCTCAATGCCCACTTAGCATCATCAGGATGCAAGCACATAAGTAAGGGGAGGGATTTGCCCCTCCTGTAGAGGTACCCGTCCACCATACAGTATCAGACTGAGAGTCTCTTGATTCTTCGGGCTAGGTCAGGCCCTTCGGGAAGCTCTCCTTCAAGGAGGTAGGCGACAATTGGGTCCATCTAGCAAGGCAGGCGATCCAGGGAACAAATTTCTCCATTTGTGGCTATGCTTGGTTGGGTGATTACTTGGAGGGGAATTCCCCATGGTAGGGATTAGCCTCCGTTCGCCGCTATTTTAGCTAGAACATCTGAGCGATGGTTTTGGTGTCGAGGCACCTGATCGATCTTGAGTCCCTTAAATTTGCTTTTTAGCAGCCGAGCTAGATTTAGGTAGGCAGCCATATTATCTCCCTTTGCCTGGTAGACCCCAGTCACCTGGTTTACAACAAGCAATGAATCGCTTTTGATTTGCAGGTCGTCGGCCTTTAGTTCAATGGCTACCTTCATCCCGGCTAGGAGGGCTTCATATTCTGCTTCGTTGTTGGTAGCTTTAAACTCAAATTTGAAACAGTGACAGAATTCGGTCCCCTCCGGATCTATTAAAACTATGCCAATTCCTCCCCTGGCTTGCCCGGATGCTCCATCTGTAAAGAGGGTCCATGGCTTGCAGCCTTCCGGCCAATTGTCGGCCTCAGATATCTTCTCAGGGACCTCATTTGATACTGAGGGATCATCTGGATCTGGGATCACTGAGAATTCCACCACGAAGTCGGCCAAAGCCTGTGCCTTAATCGTAGTCCGGGGCTTATACTTTAGGTCGAACTGAGTGAGCTCTAACGCCCATAAGACTAGCCTTCCAGACACGTCTGGACTTTGCAAGAATTGGTGGAGGGGTTGGTCTGTCACCACTGCTATTGTGTGAGCTTGAAAATATGGACGGAGTTTCCTCGCTGAGATCACCAGAGCATAAGCGAGCTTTTCCAAGAGAATGTAATTCTTTTCTGATTTGGTCAAAGCATGTATCACATAGTATATGGGTCTTTGAAAACAGTCGCTACAATTCTTGGCCAAAGCCCCGCTTACTGCAGTTTCTGACACGGCCAGGTAGATCTGCAACTCATCTCCAAGAACCGGCTTGACTAACAATTGGGGGCTTGTTAGGTATTCTTTCAAAGCTTGAAAAGCCTGTTCGCTCTCCTGGCTCCATTTCATGTTTTTCCCTTGTTTGATGGCCTTGATGAAAGGGAGACATTTATTGGTAGAGCGAGAGATAAACTTGTTGAGTGCCGCCACCCGTCTAGTCAGAATCTGTACTTGCTTGAGTGAGGTTGGGGATTCTAGGTCCAAGATAGCTTTGATTTTTTCTGGGTTGGCTTCTATACCTCTCTCATGAACCATGAAGCCCAGAAACTTCCTTGCCGTTACCCCAAAGGCACATTTGGAGGGGTTCAAACACATATGGTTTTCCCTCAGTATGTGGAGGGTTTTACGAAGGTCTTCCTGATGTTCTTTTGCTGTCGGGGATTTCGTGATCATGTCGTCGATGTACACTTCCATCGTCCTTCTTTTCTCGGGCTTGAACAGTTTGTTAACCAGCCGCTGGTATGTGGCCCCCGCATTCTTCAAACCAAACGGCATCACCTTGTAGCAGTATAAACCCTGCCCAGTAATGAAACTGGTCTTATCTTGGTCAGCCGGGTGCATTTTAATTTGGTTGTATCCTGAGAATGCATCCATAAAACTTAAAAGTTTATTTCCAGCTGTGAAGTTAACCTAGCTGGTCGTCTTTGGTAAAGGAAAACTGTCTTTCGGACAAGCCCGGTTGAGGTCGGTGTAATCGACACACATATGCCACTTCCCATTCGCCTTCGTAACCATGACCACGTTGGCGATCCATTCGGGGTAACGTACTTCTCTGATGAACCCTGCTTTGATCAATTTATCAACCTCTTCCTACACCGCAGCGTTCCTATCAGCATTGAAGTGACGCCTCTTCTACTTGAAGGGCTTGACTATTGGATCTACTGCTAGTCAGTGGGCGGCCAATGATGCCGGGATTCCAGGCATTTCATCATGGTTCCAGGTGAAGAAGTCGCTGAACTCCTTGAGAAGGTCAATCAGTCCTCTTTTTACTTCTGGATCAAGGGTGGCTCCGACCTTGACGACCTTGGAGGGATCATCATTCCTGATAGGTATCTCTTCTGGTTTATCTACGGGCTGTCCGCTGGCCCATTCCTTACTCCGTTCTTCCTCGTAGGGCATAATAGGTTCGCTCTCCGGATGCCTAGGATGTTCTGCGGGCTCATTCTCCTTCTGGATTATCTGGGATGTATCCATGTCCTCCTGGATTAATGTCACCTATACACACTATTTCGCTAGGGCTGTAGGATTGGCAGATACTGCGTAGCATTTCCCGGCTGCCTGTAGGTCTCCACGTACCTCTCCTACTTTGGTTCCAACTAGGAATTTCAGGACGTTGTGGTATATGGACAAGACTCCCTTCAAGGAAGACAGGAAAGGTCTCCCTAGGATGACGTTGTAGGCCGATGGGGTGTCCACCACAACAAAGTCGGTCATAACATTCTGTTGAAGAGGGGCGATTCCGATGATTACTGGGAGGATCATTGACCCCACTAGTATGATCGAATCTCCAGTGAAACCGTAAAGCGGAGTGGTACAGCTGTTGTAACAACGTTACTTCAGGTTTAATTTTTCCAGGGTATCCTTAAAGAGGATATCTACACTGCTACCTGTATCCACGAGCACGCGATGGACCAGACAGTTGGCGATCTGTATTGTGATTACCATAGGATCATCATGAGGTTGCACAGTGTTAAAGATATCTACTTCAGTGAATACGATCTGCGCTGACTGGGAGGGCTCTGTCGAGCTCTGGCTGACTTCGAAGATCCCCCGGCTTTCTCCGATGCGGGGAACCTTTCTTGCAGTGGTTTTTCCTGGAGTTATTGGAAACGCCAGCCAGTGTAGGACCTCCGCTGATAGTGTGTATCACCTGGATCTGTTGCATTAAGTCAGCCTGCTCCCCTTTTCTCTTTTCTGCGTCTTCACGGATTTCAGCTTGTACCTCCCTTCCAGTCTTGATGTTATCTCTGACCTGTTGTAAAAACTCAATCAGGCATCCTCCCCTTATCAGGGCTTCAATCTAGTTGCGCAAATTATAGCACTCTGAGGTGTTGTAGCCCACGTCTTCGTGGAAGTCGCAGTACTTGTACCGGTTTCTCCTGTCAGCTGGGGCCTTCATGGGAGCGGACTTTTGGAGCAACCCTTTATCTCGTATGGCAAGGTAGAATGTTTCCCTGGAAGCATTCAAAGGGGTGTAGTAGTTATACCCTTTTTCCTCTTGCATTACTGGAGCCACGGTCCTGGGAGGTGGCGAAGCCCGGGAGGGGTTCATTTTGCTGGATATCTTTCTTGCCTATGTAGAGGAACAGGAAGACAATAGGTCGACCTGTTGGGAGGTTTATTATGAGTTTTCTGCACTGGCTCAAATTTGGGGGCTTCTTTTTTCAGACGCTTTGCCGTTTTCATGTCGTCGTGTTCCATCTTGACCTTAAGTTGTTCGTCGATCTCGACCTGCTCAAGAGCCCGGTCATAAGCCTCCTAGTAAGTCTCGGGAGGTCTCTTGGCGAAGGAACGGAAAAACTTTCCTGCCCATAGGTTTCTCCTGAAGTTGGCGAGGGTTTCTTTTTCGGTGAAAACTCCCATTTGTATGACCTCCTTATGAAATCGTTCCATGTACGACTGAAGAGTTTCAATCCATTCCTGGATCACATATTGGAGATGTATGGGATCTTTCGGACGAGGTTTGACTCCTTGGAATTGTGAGCAAAAATCTGTTGATAATTTTGTGAAAGAATCCATACTGCCAACGTACAGTTTTCTGAACCAGGTTTTCGCATAGTCGGTTAGGGTCGTTAGAAACATTCTGCACATAGCTGCTCTGGTAGTGTTCTGGACCTCCATCTGTTGAACGAAGCTCTCTAGGTGGCTTAGAGGATCTTCTGTTCCAGAAAACTTATCTGCTAGCATTTTGAATTTTGGGGGGAGCTCTGCTTCCCGGATCCTCCTAGTGAAAGGATCGTTCATCTCTCTCAGGGGATCCTTTTTGTCCTCCTTATTCTTTCTCTTCCTTATCTGCTGGACCTCTTTTTGTAACTTTGCCAGCTGATCCCTCAGTCGCTTGTTCCCAGGTCTCTTCGAGTTAACCTCAGATTCCTCACTGTCAATCTTTCCGATGAACTGGAAATTTCTATCCGGTCCTCCTCCTAGATAAGATCCACTCGGGGAGTTTGTCTACTTTCCTCCTCTAGGGCCTGGGCAGTTCTCCTAGATGTAGTTGGATGAGATAGCCCTCGTGGCTTCCGGGTAAAAGCATCCGCGACAGACTTAACTAGCCTGGGTTGATATTGTGAAAGTCTCTTCGGAACTGGGGGCATGGGTCCTAGCCTATCCCGGATCGAACATTGGGGCCCTGATCTATCTCGGGCCGGCTCTGGAAGAGGAGGTCCTAGGCGATCGAAAGCAGGTGGCCTAGCTCTGAGCCTGCTCGGCTCTCCCTGATCATTCAGGTTGGTTGGCTGGATTGTGATGCCTTCAGCGAGCAGGCGGACGCGGATGGATTCTACGAAGGCCGCCGCTTGTTGGTCGAGCGCGGCCTGGCTCACTATAGGGTGGCCAGTAGCCCGCGCATTGGTTGCTTGGACCGGAGCTTGACTATTATACGCAGACTTTCTCCCCTTTCTTGGGGACTTTCGTGTTAGCCTCGCCGGAGGTTGCTCCGAGATTCTATGTTGGCCTTGGGAGGAGCGGAGCCTCATAGTTCCTGTTAAACAAAGAAAATGTGAATGCAAATAATTGGTTAATTGGGTGTAAGGTTTTTCCCACATACGGCGCCAGAAAGTGTTAACGGAAATTTTGCTCGGGATGAGAAATCTCAGTTAATACCCTCGAGACCACTACCACGTAGGTGGTGGCCAAGATTGATTGTATGTGTAGCGATGATTTATAAAATGACAAGGAATGGTGATACCATTCACCCAAAAGAAAGCAAGAATCTTTTTATTGAACGTGCATGGTATACAAATACAAGTTTCTTTATTTTTGCTCTCAACTCTCTCTAGGGTGTGGTTGAGTATTTTTCGTATACCTGTCGAATAGTAGTCTCCTCTTTTCCCTTTTCTTTCTTTCTATTTATATATAGTTTTGTAGGTTAAACAAACTGATTCTCCCCTTGATTTTCTCAGTCTCTCCCCTCCTTATCGGGCGGGATTTCTCGCTTTAATGTCATTGACTTTGAGTTAACAGCCGAATTGAGAATATCGTGGTGGAGATCAGTTTGTTTCCTCTTTCGGATTCTATTACTTGTTCTGCATATAGGTAACATTTCCAGATATGATCCAGTGTATCTTCGTATCTTTTCAGCATGATCATTTATAGAGGTCGTTGAATATGGCATGGTGTGGTGCATCAATTAGTGAGGTTGATCAATGTTCCGACCTTGATATCTGAGAAGTTTCATCCAGCTTGGAGCCAGACTTGGCTTCCCTTGACCTTTTCGAAGCTAGGTGTGGCCTCCCCTGACCTTTCGAAGCTAAGAGTGGCTTCCCCTGACCTTTCCAAGCTAGGTGCGGCCTTCTAGGGACATTCTTCTGTGTCAGCGAGGTATAGGCGAGTCTCTGGAGAATTTACGAGGTGACCTCGACTTCGGGGAGCTTCTAGTTTTAGTGATGCGGGCTAGATCTGATCATTCCGGGCTCTATTCCGGATGTTTCTGGAGCCCGTCCTTGTTCCTGGGGAGGTGTCGTAGTTCGGTTATGGATAGAAAGGTCTCCTGGTGGAGACTCTCGGGTATAGAACCAGGTCTGGGAGGTGGAAAATTTTCCTTTGTCCTTAGCCAATTTTGGCTATTAACAGCAATTAATCTAGACATTTACAGAACCTAAACTAAAACAAAAAACAATCGTAGAATAGGCACCTCCCCGGCAGCGGCGCAATTTTGATGAGAGCGTCGTTGTACTCTCGTCAAAAGATATTTATAAGTTCAACCTCACGGGTGCTAGTGACTAATAACTAGTATAGTAGCAAGTAAGGGGATCGTCCACAGGGAGGTGGTATCCGTCAACCGTCTCAAGTTCTAGTGTTTGTTGAAAGCATGTAAATAGAATACGGATGTGATGAGAATGGTGTGTGTGAAATGTATGCATATTGCGGTGTTGTGTGTGAAAGGGAAATAAGAAGAATGCAAATAAAATAAATGGAATATGAAATGGTGAGAATGGTGTTTAAAGAGATAAATAATAAAAGGGTGGATTGGAGAGATGCATGAAAATGATCACACAAGGGGCAACAAATTCACCATACATAAGTGCACAATAGTGGTTGTTAGGCAATGAATGATATCTAATTAGTTAGAGGCTCGTTCTCACGATTAAGGGATTCCGAACCAAATCATCTATTATTACGAATCATTAGTTGATTAAGGAATACCGAAATCCAATCTTCACTCCCCAAAGGTCATGGATAGAGCGACCGTGTCTTAAGGTCAAAGACCCATTAAGCTCATGAATGTAGAGCCAACCTAAGCATTAAGCACTTCTAATTCAAGTTAAGGGCTTGTTCTCTCTATTAAGAGACTCACAAACACGAATCACTCCCCAAAGGTCATGGATAAAGCAATTGTGCTTGGTGTCTCAACTAAGGGATTGAAGACACAAATCACTCCCCAAAGGTCATGGATGGAGCAATTGTCCCTCTAGTCCCTACCATTAAGCATATGAACATATAGCCAAAACCTATTCTAGCACGGTCATGCATAAAACAAGTTTCATCTATTCTTCAGAGCTAAATGATTCTGATCATACCCGGATTGGTCCTCCTAGGCACAACCGAAACCCACAAACACTCAAATCCATCCATACAATGCATTTTGACATTCCAAGGATATATACACACAAATGGGATAATTAATTACAACTACTCCTATAATTAAATTAATCTACTCCTAATCCCATCCATAAGCACATATCAATTTCCAATCTCCACACACATGCATTTCAAGACAAGAGATTACTCAATAATATCAAGAATAAATCACAACTCAAATGAATATAAAACAACAATACATAAATTGAGCACTAATGTAAGTTTACAATATTACCCAAATGGGGGTTACACATAAGGAAAACAAGAAATACAAGAGATTGAGTTAATAGATACAACCCTTGAAGAATCCCTCCAAGAGCCCCATCCATTGCTTGCCCGAAATTGGTCCAAGAACAACTCCTAATCTCTGCAATCTACTCTCAAATGTGGTGGGTGATGGTTAGAAATGGAAATGGGAAGCTTTCCATGGAGGAAAACCTCCATGGAAGCTTGAAAGCTTCTCTCTCTCTTAGGAAATGAAGAAGATGAAGTTTGCAGCTGCTGTCTGGTCTGAAGAGAAGAGAGGAAAAATATGTATTTATAGTAAGGGAAAGATGGGGGACGGATTGGGGTGCAAAAAGACACATTTGCCCCTCAAAATCGTCGTGCCGCGGTCTTGGATCAGGTGTGTCGTGGTCATGCAAGACGGCATACCACGCGACAGCAATTTTCGCGGTTTAAGTGTCGCTGTCTATCAAGACGGCATCGCGGACGCGACAGTGTTTCCAGCCTCGCGCACCGTTACGAAAACATGCATATCGCCCTCTAGAAAACTTGTAATTGCGATCCATAAAAATGGCTGGAAATTAGACTTCTGGATCTTTCCAAATATATAAAGAACTCATCGTGATTCTATTTGAGGAGAGAGATATGGCTCCCGAAAGTTGAGTGTTCTACATGGGTATTTTACACTTTCAGCCCATCAACTTTTGGAAAACAGAGTTGACCTATGCCGTGGTCTCTATGTCGTGTTCTAGCTCAACAGAGGATCCACCACGGAACAATGGTTTGCTTACCGTGGTTGACCATGAATCACGCTGCGGTTTCGGTAGACGGCGAGGCCACGACAACTCTGAATACTTTCCAATCTTGACTTTTTAGCTCATTTTGGCTTCCCAAACTTGACTTTAAGCTCAAAACCTTGAAATATGGAATATGTACCTACACAAGGCTCAACAAACACTTATATACAAAAATACGATCGAAAACAAGAATAAACGATAGGAAATGGGGACCTCAAATAGGTACATAAATCGTCTGATCACCTCACACATCTAGTAGACTCGGGCTCTATGACTTCTATCTCTTCTCCGATTGGGATGCATGCCCCTTCACATTTTCTCTATGCTGATGATGTTATCCTCTTTTGTCGGGCCTCTCCTCAGAATTTGCAAGTGATTTTAGATGCTTTTGCACTTTATGGCTCTCTCTCGGGTCAGCGAGTTAATTGGGAAAAATCTTCCATATTCTTTGGCAAAGGCATCTCTGGGTCTTGAATTACTAACTTTCTCTCAATATCTAGAATGCATAAGGGTGGTGTTTTAATGAATTATCTAAGGGTTCCTATTTTCATTGGTGCGCCTAAACGCCGATGGCTGATCCCTTGGGCTGATACCTTGGGCTGATAAAATTAAAAGTAAATTGGAATCGTGGAAAGGTTTCTCTCTTTCAATGGCAGGTAGGTTATGTCTTATTGATTCAGTGGTTATGGGTTCCTTCCTGTATTCTATTCAATTTTATCGTTGGCCTTTATCTCTCTTGAAAGATTTAAATGCTGTTATTCGGAATTTTTTTTGGACTGGTTCGATTGATGGCCGTAAATCTATCCAAGTTGCTTGGAAATCTTGCTGCAGGACTAACGATAGTGGTGTTCTTGGTGTTAAAGACCTAGGTTTACTCAACAAAGCCATGCTTAAGAAGTTCACTTGGAGAATGTTGACTGCGGAGTCCTTTGTATTCACATATCTTCGAGCTTGTTTTTTCACCCAGGATCACAGACCTAGAACGTGGTATGTTGTTTATTCTGTTTGGCCAGGTCTAAAATTGCATTATACTCCCCTGATGTCTAAGTCTAGGTGGTTGGTTGGTCGTCATTCTAAAGTTTATTTTTGGACAGATAATTGGTTGGGAGATCCGTTGATTGGCCTGGTTGAGGATATGTGTTTGTTACAACCTCCGTTGGATTCTATTGTCTGTGATATTTACTCAGATTCTACGGGTTGGGATATTCCTGAGTCATTTCGAGCCTGCCACCCAGATGTTGCTTCTGAGATTGAGAAGGTGGTAGTAAGCACTGATCCAGACTCATTAGTTTGGACCTGTTCCTTGGATGGTGTTGTTTCTTGTAAATCTGGTTATGATTCTCTTTATGAGGTTAGGAGTTCTGTCTTTTAGGGTAAGCAGATTTGGGCGTCTTTTATTCCTCCTTTTCGCTTTGTCCTCATTTGGCACTTGTTTCATGGTAAAATTCCTACGGACATTGCGTTGCGTGCTAGAGGTTATATTTCTCCTTCTCGTTGTCGGTTTTGCTGTGCTGCAGAGGAAGACTTAAGGCATCTGTTTCTTGACTGTCCTTTTGTTCGTGCGTTATGGGATGCTATATCCTCAACTTTTGGCCATAGGCTTAAGTTGGATGGCACTTGTTTAGACCTTTGGCAGGAGGAAATGAGGGTTGTCTTTAGCACTAAACTAAAAGCTCTCTGGCGGGTTTCTATCATCACGATTTTCTGGGTGGTGTGGTTTCTCCGGAACCAAGTTACCTTTGAGGGTGGCAAGGTTGTTTTTACCGATGCCCTTTCCTTGAATTGGCGTTCTGTTCGCGAGGCAGACTCTCTTCAGTCTGGCACTATGAAGAATTCAGTGGATGAACTTTTGACTCTTCACCGACTTCATGTCTCTGGTCAGTCCTCCCAAGGCCCCTTGCATTTTAGAGGTTAATTGGTGCCCTCCCTCGCTGGGTTGTCTTAAGGTTAATACGGACGGGGCTGCTTTTGGTAGTCCTGGTCTTGCCTGTTGTGCATGGGTTTTTCGTACATGCAGGGGTTTTGTTAAAGGTTGATTTGCTATTCCTCTTGGTGTCTGTTTTGCTTTTGAGGATGAATTGGCAGCTGCCGTTCACGCTATTGATTATGCTTGGACTTTTGGCTGTCGTCGGTTATGGTTAGAGAGCGATTCGACTTTTGTAGTGGATACATTTTGTTCTAGATCTCGTAAGGTTCCTTGGCGTTGGCGGCCCGTTTGGGATAGGTGTTTGAACTTAATCTTTCAAATGGATTTTGTTGTCACTCATATTTATCGGGAAGGTAACCAAGTATCTGATAGTTTAGCATCTAGGAGCCCTAGTATCGTCTCTCCTACATAGTGGTGGACAGCTCCGAATTTTTGCAACTCTTTTATTTTCAATGATTTTTGTAGCAGACCTTATTTTAGGTTCTGTTGATCTGTTTTCTTCTTTTGTTTTCTGTTTTTTTTTTGCTCTTTTTCTTTTTTATTTAATAAAATGTTGGGATGAGGTTGATTCCGATCACCAACAACCTTAAAAAAACATATCGAATTCATTTATTGATTTGCGTAAATTCATGGGTGTTTCTGTCCTTATCTGATGATCATAATTAAGCCCCTTTTGTATTCTCTTTTTCTCTTTTAATTTTAAAGTATTTTTCTCTACATACTATTCCAGTATCTAAGGTGTAACTTTGTTTTTCAAAAAATAAATTGTGGGTATATATATATATATATCCTTTTCTCTTTTAATTTTAAAGTATTTTTCTCTACATACTATTCCGGTATCTAAGGTGTAACTTTGTTTTTCAAAAAATAAATTGTGGGTATATATATATATATATATATATATATATATATATATATATATATATAAGTGTTGTAATGCTTTTGCTGAGCGCTGCCTGTGGAACTTGCCGTACATTATTCACTATTATATATGGCCGTAAATGATATTCTTTCAATAAAAAATTCCCTTTGCACTCAAGCCATCTGCAGTTATGAATGATTATTATAAATAATGCAGTATAATGTAGTACATGAGATTCTAACCTTCACTCCTGGTTTTATTTCATATGTTTGACATTTATTCTTTTTCTTTCGTTTCGTAGGATCGAGTACGTTGTGAATACTGGGATGTTTGTTTATTACAATTTACAACTTATATCTTAATTGAATTAAGTGATTTAATATAATTTTTTTTAAATTTAAATCTTAAATTAGATTTAAATTAAGTGGAAATGTCATACATTAAAAAAGCCAAAATTTCTGAATTTTCACTTGATTGTTAAAGACATAATTAACAAGTTGAAATTAAATTCCTAAAATAACCTCATATAATTTAATTATTACCAAAAATACCCTATTGATAAAAAATCCTAATTTTATTAACTTTAACCCTAACTAACCTAACCCTAAATTGACTTAGGATGCGGCGGTGACTCCTCCTGTCAAAGCCTAGGGAAGAGGAGGTGGCACTGGAGCCGTCTCCTCCCTGGACTTTGACAGGAAAGGCCGGCCGACCTCCTCTCGATTGAAGGGAGGAGGACAGAACCTCCTCCCATTCTTTTTAATGAGAGGGGGTCGCCGATCTCTTCAAAACTCAGCAATATAGGCTGAAAATCTCCATGGATGATGCAGACCGAGTGGCAAATTCTTATTTATGTCGCGTAGGGCACCCAAAACGAGGCTAAACTTTGCAGGCTTTTAAAATGGGCATACGTGCTCAGAATTGCTGTTATAATATTTTTTCAAAAAGTCCAAGATGAGCCCTACCAATCTTTAAAGGACATGTCCTCCGTAACGGATCACAAAAGGCTCAAATTTGGCCATGTAGTTTGTTGTTCGGAGACTTTTAGTTTCTTATGCAACTTAGGTGTTTCTTTCCTGTTTTCGTTAGGACTTGTTTTTAGCTTTTTGGTTTGAGCTTCTTTCCCACTTTTGTTTAGTAGCTTTAGCTCTCTAGGAGATATCGAATTCTTGTGGATTCAAGATTGTTTGTTTGTTTTTTTTCTCTATTTAAGTAGATTGTATTAGGGTTTGGAGAATTAGACTTTTTTGATGAATACAAATTATTTGAGTTTCACTCATATTATTGTTCTTTTCCTGGCATTTTGCGGAATCAACAAGTTTTCAACAAACTGTTGTTTGGTTTGTGTGAGTGTTTTCACAATCATACACTTCCGTTTACATCAGGTTGGTATAAGAGCAAGGTCAAGTTTCGTCATCATGCCACCAAGAAGATGTCCTAATGTACCGAACCCTCGCGAGAACCCACTGGAGAAAGTTATTAGTTTTTTTTGAGTGAAATTGGCATACTTCCATATCAAAATGACATTTTCTTTGTATTGATTAGTAGTCTATTTGACTCAAGCTTCAAAGAATGATGACAACACATCATGCAAAGTGAAGTCTTTAAGAGGAACAAGCTTTGTTACACATCAAAGGTATATTTAGACCATATCGCACTTGCAAGGCGTTTAGGCACACACACTCATTGCATACATTTGTGTTCTTGCATCATTGTGCTCAATTGGTATAATACATACACACACATAATTGTTGTATGCACATGCATTAGATTACGCACACACACTCATTGCATACATTTGTGTTCTTGCATCATTACGCTCAATTGGTATAATACATACACACACATAATTGTTGTATGCACATGCATTAGATTTATATTGACAACTTTTATAAAATTGTATGTTCTAGGACTATTTCTAGGAAATGGCATACTTGTGTGTATTTGTATTTTTTTGTTTTCGTTCACTTGGTATCGGACTTGAATTTGTTCTAATATTATTCTTATTGAGTCCTGAACATTTTGATTACTAATACATAAGTTTTCGAGTTCCGAGTTAGATTTTATGAAACTTTCCATGTCTTTATCATACATGGTTTTCGTCCTTGTGTATTGAGTAGAATTCCAATTTGTTGGTTGAAATTTTATAAATATCCATATCCGTGAGAGAGTCCCGGTTCTTAATTCAAAAAAGGATTTGAAATCGGAGTTCAGAGACCAGAGAATGGTCAAAGAACGCGAAATGGAGAGAAGGGAAGATGGGATAACAAAATGCCATAAGCCCCATTTCCCGTGGAGGCCACGCGCCTCCACGGGGTACTGAGGTGGCATGCCACTTCCTCCTTCCAGTGGTCCCCTCCACACCACGACACTTTCCCTCCCATTGCTTTTAAAAACCCTCTCCCTCTCATTTTTGATTTTTGAAGAAGATGTGCAGAATTTTTGTGTAAGTTTTCTCTCAACTTCAAAACTCCATATTTCACTCATTTCTCAACCAAATTGAGTGATTCAAAAAGTGAGAAATTTATATTGAAGTCTACTATCATCTCCAAGTAATTTTGAAGTCATTTATTCAAGTATTTTTGGTGCTCAACATCAAATTCGTGGCTGCACTCAAGTCATCAAGGTATTTGCTTATCTTTTGATTTTCTAAGCTTTAAAATTTCCAAATACCTTGGGTCTTCTTACTAGATATGTGTATGTGACTTGAAAAAATGTTATTTGGAGATAGAACTTCAATTATAAGCTAGATTTGTCTAATTAGAGACTTAAATGTGATTTAGGTTTTGTTAAATCTAAAACTTCACATGTTTGGGTGTTGTATTGTGACTAGCTTATATTCTATGGCTATTTGAGTGTTAATTGAATTTATTATGATGATTAATAGCCTTTACATGTGCTAGGATCTTTTAATTGAATATATTTTAGGTTTAACACATTTAATTTTAAAGTTAGAGCCTTTGAGATTTAATTGATTATTTTTGTGAATATGTGCTCTTAATATTTGCAAGAGAAACTTGATTGAACATATTTTATATTCTAGCATTTTTTTTATTTCTAAAGCCTTGAACACGTGCATAATGAATATTTTTTGTTTCAAGCATTAATTTGCATGAATAAAATCTGGGGTTTAAGTGTGATTTGGTTGGATTGCATTTTCTAGGTTTTTGTTCATGTATAAAGGACTAGAAAAATTATACTTGTGATCTTTCATGTTTATTTCTAGTTCTTCATGAAGTGTACCTAATCCATACATTTCATATGTGATTTGTATCATTTTGTGTGATGTCAATTGTTTTGATTATAAACTAGAAAAACATACATTGTGTGCATAAAGCTTATTTTTAGTTTCCATAGGATTTTTTGATAATATATTCTATGTTGCATGTGTTCGTATAAACGTACATTTGATCACGTTAGGAAGCCTTGCATTGGCTTAAAGTCTCTTGTTGGAACATGCGATTCTAGCTTGAGTAAGGGAGTCTCGACTAGGATCATGAGGATCCGTAGGTTGAGCATGGAGAACTCAATTACAGGCATGCGGCTTCTAAGTTGAGTGGAAGTAAGTCTTTCACTAGTAAAAGGCCTGAGGGTAGGATAGAAGGGATATCCAATAGGAAGTAGTGCAGATTGGTCGCATTGAAGGTGTACTTTTATCCAACTAGTGAATGATGGTGTTGCTCGGAGGTGGTTGAATGGTTCATACCATAGATGTTTCCTCTTCGGAGGTTTATCACGTAAAAATGACAAGTCAAATGTTTCTATCCCATACTCTATTTTATTTATGTTTATGTGATTATTGAATCTTGTTTAGTTCATCAAATCTCCATGTTTTTGTAAACAAGATTGTTGTAAGGAAATAGAAGCAAACATACTTCTAGATCAAGTTGTATATATCTCTTGTATTTGTTAATAGTTGATATAATTATATATAGTTACTCATACACTTGTATTTGTAGATATTGAAGATTTATATATATATATATATATATATATACAAGTTAGAGTTGATTTATATCTTCACTTGCAATTTATAGACTTTAATTGACATGCTTTATTGAATATGATTTCAATAGTCTGTATGTGCTTTCATGATTACAATGTGTTGTGATTCAAGCTATCTAGAGGAACAAATTTATGTTTGTTTCAAGGGATTGAAAAAGAGGTTTAAAACCTATTCACCCCTATATGTTAGCTTTTGGCAATTTAACCATGCTTATATTTTCAATTGGTATCAGAGCGGGTCTTTAGAAGGCAAGTTATGAGATCCGAGATACATTTGCGGTAATTGCTAAGTTTTTGAGCCATGGTTGTTCTAGAGGATACGATGAACTAATGTGCCTCTAACTCTAGGCCACCTCTACTCAAGGGCTACAACTATGGTTTTTGAAAACTCTGAATAAAGGAGATTATATGCTCCATCGATGAGAGAGCGTAGCTAATGGTTGAAAATGGTTACTTTCTTCCGAACAAAATGCTTGAGGATGGGTTGATTGTTCCTAAGTCTAGAAGTGAGTGCTATACTAATGAGTTTGATTTGGCTAGGTGACATCATCAGGCAGTGAAAGCCAAATTTGGTGGTGTGGATAGTCGCCAATTCAACTATATCCAAAATCTAGAAACCGCTAAGGAAGCTTTGGATGCTCTTCATGTAACCAATGAAGGAACCTTGGTTGTAAGGAAATCTAGATATTGAAGATTAATATATATATATATACAAGTTAGAGTTGATTTATGTTTTAGTAAGATATCTTTATTTGCAAGTTATAGACTTTAATTGACATGTTTCGTGGGAGTACTGTCACTCAAAGATAATCTCAGATTTAGCTAGAGGCATTGGTGTGCCTTCACGTTTGGACAAGGCTACGGCTGAGGGTGATTTTGGGCACTTTGCGCTTGTGCTGGTGGATATTGATGTTTCTTTCATGCCTCCGAGATCTTTGCTTCTAAAGTAGAATAATACTTACAGTTCTTTCATATTCGTAAGAATCTCCCCGCTTTTTGCTCTACTTGTTCCTCCAACAAACATTTACCCAATTCTTGTCGTCGAAACAAGTCAGGAAATGTGACATCTGCTAGTTATGGTAAGCCAGTTTCGGCTCGAGTTGGTACTACTACAGTCGCTTCTAATGAGGGGTTTCAGGTTCCTTGCAATCGTGCTTCTAAATTGGTTTTTCATCCAGTTTCTTTGCCTTAGGTGGAAGTCCAGATCTTTAATGTGTTTGCCGCTATTCAGGATATAAGAGCTCTAGATTCAGTGGTGATTCATTCCGCAACATGTTCTGACCTGGATTTGAGCTTGATTCCTTCGGGAAGCTTAGTTGTCTCTTCGTTTGGCTTCTTTAGCGGCTTCAGCTACGTCATTTATTGCTTCTAATTCGGTCTCCCTAATGGATTCTCAATAGTAGCAAGTTGGGCAAGTTAGTGCTATTTCGGTTCTTGATACTACGATGGATTCTTCCATGGTGGGAAATGGTACTGTTATGGGTTGAAGCTCTTCTTCAGTTATTCCTCACTTGGTTCTTGAGGCTTCGGTTGGTTCGGTTGTTGTGTCTTCCTCAGTGAATATACAAAAGTCAAGGGTTGGAAAGGAACATGTTTCTCCGGTGGTCTCTTTAGCTAAAACTAATGTTTTTGTAGTTTTGTCGAAGACTTATTCTCGTTTGGGTCCCAAGGCTCGGCGGGATGTCAGCGTTACCGGAGTTCGGTTGACAGGTTAGCAGGATAATTCAGTTAAGTCTTCAGTTCCGGTTGTGGGGGTTGATTATGGCTTTCATGGGATGGTTCTGGGCTTTTTCATGTTCCTCCTTTGGTTACGGTTTCGGTTATTCCATCACATGGATCTAGCTTCCGTTGCCGGATTCCCAGACTGAGCTCTATTTTATCACAGATTCTTTCTAGGCCAGCCAGGTTGACGTGGAGAGCTTGAGGCTAGTACTATCTCTCAGTGAACCATGATGGTTGCTCTTAGGCTGGATTCTTATAAGTCTGGATTTCTTGCTCCACCTCCTTTTTGGATGATTAGTGTCCTTTAATGGAATTGTCATGGTATCGAGAAGAGGTCTATGAGGCGTGTTCTTAGAGATTTGTGTCGTTTGCATCGTCCTCTTTCTAAGCATTCTTTGGGGTTGGAGGTTGATGCTTGGTGGTTCTCCACCCAGTCTTTCTGCTCTTTGCTGGTTGGCAATGACTGCAGAGGTTGGACTGTCTTTTCGGTTTTCCTGATATTTTCAGTTTCTGTTTGGTGTGGCCTGCGTGTCACTGTTTTGGTTGGGGATGTTTCCCTTGGTTTTTGTGCTTTTTCGGTCTTTGTTACTTTTTATTATTTTCTTTTCTCATTTATAAATATATGGATACTGCTTAGGGATTTTTTAGCATATGATCGCTTGTGATGCTTTTTCCCTTTAGGTCAGTCCAATTTTAGCAACAAAAAAAAAGGACATGCTTTATTGAATATGATTTCAATAGTCTATATGTGCTTTCATGATTACAATTTGTTATGATTCAAGCTATCTAGAGGGACAAAATTATGTTTGTTTCAAGGGATTGAAAAGAGGTATAAAACCTATTCACCCCATCTAGGTTAGCTTTTGGAAATTTAACCATGCTTGTATTTTTCAAAAGTCTAGAACGTGATGAGATTGCACAGCTACGACAACATGTAGAGGTGTTAACGAAACAATTGGCTGCAATGGGAGCACAACAAAGGGCTCTAAATCTGCCAAACTTAGAGGAAGAATCCGATGGTAACAAGAATCTGTTCGCTCATCTTCAACCTAGGCAGAAGTGGCCGGCAGGTGATGAATCGAGGCGTAGGAGTCAGGCCTCAAGATTCACATTCTTGAATTCCATGGGGGTTTTCAACCAGATGAGTACCTTGACTGGATCAATTAGTTAGAAACCCAAAAATACATATTTGGTTTGGAGATGCTCTAACATATAATTCTAAAGTAAAAAACTTTTAATAAAAAGTATCCAATCATAGAACTCCTATGCTCAAATCTATTCTGGGACTGGATTCCCTTCTGGATTCATCTCATTCTGAATCCACTCTAAATCACATCAACTCAATTTAAGATTTATTGGGAAATATAATAATCGATCTGAACTCCTAACTTCAAAAAATTAAATGCTTATATAAATTCCCAATGTATTGAATCTTCAAAATTCTTCATCATTACCTCTCTCTCTCATCTGAATCTGCTTCTCTCATTTTTTTCTTTCTCTTTATTCTTTATTTCTCTTTTTTTTTGCTTGGCCGAAATCACTCTTCTCTCTCCATTTCTATTTCTTTTCTTCTTCTTGGTCCACGAGTCATATGACTTTCTATTTTTTTGTATGATCCAATTCTCTCTTTTAGGGGTGGACACAAAGTTCGGAACCAAACCAAACTGAATCGAACAAAAAAAAAGGTGTTCGGTTCAGTTTGTAACTTAAATTAGGTTTAAATCGGTTTTAAAAAATGAAAACCGTATAATTTCGGTTCAGTCCGGTTTTGGATTTCCAAAACCAGTTTGAACCGATATGAACCACCCTAAATCCCTAATAATCCACTATATAACTAAAAAACAACAACCATTTTCTATTTTTCTTTCTTTCAGTCATTATTAGAGTCTCAACCGACTGCCTCTCTCAACTCTTAAGTTTCTCTCCGATCTCATTCCTTAACATCAAGAGCTCTGATCCCGTTCCAGTGACTTAGTCTCTCTCATCTCTTTCATCTCTAGCCAAGGTTTGTCACTTTGTCTTCTATTTCTTCTCGTTCTTCTACTCACACCCACATTAGACAATTTTTAGGTTTGTTTTTTTTTTCTTTTTGACAATCAGAGAGCATTACAATTAGACTTTGAATCGTTTAGGCTTTGTCAAAGACTCAAAGGTATGCTTTTTTCTCTATTACTTATACGATCTTCGATCTCTACGATCTTTGTTTGTAAAATGAGTTTTCTTTTGTTTGGTTTCTCAAAAACTGTAGGAAAATGCAACCAAGATGATGATTTGGGACATGGGTCTTGGATTAATTTGATATCATACGTTATTTTTTACGAAATCAGCTTTTAATTAGATGAAAATCACATGCTCACTCAGTCACTTGATTATTTACTGATTATATGAAAATTGAACACATTTATGTGAAAATATGTATTTATTTCAAAAGTAGTTGATATATATATATATATACACTACAAAAAAAGGGCTATTGGGACGATTTTTTTCGTCCTAATAGCCCAAAATTCGTCCCTGTTGACCTATTGGGAAGAAAAAAATTCGTCCCAAAATTTGTCGCTTCAGGTGGGTCGCAATAGCTTATTTGGGTCGCAAATTGAATTCGTCCCTAAAGAATTCCTATTGGGACGAAACATAAATATATTAAAAAATTTGTCATTTTGGGACGAAATTTGGATTTCGTCCCAACAGATACACTATTGGGACGAAAATATTTCGTCCCTAAAGAGGAAGAGAGAAAAAAAAATTCAACATCTTGAACTCATGACCCATCAACAAGCCCACCCTACACCTTGCCACACACTAGCACACCCCATCCATTATATCCCCTCCACCAACGTATTTGTTGGGTCTTGAACTCATGACCCCCAACATGAGTGATAGCTTTACCACTAGACCAAATGTTTTTATTTGTTATTATTTGTACAATATTTATATATAATCGATATGGTTGTTAAATTTCCATTGATTATTTTAAATCAAACTCTTATTGGAAAAAGCAATTGTTTGATCAATTTAAATTTTATTCCAGTAATAAAATTTTAAAAATAAAATTTAAATTTCAATGATGGTTATGCACATCCCTTCCATACCTAGTGGTTAAATTTCGAGTCATACCATACGTATTTTACAAGCATGTGTGTGGAGTTTTCTCTCGGTTTGTGTGAGCATCCCTCTCTTCGGTTGTGAGAGTTGTAGTTTATATATAACCTCTCCCCGATAGTAGGAGTAGTATCATGGGCCGTGCTTGTATAGTGTAATTAATCTCGTTAGGTCCCGAAAGTAGTTGTATTTCAAAAAAAAAAAATGATAGACATATTATAAAATTTTAATTTCTATTGGGACGATTATTTTTCGCCTTTTTGCATTCGATGGTGTAGAGCTCAAAAAATTACACTACACAACTTCAACTTTGATAAATAATGCAAAACTATTTATATATAATGTAAATATGTTATTAAATTTGTTTTTTTATTAAAATTAAAATTGTGTTGAACAGATTTAAAAAACATTATTACTAGATAATTTAAATTGATTCCAGTAATCTTTATATTATTTTGTATGATATACAAATGGCTATTAAAAAACAATTATTAGATAATATTTTATTAAACTATTAGATCAATGGTTACAAGAATGAATCAGTAATGAAACTCCCACTTTGAGACAGCTTCAATCATTAGATAAAAACATATATTATAAGATCAAAGGGTCTATCGTTAATCGTACACGGAAATAATATATATATATATATAATTTTTCTTAATTTTTTGAATTAATATAAAAGTGAAGCAAATTTAATTATTAATATGTCTCTTAGGAAAAAATTTTAAAAAAATAATGATAAAGAAAAAAGAAAAATATAATCCCGATAAATCATTATCAGCAACAAATATTATGTTTGTCTTAATAAGTCCTCAAGTCTATAATTGTTTTTTTTCAAAACAAAAAAATGTCAAACTTTTTTAGGGACGAATAATTTTCGTCTCAATAGGATTTCTATTGGGATGAATGATTTATTTCGTCCCAATACACATCCTATTGGGTCAAATTATTTTCGTCCCCAAATGTCTGATTATTTTTGCACTTTCTAGGGATGAATAATTATTTTCATCCCAATAGACAATCTGTCGGGACAAATATTTTTCGTCCCTAAAGGTCTCGTCGGGTTTGTCCTTTTTAGGGACGGATAATTTGTTTCGTCCCAATAGACGTTCTATTGGGACGAATAAAATTCGTCCCAATAAATTTCGTCCCTATAGCTCAATTTTCTTGTAGTGATATATATATATATATATATATATATATAGTTGTCAGAGATAACTGATAAATATGTATTTATTTGTACTGTGTGAATTGTTTAGCTTTGTGCATTTCTGCATAAACATTATTTGCAAAGATTATATACTTTTATGACTATTAGGTATGTTCAAACGAGATATCTTATTAATTTGTTTTGTTGTTTTTGATATCATAATTTTTCCTTGTTGAACTCGATTTGAATTTCAAGTGATGAAATGTCCATGTTTCCAAGCTTCTAGGTGTCCTAGAAGGATATATAGTACTTGTTTTCAATGCCTAAGCAACTCTGATAAATAATTTTAATGATGCATACATATTTTTTTGTATCTGCAGGAGAAGTGACAAAGTGGAATGTTATTTTAATTGTAATTTTGATTTGGATTTTGGATTAGTTATTTTGGAATGATTTATTATGTAATGTATTAAGTATTAACTGATTTTTGAACTTTATTTGGGAGTTTGGAATGTATTAATATGTTTTTTTTTTATATTTTGGAATTTATTATTTTGTAATATGTTTTTAACTGATTTAATTTTTTTTTTAATATTTTAGTTAGGTTTGATTTGGATTTTTTGGCTTTGGCCTATCAAAATTTATGAAAATTATCAAATATTAGTCCAAAATTAGGATCCAACGGCCCATTGATTTTAAAACATATTAAAAAGACTCTTTAAGCCCATTAGGCATGTAAGAACCTCTATTTATGATTGGCTTATTTCATGACAAACTACATTGGGATTATTTGTAATGGGTAACTTAGGTCTCCAATTGTGATCCTTCATCAACAATGAAAATACACTCTTAACGTGTGTCTACAACCTAGAGGGGGGGGGGGGGGGGGGGGGGGGTGAATGGGTTGTTAATCGATTATTACCAATTTTTCGATTAGTCAATATAATAATATAACCCAACATAAACAAGCATACAAAATCAAGTAAAAGTGCGGAATATAAATGACACTTGATTTTTACGTGGAAACCCTTAAACAAAGGGAAAAACCACGGGCTATCCTTCTAGCCACACATGATCCTCAAATCCACTATTGTAATGATGTTTACAACCTAGGTTGACCTCTAGTCACACCGTTCTCGGTCACTAACCCACCACAACTACCCAACGGGCCTTTATAGTGAATCCTTGATCACTTTGCTTGCCAACCACACCTTGGTTGCAAGACTTCACTTGCTTGTGCACTACACCTTGTAGTCACAAGACTTAACTCTCAAGAAGAGATTAACAACCTAAGTGAATATATGAATACTCAAAATACAAATAATGCTAGGCAACACTAAATGCTTATCTAGGGATTTAAGATGACATTAAGTACAAATCCTAGATATCAATGTCTATATGAATGCTCATAAAGACCTAACTAGATATAGATGTGCAAGTCTAAACTCTAGTCATCAAACAAAGCCATATCAACATATGTTGTCATTAATCATGGCAAGGACAATAAATGCAATTAACAAATGCAATCAATGAGTCCTAATTAGCTAGAGGGCAAATATGTCCTAAATGCAAGCTATCACAATACAAACCCAATCATACAAAGGAACTCATAAATATATGCATTAAATAGAGTCCTAGCATTTAATCAACTAATAAATGCAATAAAAACACAATCTTGGAAAGTATGAACAAATGATAAATATGAGGTTTTTGTTCAACTTACCAAGTCAACTAATGATGAAGACCCATGCCTTAAAGATGCTTAGAAATGCATGAAGGTAATGGGTTTTGGGTTTGGAGAGTCAAGGAACAAAGCTTGAAGCTTTCTCTCTCTAAGGGTTGTTCTCTCTCATAAAAATGGGTTCATGAAGCTCTTGGACGAGTTGGGGAAGAAGAGAACATATATATAGAAACCCTAGACAAAACTGCGTCGTTTTGGGTTTGAGAAACAAAATCCCGTCAATACCGCTTGCTGGACCGCGTCTCGGGTAAGTGCCCAGACCGCGGTACATGCAGCAGTGTGCCTACTGGACAACATCGCATCGGGGACCGCTGTGCATGCAAAGCACAGGCCGCGGTCTAGGCGGCAGGGGCCTACTGAAGTATACCGCGGTATAGACAGCTGCGTATACAAGTGCACAGACCGCGGTATTTAACGCATGCACCTTCTGGAACCAACCGCTGTTGGGACCCGGACGGAGGTGCAAGAGACCTGCACCACGGTAAAGAGGAAAATCCTCTTTTCCAGGCAGACTCAACACACCAATCTAATATGCAAAAATGTGCAAGTGTGGAGAGTGATGAATGGCATACAATGCATCATTCAATAGCATGTAATCAAGAATATAATGCATGCAAGTGAGTGTGTGCAACTAAAATCTCTTCAAAAGAGTCAAGACAAGTAAACTACCTCTCTTGAAGCACTATGGGATCTTGGAAGCTTGTTGATGAAGAACCACAATGAAACCTAAGCTACCCATTACAAATAATCCCAATGTGATTTGTCATGAAATAAGCCAATCATAGAAATGAGGTTCTTACAAACAAGCTTCCAAGATCTCAAAGAGCTTCAAGAGAGGTAGTTCACTTGTTCTTAACCTCTTGAAGAGATTTAGTTACACACACACACACACACACACACACACACACACACACACACACACACATACACACACACTTACATGCATTTGTTCCTTGTTGCTCCTGTGTGCATTCATTTCACAATCACAGTTGCATTCATTCTTAGTCTTAAGTGTGGTTTTATGTAATGTAATTCATTTCAATATGTTTGATCGGAAATGTCCGCTTAAGCATGATGATGTAATGCCTTGATTCTGTCTTCGTTTTTCAAAACGTCGTAGTTTCACTTAGGTCTAATATATATATGTTATCTTCTTCCTCACTTCATTTTCAGAGTGTAAGTTTCTCATTTCGTGATTGGCTTATTTCGTTTGACAAACCATATGGGGACAATTTGTAAGTGTAGACTAAGCATTCTCAAGACCTTAAGCTCAAGAGCACTCAAAGGTATATCACTTGTGCTTAACTCTTTGAATCACACACACACTCACTTTATTCTCATGCATGTTTATTCATCTTGCATTGTGCCTCTTTGCTTAAATGTGTGCATCCTTTTCTTGTCTCTTCCTTGCTTGTGTGGTGTGTCATGATGTCTTGCTTGAATCCCTTAAATCCCTTGAAAATCAGAGAGTGTGCGAGTCTCCTACTTGCGCACTACGCTGATGGGTTCCTCCCGTGATATTCGCGTGACAAGTCTCTGCGGGTCCTCCAGCGAAGTCTCCTGAGGAGAAACCTCTAGTAGGTTTCGCAGGGACAAGTCTCCACGGGTCCTCCTGCCAAACGTCCCACGGAAGACTGCATTTTTGAGCTGTGATGTGTAGTTGCTCTGGTGAGTGCACGGGTAAGTGCGTGGGTCACTCACCTGCACACTGCGCTAATTTTGGGGTATTTTTGTCATTTCTTATGGTGTTGTTTTTCCCTATATATATGTCATCTTCTTCCCCAATCAAACTTAGAGCTTAGAAATTTACAGCCTTAGTGAGAGAAAGTGACTCCTAGAGAGAGAGAGAGAGAGAGCTCAAAGAAACCACTTTTATTCAACCAAACACATTCCCATGATCATTTAGCATCATCCTAGCATCTTCCAAGCATGGGTCTTTGTGTGTTACTTGACTAGGTAATTTCTACACGTCCTAGAATCTCTTATTTTATTCTTATGATATGTTTGCCTAGTATTAGCATTTTTTTGTTGATTAAATGCATGTCTCCTTGCTCAATCTTGTTTCTAACATGTTTGAGTCATTGAATGTTGGTTGAGTTTGGTTTTCATTGATAGCTAGAAATTAGGATCATTTTGCCCTCTAGCTAATTATCTATGCTTTGCACTTAGATATTACTGCTTAGGTCTTTTTGATTGTATTTGTTAATTGCATTTATAGTCCTTGCCATTTTTTGTGACAACTTGTATTGTTATGACTTTTGTTTGATGACTAGATGTTAGACTTGCATATCTATATCTAGTCAGGTTCTTATGAGCATTCATATTGACATTGATATCTATGATTGCTTTTATTGCCATTATATAATCTTTAGATAAACATTTAGTGTTGCCCAACATTAATTGCATTTTGAATATTCATAAATTCACATAGGTTGTTAATCTTTTCTTTGGGAGCT
Source organism: Dipteronia sinensis (assembly GCA_033220585.1). Classification (NCBI taxonomy): domain Eukaryota; kingdom Viridiplantae; phylum Streptophyta; class Magnoliopsida; order Sapindales; family Sapindaceae; genus Dipteronia; species Dipteronia sinensis. The sequence goes on along the minus strand of CM065638.1, from coordinate 49,059,897 downwards.
AAGTCTTGTGACTATGAGGTGTAGTGCACAAGCAAGTGAAGTCTTACAACCAAGGTGTGGTTGGCAAGCAAAGTGATCAATAATTCATTATAAAGGCCCGTTGGGTAGTAGTGGTGGGTTAGTGACCGGGAATGGTGTGACTAGAGGTCAACCTAGGTTGTAAACATCATAACAATAGTGGATTTGAGGATCTGAGTGGCTAGGTGGTAAGCCCGTGGTTTTTCCCTTGTTGAAGGGTTTCCACTTAAAAATCAAGTGTTATTTAATTTCTGCATTTTATACTTGATTTTGTATGTTGATTTATGGGATAAATTTTTAATTTTGATTAATCAAGAAAAGTTGTTAATTAACTTGATTAAAACCTATTCACCCCCTCTAGGTTATTATAGACACGCTTGAGCTGTATTTTCAATTGGTATCAGAGCAGGTTCCTAGACATACTTAGGTGATCCTTGCTCTTGTCTGTGTGTCTTGCATTTTTGTGCATTTTGGTTGTTGCATTCATATAACCCAAACACTATGAGTGAATTTGGGGTGAGTAAAGAGGAAGCGTCGAGTGTGAGACCAGCACTACTCAAGCGGGATAATTACTCCTCATAGAAGGGGAAGATATAGTCCTTTCTATCGGCGATAGATGATAGAGTTTGGATGGTGATTGAAGATGGATACACACCACCAGCCATGACCGCCGAAGATGAAAGTAGTGTGCTCAAGCCCAAGTCTCAATGGAGTTCCTATGAGTTTGAAGCCTCGAAGTGGAACAACAAGGCGATGCATGCCTTAATTAGTGCAATGGATGAGAATCAATACAAACTCATCCAAATCACCAAAAATGCACATGAAGCTTGGAAGATCCTAGAGATGACGCATGAGGGAACCGAAGTGGTTATGGATTCCAAGCTCCAAGTCCTCCAAGCACAATTTGAGACGATCAAGATGGAAGAGGATGAGTGTTTTAATGACATCCAAGTGAAGTTGATGGACATCGTGAATCAAAGCCATCAACTAGGTGACCCTGTACTTGGATAGGAGGATCAAACAAAAGATTATGAGGTCGCTTCCCGCTAGATTCGAATCCAAGGTGACGACTCTTGAAGAAAATAGTGATTACAAGAACATGAAGCAGAGTGAAGTGATCGAAAGGTTCCTAGCCTTTGAATCTAGATGGGTTCCTACAACTAAATCTCCTAAGAAGAAAAAGGGAATAGCCTTGAAGACCTTCAAGATTGAGAATAAGGAGGATGACTCAGATAAGAAGATGGATCTAAAGGTAAAGAGATTCAAGAAATTCTTAAAGTTACAAAAGAGTGGCTATGGCTCTGAGGGAAATGATTTCAAACCCCACTTTAAGAATATTGAGCCAAGTCAAGAGAAGCATTCAAGAAAGGGCATTCAATGCTTCGAATGTGGAGGATTCAGTCACTGATGTGTAAAATCGTGTTATAAAATACTCACTCGCAAGTGCACGAATCGTGAAGATAAGTACTGTGGCAAGTAAGGATCGTTCCCACGAGGAAAAGAGATTTATTGATTGAAAACTAATTTTAATTCTAATTAAACTAAAAGTAACCAAAGATGTTGTTTATTTGATTGATTAAACTAAAACTAAATTAAATTAATCTAAAGAAAACAATTAAAGCGAATATGGTTGTGATCAATGGAAAGAAAACACTAGGTCATCAATGATCCCCAATTATGAACACTCAATGTATGGAATTAATTTGTAAACAAGATTCAATCAATTCTAGAGATCATTCTTTATCTTTAATGTGACTATTACCGTATGGTCATGGGATGAGTCACGTGCTCCCAACCACTATTCACCCTTGGTCTATGGTGTGAACAGTGATCGGAAACCCTTTAAGCGTAAGAATTAAGAACCAAATTCTATACTTTGCTTGGCCTATGCTAAATATAAAATTCATTCATTCAAAAGAGCATTAATCAAGATTATGTTTGGTCTATACTCTAACCCTAATTCTCAGATAGTCTTAACCCTAAAATCATGCCAAATAGTTATCCACCCTTGGTCTATGGTGTGAATAAATATTAAAACTAATGAGGATTAAGCAATTAAGAACAATGAATAAATCAAAAACTGAATTGATGAAATAATAATTAATCCATATATGAGCATTCACAAAAGGTTCACATTGATTCCCTAGTTATGGGATTAGTTACACATCATGGAAAAAGAAAGAAAAGAGATTGAGTAGAGAAAACCCGAGATGATCATCAAAGAGCTCCTCCAATTCTTCTTCGTCTTCTTCTACAATGGATGGGTCTTGAGGTGATGTGTGGTGATGGAGTGATAGGGGATGGCCCCCTTGGTGGCTTGGGACCTCCCTTGGCTTCTCTCTATCCCGAAATTAGGGTTCACAGGGGTTTAAATAGGCTTTAGATGATAAGCCAAGTCCTTAAGCAACAAGGAAATTGGTTCCCTTTTGGAACTCTACCTTTTTGGGATTTAATTCTTTCCTAATACACTCAAATTGATTACTTATTGAAGGACGATAAGGATTAGGTGTCAACTTGCTTTCCAAGTCTCACACTCATGTCCTAGAAGGTAATATTTCCCATTCCGACAACTTGCAATATAAATCCCGTCACTATTTACGGAATTATGACTGATCTGACCATCGGAAACTAAAATGGGCATAACCTCTTCTACGAATATCGGAATTGCAATTCGAAAAGTGCACTAGAAACTAGACTTCTAGGGCTTTCCATTCATAGGTAGAAGGACACACTTCTAGGGTTTTTGTTCCATTCATAGATATAGGCCCCGCGATCTGGCTGTTCTGCACTAGCCGAATCAGCCTTTCCCGGAATGATGTGCGGCATAGACCGCAGTTGAGGTTGATGCCTGGGAAGCATATGGACTGTGGAAAAGAACAGAAAGCCTGAAATGTACCGCTGGATGTGCCGCGGTGGAGGTCGTGCATGAAGAGCGACCTACACAGCGGTGGATGACAGCTTTGCTCTTTTTTCTTGAAAATACCTTCAAACACTTCATCTAAGGAATGTGACCTACACATGCTCAACAAACACATAAAATACCTAATTTCACCCAAAAACAAAGCAAAAATAATAGGAAATGGGGACCTAAAATACGTATAGAAATAGACCGATCAAATACCCACAAACCTATCTTTTGCTAGTCCTCGAGCAAAACTAGAATAAAAACAAAAACTAAAAACAAACAAAAATCTAAAAGTAGAACAAAAATAAACTAAGCCACTTTCGTAGGGAACACTATAGCATTGAGCGTATGCTACAAGCCTTTAAACCTCTAGGTGTCCCTAGTAGAAGGAGTTTTGTCTCCTGAGGGTTTACAGCTATGCTACCCACAAACATATTTCTGCGAAGAACCAAATAATCAAGATGCAAACTCACATGTACCATTCAAAGCCAATGCATGCTAGAGCCACTGAATAAAGACTAAAATTATGCCACAAATTTGAATGCATGCATGGTTTTAATGAAAAGCCCACACTTAAGACACTCTAGCTTCAAAAACACATTTGTCAAACGCTATAGATATAATTCGCCTTGACTCTAATTCTCACAAGATGTCACTCTTTAATACACACAGAATCTAGGCAAATACACTCATCAAGCATATGCGAATGAAGTTATGCACAAGAAATTTCAAGTTATAATCGCATATGAATATATAATTGAAAGAACGCTTGATTATTGTGCAAAAGATCTCATGAACGGAATTAGATATTAAGAACAAGATAGAGCACATGTTTACCTTTACTCTCGAGCTAGCATTCCCAAAAGATCAATTAGGCCTTTTTTTGGTTGTAACGGAGCCATTGGGTGAAGGTTAAGAAAGAACAGGAAAATGATAGCAAACAAACCTAGGATCATATTGAGAAATTCTTCGGCAATCTTCATACTTGGCCGAATTTCTTTGAATTCTTCATTCCACTTGCATCTAGGCTTCTTGAACAAGTTTCGTTCGTCTTCCTCCATGAGTTGACTTTGATTTTCACATCACTTCATTGTAAAGCTCTATTCCTTTTCACTTTCATTTGATTCATCATCTCATTTATTTAACTTTTCTTCTTCTTCTTTTTTTTTTAACTTTTTTTTTGAGATGAGAATTTTATACAAAAATTACATAATTCTTCCAACATCTTCTTTGCGTTTGATCTTCTTGCTTTTTCCTTGGTACATGCACTTCACGAGTCACCCATTTCGAACTCTCTCCAATCATCTTCATCACCTCAATATGATCCCAAGCTATAAGGTATGGCTAAATTATGGCTCATTGGGGTTAAGTTAATGTGGGTGATGAAAGAAAAAGGCTTATAGTGTTTGGCTTCAAAATTGGCTATGGAGCACACACATTAAGGTAGGAAATATTTAAGGCTTTTTAAGTAGTTCAAGCACACATTGCCTATATCACTTCTAATGGTTCAACCAAAACAAGAGCAAAGTCCACATGTGATATCTTTTTATGATGAATGTTCTTTAATATCCAATGCATAACCTATTGAGATCAATTTCTAATACTAAGAACCTAATGAGTGTTTAGGAGTAGAAACAAAAGAACCCTCATATAATGTTATTTATGTACGCTTTTTGGCTTAGTGAACTCACAAGGGTAGTCTCCACTATTAATCATGGCAATCCAACTAAGCATCCTATCCACTATCACATCAAGAGTATGTCATAAATTTTGAAACAAATGCAATGAAATACTTTAAGTGGCGAGATTTTAGTCTAAACTCAGTGATTAAAGCATATATTACGGCTCTAAAAACACACAAAAGAAGCATCTAAAAAATGGAGGACAAAAGTTCAAAAACTGGTGACTTTTGAAATTGATGTTCGTCTGTTCTTTAATGTATATCTCTCAAAATACTCAACGCAAGTTAACCAAATTTAACACAAGAAAATAGATATGCAAGTTAACACTTTTTATTTAGAAAACATCTCAAAATTAGAATCGGAAAAGTGAGAAAACAGATGACAAAAAACATTCACGTGCAAAATTTCAAAAACAGGGCATCGCCCATGACCTTTGGTTGAAGAAACAATCATAACTTTTAAACCACTGCCCAGAAATTTACGTTCTTTATACCGTTGGATTCGTATCAAAAAAATGATGAACCCCACGAGGACAGAAAAATTTATTTCCTCACCAATGAATACAGTTTTAACAAAACGTTTGCCTCAAAAATTTTCAAAACAGGTCACTTTTTCGCAGTTTTTCAACAAATGGCTCAAAAAAAACAATAAATAAACACGAATTCACACCCCCAAACCTAATCTAAACATTTTACTCAATGTTTATATGACATAAAAAACATGGACAACGAATAAAGAAAAAGTATGGAAGACAAGAACTCGAAAAAAGAAATATAAAAGAAAACTAAAAACTAAAGATTAAAAAGAAATTACCTAGGTGAGTTGCCTCCCACCAAGCGCTTTATTTAATGTCTTGGCAAGATGGATGCAAGGATGACTCAACCAAATTCCAATGTCTCAAATTTCCGTTTTCGCGCGATCAAGTCATGGAAAAAATTTTCAAGCGTCGGCGTGTTCCTACACACAATAACCAAAAGCAAGTAAATGTTCATTATAAAGTGTGATGAAATAAGTTCAGAAAACCACTTATTCCACTTGCTTTCGTGTAGGTTGCTCGGGAAAGTAATGGGAGGGACATAAGGCTTGAGTTCCTTGTATAGGAGCGGCTTCTCGAAAAGTACATCTTCCGCTTCCTTCACTTTATCTTCCGTCTCCTCCTTTTCTACTTCTTCATCTACAACACTAGAAAAATCATTAGAAAGTTCATGGTTCACTATGGTATCGACAATCTCACCATTAGAAGGGATGATGATAGCATCTTCTTGCTCTGGTTGGCTTGGGAATTTTTCGGGCTCCATTTGAAAAGATTCAGCCAATTGTCCAATTTTCACCTCCATTTTTCTCATTGAAGCCTCAATGTTTTGAAACCTCACATTATCTTCTTGTTGAATGTCTTGCAACATTTTATCTTGCTGATTCATTCTCTGATCCATGCTTTGCATGAATTCCTTCATTGTTTGTTCAAGTGATGGTGAGATCGGCTGCTCATAGGTATTTACTTCATTGTAGCTCCATGAGAAGTCTTGATGATTCCTCCAATCCAGGTTGTAAGTATTGTCATATGGTTCATAACTCGACCACTGACAGTGGGAATTTCCATATGGTTCATTGATAGGATACGGATTGTAGGAATGTTCAAAAGGTTCATGCACATGCCACAGATTGTAAGAATTCATTGCTCGGGCTTGTGCTCTTTCTGAAACTATCAATCTCTCCATTTGTGGCACTAAAGCAGCCAGTTGCATAGCAAATCCATGAAGTATTTCGCTTTCCTCATCATAAGTGTGTTGCCCGTAGAAGTCCATTGTATCTGAAATAAAGAAAAGAAAAGAAAAGGAAAATAAAAAGAAAACAAAATCTAAATAAAAATAAACTACTAACTAATGACATGACTACCTAAAAAAAAATTATACTACAAATATTAACTAAAATTAAAACTAGAATTAATCAATAAATTCAGCTATTCCTCGGCAGCGGCGCCAAAAACTGGATGTGTAAAATCGTGTTATAAAATACTCACTCGCAACTGCACGAATCGTGAAGATAAGTACTGTGGCAAGTAAGGATCGTTCCCACGAGGAAAAGAGATTTATTGATTGAAAACTAATTTTAATTCTAATTAAACTAAAAGTAACCAAAGATGTTGTTTGTTTGATTGATTAAACTAAAACTAAATTAATGTAATCAAAAGAAAACAATTAAAGCGAATATGGTTGTGATCAATGGAAAGAAAACACTAGGTCATCAATGATCCCCAATTATGAACACTCAATGTATGGAATTAATTTGTAAACAAGATTCAATCACTTCTAGGGTTCCTTCTTTGTCTTTAATGTGACTATTACCGTATGGTCATGGGATGAGTCACGTGGTCCCAACCACTATTCACCCTTGGTCTATGGTGTGAACAGTGATCGGAAACCCGTTAAGCTCAAGAATTAAGAACCAAATTCTATACTTTGCTTGGCCTATGCTAAAGATAAAATTCATTCATTCAAAAGAGAATTAATCAAGATTAGGTTTGGTCTATACTCTAACCATAATTCTCAGATAGTCTTAACCCTAAAATCATGCCAAATAGTTATCCACCCTTGGTCTATGGTGTGAATAAATAGTAAAACTAATGAGGATTAAGCAATTAAGAACAATGAATAAATCAAAAATTGAATTGATGAAATAATAATTAATCCATATATGAGCACTCACAAAAGGTTCACATTGATTCCTTAGTTATGAGATTAGTTACACATCATGGAAAAAGAAAGAAAAGAGATTGAGTAGAGAAAACCCGAGATGATCATCAAAGAGCACTTCCAATTCTTCTTCGTCTTCTTCTACAATGGATGGATGGGTCTTGAGGTGATGGAGTGATAGGGCACAGCCCCCTTAGTGGCTTGGGACCTCCCTTGGCTTTTCTCTATCGCGAAATTAGGGTTCACAGGGGTTTAAATAGGCTTTAGATGATAAGCCAAGTCCTTAAACAACAAGGAAATTGGTTCCCTTTTGGAACTCTACCTTTTTGGGATTTAATTCTTTTCTAATACACTCAAATTGATTACTTGTTGAAAAATGATAAGGATTAGGTGTCAACTTGCTTTACAAGACTCACACTTATGTTCAAGAAGGTAATATTTCCCGTTCCGACAACTTGCAAAATAAATCCTGTCACTATTTGCGGAATTATGACTTATATGACCATCGGATACTAAAACGGGCATAACTTCTTCTAGGAATATCATAATTGTAATCCAAAAAGTGCACCAGAAACTAGACTTCTAGGGCTTTCCATTCATAGGTAGTAGGACACACTTCTAGGGTTTTTGTTCCATTCATAGATATGGGCCCCACGATCTGGCTGTTCTGCACTAACCGAATCAACCTTTCCCGGAATGATGTGCGGCATAGACCGCGGTTGAGGTTGATGTTAGGATTATGCTCAATAGAAAGAGTGTAATATTGTAATTGACAATCTTTTCATATAAATAAAGTGATTTCTGATTCTGCAAAATCTTATAGAATTTATAATTATAATTGTCAAGGTAAATAATCATAAGGTCAAAAGACTATGAGATATGAAGAATTGTTTGTACATCTGAATATGTATGAGGTAGACACAATTCTTTAGTTAGTCTTGAATAATGTTCACAACTTAAGTTAAAGGTTGGGCACCTCTATCTTGATAAAGTTGTAGAATTCTTTTACTAGCATTTGAGTGGGATCAAATGAGTTATGATGAGTCTAAAATCATCGAAAGGTTTTCGAGTAAAAGAATATAGTGCACTGGGTGCATTATACTGGATCACAATGAAATACTTTATCTAGAACCATCACTAGATATAAGTCTTTTCATTATCAGGACAATCAGAGAGTTTATCTAAATCCTGAGATAAATGATGGACTTATGGTTGCAAGTGTTATCATTTGAGCTATCAATGAGTATGATTATATAGCATAGTCTATCCTTGATAGTTTGGTTGTATTCATTTGTTAATCGATAAAGGACTTCATTTATAGATATAGACATCGTGGCTCCATTTATTAAATGAGAGTATAGTATCATCATATGGATGTTTTGAGGTATTGGATATTAAATCTCAACGTTGAGTTTTCAATAATGATTATTGAAGACATGGCTTCTGGACAAGTCAAAATATCCAAGTTCAAAATGTGGTCATAAGAGGAAATATGGTAACTTGGAGAGCTATAGGCGGTCTATGAGCTCTTGGCGATTACTGATATTATTCACGAGGATACACCATCTTCTATAAGATTGTCTAGGGTATGAATGAGAAACATCTCCTTATTCTATCTTTATTTAAGAGTTCAATTTTAGCTCTTTAGTAGAATGAGTTAAAATTAATATATCGGACCTAAGTGAATCATTTGTTGATTGTGATTAGGTTATGTCTATTGAAGCTTAAATTTAGATAGCCCGCCAAGATCCATAATCCACACGTACTTGCATGGATAACTTGATATATTCTACCGGACCAATTTATGGGTCCATCTAGAATTGCATTTAATATATTAAGAATATAATATGTCTATTATTTATTTAATGGGCTGCACTATTATATTAATATATTAAAAGGAGACATGTAGGCTTGTTTCTTTTAGTAAGAATAAGTCTTGTTCACATGTGGGCTTTAATTTAAAGTCTAATGGATTAAATAAAATAAGAAAAATAATATTAGGCCCATATATATATGGTGTGGGAGGCAAGGCTAAATAAAATAGCCCAAGATATTATTTTATTTTATTGTTTTGATTAAATGAGAATTAATTAATTATTTAATTAATTAATAGTTTAAATCAAAATCTTTTCCTGATCAGTAAATTAAATACTATGTGTTGGATTAGGGTTGAAATTCTTTTAAGTGATAGGAGTCCTAATGTGGTAAGGATTAAGTCCACATACACTCCTTATTATACAAAGAATTCGGCCACCACTAGTTCTACAAGGGTTAGGATTCCTGAATTGATAGGAATTAGGGAAAAGGACAATTCCTTTTCAAGTAAGGAAATTAACCAACCCTAGATTTCCTATTCAATGAATTCGGCCAACCCTACTTGGTGAAGGAGAAAATTCGGCCAACCTATAATTATAAGGTTATGAATTTTCGGCCACCAAGAAGCAAAATAGAGAGAGATTTTTGTTTGTTTTGAAAATAAAAATCCTACTCTATAGACATAGATTTTCGGCCACGAGAGAAAAAGAAAATAAGTTCTCATTCGATAGTGCACTTACAAGCCTTTAACATCAAAAGGTTTTGTGCACACTTTCGATTTAGGGTTACGCGAGTTTCAATCATATTGATTGTGAATTCAAAAGTGACCGGAACTATTTTTTAGGCTCTTGGTTTTTTACTATTGAAGATCAAGATCAAAAATTCCATACATCCATTCTAAGGTAAGCAATTCAAAGAAATAGGGAGACCACGCTCCTAGGTGATTCACGTACGTGCTAGGATTGAAGATCTTGCGGATTACCATCAACGTAAGTCAATCGGATCACGCGACAAGAGGTATTTAACTCTAACCGTATATTTGAGTTTAATTAATTAAAGGGTTAAGGTTCAAATCTTTAGAAAAATTTTAAACTATACGAAAATTATTTTTTCGCCTTCCGCTGCGGTTTTAAGCAATTTTTCCCTACAATTGGTATCAGAGCCTTGGTTGTACCCTTAATTAATTAATGTATATATACGTGAATCTATTTCTTTTTATTATGATTATGCATGTTTTAGAAAGAGATGGCACTCTAGGTATTCGCATATATAATTACATGTGGAATGTATGGATTTATATATGTTGTTATAAAGTGAATTGTTATTGCTCAATTTTGGTCATAGAATTTCAATGTATTTTTTGTTTCGGAATTGTAACAAGAAGGGTGGTCTATTATCGCCATAATTCCTTCTTGGGAGTTGCTAAGTTCTTATTAATTTTATTGTAAAAATACTGCAGTTTTTTATTGTATTAAAATTTAGTGCAGTTTTTTATTGTATTAAAATAAGTGCAGTTTTTTATTTGTAAATAAATATATATATATATATATATATATATATATATTTCTGCAGTATTTTATTGTATAAAATAAGTTGTAATATATTCAAGATTCGAAGACTCAAAGATTTGAAGAAATTGGAGCATCCGGAACCGAGCTTGGCACCCGCACGCACCGAGACAACAAGCGCCCACGCAACCAAGCGTGCAGCTGCGCATGTTGCGGTGCAGCAGCGCGCTCAACCCATGCATGGGCTGGCCATGCGGCAGCTCATGCCCTTGCATGGGCTAGGCGTGCGCATGGGCTGCTTGGTGATCTTCGGGCGCGCGAGTTACGTGCGCGAGATGGTCGCTTGAAGTCTTGTTCGCCAAGAAAGGAGTTTTTTGTATTCCGTACAATTGTAATTTACATGCTTTTCTAGGACGGACCAAAAATGTGGCTATTTATTTTTATGTATAAATATTACAATATTTGTTATTGTATGATAACATGTCATATAGAATAGGAGTGCCACTCATATATCTCTTTTGGTATGAACATGCATTGAATGATTTAGGTATCTAATTGGCATCTAGATAACTTGGTAAAATCATTCTTTGGAATTTAATCACACGCCTTAAATAATTGAGTGGGAGAAGGTGTGTTAGAACACCTATGGCCTCCAAGGTTAGTTGAGCTTTATTATTTATTGGTAATCCCCCTGAGGGGCGTCCATAAATGAAATTTAGCAAAATACTTCATAACAAGGATAGACTAGACAATTGACTCAAACGAGATCTACTCCCAGAGGAGGGATTTTCGTGAGAGAAAATTGAGGGTCGATATCTTGGTAACACACTCAATGTAATTTTATTAATATCCTCCCGAGAGTTCTTGTTAATAAAATTACAAGGCTAAAATTGAAAACGCTAGTTGTTATGTTAACAATTAGGTGAGACCTAGTCCAACTAGTAAATGGTGCAAACTCCCGAAGGAGGCGTAACATTTAGGGGTGTTGGATCACCGTTGAATTTTTCACGATTGAGTTATTTAATTAATTCAAGATAAATATTTGAAAGTGCTTTATCATGATTATTTACTTATATATGCTTTTTGTTTTGTTCAGAAATCATGACCCCATCACTTATGAACATCCTGAAAGATAACACTTTAACTGGAGATAATTATGTCACATGGAAAAGGAAAATTGGGTTGTTGCTGCAAAGTGAAAAACATAAGTTTGTTCTAACTACTCCTAAACCACCTGCTCCTAATAATGAATCAAGTATTTTGCAAAGAGATGAGTATGAGCAGTGGAAGACCTCAGATGATATGGCCAAATGTTACATTATGGCTACTATCTCCGACGTGTTGCAACAGCAACATGAAGGAATGGGGTCTGCTGCTGATATTATGATGTCTCTGGAAGAGATGTTTGCTATGAGGTCTAGGACGACTAAGAGAGAGGCAGTGACTGCTTTTATGAATCTTAGGATGAAACCTGGACAGGCTGTGAAAGATCACATGATGAAAGTCATAGCACATCTAAATATTGCAGAATTAAATGGCTCTGAGATAGATGGTGAGACCAAAATTGACACGGTTGTCAACTCACTATCAGATTCCTTTGATCAGTTCAAGTTGGACTACACCTGGAACAAAAAGGAATACACCTTGCAGGGCCTGATGCAAGATGTTCAAAGAATTGAAAAGATCCTTGTGAAAAGCAAAGGTGAAGAGATTCATATGGTTGGTAAAGTTGCTACTGTTAAGACCCGTCAGAAGGTCAAGAAACAACAGAAGAAAAAGCAACTTGGGCCTACCAAGAAGGAGACCGAGAAAGTAACCAAGATCAAAGGGAAATGCTTCCTTTGTGGTGATAAAGGAACATTGGAAAAGAAATTGCCCAAAGTCCCAGAACAAGAAGGAAGAAGGTAATATTAATTATCTTGAAACATGTTTTCTGGCAGATTTTACAGATTCTTGGATCATAGACTCTGGAGCCACTAATCATGTTTGTTATTCCTTACAGGGGTTCCAAGAAAGGAAAAGGCTGAATAAGAACGAAATCAATTTGCGCTTGGGTAACGGATCGTTAGTGTGTGCAAGTGCAGTGGGAGATATTAGAGTTATTATAGATTCTAGTAGGCATTTAGATTTAATAGACGTTTATTATGTACCTCAATTCAAGAGGAATTTAATTTCAGTTTCTTGTTTAAATAAATTTGGATATTCGGTTACTTTTAATAAAGCTTTTATTATTAGTAAGAATGACAAAATTGTTTGCAAAGGTACATTGGAAAAACGGTCTATTCTTTTTGCATAGAAATATCTCTCACTCGCTAGACATAAAAATAACGGAACCTAATCATAAAAGAGTAAAATTATCAAAAGATGAAACCTACCTTTGGCATTTACGCCTAGGTCACATTAACCTTAATAGGATTAAAAGATTGGTATGTGACGGACCTTTAAGTGACTTAAAGGTTGATGATCTACCAACTTGTGAATCTTGTTTGGAAGGTAAAATGACCAAAAGGCCATTCAATACCAAAGGTGCAAGAGCCACTGAATGTTTAGGACTAATACACACTGATGTATGTGGTCCTATGAGCATTCAAGCTAAAGGTGGATATGAGTACTTCATCACATTCACAGATGATTACTCAAGATTTGGTTATGTGTATCTCATGAGACATAAGTCGGATGCTTTTGAAATGTTCAAAGCATTCAAAGCTGAAGTAGAAAATCAGCTTGAGAAACGCATAAAAATCTTGAGATCTGATCGTGGTGGAGAATATCTATCTGGTGAGTTTCAGCAATATCTTATTGATAATGGGATAGTTTCTCAGTTTTCTGCACCAGGTACACCTCAACAAAATGGGGTAGCAGAAAGGAGAAATATAACTCTTTTGAACATGGTTAGGTCTATGTTGAGTTATTCAACACTTCCTATTTCTTTTTAGGGATATGCTGTACAAACTGCAATATATATTCTAAACGTGGTACCATCGAAGTCGGTTCCTGGAACACCATATGAGTTGTGGACTGGGCGAAAGCCTAGTTTATTTCCATTTATTAAATGAGAGTATAGTATCATCATATGGATGTTTTGAGGTATTGGATATTAAATCTCAACGTTGAGTTTTCAATAATGATTATTGAAGACATGGCTTCTGGACAAGTCAAAATATCCAAGTTCAAAATGTGGTCATAAGAGGAAATATGGTAACTTGGAGAGCTATAGGCGGTCTATGAGCTCTTGGCGATTACTGATATTATTCACGAGGATACACCACCTCCTATAAGATTGTCTAGGGTATGAATGAGAAACATCTCCTTATTCTATCTTTATTTAAGAGTTCAAATTTAGCTCTTTAGTGGAATGAGTTAAAATTAATAGATCGGACCTAAGTGAATCATTTGTTGATTGTGATTAGGTTATGTCTATTGAAGCTTAAATTTAGATAGCCCGCCAATATCCACAATCCACACGTACTTGCATGGATCACTTGATATATTCTACCGGACCAATTTATGGGTCCATCTAGAATTGCATTTAATATATTAAGAATATAATATGTCTATTATTTATTTAATGGGCTGCACTATTATATTAATATATTAAAAGGAGACATGTAGGCTTGTTTCTTTTAGTAAGAATAAGGTTGGTTCACATGTGAGCTTTTATTTAAAGTCTAATGGATTAAATAAAATAAGAAAAATAATATTGGGCCCATATATATATGGTGTGGGAGGCAAGGCTAAATAAAATAGCCCAAGATATTATTTTATTTTATTGTTTTGATTAAATGGGAATTAATTAATTATTTAATTAATTAATAGTTTAAATCAAAATCTTTTCCTGATCAGTAAATTAAATACTATGTGTTGGATAAGGGTTGGAATTCTTTTAAGTGATAGGAGTCCTAATGTGGTAAGGATTAAGTCCACATACACTCCTTATTATACAAAGAATTCGGCCACCACTAGTTCTACAAGGGTTAGGATTCTTGAATTGATAGGAATTAGGGAAAAGGACAATTCTTTTTCAAGTAAGGAAATTAACCAACCCTAGATTTCCTATTCAATGAATTCGGCCAACCCTACTTGGTGAAGGAGAAAATTCGGCCAACCTATAAATATAAGGTTATGAATTTTCGGCCACCAAGATGCAAAATAGAGAGAGATTTTTGTTTGTTTTGAAAATAAAAATCCTACTCAATAGACATAGATTTTCGGCCAAGAGAGAAAAAGAAAATAAATTCTCATTCGATAGTGCACTTACAAGCCTTTAACATCAAAAGGTTTTGTGCACACTTTCGATTTAGGGTTACGCGAGTTTCAATCATATTGATTGTGAATTCAAAAGTGACCGGAACTATTTTTTAGGCTCTTGGTTTTTTACAATTGAAGAT
Organism: Dipteronia sinensis; assembly: GCA_033220585.1. Lineage (NCBI taxonomy): Eukaryota > Viridiplantae > Streptophyta > Magnoliopsida > Sapindales > Sapindaceae > Dipteronia > Dipteronia sinensis. Next base: position 49,044,888 of record CM065638.1, on the reverse strand, counting down.
CAAGATCAGAAATTCCATACATCCATTCTAAGGTAAGCAATTCAAAGAAAAAGGGAGACCACGCTCCTAGGTGATTCACGTACATGCTAGGATTGAAGATCTTGCGGATTACCATCGACGTAAGTCAATCGGATCACGCGACAAGAGGTATTTAACTCTAACCGTATATTTGAGAGTTTAATTAATTAAAGGGTTAAGGTTCAAATCTTTAGAAAAATTTTAAACTATACGAAAATTATTTTTTCGCCTTCCGTTGCGGTTTTAAGCAATTTTTCCCTATAGTTGATGCCTGGGAAGCGGTATGGACTACAGAAAAGAACAGAAAGCCTACTGAAATGTACCACTGGATGTGCCGCGGTGGAGGTCGTGCATGAAGAGCGACCTACACAGCGGTGGATTACAGCTTTGCTCTTTTTTCTTGAAAATACCTTCAAACACTTCATCTAAGGAATATGACCTACACATGCTCAACAAACACATAAAATACCTAATTTCACCCAAAAACAAAGCACAAATAATAGGAAATGGGGACCTTAAATATGTATAGAAATAGACCGATCAGGCACATCTCCACTAATTGTGGAAACTTGAAGGACAAGAGAAAAGCAAAGGCGATGGCTGCCTTGTGTAGTGATAGTGAGAGTGAAGAAGAGTCTTCGGGTGATGAAGAGCTTGCACTCAACTACATAGCTTTTTGAGCCTCCTATGTGGGAGTTGAAAAAGAAGGGAATAGTGCCTTGAATTGTGATCTTATAGAAATGAAATATGAAGTGGTAGCTAGAGGTGTGATTGATGTAGCTACATATAGTGATGTTGTTGGCACTACAACAAGTGACCAAGGTAAAAGTCTTGATAAGGAGGTTGACTCACTTGATGTGAAGCAAAGTGAAAAGAGTGCACATCCTCAAGTGTAGGAAGTGACACTAGTGATGAGATGTCTTCATCTTACTTTAGACTAATTTGTGAGGCCATGGACCTTGAAGACTTCATTAAGCACTTTGAAGACTCTAGGTTGAAGAAGAAAATGGAGATTCAAAAATTGAAGGAGGAGAATCTCAAGCTTTCAACCAAGGTGACTCATTTGAATGATGAAGTGAGGAGAGTCAAGGAAAGTGAAGGCAATATGAAGAAAGAGCTTACGGAAGCTAAAACGTTGCTTGCCAAAATGACCTCTGGCACCGAAAAGCTTGACCATATGTTGAGCATTAGAAAGAAATCCAATTGAAAATACTCTAAGAGTGATTAAATTAACCTAGAGGGGGGGGGGGGGGGGGGGGGGAGGGGGTGAATAGGTTTTAACCAAATTAATTGCCATCTTTTGGTTAGTCAAGATTAATCACAACAACCCCTAATAAAAAATCATTGTAACAAAGTGCTGAAAATAAAATAAAGATACAATGATTTGTTTTACGTGAGAAAGATCTAAAAGGGTAAAAAACTCATGGGCCTAAAGCCAATCGAACCCTCAAATCCACTATTTGCGAAAATGATTACAACTTAGGTTGACCACATCACACCCAATCGGTTATTAATCATTTCTTGCTACCCGCATGCCTTTAATAGTGATTTTAGGCTCTTGCTTGTATACTACCCATGGCACATACAAGACTTAACTCTTAAAAGAAGAGATATGCAACCTAATGTGAATATGAGAATGTTCTAAATGCACAAATGCTAGGTAAACACATTTTATGCTTATCTAATCATGTATGAATGATTCAAACAATCCTAGATATCATGTTGCTATATGTCATACATAAAACTTAGCTATATGAAATAAGTGCAAACCTAGATGCAATAGCTATCACAATACAAAACCTAACAAATACATAAAGATGTCATCTTAAAGATAAAAACTCAAACTTGATGCAAACAAGTCATAAAGGAGATATCTTGTTAAGCTAGAACACAAGAATGAATAGTGATAGTGTTCTACTTACCAAGTCATGTGCTTTGATGCAGACCTATGCAAGAATACATCCTAGATGAAGCTAGATGATGTTTAATCCATGAATGAGAGATGGGTATTTAGGTTTTGGTCAATAAAGATTGAATCTTGGTGGCTTTCCTTGCAAGACACTCTTTTCCTATTCAAAGTTCTGAAATTTTTAGCTCTAAAAATGAGGTGAGGAATAAGAGATTTATATATGACAACCCTAAAATAAACTACGTCGTTTTGGAAAGTTTACAAAAAGACAAAGGCAAAACTGACCTAGTGCGTGAGGACACTGCGCAGATAGGAACCCGCACACATGGGTTTTGCTGGTTCAAGACCAGCAAACACACTAGCGAACCGAGGATCAAAATGCACCAAGACCAACTGCGCTGGTCTATTGCGCGGGTAGTAACCCGCGCACTAACTCACGCATAAGGAACTTCACTGGTTCAAGACCAGTGAATAGACCAGCGAACTGGGGACCAGAAACCATACCAGGACAACTGCGCTAATGGCTGCGCGGGTAGTGACCCGCCCATAAGGATCCGAACACATGGACATAAAATGCATAAACAAAACACATTTGGATCTAGACATGAAGTGCAAGTGTTATTTTAGTGATGCACACATGAGTAATAAAGAATAAAGACATGTCAGTACAAATACTTGCAAGTGTGTATGCAATGTGTAAATGATGTGCTCATATCAGTAATGATGAACACAAATGCAAGGAATAACACATGCATGAGAAGTGTGTGTGTGTGCAACTAAATCTCTTCAAAGAGTTAAGCAAGTGATATACCTTCTTGAAGCACTTTGGAATGTCCAGAAGCTTGTCAATCACAATCACGTAAGCTACCTATTACACAACAATCCCAATGTAGTTTTGTTAGTGAAATAAGCCAATCATAAAGTGAGGCACTTACAATCTCCCCCTTTGGCTATTTCGTGAGAAAACCACCACTCACAAAGCAACCTCACAATTACAAAAAAAAATTGGTCAACAAAATTTTCTACATTACAATAAAGCCTATAATCTAAGTCTTGAACATCTTCAAGTCAATCCAATGCTTGTAGAAAAATCCCAATCTACACACAATCAACAAACAAAAAATACCTTCCAAGAACAAGTGTGTGATAGGTGCTTTCAATAAACATAAGCAACAAAAACAACATTTGTAATCAAATAATGTAATCATGCTATGCAGTGCAATACTCCCTCTAAACATGATCCCTCTCAACCCCTCTAAACATGATGCCAAATACACTATCTATCGCAACCTTTCTCCCCATTTTTGTCAAGAGATATGCAAAGGCAGTCCCCCATAATAGGTATGCATTTGGAAATAAGAGTTCATAGCACAACACCATATGCATAATCATATAAGAAACTTTATGCAACTCAATTAAGTAAGAGAGAATCAATGAGTTTTATTTGATGAAAATCTGTGACACGATACTTTGCATGCAAGACATGTTGCATTCAAGTTCAAAAACAATGGTATTTGGCAAAGCAAACAATAAGGGTTTCCAAAAAGAATTCAAACCAATTGCACCCTTTGTCATGATTGCAAGCAAAGATACAGATTGGATTTCAATTTAAAGAGCAACTAATATCAAAATTTATAAGAGAAACAAGACATGAGTGACTTTTGCACCCTTTTTGATTTTTCTGGGTAAGATACCCGTATGATAATAGCCTTGTTCAACTAATAAAGAGAGAGAAGACTCAATTTGGATGAGACATCCTTGTTTATTGAATGGACACAAGGTCCTTATTGAGTTTAGTCTTCTCATTTTCTTTTTTACACATATTTTTGCATTCATATTTAAGCAATCACAAATGTCTTCATGCATATCAACTTAAAGCATGTCATTAATAAAATCATCATGTCATAGAGATCAGTTATAGGTCATTCAAATTGTACTTCCAAAGTAAATCTCCTAGTCCAAAAATGCATGTTTGAACATACATATGACATGGATTGCAAGAAAAGCAATTTGCACACTTATTAAGAAAATAACATAAACATATGTTCAACCAATCATCTCAAGCAATTAATAAAGAAGCATAAAATATATCAATGTAGCACAATGCAATTTTATGCCAATTCGCTCTCTTTGCTTGAGTTCCCCATATGGGGTCAAGACATACCATTTCAAGCCAAATGAAAAATCCCAATAGACTGACTAAGGTTTCCAAATCTAAGTGTGTCTAAGGGCTTTGTAAACAAGTCTGCTAGTTGGTCATTAGTCCCCACATGCTCTAATGCAGTGGTTTTGCTCTCAACTAGCTCTATAATGAAATGATGTCTAATGTCAACGTGCTTTATCCTAGAATGTTGGATGAGATTCTTTGAAATATTTATGGCACTCATGTTGTCACAGAATAAAGTGAAAGTGCCTTGCTCTAAGGCATAATTAGCTAGCATTTGTTTCGTCCACAACAGCTGAGTACAAGCACTACCGGCGAATATGTATTCAGCCTTGGCCGTGGATAGGGAAATTAAGTTTTGCTTCTTGCAAAATCAAGAAACCAAATTGTTGCCTAGGAAGAAGCTGTTAGGATTATGCTCAATAGCAAGAGTGTAATATTGTAATTGACAATCTTTTCATATAAATAAAGTGATTTCTGATTCTGCAAAATCTTATAGCATTTATAATTATAATTGTCAAGGTAAATAATCATAAGGTCAAAAGACTATGAGATATGAAGAATTGTTTGTACATCCGGATATGTATGAGGTAGAAACAATTCTTTAGTTAGTCTTGAATAACGTTCACAACTTAAGTTAAAGGTTGGGCACCTCTATCTTGATAAAGTTGTAGAATTCTTTTACTAGCATTTGAGTGGGATCAAATGAGTTATGATGAGTCTAAAATCATCGAAAGGTTTTCGAGTAAAAGAATCTAGTGCACTGGGTGCATTGAACTGGATCACAATGAAATACTTTATCTAGAACCGTCACTAGATATAAGTCTTTTCATTATCAGGACAATCAGAGAGTCTATCTAAATCCTGAGATAAATGATGGACTTATGGTTGCAAGTGTTATCATTTGAGCTATCAATGAGTACGATTATATAGCATAGTCTATCCTCGATAGTTTGGTGGTATTCATTTGTTAATCGATAGAGGACTTCATTTATAGATATGGACATCGTGGCTCCATTTATTAATTGAGAGTATAATATCATCATATGGATGTTTTGAGGTATTGGATATTAAATCTCAACGTTGAGTTTTCAATAATGATTATTGAAGACATGGCTTCTGGACAAGTCAAAATATCCAAATTTAAAATGTGGTCATATGAGGAAATATGGTAACTTGGAGAGCTATAGACGGTCTCTGAGCTCTTGGCGATTACTGATATTATTCACGAGGATACACCATCTCCTATAAGATTGTCTAGGGTATGAATGAGAAACATCTCCTTATTCTATCTTTATTTAAGAGTTCAATTTTAGCTCTTTAGTGGAATGAGTTAAAATTAATAGATCAGACCTAAGTGAATCATTTGTTGATTATGATTAGGTTATGTCTATTGAAGCTTAAATTTAGATAGCCCGCCAAGATCCACAATCCACACGTACTTGCATGGATCACTTGATATATTCTACCGGACCAATTTATGGGTCCATCTAGAATTGCATTTAATATATTAAGAATATAATATGTCTATTATTTATTTAATGGGCTGCACTATTATATTAATATATTAAAAGGAGACATGTAGGCTTGTTTCTTTTAGTAAGAATAAGTCTGGTTCACATATGGGCTTTTATTTAAAGTCTAATGGATTAAATAAAATAAGAAAAATAATATTGGGCCCATATATATATGGTGTGGGCGGCAAGGCTAAATAAAATAGCCCAATATATTATTTTATTGTATTGTTTTGATTAAATGGGAATTAATTAATAGTTTAAATCAAAATCTTTTCCTGATCAGTAAATTAAATACTATGTGTTGGATTAGGGTTGGAATTCTTTTAAGTGATAGGAGTCCTAATGTGGTAAGGATTAAGTCCACATACACTCCTTATTATACAAAGAATTCGGCCACCACTAGTCCTACAAGGGTTAGGATTCTTGAATTGATAGGAATTAGGTAAAAGGATAATTCCTTTTAAAGTAAGGAAATTAACCAACCCTAGATTTCCTATTCAATGAATCCGGCCAACCCTACTTGGTGAAGGAGAAAATTTGGCCAACCTATAATTATAAGGTTATGAGTTTTTGGCCACCAAGAAGCAAAATAGAGAGAGATTTTTGTTTGTTTTGAAAATAAAAAATCCTACTCTATACACATAGATTTTCGGCCAAGAGAGAAAAAGAAAATAAATTCTCATTCGATAGTGCACTTACAAGCCTTTAACATCAAAAGGTTTTGTGCACACTTTCAATTTAGGGTTACGCGAATTTCAATCATATTGATTGTGAATTCAAAAGTGACCGGAACTATTTTTTTAGGCTCTTGGTGTTTTACTATTGAAGATCAAGATCAGAAATTCCATACATCCATTCTAAGGTAAGCAATTCAAAGAAAAAGGGGACCACGCTCCTAGGTGATTCACGTACGTGCTAGGATTGAAGATCTTGCGGATTACCATCGATGTAAGTCAATCGGATCACGCGACAAGAGGTATTTAGCTCTAACCGTATATTTGAGTTTAATTAATTAAAGGGTTAAGGTTCAAATCTTTAGAAAAATTTTAAACTATACGAAAATTATTTTTTCGCCTTCCGCTGCGGTTTTAAGCAATTTTTCCCTACAGAAGCAACCGCTCGATGTATTCTTCCTATCATTATAATTTCCTGCCTAATCAGCATCTCTAAGTCCAACAAGACTTGGATTAGTGTCAAAGGAGTACCAAATCCCATGATTGGAGGTACTACTCATAAACCGAATGATACAACAAGGTGAGATTCTTTGGGATTTGCTTGGTACCTAGCACAAACACCCACACTAAAAGCAATATTGGGCCTACTTACGGTCAAGTAAAGCAAGCTACCTATCATGCCTCGATATAAGCTTTGATCAACACTTTTACCACTAGCATCTTTGCTTATCTTCAAAGTGGTACTCATGGGTGTGTCACAATGTTTGGCATTGTCAAGGCCATACTTCTTCACTAGGTTCTTTGCATACTTAGCTTGGGATATAAAAATCCCATCATGCATTTGCTTAATTTGCAAGCCTAGGAAGTAATTTAGTTCACCAACCATGCTCATTTCAAATTCAAGAAACATGACATCTACAGATTGTTTCACTTTTGACTCGTTGGTGGAACCAAATACAATTTCATCAACATAAATTTGAGCTATGAAAAGCTCATCTTTGTTGCACTTGATGAACAAAGTCTTGTCAACACTACCTCTTGAGTAACCATTGTCAACAAGATAGAGAGTGAAGCACTCATACTAATCCCTCGGTGCTTGTTTCAACCCATAAAGTGCCCCTTTGAGGCGATAGACATGATTGGGGTGGTGTGGATCCACAAACCCCTTGGGTTGTTCAACAAACACTTCCTCATGCAAGAAGCCATTGAGGAAGGCACTCTTAACATCCATTTGGTATAGTTTGAACTTGTACACATATGAATGAGCTTTCAGGAGATACAATTTCACAAGAGGTTTCACAACCTAGCCCAATTGTATGTTTCACACCATCACCAGATTAATAATCTACCATTCCTCGTTGTAGTGAGAGGGTTAGTAGACAACCCGAGAGATACATTGGTCTAGGAGAATCAGTGGAGAATCTTCCTGATGATGATGATTCCTACACGTACAAGGAAGCTATGGAGGATGTTGATTGTCACCATTGGAAAAAGGCAATGCAATCTAAAATTGAGTCTATGTACTCAAACAAAGTCTGGTCTCTTGTAGACTTGCCTAAAGGGATAAAACTCATTGGGTGCAAGTGGGTATACAAGAGGAAAAGAGGTATGGATGGAAAGGTGGAAACCTCTAAAGCTAGATTAGTATCTAAAGGTTACACACAAAAGGAAGGTATTGATTACGAGGTAACCATTTTTTCTTGTGTCCATGCTTAAATCCATTAGGGTACTCTTATCCATTGCGGCATCTCTAGACGTAGAGATTTGGCAAATGGACATCAAGACAGCTTTCCTTAACGGAAGTCTTGACAAAAGCATCTATATGATGCAACCAGAAGGATTCATTGAAAAAGGCTAAGAGGAAAAGGTATGAAAGTTGCGAAGATCCATAAATGGACTTAAGCAAGCATCTAGATCCTAGAACATAAGGTTCGATAAAGCTGTGAAAAGTTTTGGATTTACTCAAAACCTTGACAAACCCTGTGTATACAAGAGGATTAAAGGCGACGGTTTTCCTAGTTCTTTACGTTGATGATATACTACTCATCAAAAATGATGTAGGTGTGTTGACATCCGTAAAAGAATGGTTAGCAAAAAAATTTGATTTGAAGGACTTAGGAGAAGCAAGTTTTATTCTTGGTATCCAACTAATAACAGATAGAAAGAATAGAACGATTGCATTATCCTAAGCTTCATACATAGATAAAATCTTGTCTAGGTTCTCCATGCAAGATTTCAAGAAAGGTATGTTACCTTTCAGACATGGAATCAAACTATCTAAAGAACAAGTTCCTAAAAACGAGCATGAAGAGCAATTCATGAGTAGGTTCCATATGCCTCGGCAGTTGGAAGTCTCAGGTAAGCAATGCTTTGCACTGGACTAGATATTTGTTTTGCTATTGGCATAGTTAGCAGGTTTCAATCGAAACCTGGTTCTGATCAATAGACGGCATTCAAGCACATTTTTTAAGTATCTCAGGAGAACGAGAGATCATATGCTTGTTTACTCTGGAGGGGATTTAATTCCTGTTAGGTATACAGACTCTGATTTCCAGTCGAATTCTGACTCCGGGAGATCCATATCAGGGTCTGTGTTTACTCTTGGAGGGGGGGCAGTTATATGGATGAGTATTGTAAGTTCCTCATATTTTGATTGGCTTATTTCGTTGACAAACCACATTGGGGATTAATTTTTGTAAGGGTATATTAGGCTTCATTGGGTGTGATCAAGCTTCAAGGACATCATCTCTCTCAAGAGCTCTTCAAAGGTATAGCACTTGCTTAACACTCTTTGAAGAGGTTTTAGTTGCACACACTCACATTCTATGCATTTGTATTGACATGCATGTATGGTAGCACACACACACTACTTGCATTTTGGAGTTGATGGGCTACACAGTAGGTTAGGCGACATGCAAGGCAACTTGTGCATGTCGCCTGACAAGTCGCCCAAGACTCAGGCAACTTGTGCATGTCGCCTAACAAGTCGCCCAAGACTTAGGTTTTTCCCTCAGTGTGTTAGGCGACATGCAAGGCCACTTGTGCATGTCGCCTCCAATGTCGCCTTAGTCATGTTCTTTTTTCTCCAGTGTGTAAGGCGACTTGGGGATGTCGCCTTACATGTTGCCTCTGACATCTTATTTTTTCCACAGTGTGTAAGGCGACTTCATAGGCGACTTGGGGATGTCGCCTTACATGTCGCCTCAGGCAACATGTTTTCTCACAGTATGTTAGGCGACTTCCAAGGCGACTTGCTCATGTCGCCTTGCATGTCGCCTTTTTCACCCGAACTGGGCATTTCAGGTATTTCACACCAGCTCGTTTTTGGTCTCTATAAATACATCTTGTTCTCCTTCATTTAGACCTAGAGCTCTGAAAATATATCTCTAAGTGAGAGAAAGTAAATCCAAGAGAGAGAGAGCTCCAAGAAATCCTTTTCACTCAACCAAACTCAAACCCATGTGCATCTAAGCTTCATTCTTGCATCTATTCTTCATGGATCTTCATGCTTTTCTTGACTAGGTAATCAAGCAAGTCTTAGAACTTTCTTTTCATCTTTATGTTCTTGTTTATCTAGGGTTAGCAATTATTTGTTAATTAATTGCATGTTTATTTGGTTTAGCATGATTTGAGTATGTTTGTGATTATGTTTGTTGGTTGAGGTTGTATGCTCATTGATAGCTAGCATTTAGGACGTTTTTACCCTTCTAGCTAAATCTTCATGCATTTGCATTTAGATATTGTTAATAGCCAAAATTGGCTAAGGACCAAAGGGAAATTTTCCACTTACTAGACCTGGTTCCATACCCGAAAGTTTCACCTAAAGACCTCTATATCTAGAGCCAAGCTACGATGCCGCCCCAGGCACAAGGGCGGGCTCCAGAAACATCTGGGATAAAGCCCGGACCCGAGAACTTCCACCAGGAGACCTTTCTATCCAGAGCCGAACTGCGATACCACCCCAAGAACAAGGGCGAGCTCCGGAAACATCCAAGATAGAACCCGGAATGATCGGGCTTAGCCCGCATCATCAAAACTAGAAGCTCCCCGAAGTCAAGGTCATCTTGCAAATGCTCAAGAAACCCGTCTGTACCTCGATTGACACAGAAGAATGTCCCTAGAAGGCCGCGAGGTGAGTCGAAGCCACACCCAACTTCAAAAAGGTCAGTCAAGGCCACGTCTAGCTTCGGAAAAGTCAAGAGAAGCCAGATCTGGGTCCAAGCTGGATGAAACTTCTAAGACATCAAGGTCAAAATACTAAACAACCTCCCTGGTTGATGCATCATACCATATTCGTCATGTCCCACGATTCCTATAAGGATCGAACCTCTCTGGTTGATGCATCACACCATATCCCACGACTTCTATAAGGATCGAACCTCCCTGGTTGATGCATCACACCATATCGTCACATCCCACGACCTCTATAAGGATCATACCTGGAAACGTTATCTACATGCAGAACAAGTAATAAAATCCAAAAAGGAAACAAATTGATCTCCACCACGATACTCTCAATTCGGGCATCAATCCAAAAGTCAAATGATTTAACGCAAGAAATCCCGCCCGATAAAGAAGAGACTGAGACAATCACTGAGACAATCAAGGGAGAATCAGTCTGTTGACCTACAAACCATGTATAAATAGAAAAGAAAAGAAACGAAAAAAGGAGACTACTATTCGACAGGCATACGACTAGCAATCGGCCATTTACCAAAGAAAGTTGAGATAAACGAGAGAAAAATCTTTGTACTAGTGTACCATGCATGTCAAATAAAAATGTTCTTGTTTATTTATCACTAGATAAATCATTGTCACATATATAAATAATTTCGGCCACCACCTACGTGGTAGTGGTCTCGAGGGCGTTAACAGAGATTTCTCATCTCGAGTAAAATTTCTGTTAACACTTTCTGGCGCCGTCTGTGGGAAATGAAATCCTACACTCAACTAACCAATCGTTTGTATTTATATTTTCACTGTTTTATAGGAACTATGAGGGTCCGCTCCTCCCAAGGCCAGCATAGAGTCCCGGAGCAATCCCCGGCGAGGCCAACCCGAAAGGCTCCAGGAAGGGGGAGAAAGTCTGGATATAGTTGTCAAGCTCCGATCCAGACAACCAATACACGGACTGCTGGCCACCCCATAGTGAGCCAGGCAGCGTTCGACCAACAAGCGGCAGCCTTCGTAGAATCCATCCGCGTCCGCCTCCTCGCTGAAGGCATCACAGTCCAGCCTACCAACCTGAATGATCAGGGAGAGCCGAGTAGGCTCGGAGCTAGACCACCTGCTTTTGATTGCCTAGGTCTTCCTCCTCCCGAGCCGGCTCGAGATAGATCGGGGCCCCAACGTTCAATCCGGGATAGGCTGGGACCCATGCCCCCAGCTTCTAAAAGACTTTCACAATATCAACCCCGGCTAGTCAAGTCTGCCGCGGATGTTTTTACCCGAAAGCCGTGAGGGCTATCTCATCCAACTACATCTAGGAGAACTACCCGGGCCCTAGAGGAGGAAAGCCGACAAACTCCCCGAATGGATCATGTCCAGGAGGAAGACCGGATAGAAATTGCCAGTTCATCAGAAAGGTTCGACAGTGAGGAATCTGAGGCTAACTCGAAGAGACCTGGAAATAAGTGACTGAGGGATCAGCTGGCAAAGCTACAAAAGGAGGTCCAGCAGATAAGGAAGGGAAAGAGTAAGGAAGACAAAAAGAATCCCCTGAGCGAGATGAACGCTCCCTTCACTAGGAGGATCCGGGAAGCAGAGCTCCCCCTAAAATTCAAAATGCCAGCAGATAAGTTCTCTGGAACGGAAGATCCTCTAAGCCATTTAGAGAGCTTCGTTCAACAGATGGAGGTCCAGAACACTACCACAGCAGCCATGTGCAAGATGTTTCCAACAACCTTGACCGACTATGCGAAAACCTGGTTCAGGAAACTTCCCGTTGGTAGCGTGGATTCTTTCACAAAATTGTCAACCGATTTTTGCTCACAATTCCAGGGAGTTAAACCTCGCCCGAAAGATCCCATACACCTCCAATATGTGATCCAGGAACGGAGTGAAACTCTTCGATCATAGGTAGAGCGGTTTCACAAGGAGGTCATACAAATGGGAGTTTTCACCGAAAAAGAAACCCTCGCCAACTTCAGGCGAAACCTCTGGGCAGGAAAGCTTTTCCATTCTTTCGCCAAAAGACCTCCCGAGACTTACCAGGAGGCCTATGATCGGGCTCTTGAGCAGGTCGAGATCGACGAACAACTCAAGGTCAAGATAGAGCATGACGACATGAGAACGACAAAACGTTTGAAGAAAGAAGCCCTCAAATTTGAGCCGGTGCAGAGAGCTCAGAATAAGCCTCCCAACAGGTCGACCTATAGCCCCCCTGCTCCTCCGCATAGGCAAGAAAGATATCCAGCAATACGAACCCCTCCCCGGGCTTCGCCGCCTCCCAGGACCGTGGCTCCAGTAATACAAGGGGAAAAAGGGTTTGACCACTATACCCCATTGAATGCATCCAGGGAAACGGTCTACCTTGCCATACGGGATAAAGGGTTGCTCCAAAAGCCTGCTCCCATGAAGGCCCTAGCCGACAGGAGAAACCGGTACAAGTACTGCGACTTTCACGAAGACGTGGGCCACAACACTTCGGAGTGCTATAACTTGCGCAACCAGATTGAGGCCCTGATAAGGGGAGGATGCCCGATTGAATTTTTACAACAGGTCAGAGATAATATCAGAACTGGAAGGGAAGTACAAGCTGAAATCCGTGAGGACGCAGAAAAGAGGAAAGGGGAGCAGGCTGACTTAATGCAACAGATCCAGGTGATACACACTATCAACGGGGGGCCCTACCTTGTCCGGCATTTCCAATAACTCCCTGAAAAAACCACGCAAGAAAGGTTCCCCACCTTGGAGAGAGCCGGGGGATCTTCAAAGTCAGCCAGAGCCCGACAGAGCCCGCCTAGTCAGCTTAGATCGTGTTCACCGAAGCAGATGTCTTCAACACTATGCAACCTCATGATGATCCTATGGTCATCACGATACAGATCGCCAACTGTCTGGTCCTTCGCGTGCTCGTTAATACAGGAAGCAGTGTCAATATCCTCTTCAAAGATACCCTGGAAAAACTGAACCTGAAGCAACATTGCTACAACAGCTGTACCACTCCACTTTACGGTTTCACTAGGGACTCGATCATACCAGTGGGGTCAATGATCCTCCAAGTAATTATCCGGGTCACCCCGCTCCAACAGAACGTAATGACCGACTTTGTTGTGGTGGACACCCCATCAGCCTACAACGCTATCTTAGGGAGACCTTTCCTGTCCTCTCTCAAGGGAGTCTTGTCCATATACCACAACGTTTTGAAATTCCCGGTTGGAACCAAGGTAGGAGAGGTACGCAGGAGACCAGCATGCAGCCAGGAAATGCTACGCAGTATCTGCCAATCCTACAGCCCTAGCAAAGCTGTGTGTACAGGTGACAGTAATCCAAGAAGACATGGACACATCATAGATAATCCAGGAGGAGAAGGAGCCCGCAGAACATATTGGGCATCCGGAGGATGAACCTATCTTGCCCTACGAGGATGAAAGGGGTAAGGAATGGGCCAGCGGGCAGCCTGTGGATAAACTAGAAGAGATATCCGTCGGGACTGACGATCCCTCCAAGACCGTCAAGGTCGGAGCCGCCCTTGATCCAAAAGTAAAAAGAGGACTGATTGATCTTCTTAGGGAATTCAGCGACATCTTCACCTGGAACCATAATGAAATGCCTGGAATCCCAGCATCGTTGGCCACCCACCGGCTAGCAGTAGATCCAACGGTCAAGCCCGTCAAGCAGAAGAGGCGTCATTTCAACACTGATAGGAACGCGGCGGTACAGGAAGAGGTTGATAAATTGATCAAAGCGGGGTTGGTCAGAGAGGTACGTTACCGCGAATGGATCGCCAACGTAGTCATGGTCACGAAGGTGAATGGAAATAGGCGTATGTGTGTCCACTACACCGACCTCAACCGGGCATGTCCGAAAGACAGTTTTCCTTTGCCAAAGATTGACCAGCTGGTTGACTCCACATCCAGGAAATAAACTTTTGAGTTTTATGGACGCGTTCTCAGGATACAACCAAATTAAAATGCACCCGGCTGACCAAGATAAGACCAGTTTCATTACCGGGCAGAGATTATACTGCTACAAGGTGATGCCGTTTGGTTTGAAGAATGCAGGGACCACATTCCAGCGGCTGGTTAACAAATTGTTCAAGCCCGAGATAGAGAGGATGATGGAAGTATATATCGACGACATGATCACGAAATCCCCAACCACAAAGGGACATCAGGAAGACCTTCGTAAAACCTTCCTCATACTGAGGGAAAACCAGATGCGTTTGAACCCCTCCAAATGTGCTTTTGGGGTAACGGCAGGAAAGTTCCTGGGCTTCATGGTTCATGAGAGAGGTATCGAAGCCAACCCATAAAAAATCAAAGCTATCCTGGACTTGGAATCCCCGACCTCGCTCAAGCAAGTACAGATCCTGACTGGACAGGTGGCAGCACTCAACAGGTTTATCTCTCGCTCCACCGATAAATGCCTTCCTTTCTTCAAGGCCATCAAACAAGGGAAGAACATGAAATGGAGCCAGGAGAGCGAGCATGCATTTCAAGCTTTGAAGGAATACCTAACAAGCCCCAATTTGTTAGTCAAGCCGGTTCTCGGAGATGAGCTGCAGAGTTATCTGGCTGTATCAGAAACTGCAGTAAGCGGGGCTTTGGCCAAGGATTGTAGCGACGGTTTTCAAAGACCCATATACTATGTGAGTCATGCCCTGACCAAATCAGAAAGGAACTACGCTCTCCTGGAGAAGCTCGCTTATGCTCTGGTGATCTCAGCGAGGAAACTCCGTCCCTATTTTCAAGCTCACACAATAGCAGTGGTAACAGACCAACCCCTCCGTCAATTCTTGTAAAGACCAGATGTGTCAGGAAGGTTAGTTTTATGGGCACTAGAGCTCACTTAGTTCGACTTAAAGTATAAGCCCCGGACTACGATTAAGGCACAGGCTTTAGCCGACTTCGTGGCAGAATTCTCAGCGATCCCAGATCCAGTTGATCCCTCAGTATCAAACGAGGACCCTGAGAAGATATCCGAGGTCGAAAATTGGCCGGAGGGCTGCAAGCCATGGATCCTTTTTTCAGATGGAGCATCCAGACGAGCTGGGGGAGGAGCTGGCATAGTTTTGATAGATCCGTAGGGAACTGAATTCTGTCACTGTTTCAGATTCGAGTTTAAAGCTACCAACAATGAAGCGGAATATGAAGCCCTCCTAGTCGGGATGAAGGTAGCCATCGAGCTAAAGGCCGAATACCTGCAGGTCAAGAGCGATTCGTTGCTTATTGTAAACCAGGTGACTGGGGTCTACCAGGCAAAAGGAGATAATATGGTGGCCTACTTAAATCTAGCTCGGTTGCTGAAAAGCAAATTTAAGGGACTTAAGATCGATCAGGTGCCTTGACACCAAAACCATCGCGCATATGTTCTGGCTAAGATAGCGGCGAACGGAGGCCAATCCCTACCAAGGGGAATTCCCCTCCAAGTAATTCACCCAGCAAAGCATAGCCCCAAATGGAGAAATTTGTTCCCTGGATCGCCTACCTTGCTGGATGGACCCAATTTTCACCTATCTCCTTGAAGGAGAGCTTCCTGAAGAGCCCAACCAAGCCCGAAGAGTTAAGTGACTCTCAGTTCGATACTGTATGGTGGACGGATACCTCTACAGGAGGGGCAGATCCCTCCCCTTACTTAGGTGCTTGCATCCCGATGATGCTAAGTGGGCATTGAGAGAGGTCCATTCTGAGGATTGTGGGAACCATATAGGTGGGGAAGCTCTAGCCTATCAGGTGCTTCGTATGGGGTACTATTGGCCGACCATCCATCAAGATGCAAAGAGTTTTGTGCAATCCTGCGAACCTTGTCAAAGAACCTCAAACTTGAGCCACCAGCCACCCGAGCGACTGTCGTCCCTCAGCTCACCTTACCCCTTTGCCATGTGGGGAATCAACCTAATTGGGCCACTTCCTACCACTCCAGGACAGATGAAACATGCTATCGTCGCTATTGACGACTTCACCAGATGGGTCGAGGCAAGGCCTCTAGCTCGAATATCAGAAAAGAATACAACCTGAAAATACACAAAGTGTGTCTAATACAACCTAGAGGGGGGGGGGGGGGGGTGAATAGGTTTTAGTTGAATTATTACCAACTTTTCGACTTAATCAATTTTAATAATCCTACTCCATATTAGCAATCAATCAATCAAACATAAATATGCGGAAAACAATAAAAACACAAGGATTGATTTACGTGAGAAACCCTCCAACTGGGCAAAACTCACAGGCTATCCTTCTAGCCACATACGGTCCTCAAATCCACTATTTGAACGAAAGTTTACAACCTAGGTTGACCTCAAGTCACACCTACTTGGTCACTAACCCTTTCACTCTACCCAACTGGGCCTTTAATAGTGATTCTTGACCACAAGCTTGTGCACTAACTCACTTAGTCACAAAGCTTAACAATCAATGAAGAGGTTAAACAACCTATGTGAATATATAAAAGATATTCAAACATGCAATTAATGCTAGGCAACAATAAATGCTTATCTAAGGATTTAAAGATGTCAATAAATGCAAATCCTAGATATCAATATCTAAATGCAAATGCATGAAGATTTAGCTAGAAGGGTAAAATCGTCCTAAATGCTAGCTATTAATGAACAAGGCTCTCAACCAACACACAACAACTCAATCATGTTATAAATGCCAATAAACATAAAAATATGCAATAAAATCACATAAAAGAGCTAACCCTAGGCAAACAAGAACATAAATAAATACAATGAGATTTAGAGCATGTTCAAGTTACCTAGTCAATGAAAGCAAGAAGGATCCATGATGAGATGATGCTTGAAGAGGTTAAATGCACATGGATTTGTGTTTGGTTGAGTAAAGATGAGTTCTTGGGAGTTTCTCTCTCTAAGGGAAGCTTGGCCTCTCAATAATGGCTTCTTGAACTCATAAAAACGAGCAAGGAAGAAGATAGAGCATATATATGGGAGCCCTAGTTGAAACAGCGTCGTTTTGAACTTAGGGCACAAAATACCGTCAATACCGCTAGATGGACCGCGTCTCAAGCAAGTGTCCAGACCGCGGTATACACAGCAGTACACCGTCTGGACTACAACGCGGTGTAGGGCGCTGCGCATGCAGGTGCACAGGCTGCGGTATGGGCAACAGAGGCCTACTGGACAACACCGCGACTTGGGTCGCTTTGCGTGCAGGAGTACAGGAAGCGGTACAGAGAGCATGACCCTGCTAAGGTATACCGCTTTATATGCCGCTGGTGCAAGCATGTCTTGCCAAGCGGTTTAGGCCGCGCTAAGAGAAGAAATTCTCTTTTCTGGGCAAACTCAACACACTAAGAGATGTGCAAAATGTGCAAGTGTGGAGAGTGAAAAGAGGCATACAATACATCATTCAATTTCATGAAGATAGGAACATAATGCATGCAAGTGAGTGTGTGCAACTAGATCTCTTCAAAGAAAGTTAAACTACTGAGATACCTTTGAAGTGCTCTTTGAGAGAGATGATGTCCTTGAAGCTTGATCACACTCAAGAGGCCTAAATTACCCTTATAACGAATAATCCCCAATGTGGTTTGTCAACGAAATAAGCCAATCAAAATATGAGGAACTTACAATCTCCCCCTTTGGCTATTTCGTGACAAAACCACCACTCACAAATTATCCTCACAAAAAAAAATAAAAACTAAAGGTCAACAAAGAGATATTCTACATTACAAAAAGATACCTAGATACTAGGTCTTCAAAACTTCAAGCTCTTGTAGAATAGCCATCCCTACAAAACAAAGAGACTACACTTTCCAAGACAAGTGTATGTGAGGTGATCAAGAGAGATAAATAAATAAGAGCAATTTGCATAATAAAAGAAAACTTCAACATGCAACATGCAAATGCTCTCCCCCTATATAGGTTACTCCCCCTCAATGGGACAATCTCTCCAAAAAAGCAATCCCCTTAAATAAAACCTACTCCCCCTTTTTGTCATGAGATAGGCAAAGGAGTATTCCCCAACCGGGTCACTTTAGCAAAGAGAGCTATTTGCAAGATAAGTGCATAATCATATACAACAACGTTATGCAACTCAATTAATTGAGAGAGAATCATTGAGGGTTTTATTGATTAGAAGAAGATGTGTGACTTAATTGCTTTGGATGTAAGACATGTAACATCATGGTTCAAGCAAATGGTATTTGGCAAAGCAAACATCAAAAAGGGTTTCCAAAATAATTCAAACCAATTTATACCCTTTTGTTATAAGCAAACAAGATATAGTTTTTCAAAAAGAATTTCAATTTAAAGAGCAACTATGTCAAACTTTATAAGCAAAACAAGACATGAGTGACTTTTGCACCCTTTTTGATTTTTCCGGGTGGGATACCCGTATGATAGTAGTCCTGTTCAACGTAATAAAGGGAGAGAGAAGACTAAATTTGGATGAGACATCCTTGTTTATAGCATGCATACTAGATCCTTATTGGGTTTAGGCTTCTCATTTGCTTTCACACATATTTTGCACTAGAGCAATCAAAAACATTTCATGCATATTAATTTAAGCATGTCATTAAAAGTTCTCATGTCATGGAGTTAAATTTTGGGTCATTCAAGTGTACTTTCCCAATCAAAATCTCATAGTCCAAAAATGTATTTTTGAACATAGAGGTGACATGGATTACAAATCAAGCAAGGCACACTTATTAACTAAAAAGCCATATAAGAATATCTATAAGCACAACCAAGAATACTCAAGCAATTAATAAAGAAGCATAAAGATGATCAAGTTTTTGCTTATTCCAAGATGCAAGGTTGCTCTCTTTGCTTGAGTTCCCCATAAGGGGTCAATTACCAAAACACATCAAGGCATATGACAAATCCCAATAGACCTACTAAGTGACTTGAACCTAGTTGAGTCTAAGGCTTTGTAAATAAATCCGCTATCAACACCAAAGGCGATATCAAATGTATGACAAGTCTCCAATGACCTCACAAGGATATGGTATGACTCCTCAATTTATACCAACTTGTCATTTTTATGGTGTTGATAGGCATATTTGGCCAAATTACCATAGGAACATTACGAAATGTAGAGTTGAGAGCATGATGGAGAGAAATAGACTTAAAAGAGCCAATATACATGTGCCTAGGAAAGCTAGAGAAAATGATCCTAGGAAGTCTAGTAACATGTTGACTAAGACCATTAGGAATGAAAATGTATCACCTAAGTGAATTAGAAAAGATGAACCCGTATGCTATCGTGTGAACTTGTCACCCAGAGACCCAACTAGGTCTAATGGACTTGGTAGGTCTATAGGGGCTTATGCCTCCCATTGACTTGGTTGGATTTGACTCCATTTGGGGAGCTCAAGCAAAGAGAATGAACTTGCATTTTTGAAATGTGCAAAAGTTTGATTTACTTTATGCCTCTTTATTAATTGCTTGAGATACTAGGTTTCACATATATGATTATATGGTATTTTTGTTCAATAAGTGTGTAACTTTGCTTTGCTTGTAATCCATGTCACATTTATGTTCAAACATGTATTTTTGGACTAAGAGAATTGATTATGAAGTACTTTTGAATGACCTATAATTTATCTCCATGACATGTGAACTTGGCTATGGCATGTTTTAAATAATATGCATGAAATGATTTTGATTGCTCTTTGCAAATGTGTGTGAATGCAAAAGAGAAGACTTATCAATAAGGATCTTGTATCCATGCAATCAGTAAGGATTTTATATCCAAATTAGTGTTTTTTCTCTTCTTAATGGTTTGAACAAGAGAAAAACCTATAAGGATTCCATATCCATTCAATCAATAAGGATTTTATATCCATGTCTTGTTTGGCCCTTAAAGATTGATATAGTTGTTTGTGTGCTGATATTTTTTTTGAAAAACTATATCATGTTTGCTTATGACAAAGGGGTACAAATTGATTTGAATTCTTATGGAAACCCTTTTGATGTTTGCTTTGCCAAATACCATTTCTTGGACTTTGATGTTATATGTCTTGCATGCAAAGAAACACCTTCACACATTCTCTTTAAAATAAAACTCCTTGAATCTCTCTTAATTAATTAAGTTGCATAAAGTTTAAGTATATGATTATGCAATCATCTTTTGTGTGAATATCTCTTTTTGCTAAAGCAACCTGATAGGAGGAGCTCCTTTGCCTATCTCATGACAAAAAGGGTGAGAAGTTTTAAGAGATTTAGGGGGAGCAATTTTTTATGCTTTTGGGGAGAATTCTTGTGAGAGAGTAACCTTTTAGAGGGAGCTTTGCATCACACTTCATTTCACTGTGTGTTGTTTTTCTTCTCGAAATGCTTGTATTTTTTTATCTCTCTGGATCACCGTACATATACATTTGTGTTGGAAAGTGTAGTTATCTTGTTTTGTAGGGTCGATTATTCTACAAGAGATTGAAGGCTTGAAGATCAAGATTTTAGGTATCTTTTTGTAATGTAGAATACATCTTGTTGACCTTAGCTTTCTTTGTTTTTTTTGTGAAGATTTATTGTGAGTGGTGGTTTTGTCATGAAATTTCCAAAGGGGGAGATTGTAAGTTCCTCGTTTTGTGATTGGCTTATTTCGTTTGACAAATCACACAGGGACAATTTGTAAGGGTAGACTAAGCATTCTCAAGACCTCAAGCTCAAGAGCACTCAGAGGTATACCACTTCTGCTTAACTCTTTGAAGAGACTTAGTTGCACATACACACACTCTATTCTTTTGCATGTTTATTTATCTTGCATTGTGCCTCTTTGCTTAAATGTGTACATCCTTTTCTTGTCTCTTCCTTGCTTTTGTGGTGTGTCATGTTGTCTTGCTTGAATCCTTTAAATCCCTTGAAAATCAGGAGTGCGCGGGTGAGTGCGCGAGTCTCCTATCGATGCACTGCGTTGATGGGTTCCTCCCGCAAAGTTCAAGTGACAAGTCTCTACGGGTACTCTAGTGAAGTCTCCGGTGGAGAAATCTCCAGTAGGTTTCGCGGGACAAGTTTCTACAGGACCTCCAACCAAACATCCCGCGGAGGACTGCATTTTGGAGCTGTGATGTGTAGCTGCGCTGGTGAGTGCGCGGGTAAGTGAACGGGTCACCCACCTGCGCACTGAGCTGATTCTGGGGCATTTTCATCTTTTCTCATGGTGTCGTTTTTCCCCATATATATGTCATCTTCTTCCCCAATCGTACATAGAGCGTAGAAATTTACAGTCTTAGTGAGAGAAAGTGACTTCTAGAGAGAGAGAGAGAGATAGAGCTCAAAGAAACCATTTTTATTCAACAAAATACATTTTCATTAGCATTTAGCATCATCCTAGCATCTTGCAACCATGAGTCTTTGTGTGTTCCTTGACTAGGTAATTTCTACATGTCCTAGAATCTGTTGTTTCATTCTTACGATATGTTTGCCTAGGATTAGCATTTATTTGTTGATTAAATGCATGTCTTATAGGTTAATGTTGTTTCTAACATGTTTGAGACATTGAATGTTGGTTGAGTTTGGTTTTCATTGATAGCTAGAATTAGGATCATATTGCCCTCTAGCTAAATATCTATGCTTTGCACTTAGATATTGTTGATTAGGACTTTTTGATTGCATTTGTTAATTGTATTTTATTGTCCTTGCCATTTTGTGTGACAACTTTTGTTGATATGGCTTTTCTTTGATGACTAGATATTAGACTTGCATATCTATATCTAGTTAGGTCCTTATGAGCATTCATATAGACATTGATATCTAGGATAGCTTTTATTGCCATTATATAATCTCTAGATAAGCATTTAGTGTTGCCTAGCATTAATTGCATTTTGAATATTCATATATTCATATAGGTTGTTAATCTCTTCTTTGAGAGTTAAGTCTTGTGACTACGAGGTGTATTTCACAAGCAAGTGAAGTCTTGCAACCAAGGTGTGGTTGGCAAGTAAAGTGATCAAGAATTCATTATAAAGGCCTGTTGGGTAGTAGTTGTGGGTTAGTGACTGAGAATGGTGTGACTAGAGGTCAACCTAGATTGTAAACATCATTACAATAGCGGATTTGAGGATTTGAGTGGATAAGTGGTTAGCCCTTGGTTTTTCCCTTGTTGAAGGGTTTCTACGTAAAAATCAAGTGTTATTTAATTTCCGCATTATATACTTAATTTTGTATGTTGATTTATGGGGTAAATTTTTAATATTGATTAATCAATAAAAGTTGGTAATTAACTTGATTAAAACCTATTCACCCTCCCTCTAGGTTATTTGACACACGCTTGAGCTGTATTTTCATATAGCTTCACAACTAATTTTTAGAGAGGAATATTTCCCTAAGAGAGAGAAGCTCCAAGAGTTGTTCTTCAACTCTCCAAACCCAAAACCCATCATTCATTCATGAATCAAACATCATCTAGCTTCATCTAGGATGTGTTCTTGCATTGGTCTTCATCAACACACATGACTTGGTAAGTAGAACACCATCTTCATTCAAACTAGTGTTCTTACTTAACAAGAAATCTCATTTATGACTTGTTTGCATCAAGATTAGTTTTTTATTTACAAGTTGAGATTTTTATGTTGATTGTTGGGTTTGTTTTGTGATAACTTACATTTAGGACATTATTGCTCTCTAGCTAAGTCTCTATGCCTTGCATTTAGATATTATTGATTAGGACTCATTGATTGCATTTCTTGATTGCGTTTATTGTCCTTGCCTTAATTAGTGACAACTTGTGTTGATTGGGCTTTGTTTGATGACTAGGTTCTAGACTTGCATATCTTCATCTAGTTAGGTCTTTATGAACATTCATTTAGACATTATGATATCTAGGATTATTTGATTGCTATCATTGTATCCCTAGATAAGCATTTAGCATTGCCTTATACTAATTGCACCTAGAATATCTTCATATATTCACATAGGTTCTTTATCTCTTCATTGAGTGTTATGTCTTGTGACTACTGTGGTGTAGTGTACAAGCATTGGTCTAAGTATAAAGAAGATATAGGAAGAATTGACAAAAGTATTTTTTTTAACATTGTAAAACCTCCTAAGAGGAAAAATCCACGGGTTGAATACAACCATCGGGTACTTTTATTATTGGAAAGTAGACAAGACATTCCACAAAAGTGACCAACAAATGAGACACTCTATATTGGACTCGATGTCTACCCAATCCCTATTGGTAGATTGGAAATTCCTCAAAAGTGATCAACAAATGACACACTCTCTATTGGACTCCACTCTACACAACACCATTAAGAAGTTGGAAATTCCTCAAACTGCTCAACAAATGATACACTCTCTATTGGACTCCATCGCATCTCAATATCCTGGGTCTACCAATAAAAAGTCTACTTTCTATCGAAGGCAACCATGCCTCTAGAAAGTCTCCCATGCTTGATTATCCAGACCACATATCCTAACCAAGACTCCTTGCTTGACTATCCAAACCACATGTCATAGCTAAGACTTCATGCCTTTTACAAGGACTTCCTAGTGTGATCAATGAATGCAAAATGCAAACAAGCACTCAACATAGAATATGAGATCAATATATTCTTGGGAACTAGACATATGCATGTAAATACATAAATCAAAATTGTCTAGTAACTAACATGAATCAATTCTAGAACATGTGAAAACACCTAAACAAATTAAAGTCCTAAAATCATTCATGCAACTAAAACTTGAATCAATCATAAACATTAAGCACATATTCAAGATTTTATTAATAAACCAAAACATGCTAGATTCACACAAATAAGATCAAAGAATATTCTAGCAAATATTTAGAGCATGTAGTTATGAACAAGTCAACTAAATCCTAATTAGCTATAAATAAGAAATCAAATATGCTATTAATAGCCAAATTTGGCTAGGGACCAAAGGGAAATTTTTCACCCTCCTAGTCTGACTCCAAGCCCGAGGTCATCCACTAGGAGACCACGCTTCCCAAATCCGAGCTACGATACCACCCACAGAAATAAAGGCGAGCTCCCGAAGCACCCGGAGTAGAGCCCGACGCGATCAGACCTAGCCCGCATCACCAAACCTGAAATTAGGGAGCTCCCCCAGGGTCGAGATTACCTCGTAACCCCTCCTGCAGCTCGCTAAACCCCACTGTCATAGAGGGGTGTCTGCAGGGGGCCGCATCAAGCTCCAAGAAATCAACGGAGGTCAGAACTGAGCTCCTGGCTAGGTTAAGCACCTGAATACCAGAGCCAAGACACTGATCTACCTCATTATCTGATCTACCTCGCCATACATACCGTATTCAACGACCTCTATGAGGGATCATGTTGTGAAGATACGAAGATACACAGGATCATATCTGGTACGTGCAAAACAAGTAATAGAGTCCAAAGAGGAAACAAACTGATCTCCACCAAGATAATCTCAATTCGGCTATTAACACAAAGTCAATGATATTTAAATGAGAAATCCCGCCCGATAAGGAGGGGAGAGACTAAGAAAATCAAGGGGAGAATCGGTTGATTTAACCTACAAAAACTATGTATAGATAGAAAGAAAAAGGAAGATAGAGATTGAGAGCAATTGAGAGATAACCTAAGAAAACTACTTTTCGACAGATATACGACAACAACCCTACTACACCTTACAGAGATTGAGAGCAATTGAGAGATATTTTGTACACGATACACCATTAAGAAAGAAAGCATTCCCATTCTTTTTGGATGGTACTGATAGTAGTATTTTTTGTCATTTGAACAAGCACTGACTAGAATACATTCCACCTTGACCGCCACCTCCGTGGTAGTGGATTTGAGGGTATTAATTGAGATTTCTCACCCCGAATAAATTTTTCAGTTAACACTTTCTGGCGCCGTCTGTGGGAACCCAACCCAGTACCCAATTAATCAAGTCAACCATTTGCATTTTGATTGTTTTACAGAAACCATGAGGCTGCGCTCCTCCCAAGAACAGCACGGAGCTTCGGAATAACCTTCGGCGATGCCAACACAAAGGCCCGAAAGAGGGGAAAAAAGTCTGGACATCGCAGTCAAGCTCCAGTCCAAACGACTAATGCGCGGGCTTCTAGCCACCTTATGATAAGCCAGGCCTCGCTCGACCAACAAGCGGCATCCTTCGTGGAACCATCCGCATCCGCCTGCTCGCCGAAGGCATCATAGTCCAACCAAAAACCTGAATGATCAGGGAGAACCGAGTAGGCCCTAAACCAGGCAGCCTGCTTTCGACTGCCTAGAACCTCTTCTTCCAGAGCCAGCTTGCAACAGGACTGGGCCCCAACCTTCGATCCTTGATAGGCTAGGACCCATGCCCCCAATTCCGAAAAGACCATCACAATATCAGTCCAGGCGAGTTAAGTCTGCAGCAGATGCTCTAATCCAGGAGCAACGAGAGGTACCTTGCCCGACGGCATCAAGAAAGGAAGCCCGGGCCCAAGAGGAAGGAAGTCGACGAACCTCCCGAGTGGATCCCGCCCGTGAAGAGGATCGGGTAGAGGTCGTCAGTTCATCGGAGGGATCCGACAGCGAAGAATCCGATGTCAATTCAACGAAACCCGGGAACAAGCGACTGAGGGATCAGCTGGCAAAGCTACAGAAAGAGGTCCTGTAGATAAGAAAGGGAAAGAACAAGGAGGATAAGAAGGATCTATCAAGCGAGATGAACGCTCCCTTCACTAGGAGGATCCGGGAAGCGGAGATCCCCCTAAAATTAAAAATGCCAACAGATAAGTTCTCCAGAACGGAAGACCCTTTAAGTAACCTGGAGAGCTATGTCCAATAGATGAAGGTCCAAAATACTACCAGAGCAGCTATGTGTAGGAGGTTCCCAAAGACCCTAACCGACTACGCGAAGACCTGGTTCAGGAAACTGCCTGTTGGTAGCTCGGATTCTTTCACAAAGTTATCAACATATTTTTGCTCGCAGTTCCAAAGATCCCATACACCTCCAATATGTGATTCAGGAGCGGGGTGAAACACTTCGATCGTACGTGGAACGTTTTCACAAATAAGTCATACAGATGAGAGTCTTCACCGAGAAAGAGACTCTCGCCAATTTCAGGCGGAACCTGTGGGCGGGAAAGCTTTTCCATTCCTTCGCCAAGAGATCTCCAGAGACTTACCAAGAGGCCTACGATCGGGCTCTTGAGCAGGTCGAGATCGAAGAATAGCTCAAAGTCAAGATGGAACACGATGATATGAGAACGGAAAAGCGTCAGAAAAAAGAAGCTCCCAAATCTGAGCCAGCTCAGAAAAATCAGAACAAACCCCTTAATAGATTGACATACCGTTTCCCCGCTGCTCAGCTCAGGCAAGAAAGGTATCCAGTAAAATGAACCCCTTCTCGAGATTCGCCTCCTCCTAGGATTGTAGCTCCCATAATGCGAGGGGAGAAATGGTATGATTATTATACCCCCTGAACGCCTCCGGGGAAACAGTCTACCTTGCTATACGGGATAAGGGGCTACTCCAAAAGATCGCACCCATGAAAGCCCCTGTCAGCAAGAGGAACCGGTACAAGTACTGCGACTTCCATGAAGACGTGGGCCACAACACTTCAGAGTATTATAATTTGCAGCAACCAGATCGAAGCCCCTGATAAGGGGAGGATGTTTGATTGAGTTCTTGCAGCAGGTCATAGACAATATTCTGACTGGAAGAGGGGTACAAGCCGAGATCCGCGATCATGCAGAGAAGAGAAAGGGGGAACAAACTGACTTAATGCAACATATACATGTGATACACACCATCAGCGGAGGTCCCACATTGGCCGGTACCTCAAATAATTCCAGGAAAAACCATGCAAGAAAGATTCCCCATATAGAAGAAGGTCGAGGTATCTTCAAGGTCAGCCAAAGCCCGGCGGAGCCCTCCCAGTCAGCACAGATCGTTTTCACTAAAGCAGATGTCTTTAACATCGTGCAGCCTCATGATGATCCCATGGTGATCATGATACAGATTGCCAATTGCATGATCTGTCGCATGCTCGTTGATACGGGCACCAGTGTAGATATCCTCTTCAAGGATACCTTGGAGAAACTGAACTTGAAGCAATGGTGTTACAACTGCTGTACAACTCCACTTTATGGATTCACTAGGGAGTCGATCATACCGGTGGGATCGAAGATCATCCCAGTGATAGTCAGAACCATACCTCTCCAACAGAATGTTATGACGGACTTTGTTATGGTTGACACCCCATCGGCCTACGACGCCATCTTAGAGAGACCATTCCTCTTCTCCTTGAAGGGAGTCTTGTCTATATACCACAATGTCCTGAAGTTCCCAGTCGAAACCAATGTTGGAGAGATACATGGAGATCAATAAGCAGCTAGGAAGTGTTACGCGGTGTCCACCAATCCTACAGCTTTAGTAAAACAGTTCGTATAGGTGCAACAATCCAGGACATGGAGGCATCCGGGATAATCCAGGAAGATATGGAGGCATCCCCAAAAATCCAAGATGATATGGAGCCCGAAGAGCATCAAGTGAGCGAACCCATTATACTTTATGAGGAAGAACAGAGCAAGGAATAGGCCATCAGGCAACCATAGATAGATTAGTGGAGATACCTATCAGAAATAACGATCCCTCCTAGGTTCGTCAAGGTCGGGGCTACCCTCAAAGCAGAAGTGAAAGAAGACTTGATTGGGCTTCTCAAAGAATTCAGTGACATCTTCGCTTGGAGCCACGATAAGATGCCCGGGATCCCGGTATCATTGGCCGCCCATCGATTAGTGGTAGATCCGACAGTCAAGCCCGTCAAATAGAAGAGGCGTTATTTTAACGTTGAGAGGAACGCTGCGGTGTAGGAAGAAGTAGACAAATTGATCAAGGCAGGGTTTATCAGAGAAGTGCGCTACCCCGAGTGGATCGCCAACATGGTCATGGTTACGAAGGCGAATGGGAAATGGCGTATGTGTGTCGATTACAGCGACCTCAGCCGGGCATGTCCAAAAGATAGCTTTCCCTTACCAAAGATCGATCAGCTGGCTGACTCCATGTAGCAGAAATAAACTTCTTAGTTTCACGGACGCGTTCTCAGGGTATAACCAGATTAAGATGCACCCGACTGACCAATATAAGACCAGCTTCATCACTGGGCAAGGCTTGTACTGCTACAAGGTAATACCGTTTGGCTTGAAGAATGCGGGGGCTACATACCTGCTGTTGGTTAACAAGCCGTTCAAGCCCGAGATCGGAAGGACGATGGAGGTATACATCGATGACATGATCACAAAATCACCAACCGCAGAAGGAAATCGGGAAGACCTTTGCAAGACTTTTCTTATCCTAAGAGAAAACCAGATGCGTTTGAACCCCTCCAAATGCGCTTTCAAGGTAACAGCGGGGAATTTTCTAGGTTTCATGGTTCATGAGAGAGGCATAGAGGCCAACCCAGAAAAAATCAAAGCTATCTTGGACTTGGAATCCCCCACATCACTCAAACAGGTACAAGTTTTGACTAGGCGTGTAGCGGCACTCAACAGGTTCATCTCTCGCTCCACCGATAAGTGCCTCCCGTTCTTCAAAGCCATCAAGCAAGGGAGAAACATGAAATGGAGCCTAGAGAGCGAGCAAGCTTTTCAAACCTTGAAGAAATACCTAACAAGCCTACCACTGTTAGTCAAGCTGGATCCCGGAGAGGAGCTGTAAATCTACCTGGCCGTCTTAGAAACTGCAGTAAGCGGCGCTTTGGCCAAAGAGTGTGGTGACGAGATTCAAAGGCCCATATACTACATGACTCATGCATTAACCATGTCAGAAAGAAATTATATTCTCTTAGAGAAGCTCGCTTATGCTCTGGTGACCTCGGCGAGGAAGCTTCGTCCCTATTTTCAAGCTCATTCAATAGTAGTGGTGACGGACCAACCTCTCCGCTAATTCTTGCAAAGACCAGATGTATCAGAGAGGCTAGTCTTATGGGCCCTAGAGCTCACTCAGTTTGACTTAAAGTATAAGCCTAGGACCATGATTAAAGAGCAGGCTTTGGCAGACTTCGTTGCAGAATTTTCAGCACTCCTTGGCCAAGCAAATCCCGCAGCATCGAACATAGTCCCTGAGAAGATTTCCGAGATCGATAATTGCAAGTCTTTGACCCTCTATATAGATGGAGCATCTAGGCAAGCTAGGGGAGGAGTTGGTGTGGTCTTAATAGACCCAGAGATGACTGAATTCTGTCACTGCTTCAGATTCGAATTCAAAGCCACTAATAATGAAGCGGAATACAAAGCCCTCATAGCCAGGATAAAGGCAGCCATTGAACTGGAGGCCGACTATCTGTAAATCAAGAGCAACTCATTACTTGTAGTCAATCAGGTGTCTGAGGTGTACCAGGCAAAAGGAGATAACATGGCCGCTTACCTAAAGCTAGCTCTGTCGCATAAAAATAAATTTAAGGGATTCAAGATCGATTAGGTGCCTCGACACCAAAACCACCGCGCAGGATGTTTTAGCCAAGATAGCAGCAATTTGAGGCCAATCCTTACCACGGGGAGTTCCCCTCCAAGAGATCTCCCAACCAAGCATAGTCGCAAGTAAGAAAATCTGTTCCCTGGATCGACAGCCTTACTGGATGGACCTGATCGTTGCCTACCTCTAAGAGGGAAAGCTTCCCGAGGAGCCTGATCAAGCCCGAAGAATTAAAAGGCTCTCTGTCCGATATTGCCTTATAGATGGGTACCTCTATAGGAGGGGTAGATCCATCCCCTTACTTCGATGTTTACATCCTGATGATGCTAAATGGGTGTTAATAGAGGTTCATTCTGGGGACTGCGGGAACCACATCGGTGGAGAAGCTTTAGCATATCAAGTGCTTCGTATGGGGTACTACTGGCCGACCGTCCACCAAGATGCAAGAATCTTTGTACGATCTTGCGAGCCATGTGAAAGGACCTCAAACTTGAACCACTTGCCACCAGAGCGACTGTCATCTCTCAGTTCACCCTACCCCTTTGCCATGTGGGGGATCAACCTAATTGGACTGCTTCACACTGCTCCCAGACAAGTTAAATATGCCATCGTGGCTATCGATTATTTCACAAGAAAGGTCGAAGCCGTGCCTCTTTCTAGAATATCAAAAAAGAATACGACCAAGTTCATCAAAACTAACGTGGTCTGTAGATTCGGGACCCCTCTCATCATTGTGGCTGACCTGGGCAAGTAAATCGACAACGCCCGATTCAAATGAACAATTAATCCTACATTCCTCAAGGAATTAGGAGAGTACTTATATTGTTCAAGCCCATAATCAACCCTTAAGGGAACTACCATCTACTTCTCGTAAGAAGGACTGGATTCCACTATTGTGTACAAACCTTCCCAGCCACAAGCCAAACCGCGATCCTAACATATGGAGCATATTGATCGGGAATGCAACTCCGACCTCACCCATGGTATATCAAAGACCACGATCTAACCTGAATGAGTAGATAAGATACTCAGGATTAAGATCTTCCATATATAGCCATCATTAGTTGATATATATGAATCTCATCATGTAACGGATCTTATTGAGAGATTCATATAGATCGTGGCCTAGTACTAAATGATCACATCATACAAGGTGCCTCCATTCTCATATCACCATATGAATGATCCAGGATAGGATCACCGTACACTACGAAATGGAATGCAGCTGTAGATTAACAACAAATAAAGTACCTAGCTTTATTTGCTATCTACGGACTCTTTAGATTGCTAGTTTCAAAATGAATCCATCTGTATATGACAATCATATACTCAATTTGAAATTACATTCGGCAATCTTAGATGTTAAATTAACAAGTAAGACACAATATATGACATAAGAAGAATGAATTAAACTATTCTTTTATTTAGGTTAACATGCATTTACAAATTACAAGCTTTATGGCATAAATCCCAACAATCTCCCACTTGCACTAAAGCATGGGAGACATATCTCATACCCCTAGACCTTCTAGGTGACTTACAAACACTTTAGCCGGTAAGGTCTTCGTAAATGGATCAACATGATTGTCATGTGAGGCTATCTTGGTGATGATCACATCTCCTCTCTGCACTATCTCTCTAATGAGATGATACTTTCTCCTTATATGCTTCCCTCTTTTATGGCTTCTTGTTTCTTTGGAATTAGCCACAGCATAACTATTATCACAATAAACTGTAATGGGCTTGTCCAGATCTGGAACAACTTCCAGATCACTCAAGAATTTACGGAGCCAAACAACCTCTTTAGCAGCTTCACAAGAGGCTACATATTTGGCTTCCATGGTGGAGTCAGCAATGTAAGATTGCTTTATACTTCTCCACACAATGGCTCCACCACCTAGGGTGAATACTAATCCAGACGTGGGTTTCCTAGAATCTATTTCTGATTGAAAATCAGAATTAGTGTATCCTAACGGGATCAAATCCTGTACGGAATACACTAGCATATAGTTTCTCGTTCTCTAAAGATACTTGAGAATAGTCTTGACAGCAACCCAATGATCCAATCCAGGGTTGGACTGGTACCTGCTGGCTACTGCCACTGCATAGCAGATGTCCGGTCTCGTGCATAACATATCATGCATGAGACTACTTACTGCAGATGCATAAGGTACACGTCTCATATCCTCAACTTCTTGAGGAGTCTTAGGACATTATTCCTTAGACAAGTGAACTCAACGCCTAGAAGGTAAATTACTTTTCTTGGAGTTCTGTATCGAAAAACGCACAAGAATCTTATGGATATACGATGAATGAGACAATGCTATGAGTTTGTTCTTACGATCCCTTATAAGTTGGATCCCTAGAGCATAACTCGCCTCTCCTAAATCTTTCATTTGAAATTGGCTAGCCAGCCAGCCCTTTACATCAGACAACACTCCCACATCATTCCCAATGAGTAGGATGTCATCTACTTATAGGACCAAGAAAACTACTTTTTTGTCAATGATACGTTTATAGACACAAGGATCATCTACGTTTTGCTAAAAGTCATAGGTTTTGATCACATCATCAAACCTTATGTTCCAAGATCTAGATGCTTTCTTAGGTCCATACATGGACCTTTGCAGCTTGCAAACCTTTTGCTCTTGATTTGGAGGCACGAATCTCTCTGGTTGCATCATATAGATGCTCTCATCAAGATTTCCATTCAAGAATGCAGTCTTGACGTCCATCTGCCAAATTTCATAATAGTAATAGGTAGCAATGGATAAGAGAACCCTAATAGACTTAAACATGGTTACTGGCGAGAAGGTCTCTTTATATTCGACCCCCTCTTTCTAGGTATAACCCTTGGCCACTAGCCTTAACTTGAAGGTCTCTACCTTTCCGTCTACTCCTCTCTTTCTCTTACTGATCCACTTACACCCTATGGGTTTTACCCCATCTGGTAAGTCTTTAGGTTCCCAGACTAAGTTAGAGTACATGGACTCCATCTCGAGATTCATGGCTTTAAGCCATTCCTCTTTATCAGGATCTTCTATTGCATTCTTAAATGTCAATGTATCATCCACACTATCAGTAGAGACAACATCTTGTCCCTCACTTACACCCAAATAGTGTTCAGGCTGTCTCACAACCCACTATGTCTAGGTTGTAGTGTATCCTGACTAGGAATCATCTGACTCTCAAATGTTAATGGATCAACAACTCTTGTTGACTGAGTACTGGTCTCACCAGGCTCCAACTCATTCAATACAATTTTAGAACGAGGTTTATGGTCACTAATATGGCTATCCTTAAGAAACGTTGCATTTGTCGATACAAATACTATGTTATCTTTAGGACTATAGAAGTATCCACCTCTGGTCTCCTTAGAGTATCACATAAACAAGTAGACCACAGACTTAGGATCTAGCTTTCTAGTTCTGTTCTTCATTACGTGTGCTGGACACCCCCATACGCGAAAATGTCGCAAACTAACTTTAAGACCATTCCACAACTCTAGGGGAGTCTTAAGATTAGATTTGGATGGCACTACATTCAAAATGTATGCCATTGTTTGTAACACATATCCCTAATAAGAATTTGCTACTGATGAGAATCTAATCATAGATCTCACCATTTGCATTAGGGTTCTATGTCTCCTCTCTACGACACCATTCTTCTGAGGTGTGCCAAGAGCTGTGAGTTGGGACACTATCCCATACTCGACCGTAAAGTCTTTAAACTGTTGGACAAGATACTCACCTCCATGATCTGATCGTAGAGTCTTGATAGTCTTTCCTAACTGATTCTCAACTTCAGCTCAGAATTCTTTGAACTTTTCAAATGTATCCGACTTCCATTGCATTATGTAGATGTATCCGTATCTTGAGTAGTCATCTATAAAGGTGACATAATACTCATAACCACCCCTAGCTTTAACATTCATCAGTCCGCAGACGTCTGTACGTATAAGCTCTAGCGGTTCTTTAGCTCTAAGCCATTTTCCATTAAAAGGTCTCTTAGTCATCTTACCTTCCAGACAAGATTCACAGACAGGCAAGGTGCGAACCTTTAACTCACTTAAAGGTCCGCTTTTTACTAGTCTGTTTATCCGGTCAAGGTTAATATGACAAAGCCTTAGATGCCAGATATACGTTTCATTTTCTGGCGAAATCTTATGTCGTTTAGTTTTTTATTTTTCACCCTTGAACATTTAGGTGTTAAGTAGTGTTGTATGTATTAACGGTCTTAACACATACAAATTGTTTTCATTAGTTCTTGAACATATAATCATACCATTCTTTGCAATAATAACTGATTTATAATAAAAAAAATATAATATAATTGTTCTAACAACTTAGAAATGGAAATTAAATTATGTGTAAAACCAGGAATGAAAAATACATTGTCAACAATATAAAATTATTATTACAAAAACACAATCTAATTATGCCCACTGCTCGTGCTGACACGATATCCCCTAACCCTACACGTATAGAGAAGGCTCCCTTCTCAAGCTGTGTCCAATAATCAATCCACTACAGAAAAGAACAAACATGGTTAGTGGCCCTCAAATCAACTATCCAGGGTAAAGAATCATCTTCCACTAACCATGACTCAATAAGAAGTAAATCATATTCACCTTTCGTTTTCTTCTACTTGGATATCTCCTCCAGATACTGAGGACCGTTCCTCTTCCAGTGCCCGACCTTGTAGCAATGGAAACATTTTTCCCTTGCCCTAGTCGGTGGAGGCGCCCTTCTTTTTGCTTTAGGCTTTCTTAGGTTTGGGCTTACCCTTCGCCTTCCCAGCAAACCTCTTCCTCTTCTTATTATTGGAGGAAGATGGTTCGACAACATTTACCCCATCGGTCTTACTTTTGTTGTCCTTAGTCAAGGACTCAAAAGTAGTGAGCTCATTGAGCAACTGAGTGAGACTGGACTTTAGCTTGTTCATCTCATAGTTACTCTTAAACTGATCGAAACTCTTCGGAAGAGTCTTCAGTATAACCCTCACCTAACTGGGTTCATCAATGGCCCCGCCATTGATCTATGCCGTGTTGAAATAGGACATCAAATGCTTGTAAGTGCACTATCAAATGAGAACTTATTTTCTTTTTCTCTCTTGGCCGAAAATCTATGTGCATAGAGTAGGATTTTTTATTTTCAAAACAAACAAAAATCTCTCTCTATTTTGCTTCTTAGTGGCCGAAAATTCATAACCTTATATTTATAGGTTGGCCGAATTTTCTCCTTCACCAAGTAGGGTTGGCCGAATTCATTGAATAGGAAATCTAGGGTTGGTTAATTTCCTTACTTGAAAAGGAATTATCCTTCTCCCTAATTCCTATCAATTCAAGAATCCTAACCCTTGTAGGACTAGTGGTGGCCGAATTCTTTGTATAATAAGGAGTGTATGTGGACTTAATCCTTACCACATTAGGACTCCTATCACTTAAAAGAATTCCAACCCTAATCCAACACATAGTATTTAATTTACTGATCAGGAAAAGATTTTGATTTAAACTATTAATTAATTAAATAATTAATTAATTCCCATATAATCAAAACAATAAAATAAAATAATATCTTGGGCTATTTTATTTAGCCTTGCCGCCCACACCATGTATATATGGGCCCAATATTATTTTTCTTATTTTATTTAATCCATTAGATTTTAAATAAAAGCCTACATGTGAACCGGACTTAATCTTACTAAAAGAAACAAGCCTACATGTCTCCTTTTAATATATTAATATAATAGTGCAGCCCATTAAATAAATAATAGACATATTATATTCTTAATATATTAAATGCAATTCTAGATGGACCCATAAATTGGTCCGGTAGAATATATCAAGTGATCCATGCAAGTATGTATGGATTGTGGATCTTGGCGGGCTATCTAAATTTAAGCTTCAATAGACATAACCTAATCACAATCAACAAATGATTCACTTAGGTCCGATCTATTAATTTTAACTCATTCCACTAAAGGGCTAAAATTGAACTCTTAAATAAAGATAGAATAAGGAGATATTTCTCATTCATACCCTAGACAATCTTATAGGAGATGGTGTATCCTCGTGAATAATATCAGTAATCGCCAAGAGCTCATAGACTACCTAGAGCTCTCCAAGTTACCATATTTCCTCATATGACCACATTTTGAACTTGGATATTTTGACTTGTCCAGAAGCCATGTCTTCAATAATCATTATTGAAAAATCAACTTTGAGATTTAATATCCAATACCTCAAAACATCCATATGATGATATTATACTCTCATTTAATAAATGGAGCCACGATGTTCATATCTATAAATGAAGTCCTCTATCGATTAACAAATGAATACCATCAAACTATCGAGGATAGACTATGCTATGTAATCGTACTCATTGATAGCTCAAATGATAACACTTGCAACCATAAGTCCATCATTTATCTTAGGATTTAGATAGACTCTCTGATTGTCCTGATAATGAAAAGACTTATATCTAGTGACGGTTCTAGATAAAGTATTTCATTGTGATCCAGTTCAATGCACCCAGTGCACTAGATTCTTTTACTCGAAAACCTTTCGATGATTTTAGACTCACCATAACTCATTTGATCCCACTCAAATGCTAGTAAAAGAATTCTACAACTTTATCAAGATAGAGGTGCCCAACCTTTAACTTAAGTTGTGAACATTATTCAAGACTAACTAAAGAATTGTGTCCACCTCATACATATCCGGATGTACAAACAATTCTTCATATCTCATAGTCTTTTGACCTTATGATTATTTACCTTGACAATTATATTTATAAATGCTATAAGATTTTGCAGAATCAGAAATCACTTTATTTATATGAAAAGATTGTCAATTACAATATTACACTCTTGCTATTGAGCATAATCCTAACATAATGAACAAGAACAACCCAAAAAAAATTACTACGCCACGATCATCTAACATACCACAAGCTAGTGCCGCCTTAGGGTCGGTCAAATTCTTGCATGTTAGGTCGAGACACTCTCAATCAAATGATATTCTAGAATAACTCTTATTCTTATATCACTCAACCATCGTTTATTCAGTCAGGTTTTTAATTAACCAAGTTTAATCAAAACCTTGTGAGTGTAACCCATCATTTCAGATATCATGACCTTAACTCGAGAATTGCCGCCTTAGGGTCGGTCAATCCCGAAATACCCTCAGAAATCTTATCCATTAGGAAGTCAACCTTGGTATTGATCTTTGTGGAAACCCTCCCTAGGGAGGATGAAAGCAAAGCCATCACGAGACTCCACTCGGATCTCATGGTGTTGAACTAATGATGGAGACTGCTGGATATAATGTCATATATCCTTCTCCCACTCACTAATTTATAACTAGGGTTTTCTATAGATGTTAATGCACCTAGATTTTTACAAGATTAAATGGCTAACTTCAATCTAGTCATCTAGCGCATTAACCTTTCTTTATTTGAATCTAATTCCAATTAACTAATAAATTATTACGATTTTTAACTCTTAAAAATCCAATCTATTAGTAATAATTCTAATCTATGTAAACAATTTACTAATACTAGAATTATTAATGTGTATTTACCAAGTTTTAACAATTAAAACTAAACACAATATTAGGTCCAATTATAATTAGGGCTTAATCGAATTAAACCTAATAATTATAATGGACCCAACTAATCTACATAATTAAACATATTAATAGATTAGTAATTAACGAGAATTACCAAGTTTTTACTCCTAAAAACTAATCCCATTAACTTATAGCCAATTATGTGAATTACCCATTTTAATCAAATTAAAATTAAACACATAATATAGAAGGTTGTAATGCATGTATGACATATCAACATATATATATATATATATACAGAAATTTTCAAGTCAGTACGTACTGATATAACTTCATTAGTGCGTTGGATGTGGACCATTAGATTTACATATTTTGACTCAAAGTGTATGCACTTGTCAAAACTTCTCCATAATCAGTGGTCCACATGCAACGCACTGATATAAGTTATATCAGTGCTCATTGAGGAGAAAATGACTGTATATATACATATATATATATATATATGTGTGTGTGTGTGTGTGTGTGTGTGTGTGTGTGTGTGTGTGTGTGTGTGTGTGTGTGTGAAGGCACACCTAATCTAAACGATATGCATATGCATGGCAATGCTTTAATTATCTCAAAATAAAAGCATACATGAGTTGATCGAGTACAATGGGTTATTTAACTTAAAAAATATATCTAATTACAAAAGTTATCCAAGACATTCCTTGGTCTTCAAGTAATTCCTATATTCTTCAAGCCTTTGGGTTCTTTTTATTTTGGGCTTTTAACCAAGTCCAACTTGATATATATATATATATATATATATATATATATTGTGATCCATCTCATGAATCAAACCTAAAGCCCAAGTGTTACTCTAACACTTATTGGATGCCCAATGCAATATATATATAGCCCAAAATCTTTTGCAAATTCGGAAACCCTAACGTCGCGAATTTTCAACCCATAGCGCTTTCGCGCATAGCTTTCATTCATGCACATAGGTTGCCCACACCAGTACTGTGTGAAGAGTACCGTGGAACAGTTCTGCTCGAACAAAACCATATGAATAGTACTATGAACAGTGTCCGAGAACAGTGTCTGTCGCTCGTGTTTCCGATTTCCCTCTTTCGCCTTCCGTCTTCTTCGGCCGATTTCTTCATACATATTTTGCAATAAAATACATAGCAAAAAAAAAATACAACAAAGACAATACAGTAGAAAAAAAAATATTAAATTGCATCCCGACATTAATATTACATAAAAAAAAATTACAACCTTTAATAAGAACCCTAAAACCCATGAACCATAAAAATTTACGATTAACCATGTTTAAATTAACGATTTAATTATAAAAATTCATAAAATTATAAAGATAGTGCCTACACATTCATACATGCTAGGAGTATTGAAATCGATTCTCCTGTTTCTAAAACCTGGCTCCGATACCAATTGTAGGGACCCCGGATTACCGATCGCACAGCGGAAGAACTTTTTTTTGAAAAAATTATTTCAATGAAATACTGAAACTGCAACCAGTAAACCCTAGGATCTATTTTTTGGAACAGAAAAAAACAAAAGGAATTTTCTTCATACCTATGTAATTGGTAAAAGAGAAAAGAAGAAACAATTTTCTTTATACCTACGTAGGAGGCTCCTTCTCTATAATACGATCTGCTTCTGGGTTGAACAACTTGATCTTCCTGGCTATCTCCCGGAATTGGTAACGGCGTGTGAGCGCGTCACGGTACTTAGGAACAATAGGAAAATATAGAGAGAAGAAGAAAAAAAAACAATTTATTTTCGTTTTGGCCAAACCCTAGAACACTTCTACTTTTTTTTTCTTTTCTCTGAACGCTCAAAACTCTTTTGATCGAATGTTTTTTTTATTGTGACTCTGAAAATACTTGATGTTTGTTCCTCTCTTCAAGACAAACAATTTTAGCTTTCAAGTCACTCAAATCGGAGTTGAATTGAGATAGATATCAACAAAACAAAAATCAAAAATACTTTGAATTTTTTTTGCAATTGTTCTTCACACTTTGAAAAATGAGGGGGAAAACAAATTTAAAGGGAAGGAGGATGACATGGAGAGAAGGAGGTCTCAGGTGGTAAAGGCCACCATGCCACCTCACTACCCTAAGAAGGCACGTGGGCATCTTGTGGGTAGGAGGCCCTCCTCCCCGAGATGGCCACGCGGCTCCTTGGGGAAGGGTGGCTTGATGGCCTTTGGCCATTATCACTCCCCTTTTGCGCCCCCTTCCTGTTCTTCGACTGTTCTTCGGTCTCTGAACTCCAAATTTGAATCCATTTATGGATTATGAACTGTAACTCCCTCATGCTTATGGAAGACTATGAAACTTTGACTAGAAATTAAAAATTTGACTCGATACATGAAGACGAAGACAATGCATGGTAAGTGACCAGAAAGTTTTGTAACTTTTTTACTCTGAACTTGAAAACTAATGAATGAGTAACCGAAACGACCAAAACTCAATAAGGAATAATATAAGAAAAAATTCAAGTCCAAAGTCCATAAAACATAAACAAACAAACACAAGAACACACAAGTATGCCATTTCCTAGAGATAGTCCTAGAACATGCAATTTTACAAAAGTTGTCAAATTAAATCTAATGTATGTGCATACTTCAACAAGTGTGTGAATGTGTTATACCAATTAAATGCAATGATGCAGGGACACAAATGAATGTAATGTGTGTGTGTGTGTGTGTGTGCTTACGCCTTGCAAGAGGAAGAAGAATCTTGGTACCTTAGCATCCAAGTAAGCACCAATCCTCTTGAAGACGAACTTTGCATGAAAAGTTGTTTTTCTTCTTTTAAGCTCATATAAACCAGGAACCATCTAAGCAACTAGACATTACAAAAAAAAAATAGTTTTATTGTGGAATCAAGCCAACACAAATCTAAAAACTAGCAATCTCCCCATTTGTCTATTCCATGGAAAAACCTCAACCTCACTATACAGTGATCACTCAAAAAAAATCATAGTTGATTGCATTATCACATCCTCACATTATAAAGAGACCCCTAGACTAAAATGTCTTCATGTCTTGATGAGTCTTCAATAATCTCTTCTTTAAACATCAAAGCACCTGTGAGACAAGCAGAACCAAACAAACAAGAAATCTTCTACTATGAAGATTAGTGAGATATATTCAAACACAAAATAAGACTCCCCATATATCATATAAACAATAAATCCTTTTCTCCCCCTTACTAAAAGAATTCTCCCTCTTAAGACAACAAGATATTTAAAATATTACACAAAGAGGTACATCAGGCATGACCATTTCTCCCACACATGGTGAGGAAATACATTTCTCCCTTTTTTTGACAAGGAACAGACAAGAGATGCATGATAGAAATATGAGACATTATACAAAAAAGTCATATAAAGAACTACGTTAAACAAACTAAGCTTCCTCTTAATATATGCTCCACATTATGTGTAAGTTCCTCAGTTTTAGGTTGCCTTATTTCGTTGTCAAAACTACATTGGGATTAATATGTAACTGGTAGCTTAGGTGATTGTGATTGACATGCTTCCGGACATCCCAAGATGCTTCAAGAAAGGTATATCACTTGACTTGACTTCTTGAAGAGATTAGTTGCACACACACACTTTCATAGATTAAATACCTTGACTCACTTTATTGCATATATTTATGAGTGAAAATTGCATGATTGGGTTTGTTTGTGATATCTTGCATTATTAGGTCGTTTATGCCTAAATAGATAATCCATAAACGTTCATGTATGCTTAATTGATGATTAGGTTGACTTTGAGCATCTAGTCAAGTTCTTGAATATTTATGTGAGTTTGATTTGACAATTAGGTTGTTAGAATTTCTCTACAACTAATTGAGACCTCATGTGTGTACATGTAGTCTTGGTTGATAAATAGGTTGTTAAATTGCATTATAACATCTAGTTAAGCGTTTTGTGTTTGGTCTTACACATTATTGCAATTGAGCATTTTGTCTCACATTCAATTAGACCATATACTCTTCATAGAGTCAAAGTCTTGTGGCTTCTAGGTGAAGTTGCGCAAGCAAGTAAAGTCTTGCAACCAAGGGTGGGTTGGCAAGCATTGATCAAGTGCCACCGTAAAAGGCCTGCGGGGTAGAGTACGAGGTGCTCATGCCAAGAGTAGTGGATCAGGGGATATCACTGGGGATTGAACCAAGAGTGGCAAGTGGTAGTGCCCATAGCCTGAGGTTATCGAGAGTGAGAGTCTGCGTATCACTTGAGGGTGTAATCATTTATTCATATAGTGGATTTCAGTGATCGTGTGTGACTAGAAGGATAACCCGTGGTTTTTCCCTTGTTGAAGGGTTTCCACGTAAAAATCAAGTGTTCTTCATATTTTCGCACTCTTACTTGATTTTGTATGTTTGTTTTATTGGGTTATTTGTTTAATATTGACTTATCGAAAAAGTTGGTAATAATCAATCAACAACCCATTCACCCCCTATAGGTTGTTTAGACACACGCTTTGTGTATTTTCAAGGTATTTTAGGGGTAGACAAAACAAACTTATGTTTTTCAGATTGCAACAACAATCCAATTTTCCTTTTCCATGTGACATAATTATCACTAGTTAAAGTATTATCTTTCACGATGTTGATTAGGGATGGGGTCATGATTTCTGAATAAAACAAAAATTATATAAGTAAACAATCACGATAAAGCACTTTCGAATATTTATCTTGAATTAAATAAAATAATTCAATCGTAAAATTCAACGGTGATCCAATATCCATAAATGTCACGCCTCCTTTGGGAGTTCGCACCATTTACTAGTTGGACTAGGTCCCACCTAATTGTTAACATAACAACCAGCGTTTTCATTTTAGCCTTGCGATTTATATTGACAAGAACTCATGGGAGGATATCAATAAAATCACATTGAGTGTGTTACCAAGTTATCGACCTTTAACATATTCCTTTACGAAATCCCTCCTTTGAGAGTAGATATCGCTTGAGTCAATTGTCTAGTCTATCCTTGTAAGGAAGTACCTTACTAAATTCCATTCATGGATACCCCTTGGGGGGGGGGGGGGGGGGGTTAAAACATGAAACATAAAGCTCAACTAACCTTGGAGGCCATAGGTGTTCAAAACACCTTCTCCCACTCAATTATTTAAGGCGTGTGATGGAATTTCTTAGAATGATTTACCAAGTTATCTAGATGCCAATTAGATACCTAAACCATTCAATTCATGCTCATACCAAAAGAGATATATGAGTGACACTCTTATTCTATATGACATGTTATCAAACAATGATAAACATTGTAATATTTACGGAAAAATAAATAGCCACAATTTTGGTCTATTCTAGAAAAGCAAGTACTTTACATTTGTTTGAAATAACAAAACCCTTATTCTAACTTGGCGAACAAGTCATCAAGCGGACGTCCGTCCAAAGGTCATGCATGCTCGAAGCCTTGCGCGGCGGCCCCATGTGCTACATCCCGCGCTTGAAGCCATACGCGGCTGCCCCGTGCGCAGCACTGCGCGCCTGAAGCCATACGCAGCTGCAGCACATCTGCTACCATCCATGAGCGCACGCATGAGCCCAGCTTCTTGTAGGGCAGCGCGCAGCTGCACCGCAACAAGTGCAGCTGCACGCTTGGTCAGTGCTCGTACTTTCTGCTTGG
The DNA here is from genome assembly GCA_033220585.1 of Dipteronia sinensis. Taxonomy (NCBI): domain Eukaryota; kingdom Viridiplantae; phylum Streptophyta; class Magnoliopsida; order Sapindales; family Sapindaceae; genus Dipteronia; species Dipteronia sinensis. The sequence goes on along the minus strand of CM065638.1, from coordinate 49,001,846 downwards.
TGCACACGCCTACCAAGGGCGGCATTGCTCCTTTTTCTCCTCCCAATTCTTCAACTCTTCTTGTTACACAAGATTATAGCAGATTACTCTTCTTTTTCTCCTTGAATATATAATATTTTTATTTTACAACAATAAAATAAAAAAGAACTTAGCAACTATCATGAAGGAAGTTAAGGCGATGATAGACCACCCTTCTTGTTACAACTTCAAAATAAAATTATGTTGAAATTCTAAGACCAAAATTGAGCAATAACAAATCATATTATGAAACAAATATACATATATATCCATATATTCCGATGTAATTATATATGTGAATACCTAGAGTGCCATCTCTTTCTAAAACATGCATATTTACAATAAAAAGAAATAGATCCACGCACATATACATCAATTAATCAAGGGTACAACCAGGCTCTGATACCAATTAAAGAAAAAAACATGCGGCGGAAGCGAAAAAAATAATATGATTTGTGCATTTCAAAATTTTTTCTTTTAAAAAAAGAACCTTAACCCTTGATTAATTAACATATAATTAAAAGTATCACACATTTTTCACTGTGATGATTGATATTGCATCGAATTGAATCCACAAGATCTTCCAATCCAATCATGAACGTGAATCACCTAAACCATTTTCTTTTGTTAGTCACAATAGCCCTCCTATAGAAAACAAAGAACGTTTGGTCACTTGTGAATTCTCAATCTTTTAATCGAAAACTCGTGTGAACCCTAATTCGATGTTGTGCACAAATCCTTTTGATAAAAAAGATACTAGTGCACTATTGGAAACAAAAACGTTCCCTATTTCTTTTTCTCTTGGCCGAATTTTCACGCTGTGATTATATGAGTTGGTAAAATTTTTATTTTTAAGCAAAAGAATAAAATTCTTTCTCTAAAAAAACTCCTCTCTCTCTTGGCCGAACTCCCTTGATAGGGTTATATGGTGGCCGAAAATTCTCTTATCATGTGGAGGATTTTTGTTTCACCAAAACTCTTATCAACTTAGTAGTTCAAACTTATTCCAACTCTTGAATGTAATATCCAACAATTGAATATCAATTTAAAATTGTGACATTATCGATAACTTCTTAATTTGACTAGATAAATAAAACCTTTTTTATTTATCTACTTATCAAATAAGGTTTTTGATACTTATCATACTACTAATAATAGTATGACACTAAGAGTCCTACTCCTAGTTAGAAAAAGATTTTGACTTTTAATCAAATAATTAATTAACTAATTTCCATTTAACTAAATAATAAAATAAAACAATATATTAGGCTAATAATTTTAGCCCTTGCCGCCCAAGCCTATACATGGGCAATATATTGTTTTTTTCTAATTTTATTAAATCCATTGGACTTTAATAAAAAGTCCACATGTGAACTAGACCCATTCTTAATTACTAAAAGTAGTCGACAAGCCTTAAATTAATACATTAATATAATTTAACAGCCCATTTATTTAAAATGTGCAATTTATATTTTTAATGTATTAATAGAATGTTAGACGCACCCCATTAGGGCCGCCCAAGAATTCTTAAATCCTTGGCCTCCCAATCCAGGCTTTTGTAGAGTTACCACGTGTCTTGATCACACATGACCGCATCTCTCCAAAACTTTTGGATTCCAAAATCCAAAAACAATTATAGATGGACTCAGAAATTAGTCTGGTAGTATATATCAAGTGATCCATTCAAGTTCGTGTGGATTGGTGATCTTGGCTGGCTATATAAATTTAAGCTTCAATAGACATAACGTAATTACAATCAACAAATGATTTACTTAGGTTCAATCTATTAATTGTAGCTCATTCTACTAAAGAGCCAAAATTGAACTCTTAAATAAAGATAGAATAAGTTAATATTTCTCATTCGTACCCTTGACAACCATATTGGAGATAGTGTATCCTCGTGAAAAATATCAACAATTTCCAAAAGCTCATAGACAACCTATAGCTCTCCTAGTTACCATATTTACTCATATGACCATATTTCGAACTTGGATATTTTGACTTGTCCAGAAGCTATGTTTTAAAAGACACTATCGAAACTTAACGTTAAGATATAATATCCAATAACTCAAAATATCCACAGAATGATATTCTACTCACATTTAATAAATGGAGACACATTGTCCATATTGATAAATGAAGTCCTCTATCGATTGACAAATGAATACCACCAAACCATCGAGGATAGACTATGCTATATAATCGTACTCATTGACAACTCAAATGATAACACTTGTAACCATAAGTCCATCATTTATCTTAGGATTGAGATAGACTATCCTATTGTCCTCAAGTAAAAACTTTTATCCACTAACGGTTCAGGATAAAGTATTTCATTGTGATCCTATTCAATGCACCTAGTAAAAATCAAGATTATTTTTCCCAAAGGCACTACACTTTGATGATTTTAGACTCATCATAACACATTTGATCTCACTCAAATGCTAGCAAAAAAATCTACAAATTTAACAAGGTAAATGCACCCAACCTTTATCTTAAATTGTTAATATTGTTCAAGACTAACTAAAGAATTGTGTCTACTTCATACATATCCTGATGTACAAACAATACTTCCTTTCTCATAGTCTTTTGACCTTAAGATTATTTACTTTTGACAATTATAATAATTAAACTATAAATGCTATAAGAGTTGTTAAACTATAAATCACTTTATTAATATGAAAAGATTGTCAAATATATTATTACACTCTTGCTATTAAGTATGCCATTTCCTAGATATAGTCCCAGAACATGCAATTTTACAAAAAGTTGTCAATTTAAATCTAATGCATGTGCATAAGTCAATATGTGTGTGAATGTGTTATACGAATTTGGCACAACGATGCAGGGACACATATGTATGCAATGTGGGTGTGTGCACTTACGCCTTGTGACGCACTCTGAGCGTACCTCTAAACTAATGGTGCTCTAAAAACTAAATGAACTGAAATGGAGTGCGCGAGATTAATTAACCCTTCAGCCTTTGTACGAATTGTTGTCGAGTATAGAATACACAAGTAAGGGTATCGTTCCCATAAGGAACTTGATCGTGTTCTACAATCGCCAAATCCTCAACAAAAGGGGTTTAGCCACTCATTTTCAAATAAATACAAGCAAAGTAAAGAGAAAGATAGAGAAAGCTCTTTGTGTTCTTGATGCTCCCCTCTAGCTTGCTCAATAAAACCTTGATTGATTGATGAAGAGTAGTTCTACTTACCACTACTTAGAAGATTCTAATTCTATTTATGCAAACAGAAGTGTTTAATCTAAAGTACAAGATCAAAGTAAAGTGATTGTGAAAAAGGGTGTTTCTAACTCTAGCTAAAATAATCACAATCTATCACTCTTGCACACTTTTATAGGAAGAAAAGTGTCTTTATATAGTGGAAAAAAGTTTTGGATGAGATCCACTTGTAGGGTGACGTGGAATAGATTCTGCGACCATAATCTACGACTTGGATCTCGCAGTGATAAGTCGCAGTTAAGTCGGCTCAATATCTGCCACCCCATTCTATTGGTTGTAACTCACAGTTTTTCATTTACGTTTGTTCTGCGACTTCACTCTGCGACTTTGACAATGCAAACTTTGCTCACAGTATCATCTGATTCTGATCTGCTTGATGCTTCTGAGAGATGGAACTCGTGCCCTCATCGGTGTTTGCCTTATAACTTACTTTTATAACCCTCCCTGAACCAATAGAAAGTCAAGATCGTTGGTCACGTAGGAATAAGCGGCCGCCCAACTGTTCGAGCTCAATACAGTGGTGGTTGGTTCCGATTCGACAAGGAGAAAAGTCTCAACGTCCTCGCTCTGCGAAACGGTTTTGAAACAGTAAGTGAAGACCGCCTCGACGCACTTCAATGCAATCTCATGTTGCAGTCTTTTCTTGAACTGAACTACTAGACTCGTCTATGAGGTCAAACTCACAATTGCTTCTCGCAATCTTTTATGGAACTGCACTGCTAGATAGAACTCGTAGTAAGGATGTCGCAGAAAAATATCTGGTTTTACTGCTACCTTCTTCTGCTAGATCTAACTCATAGTTGCTTCTCGCAGTCTCCTTTGCCTCTGCTTTGCTGCCTTAGTCTGTGAGTTGTAACTCACAGATTTGTTCTGCTTGGCTAAAGTCGCATCTTGAATTGGCAGAGTCTTCTGGACTTGATTTGTGACTTGATTCTGCGAGGTGGAACTCACAGATTTCTCTAAGAATGTAATTTAACTTCGTTTTCTCCCACAATCTTCATTAAGTCCTAAATTTCTCCTTAATAACAAAAATACTTGCAAAGGACTCAAATAGATAATTAAAACACACAAATGTCCGATAAACGGACACAAAATGGATGAATTAGTCGCTCAAAACATATACAAACTTAGAGCGATCAAAACCCCCAAACCTAACCTTTGCTTGCTCTCGAGCAAACCACTAAAAAGAAATTAGTAAAAATAAACTCCTAAAAGGTTACGAGAGCCAATATTTCTAAAGATGTTTATATTGTGATACATGTGAATGAAGAGATCAATGCTAAAGATACCGAGTAGAAAATAACAAAATCTCATTAGATATGAAATAGCACACAATTGAATCCCACACTCTAATTCTGAAGTTTCACAGACTCTGAAATGGAATGCATGGATACAATTCGCCCTGACTCTAATCCTCACTGGATTTTAGTCGATTTTTCTCTTAGAATCCTAGGCTCGATCGTTATCAACACATGCGAAATTGAATATATGTGTGAATGTATTTTCATAAGATATATTTTTCATGGAAGCATATTTCTAAAGATGGATCTCAAGAAAGAATTGAAAAACCATGAATGTGAAAAGACCATGCATCGATGAGTATTCCCAAGTTAGACATCCTAATGATCCATTAGGACTCCTCTTGCTTTCAATTGGTAAATGGAGTTTGGTGTATTTTGATGATCATTGCCCATACAGAGTTTTTGTGTATTGTGGTACTTTGGCAATTTTTTTCCCTACTATGACTCAAATACTTTTTAATCTTAGCGTCAAGGCTTTACTTCCATTTTCTTGTGCTACTATGTCACTTGTATCTTGAGTGACACATATATAGATGAATGAACCAGGGTTTCAAGTGCTTAATTATTTTGACACTTACTTATTTTCTTCTTTTGATACTACCCCCTTTACACAATCTCATAGGATGCCTAAGTACACGTTATTCCTCATGTTTTGTGAGATAGGACAGTGTTTATGAATATAGTGGGAGTGGCTTGTGTTTTTACCTTGCAATTTTCTTTCTTTGGGATATGTGTTTGGGCTGATTGGAAATTAAGAGCACACACTACTTAAAATCATATTCAAAAGTCTATCTAATAGGGGAATACAAATTTTAGTAAGCAGTCCACATGCATGTTCAATGGCATTCAATATGTATCATGCTTAATGAGATCATCATAAGCATAGAACATTTTAAAACACAGTTTGGAAGAGTAGAATTAAACCCTCAAAAATAAGAATTTTAGGCACAAATTCTCACTTTGGTATCCTCCACTATTGATCCTAACATTTTCATACAAAAATCTCTTTCACTAAATCTTAAAGAGAAAATGGACTAACTCAATTTGTGTAATCAATCATAGATTGATACAGAGTTATCCAATACTCAGAAATTAGTGCAATGCATGATACTCCTAAACAACTCGAACATCACATTCAAAAATAAAATTTTTGTTTTGTTCACGAAAGGCTCAAATCGCAACACTATGCCCATACCCTAAACCTAAACTCAACATCGCCCCTAATGTTTTAAACAATAAATAATATGGGCACGAGTTTGAAAGTTTAGTTGTATGAACGACAAAACCATTACTATCATATATGTACAATCATATCCTATCCATTAATCACAAGGCAATCACACTCTTAGGCTAAGCAATATCTAATAAAAACTTAAATAATTAATTACTTATTTACAAAGATAGAGTATACCTGGGTGGTTTGCCTACCACCAAGCGTTGCATTAGAGCTCTTCGGCTCCATAAGTTCGATTTATTCTAGCACTTTTGCTTCTTCAATCCCTTGCAAATATGGCTTAACTCTATGCCCATTGACCTTGAAAGTGTCCCTTTTTCTTAAATCTTCTAGAACCATCGCTCCATAGGGGACAACTTTCTTGATTCGATATAGACCGAACCATTTTGACTTCAACTTTCTCGGAAACATCTTTATCCGAGAGTTGAAAAGTAGTACCAATATTCATGGATGCAAATCCTTTCTAATGATCATTTTTTCATGTACTCTTTTTAATTTCTCCGTATAGAGCTTTGCATTCTCATATGCCTCATCCTGAAGTTCTTCAAGTTCATTCAATTGTAACTTTCGTTGCTCTCCCGCTTGGTCTAAGTCAAAGTTGAGCTACTTAATCGCCCAACAGGCATGGTGCTCTAATTCCACCGGTACGTGACATGCCTTTCCAAAAATTAACCGGAATGGAGTCATAGCGATTAGAGTCTTGAAAGCTGTCCTATATGTCCATAATGCGTCATTTAACTTGGAAGCCCAATCTCTTCGGTTTGGCTTGGCTGTCTTCTCTAAAATCTGCTTGATATACTAATTACTGACTTCTACATGGCCCGAGGTCTGAGGATGATATGGAGTCGCCACCTAGTGGCGAATACTCTATTACAAAAATGGCTTCCTCTATCACTGATATACATCTAGGGGTCCCAAATCTTGTGAAAATATACTCCTTCAAAAACTTAACAACAACCTTGCTATCATTTGTTTTAGTGGCCTTTTCTTCTACCCATTTGGACACGTAATCCACTGCCACCAAAATATACAAGTTGCCCTCCAAAGGTGGGAATGGTCCCATGAAGTCGATTCCCAAACAATCAACTATTTTAACCGCATATTCATCGATTGCTGCATCTCATTCCTCTTTCCAATATTCCCAGACCTTTGGCATCTATCACAAGTCATGCAAAAATGATAGGAATCCTTAAAAGTAGAAGGCCAATAAAATCCTAGTTGAAGAACCTTCATAGCCGTAGTTCTTGCACTAAAATGGCCTCCACAACTTAACTCATGACAAAACTTCAGAATGTCCATATGCTCAGTTTTTGGAATACACCGCCTAATAATTTGATCCGCTCTATGCTTGAACAAATAGGGGGTCATTCCACAGATACTGCCTTGCTTGCCATTTAAATCTCTTCTTGCTTTGGAATGACAAATCTGGGGGTATAATGTCGTTTGTCAAGAAGTTGACAATATTCGCATACCATGGCTGCTTATTTGCAATGGCCAATAATTGCTCATCCGAAAAGTCATCTCTCAATGGAAGTGAGCCATCCTATTGCTTGGATTCATGCATCAACCTACTTAAATGATCCGCCACCACATTCTCATTTCCCTTCTTATCTCGAATATTGAGATCAAACTCTTGTAATAAAAGTATCCACCCAATAAGTCGTGGTTTGGCGTCTTTCTTTTGGAGGAGATACCGAAGTGCCGGGTAATCCGTGAATACAATTATCTTTGCCCCTATCAAATATGACCTAAACTTCTCCAAGGCCAAAATCTCCGCTAGTAACTCCTTTTTTGTGGTTGAGTAGTTAAGCTGAGCATCATTCAATGCACGAGATGCATAATATATGGTGTGCGGAATCTTCTCGATTCAGTTGCCCAAGCACTACCCCTATTGCATAATCTGATGCATCACACATAAGTTTGAATGGTAGATTCCAATTCAATGGCCTCATTACCGGTGCCGATGTCAATAATGTCTTAAGCTTCTCAAAAACTTCTAAGCATTTATTGTCGAAGTAGAACTCAATGTCTTTTTGCAACAACCTACATAAGGGTCTCAAAATCTTGGAGAAATCCTTAATGAATCTTCTATAAAACCCGACATGCCCCAAGAATGAACGGATTTCCCTCACCATCATAAGGGGTTGCAAACTCTTCATCACATCAATCTTCACCTTGTCCACCTCTATTCCTCGCTCCGAAATTATGTGCCCCAAAACTATCGCTTGACGCACCAATTTAACACAAGATTGGTTTCATTGCACCTTCTTAATATTGAAATGAGGTTGAGAAGACAATCACAGAACGAACTCTCTATTACTGAGAAGTCATCCATAAGGACTTATATAACTCCTTCCACCATGTCTGAAAAGATCGATGTCTGAAAAGTTCCGGGTGCATTGCACAAACCAAATGGCATAGGTCGATAAGCAAATGTCCCGAATAGACATGTGAAAGTAGTCTTCTCTTGATCTTCCGAGTCGATTGCTATTTGATTGTATCCTGAATATCTGTCCAAGAAACAATAATGGGTATGTCCTATAAGGCCTTCCAACATCTGATCTATAAAAGGAAAAGGGTAATGATCCTTGCGAATGGCATTGCCAAGCTTCTGGTAATCTATGCAAACTCTCCACCCAATTTGAGTTCTGAGGCACCAACTCATTGTCCTCATTCCGTATGACGATAATTCTGGATTTCTTTGGCACCACATGTATCAGACTAATCCACTTACTATCCGATATTGGATAGATGATACCATTCTCCAATAGCTTGAGAACTTCTTTCTTGACCACCTCCTTCATAATTGGGTTGAGCCTTCGTTGAGCTTCTACTGACGGGTTGGACCTCTCTTCAAGAAGAATCTTATGGATGCAAGTGGTAGGACTAATTCCCATTAGATCATCCAAACTCCATCTGATTGCTCCCTTGTAATTCTTTCAAAACTTCTACGAGTTCTGCTTCCTCTGGTGGACTCAAGTCTAATGCTACAATTACTGGTAATGACTCATTCTCCCCAAGAAAAACATACTTCAATGAAGATGGTAGAGGCTTCAATTCGAACTTTGGTGTGGAACTAGAGCTCAGAATTGATCCTTTGATAGGAATCTCTTCATTGATTTCTTCTAGTGTATATAAACCACTTGCCTATACTAGAGTCTCGATCCAAATATCTTCTAGATCTACTTCAGTGACAATCTCCTTGCTCACAAATGCTCCCATCTAGCAAAGTTGTTCATAATCGGACATCTTTTCATCTGAGAATTTTTCCATTCTCGTACAAACAAAACGATTAAAGTCATGAGAGTTCATACACAACTATCTTTGTACAACTATAAACTAACATAATTAAGGAAAATTACTAGTACAAGTTTTTAGAACACACAAGAGTTGATCATAAGGCTATCATGCTTGACATCTTAGTTCTCTTAATCATCTTTCTCTTCCCATGCAAAATATTTAAGTGGCATAATATCTCCTAAAGAATCACCATCCTATACTTCCTTTATGAATAAAATAAAATATTAAAATGATGAAGGAAGTTATTGATGAAGACTAAAGAGAAAAGAGATTGAGTTAAAGAGTTACCTTGGATAAGAATATATAAGATATTTATGAGAAAAAGTGAAGGAATGGATTGCCAAATTTTGACTTATAAGCTGAAATGAGTCGGTTCCCTATTTTTAGGGAGATATTTTGCAAATCTTTGAGTTAAACCTTGCAGTTCCACGTCACAGATACCGACGTGGCATTTGATCTGACCTAAAATATCTTCTCGGAAACTATGCTAGGAACTATCTGTGAATTCTCACTCGTAGATTCTGTCCAAACCTCGCTGCTAGATCACACTGCTAGCTCTTACTCGCAACCTCTACTGGCAGAATCTACCCAAAACATTTCTGCTACCTCTTACTCGTAGAAGCTCTCCCAGAATATTCTATGAGTTCCTCTTTAAAAATTTGTGACTTTCTTCTCCTTACTTTCTTCTCGCAGATCTCTCTCGAAATTTGTTGCAATTTCCTGTTCCTTCATCTGTGAGTTTCTACTGGCAAATTTATCTTGCATATTTATCCACTGCGACTTCATGTTCCAAGTTCCATGCGGTATATTTACTTTAGAAGATGCTGCTACCTACAACTTTCCAGCTGCGACTTCATACTCGCAGTCTTTGCTCTTAAATGACCTCCAGAATGCGCTGCGAGTTGTATCTGCGAGGTTAAACTCACAGACAAAGCTCACTAGATGCGACCTTTTTCTTCTTGTTTTAACTTATTATGATTTTCTTGCTTTCTAACCTGCACTAACAAAATATTTACAATTACCATGGCTCTACAAGCCACCAAACATCGAATTCTTTCCAAAATTGCGCTTGCTTGACAAGCGACTTCTTATCTGCACACAAACAAAATCAATCAAAAGGTTCCCTTAAACAATGGTGGAGTAACTCCACTTGTGCTACCATGATGACTAATAGTGGGGTGAGGAGACAAATCAAGGGGTTCCCTTCTTTTCAGAATGTACACCTTTGGAATAGGTGTTGATTTTGTTGTATCTAAAGAAGTCCCATTGGTTTGGTCACTCTTATCCTTTCAGATCCATATAGGCGTGACCTTTATTTGGTTCCCTATAACATTTTCATGCCTATTTTTGTGACTCTTGATGTACTCATAGCATTGGATCTTTTTGTGACCCTTAACATGGAAAAAATAGCATTTATAAGAAAAATAAGGAACATTACCCTTCATCTTACGCGGGCGAGTTCCGTTGTTGCTTACTTTAGTGGACTTAGAGGTGGATCCTTCGGTCTTCCTTGTTGTCACCTTCATCAAAACTTTGATGGCGTGCTCGGCTTGCTCGAGTTCAATTATCAAATCGTATTCCTTTATCCTAGAGACTTTGCATGCATATTCTTTTACTACTAAGTATCCTTAAGAGCTTGATGCTCCTTATCTTTCCTGTCTACCTCCATAAGCACCTTTCTTGAGGGCTTCATCCCTCTCATTTTCAAATGTATCAATCCTCAAAGCAAGGTTGATATCTATAACAACTAGCTTCTCATCTTTCTTGATAAGGTTCTTTTCTAGTTTGGCATTCTTCTCTTCCTCAAGCATCCTTACTTCATCTAGAAATGCTTGAAATAAATCATCCAAATCATCCATCGGTTCTTCAGTTGTTGCCTCGGTTTCTTCGGTTGTCACGTTGACACAAGTGTTCAACTTCTTTTCCTTTTTCCCTGAAAATACATCAAACTCAACTACCTATCCTAAGACTGTCATGGTTAGCTTCCCATGATGCACATCAACTGTGGTTCTTGCCGTTTCCATGAATGGCCTACCAAGAAGTATGAGTTGCTCTCTACTTGTGTATTACTCTCTAACATCTAGGATAACAAAATCTATAGGGATGATTAGCTTGTCCACTTCTATGAGCACATCTTCAACAATCCCGAGAGGGTGTCGTGAAGATTGGTTCGCCAACACTAAAGACATGAAGGTGTGCTTAAGTTCTCCCAACTTTAACCACTTGAAGACCGAGGAAGGCATAAGTTGATCCCTGATCCCAAGTCTAACATGGCTTTCTCCCTTGAAGTGCCCCCAACCGATATATCAACGGTGAAACTTCCTGGATCTTTAAGCTTTGGTGGGAGACCTTTCTAAATGACCGCACTAATATTGCCTCCAAGACTCTCTTGGTGGTTTGGTCCCAATTCATTCTCCATCTTGCTAACTTCTTCACTCATCTTGAGCTTACTTTTGGTTTGGGTATTTGCTGGTTTATAAGGGTTCCTTGCTTTATGAATACGCGGTTTCACTTTTCCTATTGCAACCCTTTTTCTTGTTTCTCACCATGGTCACAATGTTTATCCCTTGTGTGTGGCTAATAGGCACCTTCCCCTTATCTTGCTGCTTGGAATTTTCTTGTAATTGAGCCAATTACATAAAAATCTTCTTAATAGAGGACTCCAAGCTAACTATCAGTTGGTCTTCCTCCGGATTGTAGACTTGGGCTTACTGATTGTTCTAGTTTGAATGGGCATTGTTCTGATTCCCCCATTGGTTTCCTCCATACCCTTGGTAGTTCTGATTGTTTATGCACTGCCCCTTATTGTAATTTCCACCCCATTGATTGTTTCTCCAATTGAGGTTGTAATTATTTCCATTTTGGTTATTCCGTTGACGATTATGATTGTATTAGTAGAATGCTTGTGCTTCCTTCTCTTGAGGTGCTAAACCTTAACCGGGGAACATGTCCGCCCAATGTTTGTTTTTCCCACACACTTGACATACTACTGCTTGTACTTGTTATTTCTCAGAATTGCTTGCCAATCCCCTCATTTCTTTTGTGAGATTGTCCAATGGGGTCGCCAATTTCATATGCCTCTTGCCTTCTTTGTCTTGCCCTATTGAACTACGTTGTCGGGAGTTTTGCCCCAACATTGCGCATCTCTCTAACACTTCTTCCGCTGTCTTTTCTTTCATGGCTCCCCCACAAGCATTGCTAACTATCGCTTGGGTGAGCCCTAGAAGTCCATCATAAAATGATTGAACTCGACTGACTAGTGTAAACTCATGGTGAGGGAATTGAGCTAAGAGTAACTTGAATCTTTCCCATGCCTCGTGAAAAGGTTTTCCATCCTTCTCCATTAATGTAGAAATTTTTCCTCGTATCTTCTTGGCCTTCCACACCGGAAAGAACTTTTCAAAGAACTTTAGCTCAACCTTATCCCATGTGGTGAGTGATTCAGATGCTAAGGCCTAAGCCACTGCTTAGCCTTATCTTTCATGCAATATGAGAAACATCGCATCTTGAGTTGATTCTCTAACAACGCTTCTAGGCAAATGGTTGTCATCACATTATAATACCCATTCATAAACTGAAGAGCATCATCCCCTATCTTTTCATAGTACGTGGGGAGAGTATTATAATTTGGTTCTTCAATTCATAATTCCTTTGTGCCGTATTGAACAAGATTTCCAAAGGGTGAGCGTCGACTCTTGGCAAGGAATAATCCTTCATTTACCTACAATGTTCACCATCGTTTGATCTGACCAGTGACATATGTCATTCTCCATCCCATGACCTAGCAGGTGACGTATCACGACTTGCCATTTCAAATGGTATCTTGAAAATTGACAGTTAAAAACGGATCAAAAATCAGAGTAACAAGTTGATTAACTCTACAACTACACTGACGAATTGTACTAAAATAAACACAATGCTATAGAGAAGCTCCCCGGCAGTGGCGTCAAGATTTTTTTGATGTTGTGTCCTCCAGGATAGTCTAAAAATATGATACAAATGTTCAATCCATAGCAGCGGCGCCAAGATTTTTGACGCACTCCGAGCGTACCTCTAAACTAATAGTGCTCTAGAAACTAAATGAAATGAAATGGAGTGCGCGAATCTAATTAACCCTTCGCAAGTGTATGAATCGCTGTCAAGTATAACGGACACAAGTAAGGGTATTGTTCCCACAAGGAACTTGAGCGTGTTCTAGTAATTGAGCTAGTATAATTCACCGAAAATTAAGCTATTTAGAAATTGCATGTAAAATGTTTAGTTTAAAGATTCTAAAGATATGCTGAGGAGATTATGATGCAAGATGCTAATAACAAAGTTCACAACCTAGTTTCTATCCTTAAAAAATCTAAGTTTTAAGTGTAAACTACTAAAGATTGGTCAACCAAGAGATAGATCTACTATTCATGCACAACAATTCATGCTTAGATGTTAAGCAAAGTTCATACCCAACAATTAACATGTGAATCTATTAAGCACAAGTGCAAACTTCAAAAGAGATAAAAGATAGAGTAGATCATTACTAAAAGTGTTCATATATATACAATCACCAAATCCTCAACAAAAAGGGTTTAGCCACTAATTATCAAATAAATACAAGTAAAGTAATGGGAAAGATAAAGAAAGCTCTTTGTGTTCTTGATGCTCCCTTCTAGCTTTCTCAACAAAACCTTGATTGATTGATGAAGAGTAGTTCTGCTTACCGATACTTAGAAGATTCTAATTCTAATGTATGCAAACTGAAGTAGTTTAATCTAAAGTACAAAATCAAAGTAAAGTGATTGTGAAAAAGGGTGTTTCTAACTCTAGCTACGAAAATCACATACTATCACTCTTGCACACTTTTTATGGAAAGAAAAGTGTCTTTATATAGTGGGAAAATTTTTTGGATGAGATCCACTTGCAGGGTGACGTGGAATAGCTTCTACGACCATAATCTGCGACTTGGATCTCGTAGTGATAAGTCGTAGTTAAGTCGGCTCAATATCTGCCACCCCATTCTGCTGGTTGTAACTCGTCATTCTTCATTTGCATTTTTTCTACGGCTTCACTCTGTGACGTTGACAATGCAGACTCTACTCTACTCTGCTGATGCTTCTGTGAGATGGAACTCGCAATCTCATGTTGTAGTCTTTTCTGGAACTGAATTGCTAGACTCTTCAGCGAGGTCGAACTTGCAGTTGCTTCTCGCAATCTTTTCTGGAACTGAACTGCCAGATAGAACTCGAAGTAAGGATGTCACAGAAAAATATATGGTTTGGCTGTTACCTCTTTCTGCTAGATCTAACTCGCAGTTGCTTCTCGAAGTCTATTCTGCCTCTGCTCTGTTGCCTTGGTCTACGAGTTGTAACTTCCAGTATGAACTCACAGATTTGTTCTGCTAGGCTAAAGTCACATCTTGAATTGGCAGATTCTTTTGGACTTGATCTGCGACTTGATTCGGCAAGGTGGAACTCGCAGATTAATCCAAAAAAGTAATTTAACTTCGTTTTCTCCCACAATCTTCATTAAGTCCTAAATTTCTCCTTAATAACAAAAATACCTGCAAAGGACTCAAAGAGATAATTAAAACACACAAATTTCCGATAACGGACACAAAAGGGATGAATTAGATGCTCAAAACATATACAAACTTAGAGCGATCACCTTACAAGAGGATAGAGGCCTTAAAATACCTTTGTAGACAATAACGCTTTATCCTTTTAAAGGTTTCACTTTGGTTGAAATGTTGTCCAAGTTCCTTGAAGCTTGACAAACGATGAATCCTAGACATCTAATCAATTCAAAAGAAAATTTCATTTTGATATAGAATTATACCAACACAAGACTCATAACCTAACAATAACTGAGCAGAACTTCAACAAATATGTGCTATCTAGCTGGCCAGAACAACGACCAGAGTCCAATTTTGAAGAAAGCTCAACACCTCCTTAATAGCATCAAGTCAAGGCTATAAGACCATCTCATACCTACCATGGGATGAAACTCAAACAAATCTTGAGGAAGGAAGGAGCACAATGATGGAAGAAATGTGCAAGGAGATGATGGATGTCAGAAAAGAGCTAATGGCATATATTGAGTTGTTGAAGGCAGAAAATGCAATGCTTTAAGTGAAAGTAGAAAAAGTCTCCTGAGAAAAAGAAGATATGAGGGAGGAGTTTGAGAAGAAAGTGAAACTCTTGAAGAAGGAGCTCTAAGGCAAGGAAACCTTAAAAGTGTCAAAGATTGAGAGGCTCCAAGAATGAAACAAGAGGCTTTTACTTGAAGTGAAGTCACTCAGAGTGGAAAATACTACACTCATGATGAAGAATGAAGAAGTCTCTAACAAGAAAAAAGAATTCGAAGATCAACTTGAGAGACTTGAATTTGAAATAGATAAAGCATTGGAGGCATTGAAAGAATTAGCAAGACATTCGAAAGAATTTATAGAAGAGAAGGCTCAAAAATCAAGAAACATGCAATTGGAGATCGAGCTAAAAGCCAATGCTTTTGAGGAAGTTAAGGAAGATCTCAGCAAGAAAGAGGAAGCCCTCAAGATAGCACAAGTGAAAGAGTGTGACTTCATAGCTCAATTAGACAAAGTAGCAAAATGAGGTCAAGGCGTTACAAGTGAAACAAATCCAACGGCCTCAAAGTCACTCATCAAGAGGGAGTCCCTCTAACTCAAATCCTATTAGCTATATTTGTTCAATAAGAGAGCATGTAAGAGCTAAAAATTATAAGTTTAATCAACATAGGAAGATGAGAAGTCCTAGGAATAGGAGGAGTTCACCTAGGATAAAGAAAATATTGGTGAGGAAGGATTTAATGAACCAAGTGAGAATCATGGGCAAGGAAACGATATGAACCAAGAGAGAATCATGGGCAAGGAAATGATAGTGAAGCCATTTACACTTATTTGGGTTGTGAAAAAGCATGAATTTCTAAACATAGTCAAACCACCCTTAGTAGACCCTAGCCCTCACCTAGTGCATCCAATTGAAATTTTTTGATGCATGAATAGACTTCACAATTCATTTTCTCTTTTTGATCTCATGTTGCCCCTTTATTTTTGATTAATTTGAGCTTGTCATTATGTGGCAAATTAGGTTTAGGGGAGAAAATGCATTGTGGAATCTTCTAATTTTTTTTTTTTTTTGTGTTTTTTTTTTCAGTTTTAATTGCTAGCAAAATAATAAGGCAAGTTGAGTTGGTATTTTTTGGTTTGTGCAGGTTCAGAGGCAGAAAATAAAAAGAGGCAGAAAATCAAGGTGAAAGGATATGATTAGAGGTGGAAAAAAGCCTCAGTGCATGGGTCCATATTCTAGTCATACAAGCGCATGTACCAGGGCACTGTCAAAGAAATCAGAATTAGATAGCATCATGTGAGGGTCGGACTGTGTAGGTGTCCACCCGTACAGTACCCGTGCAGTTCAGGAAATCCTCAGCTTTCAGATGTGCATGATGTTGCATGAGTAGAGGTACTAGCTCACAAAGATGAACGTGTGTGAGCGCATATGCGTGTGTTCAGACCCACACACATCAGAAAAGTACCCACACACATTGCTCGTGTATATATATGTTGTCACTTTCATCAGATGCTCCACCTCAAATTTTTTTCAAACGAAATTCTTCTCCTTTTTCTCTCTCAAGGTAGTTCTCTTGTTTCTTCCCAATGTAAGAGTGATAATCAAGCGTAAAAGTATGAATTTCTCACTTTAATCTTGTTTCAAATGCCTAAATCATTGTTCTTAATCAATTTTCTCTCTGCAAACTCTCCACATGCATGAACTTAATCCTTGTGGATGAACCCATGAATTTTTACCTTTTATGTTTAATCGTATGTTGGGTTTGATTATATATTGCATGTTGTAGTGTATTGATGTGCTATTCATGATTGTGCATTGCATGTTAAACTGAAGTCTATTCATGCTCATGCATAAACTTTAAATTTTAGGGTTCATCAGTTAGGTTGTGAATTTGATAAAATTGAGTGATGAGTGGTGGTTTAATTGATGCTAGAATAGAGTTAGGGGTGAATGTGAAGTTGAATCAAAATTATGGCATGTAGAAGTAGAATTGCACGTACAAAATCCACGCAATTCTGGGCAACTGTTCGGGTGCCACTGCGCGAGTATCTTGTCGTACCCGCACACATGCACCCGTGCACTGCATGCAGTTTGTCAAATTTTCTTACTTGATTATCCAACTCTTGGTGTTTTCACTTTTTATCTGGAATATATTCATCCCTGAAGTTAGGTGTTTTCTCTTGCAGATGACAAACATATCAAAATCAATTGCAAGGAAGTTTGGCCTAGGATCACGCAAGAAGAAATCAGATATTGGGGCACCACCACCGTGTACTTTAAACAATGATTTTCGTAGACGATTAGAGAAATTCAATGGTCAAAAATCATAGAAGAAAAGGGAATAGCAAGGGATGAGCTAGGCGATACGGAAATCCCTCAAATGATAGACACAATGGGATGGCAAACATTCACACATTCCCTACCAGCATACTATACACGTGTGGTAGAGGAGTTCTACGCGGGGATGGTCCCCGATGATTTCAAGAAATGCCGTCTAGTGATGGTTTGTGGGAGAGAGGTCAGTAGTACCCCTAAATAAATAAATCGGTACTTTATAACTAAGAGGCCGGGCAATGTGCTAGAAAACAATCTATGTGGGTATTACTAGGCACGAGCTCCACACTAGGCAGAATGTAGATCTAGCCAATGCCTTGGTGATCCAGGCGATGACTTTCTGGGTTGCGTTGAGCTACGGTCTCAAGCATACAAATTTGAAGATCGAGTCGGGGCTTTGGCACATTTCCGTTTCTCACTTCTTGAGGCCACGAGACCACAGAACTTCAGTTGCATTTGAGGTGGCCATTATTCTACACTACATCCAGCATAGGAGTTATATTAACGTCTGTTACCTTGCTCACTCAGATATCCTGATGGTGGGTCTCTTGGAAAAGGAAAACCAGTTACTCCTGTTCCCGTGCCTGATCACGGAGTTCTGCAGGAGAGCATGAGTGGACTTCGAAGATGATCCTTTAGAGTCTTGCTAGGGGGATATTTGGATTCTCACCTGGGAGACACTGAAGATTGAAAGGGACCCCACCAGTCGGTGGAGGAAAATAGGAAAAATAAAGAGCAAAGCTGTAGTAGGGTCGAGCAGGCATGCACAGAAGAATGTTGGTGATGAGATGGAGTTCGATTAGGAGCCGATGGAAAACACTCAGGGGGCCCCAGCCCCAGCTCCTAAGGCTGATAGTGATGATTATCAGGCTGACATTGAAGACTTATAGACCAACATCACATAAATGCGCAAGGACTATGAAGTGAATCCATTTCAAAGGAGGAAGAAGAAGTCAGCTCCTACGACATATCGGGGAAGTCCAATGATCGAAGTCTATGTGGCTGAGTATCAGGCTGCACTAGAGCGCTCCAGGCGAGAGTTTGAAGACAAGGCTAGGGCTGAGCTTGATCCGAAGGGCAAAGGGAAGATGGTAGATGATGGAGCAGAGTCATCGGATAAGGATTGATATTCCAGACATTTCAGTTTATCTTATTTGCTTGCCATTATTTTATTTTGTTTCATAAACTTTGTTTATTTTATTTTCAGCACTTTCAGCTTTCCTTGGGTTGATTTAATAACTGTTAGTGGACAATGTTTAGTCTAAGTATTTTGGAATTTTGGAGTTTGTTTAATTTTGGAGGATGCAATGTATTTGAGATTGTTAATAGCCAAAATTGGCTAAGGACCAAAGGAAAATTTTCCACCTCCCAAACCTGGTTCCATACCAGAGAGTTTCCACCAGAAAACCTACTCTATCCAGAGCCGAACTATGATACCACCCCAGGAACAAGGACGGGATCCGGAAACATCCGGGATAGATCCCGGAACGATCAGATCTAGCCCGCATCACCAAAACTAGAAGCTCCCTGAAGTCGAGGCACCTCGCAAATGCTCTAGAGACTCGCCTATACCTTGTTAACACAGAAGAATGTCCCTAGAAGGCCGCACCTAGCTCCGGAAGGTCAGGGGAAGCCACACCTAGCTCAGAAAGGTCAGGAGAAGTCACACCTAGCTCCAGAAGGTCGGGGAAGCCACACCTAGCTTCGAAAGGTCAAGAGAAGCCATACCTAGCTTCGAAAAGGTCAAGGGAAGCCAGATCTGGCTCCAAGCTGATGAAACTTCTCAGATATCGAGGTCAGAACACTAATCAACCTCACTAGTTGATGCACCACACCACGCCATATTCAACGACCTCTATAAAGGATCATGCTGAAAAGATACGAAGATACATGATCGTGCCTAAATTGTTGTTTATTTCGGCCCTCATTCATATTATTTTGTCTCGTTCTCGTGTGTATTTTCTATATATATATTATGTCTTTTATGTTTAACAGGCTCGTTTGTGCTAATTGCAGGCAATATATGTAATTCGGGTGTTAGAAACATTTTACGGTGGTTCCGGCAGAAAAGGGGCAAAAGGAAGGACAAAGGATCATAAGCAGCACTACAGTACGGGTCAAGTGCGGGTCACAACCGCACTCCAACTGTACTCCTTCCCATAGCCGGGACTTGAAGCATGAAGGAAATATAAAGTGCGGGTAAAGTGTGGGTAATCCAACCGCACTCCACCCGCACTATTGCTCAAGACAGAGGAGCTGATTCGTACCTGACAGATAAAGTGTGGGTAAAGTGCGGGTAATCCAACCGCACTCCACCTGCACTGTTGCCCAGATCAAAGACTGAAGATGAAGAAAACCTTTGCAGTGCGGGTAATTCACCCGTACTCCACCCGCACTCTGCGCGCGACAGCTTCTGGTTTCAAGCTTAAGTGACCTATTTTTCCATCCTCTATAAATAGAAAAGGATGGGAACGAACCAAAAGATCACCATACCTCCCAACACTTGTATTCTAAGCTAGTAACACATCTCCCTCTCATCCAAACCATCTCTACTCAATCAAAGGCAACTAGGAGACTTGGATTCAAGCTTCAAGGAAGGAGATCAATCTTCAAGGGTTATCTATACTCTCTCTCACTTAGTTATTAGTTTGTAATAGAACATGAGTAACTAAAATACCCCACTATGGGGTTGATGTTATTTGTTTGATGGATATTTTGGGCTTTGTAAATAAACTTTATGTGTTATATTTATTCTATCTCTATATTTCATTCCATTACTTGTATTGATTGCCATTATTGACTTGCTTGGATACACCATCTTTGCATGTTGATTTGGATTACTTGAGTAGGCAATTAGGTTGTCTAATGCTCCATTGAATGGAAGGATTTCTGAAAATCCGGCTCTATAACCACGCTCTTAATCTAATCTCGAATTAGTGGCTTTCACTATACATCCTAGGTTAGCCACTTGTGAGAGAATTAGAAGCCTCCACTATACACCCTAGGTTGGCTACTTTAGTGATTTTACGAGAACTAACCTTCGAGTAGAATTCGGTTGATAACCTCGAGCCTCATCCAATCCCAACCGGGTGGCCTTCACTATACATCCTAGGTCGGCCACTTGTGAGGGAATTGGAAGCCATCACTATACATCCTAGGATGGCTACATTAGTAATAGGTTGAGCCATAGCTAGATAGATGAGCATTCATGGAACAAGTCCCAATTGAGTAACTAGCTACTGTTGGTTGCTTAAGAAGGATTAATCGCTAGTAGGAGGTCTTCGCTATACATCCTAGGTTGACCTCTTGCTAGAGATATATACCAACACTATACACCCTAGGTTGGTTAGATTTGTCAAAACGTGCTTAATTGAGAGTCTGTTGCAATTGCCTTAATATTCACTTACGAGTACATCAACTCCGTAGTTCCATCATCATTTATTCATCACTCCATTATCATCCTATTTCATTTGCTTTCATGGTTTAGTTTATATTGTATTTCCATTCACCATCATTTTACTTTTATGCATACTAGTTATATTAATCATAATCTTATCACCGCTACCCCGATCTCAGTGGACGACACCCGTGCTTGCCGTTTCGCTTGTATTTATACTTGTGAACGCATCGCATAAGTTTTATAAATTGTTTTGACGGACGGTTTTCTGACGGAAAAAAAACCTTCTCATCAAATGGCGCCGCTGCCGGGGATTGGTGTGCGTAGTAGTGATTAGATTAGTTTTAATATTATTAGTTTATTAGTTGTTTTTAGTTTTGTTAGTTTCTTTTTATTTCTTTGGTAGATTTTCTTTTTGTTTGTTTCAGGACTCTATGGATTCCTTTTGGCAAAATTCAGGGTCAAGCTATGAGCCTAACGAGAATACCTACATCTCATCATTCCAGTCAAATTCCGTTGAAGATCAACTAAGAAATTTCATGAAGAATCATGTGCGGGAGATTGAGCAGATGATAGCTTCTCAACAAGAGACTCAAGCTTTCATAGAAGAGAAAACCACCCAAATTCTTGAATCCGCCCAGCAGTCCACCCCGGTAAATCAGAGTTGTTTCCAACTTAAAGCAACCAAGTCGGTGGATTCCTCCAATTTCTCAACAGAAGACATGTATAAGCTCCGAATAGAATTTGAAGTGGAGCAAAGCAAGAGAATGGACGAGATGGACAGGATGATCAAGATAAACCAAGAGCTTATGAGCGTGAGCACAGAGCTAGTGTTGGAAAGGGGTGTGTTGAAGGAAGAGAATGAAGCACTTCAAGAGAGAGAAGCCTTGGGAATAGAAAAGGCGAGTAGTCTCCAAGAGTTGAACAAGAAACTATTATCTGAAGTGAAGATGCTCAGGGTTGAGAATGGTACTCTCAAGAAGACAAATGGTGAAGTCTCCGACAAGAACAAAGAATTGGAGGAACGACTTGAGAGATTTGAAGCCAAGAAGAGTACCGCATCGAAGGATTTGGAGAACTTAGTGAGGCTATCAAAAGATTTTGAAGATAAGATAGCTCACAAGTCAATGAAGATGCAAATGGAGGTTGATCAAAAAGCCATTGCCTTAGAGGATGCAAAGGTAGCACTAAGCAAAAAGGAGGAGGAGGTCAAGGCGTTACAAGTGAAACAAATCAAACGTCCTCAAGACCACACATCAAAGGGGAGTTCCTCTAACTCTAATATCTTTTGCTACGCATGTTCTAGGATTGAGCATTTTAAGGCTAAAAATTACAAGCCAAATCAACATAGGAAAACTAAAGGTCCTAGGAATAGATGGAGTTCACCTAGGGTCAAGCAAATATGGGTAAGGAAAGACCGAGTGCACTTATATAGAAACATGTTAAAGGAAAAGATAATGAAGGCACCTAAATTTATTTGGGTAGTGAAAAATAGGGAATTTCCTAACTTGGTCAAACCACCCTTAGAGGACCCTAGCCTCTCCATGAATGCATCCCATTGAATGATTTTGATGCATGTAGTTAGTTTTATGTTTTATGTTGTTTAAATTCAATAAATTGTGATGTTGGGATAGTTTGGTTAGAATGTTATATTTTGTGGATATTTACACATTGAATTTATTGATTATATTTGTGGATGAAAGAGCCGGAGGCTCTTGTGCAAGTATGAATGCATGTGCTTTATATTGTTTAATTCGGGTTGGGGGTTGTTCATGCCCCATTCCGTCAATTTTGATAAAATGCATGATGTTAAGCTTGACTTGTGCTTCAATGATATATTGCATGAATTGCCTTTATTTTGTGAGCCTTGTTTGAGTCATTTGTATTTTGTTGGGGCATTGATTGTGTTTGATTAGTGCCTAGGTTTGTTTGAGTCATGTAAGGTGCGTGCCGCTAGGTCAGATTCTCTTGTCTTCAACATTGACATTGAGGACAATGTTGGGTTTTGGTTTGGGGGTGTTGACGCCTTTTTGAGTCGTCTTTTGTGTCTTGAGTCATTTTTGTGTCTTATTTTTGAAACAGTTGCTGCTTAGCCAGAATTTTGAGCTTATTTAGCTTGGTGAGATACCTGGAGCATAGTGTTTTTGGCGAATGTGTGTATACTTTGTGTGCTTATGCAATAACTCTTAGTCATTTTAGGGGTCTCACTTGCACTTCATGGGCTAGTCTCATCTTCTAGTGTCTAAGTTTAGGGAACTCGGTGCTCAAGCGCCTTGTTTTGATAGTGGAGATTTCCCTTGTGAGATCACAAACACAAGCCAAAAGCGTGTATATTTGAGGGAAAATGTTTTTCAAATCTGTAAACACTATTCAAACACCATGCATAGTCTCACTACATCAAAAATCATCATTTGTCATTGAACATGCATCATATATGTGGATTGGTTGACGGAAACTTTTATTCCCTTGGTAGATTGATCCTTTGAAGTGATATTAGGCAATGTGTGTTTTAGCCACTCAAAAAGAAAGCCTAAATACTTCCCATTCCCGTAATATGTGTGCTCCCAAGCCAATTTTGAAGCCAAACACATATAGACTTTTCCATTCTACAACCACGTTATCCATGACCCAAGCAACCTAAACACTTAGCCAACCCTCTCTTAATTGATCTTGTTGAGGCTTAGGAATGTAGAGTTGTGCTTTAATTTGATAAATGGCGTGTACCTAGGCAAGAGTAATGAGTTGTGAAAATGTGCATAGTAAAAAGGCATAAAAAGAAAAGAAAAGAAAAGAAGCAAAAAGTAACAAAAGAAAAATATGCTTCAAATGTCTGGTGTCAATTGTAAATGCTACTCAAATGGGTAACATAAGTAGTTAAAGATTGCACGTAGAGTCTAATTGTATGCCTGGACGCCATATTGTATTTGGAAGTGGAGTTGCACGAGAAATTAAATGCTTAAGTGTAGAATGTATTGCCTTAACTTGGTTGATTAGTGCTTGTGCCTAAATTTCTCATTCTTCTAATCACCATTCACCGTGGCCACGTTACAACCAAATGGAAAAGACCTAGTTGATCTTAGGGGACGTCTAGATTGGGAATATTAGTTAATGAATGCTCTTTCCACGTTTATGACAAGTTATTCTTTCATGAGACTCACTCACTAAAAACAGCGTTTATTCTACACTAAATGTATGCAACTAAGTTGATTCAGTTACATAAATTCATTGGCATACATGTTGCATGAGTGTAAACCTAGGTTCTAAGAGGAAAGATAAGAAAAAATCCATGTGAGAACTTAGTGTCGAAGCGTATTATGCTCGAGGTGTGAGAGTGAGTAGTTTCTGAGGCGCAGGCATTTTAAGTGTGGGATTCGTGTTGTGCCAGTTTCCCTTGAGGTGCCTTCGAGTTGTTTAGAACATTTTGCATATGCTCATTCCTCACTCCCATATTGTTTTTGCGTATCTCTCTGCTATTTGGTTCTGCAGCAAGTTTTTCTTTGTGTCTAGGGAGTCCTTAGTTTGAGTCATTCTTATTTTGTCTTATTTTGTTTTAGATTATGTTTACTCGAGGACGAGCAAAGGTTTGGTTTGGGGGTGTTTGATCGTGCCTAAATTGTTGTATATTTAGGCCCTTATTCCTATTCTTTTGTCTCGTTCTCGTGTGTATTTTCTATATATATATATATATATATATATTATGTCTTTTATGTCTAATAGGCTAGTTTGTGCTAATTGCAGGCAATAGATGTAATTCGAGTGTTAAAAGCATTTTGCGGTGGTTCCAGCAGAAAAGGGGCAAAAGGAAGGACAAAGGATCATAAGCAGCACTACAGTATGGGTCAAGTGCGGGTCGCAACCGCGCTCCAACAACACTCCTTCCCATAGCCTGGACCTGAAGCATGAAGGAAATATAAAGTGCGGGTAAAGTGCGGGCTATCCAACCGCACTCCACCCGCACTGTTGCTCAAGACAGAGGAGCTGATTCGTACCTAACAGATAAAGTGCCGGTAAAGTGCGGGTAATCCAACCGCACTCCACCCGCACTGTTGCTCAAGACAGAGGAGTGGATTTACACCTGACACCAGAGTGCGAGTACAGTGCGAGTATAGTGCGGGTAATCCAACCGCACTCCACCTGCACTGTTGCCTAGATCAGAGAACTGAAGATGAAGAAAACCTTTGCAGTGTGGGTACAGTGCGGGTAATTCACCCGCACTCTGCGCGCGACAGCTTCTGGTTTCAAGCTTAAGTGACCTATTTTTCCATCCTCTATAAATAGAAAAGGATGGGAACGAACCAAAAGATCACCATACCTCCCAACACTTGTATTCTAAGCTAGTAACACATCTCCCTCTCATCCAAACCATCTCTACTCAATCAAAGGCAACTAGGAGACTTGGATTCAAGCTTCAAGGAAGGAGATAAATCTTCAAGGGTTATCTCTACTCTCTCTCTTAGTTATTAGTTTGTAATAGAACATGAGTAGCTAAAATACTCCACTATGGGGTTGATGTTATTTGTTTGATGGATATTTTGGGCTTTGTAAATAAACTCTATGTGTTATATTAATTCTATCTCTATATTTCATTCCATTACTTGTATTGATTGCCATTATTGACTTGCTTGGATACACCCTCTTTACATGTTGATTTGGATTACTTGAGTAGGCAATTAGGTTGTCTAATGCTCCATTGACTGGAAGGATTTCCAGAAATCCGGCTCTATAACCACGCTCTTAATCTTATCTCGAATTAGTGGCTTTCACTATACATCCTAGGTTAGCCACTTGTGAGAGAATTAGAAGCCTCCACTATACACCACAGGTTGGCTACTTTAGTGATTTTACGAGAACTAACCTTCGAGTAGAATTCGGTTGATAACCTCGAGCCTCATCCAATCCCAACCGGGTGGCGTTCACTATACATCCTAGGTCGGCCACTTGTGAGGGAATTGGAAGCCATCACTATACATCCTAGGATGGCTACATTAGTAATAGGTTGAGCCATAACTAGATAGATGAGCATTCATGGAACAAGTCCCGATTGAGTAACTAGCCACTGTTGGTTGCTTAAGAAGGATTAATCGCTAGTAGGAGGTCTTCGCTATACATCCTAGGTTGACCTCTTGCTAGAGATATATACCAATACTATACACCCTAGGTTGGTTACATTTGTCAAAACGTGCTTAATTGAGAGTCTGTTGCAGTTGCCCCAATATTCACTTACGAGTACATCAACTCCGTAGTTCCATCATCATTCATTCATCACTCCATTATCATCCTATTTCATTTGCTTTCATAGTTTAGTTTATATTGTATTTCCATTCACCATCATTTTACTTTTATGCATACTAGTTATATTAATCATAATCTTATCACCGCTACCCCGATCTCAGTGGACGACACCCGTGCTTGCCGCTTTGCTTGTATTTATACTTGTGAACGCATCGCATAGGTTTTATAAATTGTTTTGACGGACGGTTTTCTGACGGAAAAAAAACCTTCTCATCAATACACTGGACCATATCTGGAAACATTACCTATATGCAGAACAAGTAATAGAATCCAAAAAGGAAACAAACTGATCTCCACCACGATACTCTCAATTCGGTTGTTAACTCAAAGTCAATGACATTAAAGTGAGAAATCCCGCCCGATAAGGAGGGGAGAGACTGAGAAAATCAAGGGGAGAATCAGTCTGTTTGACCTACAAAACTATGTATAAATAGAAAGAAAGGAAATGAAAATAGGAGACTACTATTCGACAGGCATACGACAAATACTCTAACCAGACCCAGAGAGAGTTGAGAGTAAAAAATAAAGAAACTTGTATTTGTATACCATGCACGTTCAATAAAAAGATTCCTTGTTTTTCTTTTGGTTGAATGGTATCATCATTCTTTGGCATTTTATAACTCATCGCTACACATACAATCAATCTAGGCCACCACCTACGTGGTAGTGGTCTCGAGGGTGTTAACTGAGATTTCTCATCCCGAGCAAAATTTCCGTTAACAGAGATATTTTTGTGTGGATGATATGTTTTTGTTAGATGTTTTTGCTTGAAGCAAAGTTCTTCTTCTCTTGCAATTGACACACCGGCCACTTGCAAGTCTTGGAGGGACGAGCAAACCAAGAGTGGTCAGAAAACGGGCGAGAACCTAATCCAATCTTGGATTGCACGAAAACAACCACATCGGTTTCATTTCTTAATCTGAATGATGAATTAATTTTTCCTATCTTTTTGGTTAGTTTGTTTATATTTGTAGATATGGAATCATTTTGTGTGAGGATGGATATATTATATTGAGGAGAAATTATCTTGTGGATATCTCTAGTAAATTTTCGATGTTGATATGAGATAATATTTTGTGAATGTTGAAACAAAATTTTGAGCTTACTGATTTGATCATATTTGGATGATGAGATGAGCCGAAGGCTCTTTTGATTGCCTATGTAAGTGTACAGGTTCTTAATTGTGAATACATAGCCCAATTTGGTTTTGGGGTGGTTTTTGATTACTCACACTTTGTATAGGTCTTATGTATATAGTGATATTCGGTTTGGGTGTCATCATGCCCCCACTCCGTTATTTTTGTCAAATGAAAATGCTTGTTTGTGCTTAAATGTCAAATATTGCATGATAGCTTTTATATTATTGAGCCATATTTGAGTCTTTTATGTTGTTGGGCAATGATTGCACGTGATTAGTGCCTAGGTTTTTGTGTTTTGTGTCTAGTTGGTGCGCACCACTAGGACAAACTTTCTTGTCTTCAACATTGAGGAAAATGTCGGATTTTGGTTTGGGGGTGTAGACGTCTTTGCTGAGTCATCTTTTTAGGACTTTTGAGTCTGTGTGGTTTTTTTGGTCCAAAATTTTCAATTTGTCACAATGGCCAAATTTTTCGAGCTATAACTAGCTTAGGTGTGATGCCTTTAGCGTGTGCTTTTGGCAAGTGCATGAATGCATTTTGTGCTTGTGTAACAAACCGTTGTCACTGTTGGTGTTAACGTAAAAATTCACTCGGGGTGAAAATCTCAATTAACACCCTCAACCAGCTACCCCAGAGGTCGCAGCGGAGGGTAGGTACTTCGTACCGTGGTTCTGACAAGGTGATACAACAAGGTGTGGTAGGCACCTTGAGGTACTGTGGCTCTTGTATGATAGAGGCAAGGTGAGGGCGAGGTAGGTAGGAGAACCATCATCTCGCCCATCTGGTGTAATAGGCAGGTACCCGGTCTAGGTATCTGATTCAGGTACCTGGTTACCTCTCTAGGTGCCTTCCATAATTCCCCGACCTAGATAACAGTGCAAAGAGAGGTACACGAGGGCTAGGACCAGCGAGGTCAGTACCTAGCTCATATACTTGCATAATGAATGAGATAAAAGGGAGAATGACAACACATTTGGTAAAGGTGGACTGACCTAGGGGGAAAAAGCATCACGAATGATCATATGCTAAAAAACCGCCAAGCAGTATCCATAGGAAGGAGAAAGACCCTTCTGTATGTATATATATCACGAGAGGTGCTCCGGAGAGCTTACATATATACAATCTGGGACCTAGTAGGTCCCCAATGGAGGGGTACCACTAGGTACCGATACATTCATGGAGAAAATAGATATGTACAGTAGTCGATAAAACGATGGTCTAGAGGGAATTAAGACGGGGTCCCTTTTTACACTTCAGGTGATGGCGAACTCATGGAGTAGGTGATAAGTAAGTATTTTTCTATACCATGATGGTCAAAACGCTCTGCAGGTGATGATGACTGTATTTCTGGTGGAGAAGTGTTTTCGAACCCTTTTCTTGGAGAGTGCCTTGTTATATTTATATCTTCTCATTCTTGTTGCCCACTCCATTAATTAATACTGCAACCAAAGGAATATTGATACGGCATTAATGGAGTTGAATATTCTCTCATTAATGGATTTGACTGCTTCCTCCATTAATAGCGTTGTGAATGGCCATTAATGGAGTTGACTGATTCCTTCATTAGCGGCGTTGTGAATGGCCATTAATGGAGTTGACTGATTCCTTCATTAACGGCGTTATGAATGGCCATTAATTGAGTTGAGTGATTCCTTCCTTAATGGCGTTGTGAATGGCCATTAATGGAGTTGACTGATTCCTTCATTAATGGAGTTATGAATGGCCATTAATGAGGTCAGATGGTGTTGCATGCTTCTTCCCTTCACGCGAGGTATTCTGGTGTACCAGTCCCTTCTCGCTGGCGTGGCACTTGTTCTAGCATGCTGGTATCTTCATGGTACCATTCTTCCTGCTCGGTGAGTAGGATACCTGTTTGGGGTTGATAGGATACCTATCTTGGACGGGTTCTGGGTGGATAGCGAGGTACCCAGGTACCAGGTAGATGTCGAGGTAACTGGGTGCTAGGCCGCTATCGAGATACTCAGGTACTAGGAGTGTGTCGAGGTATCTACTCTTTTTGGTTCGTATCTCTGGCGCTTCATCTAGGTAGATATGTAGTCGAGGTTCTGGCCCTACCATGTATTGATTCCTTCAAGGTGGAGGTATCGATCTTGCTAGATACCTGGGAGCTGGGAATGGTCCCCACCAGGTGGTTACTTGGTGGAAAACTCTTCTTTGGACCCCGCAAAGGAGCTTTTATCGAGGACTGGTCATTAGGAGAACTTTTCTCATGTTGAGGTCACCACCCTTCCCACAGGAGTACTATAGAGAAAAATAAGCTTCTAGTTCCCAAGTGATGTAACCAGTTAGGGAGCCTAATTGGAGTGGTCGAAAGTCTTCAACCATCTTAATGGCACTCGAGAATCCACTTGAACGAACCTGGACCTCGGTAGCTCGTTGGGCAATGGGTAAACCGGTATAAAAGGTTGGGAACTGCTAATCTTGCAGCTATGATCTAGGTAGATCACATGGGCGTTGTGAGGGGGCCTAATAAAATAAGTGAGGAATCACAGATCTTGTAGCTGTGTTGCTGCTCTAGAGGCTTGCTGAAACATGTAGGAGGACTCAGCAATATGGGAAGCCTCTAAGCTCTCCCTGAACGGATCAGGACTAGGGTGGCTCACTAGGGCGTTGTGGAGCCTGGTATGTGAGGTAGAGAGCCACCGATATGATACAGGTACAGAGGCATGCTTGGGATCCTAGAAGTCCCCAGCAACTGAAATGTGGCTCTGGACCGTGCTGGAAAGAATCGGGACACAGTGGCTCACTTGGGCGTTGACCAGCCCGGATAAAGAAGTGAGTAGCCACTGGGCCATGCAGCTAGGCTGCTGCTCCAGAGGCGTGCTAAACCATGTAGAAGGCTACAGTAATGTAGGAAGCCTCTGAGCTCTCCCTGAATGGATGAGGACTAGGGTGACTCACTAGGGCGTTGTGGAGCCCGGTATGTGAGTTAGGGAGCCACCGGTATGATACTAGGTCCAGACGCATGCTTGGGATCCTAGAAGTCCCCAGCAACTGAAATATAGCTCTGGACCATGCTGGAAAGATTCGGGACACAGTGGCTCACTTGAGCGTTAACTAGCCGGTTAAAGAAGTGAGGAGCCACTAGGCCATGCAGATAGGCTGTTGCTCCAGAGGCTTGCTAAACCATGTAGAAGGCCACAACAATGTAGGAAGCCTCTGAGCTCTCCCTAAACGGATCGGGACTAGGGTGGCTCACTAGGGCGTTGTGGAGCCTGGTATGTGAGGTAGGGAGCCACCGGTAAGATACTGGTCCAGAGGCAAGCTTGGGATCCTAGAAGTCCCCAGCAACTGAAATATGGCTCTGGACCGTGCTGGAAAGAATCGGGACACAGTGGCTCACTCGGGCGTTGACTAGCCTGGTTAAAGAACTGAGGAGCCACTAGGGCCATGCTACTAGACTGCTACTTCAGAGGTTGCTAAACCATGTAGAAGGCTACAGCAATGTAGGAAGCCTCTGAGCTATCCCTGAACGGATCAGGACTAGGGTGGCTCATTAGGGCATTGTGGAGCCCGGTTTGTGAGGTAGGGAGCCACCCTGTATGATACTGGTACAGAGGCATGCTTGGGATCCTAGAAGTCCCCAGCAACTGAAATGTGGCTCTAGACAGTGCTGGAAAGAATCTGGACACAGTGGCTTACTTGGGCGTTGACTTGCCCGGATAAAGAAGTGAGTAGCCACTGGGCCATGCAGCTAGGCTGCTGCTCCAGAGGCCTGCTAAACCATATATAAGGCTACAGCAATGTAGGAAGCCTCTGAGCTCTCCCATAATGGATCAGGACTAGGGTGGCTCACTAGGGCGTTGTGGAGCCCGGTATGTGAGGTAGGGAGCCACTGGTATGATACTGGTACAGAGGCAAGCTTGGGATCCTAGAAGTCCCCAGCAACTGAAATGTGGCTCTGGACCGTGCTGGAAAGAATCGGGACACAGTGGCTCACTTGGGCGTTGACTAGCCCGGATAAAGAAGTGAGTAGCCACTGGGCCATGCAGCTAGGCTGCTGCTCCAGAGGCCTGCTAAACCATATAGAAGGCTACAGCAATGTAGGAAGCCTCTGAGCTCTCCCTGAATGGATGAGGACTAGGGTGGCTCACTAGGGCGTTGTGGAGCCCGGTATGTGAGGTAGGGAACCACCGGTATGATATTGGTCCTGAGGCATGCTTCGAATCCTAGAAGTCCCTAGCAAGTGAAATATGGCTCTGGACCATGCTGGAAAGAATCGGGACCAAGTGGCTCACTTGGGCGTTAACTAGCCGGTTAAAGAAATGAGTAGCCACTGGGCCATGCAGCTAGGCTGTTGCTCCAAAGGCTTGCTAAACCATGTAGAAGGCCACAACAATGTGAGAAGCCTCTGAGCTCTCCCTGAACGGATCAGGACTAGGGTGGCTCACTAGGGCATTGTGGAGCCTGGTATGTGAGGTAGGGAGCCACTGGTAAGATACTGGTCCAGAGGCATGCTTGGGATCCTAGAAGTCCCCAGCAACTGAAATATGGCTCTTGACCATACTGGAAAGAATCGGGACACAGTGGCTCACTCGGGCGTTGACTAGCCCGGTAAAGAACTGAGGAGCCACTGGGCCATGCTGCTAGGCTGCTGCTTCAGAGGTTGCTAAACCATGTAGAAGGCTACAGCAATATGGGAAGCCTCTGAGCTATCCCTGAACGGATCAGGACTAGGGTGGCTCATTAGGGCATTGTGGAGCCCGGTTTGTGAGGTAGGGAGCCACCAGTATGATACTAGTACAGAGGCATGCTTGGGATCCTAGAAGTCCCCAGCAACTGAAATGTGGCTCTAGACAGTGCTGGAAAGAATCTGGACACAGTGGCTCAGTTGGGCGTTGACTAGCCGGGATAAAGAAGTGAGTAGCCACTGGGCCATGCAGCTAGGCTACTGCTCCAGAGGCCTGCTAAACTATGTAGAAGGCTACAGCAATGTAGGAAGCCTCTGAGCTCTCCCATAATAGATTAGGACTAGGGTGGCTCACTAGGGCGTTGTGGAGCCCGGTATGTGAGGAAGGGAGCCACCGGTATGATACAGGTCGAGAGGCATGCTTGGGATCCTAGAAGTCCTCAGTAACTAAAATATGGCTCTGGACCATGCTAGAAAGAATCGGGACACAGTGGCTCACTTGGGCGTTAACCAGCCCGGTTAAAGAAGTGAGAAGCCACTGGCTATGCAGCTAGGCTGTTGCTCAAGAGGCTTGCTAAACAATGTAGAAGGCCACAACAATGTAGGAAGCCTCTGAGCTCTCCCTGAACGGATCAGGACTAGGGTGGCTCACTAGGGCGTTGTAGAGCCCGGTATGTGAGGTAAGGAGCCACCAGTATGATACTGGTCAAGAGGCATGCTTGGGATCCTAGAAGTCCCCAGCAACTGAAATGTGGCTCTGGACCGTGCTGGAAAGCATCGGGACACAATGACTCACTTGGGCATTGACTAGCCTGGATAAAGAAGTGAGTAGCCACTGGGCCATACAGCTAGGCTACTGCTCTAGAGGCTTGCTAAACCATGTAGAAGGCCACAGCAATGTAGGAAGCCTCTGAGCTCTCCCTGAAAGGATCAGGACTAGGGTGGCTCACAAAGGCATTGTGGAGCCCCGTATATGAGGTAGGGAGCCACCGGTAAGATACTGGTCTAGAGGCATGCTTAGGATCCTAGAAGTCTCCAGCAACTGAAATATGGCTCTGGACCATACCGGAAAGAATCGAGACACAGTGGCTCATTCGGGCGTTGACTAGCCTGGTTAAAGAAGTGAGGAGCCACTGGGCCATGTTGCTAGGCCGGTGCTTCAGAGGCTTGCTAAACCATGAAGAAGGCTACAGCAATGTAGGAAGCCTCTGAGCTCTTCCTGAACGGATCAGGACTAGGGTGGCTCAATGGGCGTTGTAGAGCCCGGTATGTGAGGTAGGGAGCCACCAGTATGATGCTGGTCCAGAGGCATGCTTGTGATCCTAGAAGTCCCCAGCAACTAAAATATGGCTATGGACCATGCTGGAAAGAATCAGCACACAGTGTCTCACTTGGGCTTTGACTAGCTCGATTAAAGAAGTGAGGAGCCACTAGGCCTTGCAGCTAGGCTGCTGCTCTAGAGGCTTGCTAAACCATGTAGAAGGCCACAGCAATGTAGGAAGCCTCTGAGCTCTCCCTGAACGGATCAGGACTAGGGTGGCTCACTTGGGCGTTATGGAGCCCGGTATGTGAGGTACGGAGCCACCGGTATGATACTGGTCCAGAGGCGTGCTTGGGATCCTAGAAGTCCCCAGCAACTGAAATGTGGCTCTGGATCGTGCTGGAAAGAATCGGGACACAGTGGCTCACTTGGGCGTTGACTAGCCCGGATAAAGAAGTGAGTAGCCACTGTGCCATGCAGCTAGGCTGCTGCTCCAAAGGCTTGCTAAATCATGTAAAAGGCCGCAGCAATGTAGGGAGCCTCTGAGCTCTCCCTGAACGGATCAAGACTCGGGTGGCTCACTAGGGCGTTGTGGAGCCCAGTATGTGAGGTAGGGAGCCACCGGTATGATACTGGTCCAGAGGTATGCTTGGGGATCCTAGAAGTCCCCAGCAATTGAAATGTGGATCTGGACCGTACTGGAAAGAATCGGGACACAGTGGCTCACTTGGGCGTTGACTAGCCTAGATAAAGAAGTGAGTAGCCACTGGGCCATGCAGCTAGGCTGCTGCTCTAGAGGCTTGCTAAACCATGTAGAAGGCCACACCAATGTAGGAAGCCTCTGAGCTCTCCCTGAACGGATCAGGACTAAGGTGGCTCACTAGGGCAGTTGTGGCGCTTGGTATGTGAGGTATGGAGACACCGGTTTGATACTGGTCCAGAGGCTTGCTTGGGATCCTAGAAGTCCCCAGCAACTGAAATGTGGCTCTGGACCGTGCTGGAAAGAATCGGGACACAGTGGCTCACCTGGGCGTTTACTAGCCCGGATAAAGAAATAAGTAGCCACTGGGCCATGCAGCTAGGCTGCTGCTCCAGTGGCTTGCTAAATCATGTAGAAGGCCACAGTATTGTAGGAAACCTCTGAGCTCTCCCTGAACGGATCAGGACTAGGGTGGCTAACTAAGGCCTTGTGGAGCCTGGTATGTGAGGTAGGGAGCCACTGGTATGATACTGGTCCAGAGGCATGCTTGGGATCCTAGAAGTCCTTAGCAACTGAAATATGGCTCTGGACCAAGCTGGAAAGAATCGGGACACAGTGGCTCACTCGGGCGTTGACTAGCCCGGTTAAAGAAGTGAGGATCCATTTGGCCATGCAGCTAGGCTGCTGCTCCAGAGGCTTGCTAAACCATGTAAAAGACCACAGCAGTGTAGGAAACCTCTGAGCTCTCCCTAAACGGATCAGGACTAGGTTGGCTAACTAGGGTGTTGTGGAGCCCGGTATTTAAGGTAGGGAGCCACCGGTATGATACTGGTCTAGAGGCATGCTTGGGATCCAAGAAGTCCCCAGCTAGTGAAATGAGGCTCTGGATCCTTCTGGAAAGAATCAGACTCTGAATCCTAGTGGCCTGGTACATGAAGTGAATATCCACTAGGCCTCTATCGGTCGTGCTGCTCATACATTTGTGTTGGCTTCTCCGGTACATGGGTTGACCTGCTAGCTAGGAGCTTTCGAAGAGTATCCAGTGACATGAGGGGATCCGTATGAACAGGTGCTAGTCCAAGTGATATGCTATATAGGAGATCTGCGAATAGTAGAGCAAATCTTCAGTAAGGAAGCAGGAGAGGTGCAGCTCTGCTGCATGAGAGCTCTAGATGTTCCGGAACAGATCTACTATATAGGACATCGTAGCGGATCTGCAGTATCGGAGATCTGCTGCTAGCGGAGCAAACCCTCTGTATGGTAACAGGAGATGGACAGCTCTGCTATATAGAAGCTCTAGATGTACCGGAGCGGATCTGCTGTAGAAGAGATCGTACTGGTACAGAGTTGCTGTAGTGGAGCTCCATAAGTGTATGAGCAGGTTCGCTACATAGGGGCGACATAGTAGACCTATTCTGCCAGGAGTCCCACGTACAACCTCGATAGTAGAAAGTCAAGCTTGAATGCAAAGATAAGGAAGTCACGTCAGTGAGTTTCCCACAGACGGCGCCAAAAAGTGTTAACGGAAATATTCACTCGGGGTGAAAATCTCAATTAACACCCTCAACCCGCTACCCCGGAG
The DNA here is from genome assembly GCA_033220585.1 of Dipteronia sinensis. NCBI lineage: Eukaryota > Viridiplantae > Streptophyta > Magnoliopsida > Sapindales > Sapindaceae > Dipteronia > Dipteronia sinensis. The sequence goes on along the minus strand of CM065638.1, from coordinate 48,966,325 downwards.
GTCGCAGCGGGGGGTAGGTACTTCGTACCGTGGTTCTGACAAGGTGATACAGTAAGGTGTGGTAGGTACCTCAAGGTACCGTGGCTCTTGTATAGCTGAGAGAGGCAATGTGAGGGCGAGGTAGGTAGGAGAACCATCATCCCGCCCATCTGGTGTAATAGGCTGGTACCCGGTCTAGGTATCTGATTCAGGTACCTGGTTACCTCTCTAGGTGCCCTGCATAATTCCCCAACCTAGATAACGTGCAAAGAGAGGTACATGAGGGCTAGGATAAGCAAGGTCGGTACCTAGCTCATATACTTGCATAATGAATGAGATAAAAAGGAGAATGACAACTCATTTGGTAAAGGTGGACTGACCTAGTGGGAAAAAGCATCACGAATGATCATATGCTGAAAAACCCCCAGGAAATATCCATAGGAAGGAGAAAGATCCTTCTGTATGTATATATATCATGAGAGGTGCTCCCGAGAGCTTACATAAATACAATCTGGGACCTAGTAGGTCTCCAATGGAGGGGTACCACTAGGTACTGATACATTAATGGAGAAAATAGATATGTACAGTTGTCGATAAAACAATGGTCGAGAGGGAATTCAGGCGGGGTCCCCTTTTACACTTCAGGTGATGGCGAACTCATGGAGTAGGCGATAAGTAAGTATATTTCTATACCATGATGGTCAAAACTCTCTGCAGGTGATGATGACTGTATTTCTAGTGGAGAAGTGTTTTCGAACCCTTTTCTTGGAGAGTGCCTTGTTATATTTATATCTTCTAATTCTTGTTGCCCACTCCATTAATTAATACGCAACCAAAGGAATGTTGATACGGTATTAATGGAGTTGAATATTCTCTCATTAATGGAGTTGACTGTTTCCTTCATTAATAGCGTTGTGAATGGCCATTAATGGAGTTGACTGATTCCTTCATTAATGGCGTTGTGAATGGCCATTATGGGAGTTGACTGATTCCTTCATTAATGGCGTTGTGAATGGCCATTAATGGAGTTGACTGATTCCTTCCGTAATGGCGTTTTGAATAGCCATTAATGGAGTTGACTGATTCCTTCATTAATGGAGTTATGAATGGCCATTAATGAAGTCAGATGGTGTTGCATGCTTCTTCCCTTCAAGCGAGGTATTGTGGTGTACCAGTCCCTTCTCATTGGCTTGGCACTTGTTCTAGCATACTGGTATCTTCATGGTACCATTCTTCCTGCTCGACGAGTAGGATACCTGTTTGGGGTGGATAGGATACCTATCTTGGACGGGTTCTGGGTGGATAGCGAGGTACCCAGGTACCAGGTAGATGTCGAGGCACCTGGGTGCTAGGCCGCTATCGAGATACTCGGGTACTAGGAGTGTGTCAAGGTACCTACTCTTTTTGGTTCGAATCTCTTGTGCTTCATCTAGGTAGATAGGTAGTCGAGGTTCTGGCCCTACCATGTATTGATTCCTTCAAGGTCGAGGTATCGATCCCGCTAGATACCTGGGAGCTGGGAATGGTCCCCACCAGGTGGTTACTTGGTGGAAAATTCTTCTTTGGACCCCTGCAAAAAAACACTGTTAACAGTTGGGTTTTGCTTGATTGTCATGGGTTAGTTCCATCCTTTGTGTGTTTAATTTGAGGGTATTTGTTGCTCTTGCGCCTTGTTCTGATAATGGAGACCACCCGTGAGTTCACAAACACAAGCCTATTAAAAAGCACATTGAGTGTATCATATTTCTACTCCTTAAACACTCTTCTCGTCATATGTGTCACATGTCATAGGACATTCATCATACATATATTATGGATTGCTTGTCAGATGCACTCATTCCCTTGATAGACTAATTATGGAGATGATAATAGGCAATGTGTGCATTTAGCTACTAAATTAGCCTAAACACATTCCTATTCCCTTATGTGTGCTCCCAAGCCAATTTTGAGTCCAAACACTTACTTTTCATTTGGAACCACACTAAACCATATATCCATAGACCAACACAAACCAACCCTTAAATTGCCAATCATGTGGGATGTGTGAGTGTTGTGTGTGTGGTATATGAAAGTGTAAGCTCTAATGTTGAAATATAATGTATTTAGGCAACTATGTAAATTGTGCATGGAAAGGGCTCAAAATGTAAAAGTGCTAAAAATTGCACTTAGAGCCAAATTGTCAAATATTATTGTGCGAAAAGAAAAAGAAAGAAAAAGGCAAAAGCAAAAAGAAAAGCAAAAAGAAAAAGAAAAGAAAATAGAGCCTTGTGAAATAATTATAAAGGACTCACAATATAGAGTACATATTTGTAGCACAAATGTGTTTGTAAGTGAATGCCTAGTCGCTAGAATATAATTGAATGTTTAAAAGAGCTTTGTATAGGGTGTGTGAGTACATTTAAACATGATTGGTGATCTTTGAATTCATATTTTCCTATTTTCTTTGTTTCACCACATCTAACCCCATGGCCCCATTACAACCCAAAGAAAGACCTATTTGATCTATGACATGTCTTGATAGGGAATATTTGTTGATGCTCGATCTTCCACGTTCATGGCATAGTGAATCTTTCTTAGGCTAGTTCATCGATATTTAGCGGCCTTTCATTGAAAAATGTATGCAATGCATTAGATTCCTTTGCATAAAATATATCTTTGCATACCATGCGTGAGTGTGAACTTAGGACTCAAAGCGAAAAAATAAGAGTGAATCCAGATGAGGATTAGAGTTGAAGCGAATTATGCTCAGGGTGTGAGAGTTAGTAGTACCCAATATGAGAGCACTCATAGGTGTGGGATTCATGATATTGAGAGTTTCCCTCTAGTGCCTTCAAGTTATTTTAGAACGTTTTGCATATGTCTACTTCTCTCTATCACACATCTTTGCATCCCATCACCGGTTAGACATGCGATAGTTTGAATTGTTTATTTTTGAGTCTAGGAATATTTAGATAGAGTCGACTGTCTTTGTTTTGTTTTGTTTTGAGTTTGCTCGAGGATGAGCAAAGGTTGGGTTTAGGGGTGTTTGATCAAGCCAAAATTGTTATATGTTTTGGCCCTCATTCCTTATCCCTTATCTTGTTTTTGAGCATGTTTTAGTGTCTTATGGACTCTTTTTATCACATTTGGAGGCAATAGGTGAAATTCCGGTCTAGGAGAAGGAAATGGAGAATTCGGGCAGCAAAGCGAGCCAAATCGTGCAAGAACAAAAGATTATGTGCGTTGGTGCATGCGCAGGTGACCTTACCCACACACTCCAAGGTTTCAGACCTTTGCTGGTCCACACAAGAGAACCTACCCACGAACCGGAGATCAGAAGTCACCCAAAAAGTCCAAAGTGCCCAGTTTGCTAGTACTATACGGGTCCTACTAGCGCACTTACTAGCGAACTGAATAAAGCAGTTGTTGGAAAGGATGTGCGTGGGTCACTGAGCAGTACCCTACCCGCGCACATGCACCAGCACACTACGTTGTATCAGGCCGCCACATCAGCATTTCAGACCTCATTTTGTAAGCTCTATATATACCTCATGTTCTTATTTCGAAATGGTTCTTCCCTTCTCTTAGACACTACCACCTTCTTACAAGAACATTTCTTTCTAATCCCTAACTACTAACTTAGATCAAGGAATCATACCTCATAAAAACTACTTATCAAAGGACATTTGGAGATTGGATTCAAGCTTCAAGAATGAGGAGTTCCACATGGGTCTTCTCTATCTCTCTTTCTCCTAATCATTTGTTTGTATTTTTCATGAGTAGTTGAACATCCCACTGAGGGATTGGTGTGAAACACTTGTCAACCTTGGGCTTTATAATGAATTTTATCTTTATTAAATCTATTAATTATGTTCCATTTATTGTTTTAATTGCTTTCCTTAATTGGTTGCCTTTGATTGTACCCTCCTCTCTTTGGTAATTGATTAAGGGAATTAATTGAGTAGTTGACTAGGTATACCCTATATTTGGTCTTCTTAAGCTCACTTGAATGGAAGGGTCAAATGATAGTACCCTCCTCGAGTGAGACCCGGATTTAACAATCTCAATCTTTATCTAATCTCAATCGGGTAATCGATTCTATACACTTTAGGTCAGTTGCGTGTGAGAGGTTAAGCACCAACACTATACCCTCTAGGTTGGTGACCTTATAAAAAGATTGGTCCCTTAACTTGATAGATGTGCATTCATGGAAAATCCTAAATGAGTGTTCAATCATACACCCTTCTAGGATGATTACTTATGAAGGATAATCTCAAATGAGTGGCCAATACTACACACTCTAGGTTGGTCATTCATGATGGATAAATAATCAACATTATACCCTCTAGGTTGATTACATAATATTAATGTACACTCATGTGAATCCATGCTTTGCCTATTGTTTGCTTGTTGGATCCACCAATACCTTAGTCCTCACTCATCCATTCTAACTTAATTGCATTTAGTCTAGCTTAACTTAATTGCATGAAGTCTAGCTTAACTTAATTGCATTTTAGTTTTTAACCTTTACAAACCAATCATGATATTTTACTTTTAAGCATTTTAGTATTATTAATCCTAATCTAGCCATCGCTACCCTAAGTCCCTAAGGACGATACCCTTACTTGCCATTGCACTTATTTTGTAAAACATTTTGAGGCATTTGAGGTTTTTATAAATTACTTTTGACGGGCGTTTTCTAACGATAAAAAACGCACCTCGTCAGTAGAGCGAGGCACAACACAAGATTTTACAAGCAAGTCATCAACAACTTTTTTCTCAACATGCTTTTCCAAGGTCTTCCTAGGTCTAGTTCTAAATTCCATACATGGATGATTGCCTAGGACCATTCAACAAAGACATATCATGCACATCATTGGAAAATTTACACTTGCGAATGTATTCAAAATATCTAGGTCTTATATGTCCTACCATATTGCAATAATGACAAATAGGTATGAATTTGAGAAGTTTACCATTAGCTTGAGCATCCAAAGCAATTGGTCTTCTCACATTTTTACCTCTTTGTTGTACAACCTTTGATGCTTTGTCTTTTGCATTTGAGGATGATGAATATTGTCTTTGGCCTTGTTGATTCTTCTCTTTGACATTCATTGTTGATGTTGAGGCACCTCCGGTAGCATCCATGGCTTTACCGTTAGAGAGTGTACCTATATTCACTTTGCTACTTGCTTTGACAAAGGTAGATTTGTTAGTTGAAGGAGTAATCTTCTCATTAACATATCCTAAACCTCTTTTGTCACTTGAATGCTTTCTAATATTAATGAGAGTTTCTACATTGTTAGAACTAAATGACATCTTGTTTATCACCTTATTAGCCACATTAAGCATTTTCTCTTGATTCTCATGCTCACTAAGTTTGACTCTAAGCACATTCTCAATTCTCCTAGCACGATCAAGAGAATTATCTCTTTGCTCAATTTCTTGCTTCAAAATACCTAGTCTTTCATTACTATCTTTCAAGTTTTTCTCTAGACTAAGAATTTATTTCTTTAAGTTCATTAAATTCTTTTGAGCCAAGACCATGATTTTCTAACTTCTTATTGAGAGTCCTATTAACATCAGAGATCCTTTCATTCTCTTGAATAAGATCCTTGATCTTTTGATCTGGCAAAGAATAAACTTCTTTAATCATGATATATCACCAAAAAAAAATACAAACACTATAAAGAAGGATCAATTTAATTACTTCTAGACACCCGCTCTGATACCAATTGAAATTCCATAATCATTTATAGTGTAAAATATACCTAGAGGGGGGTGAATAGGTGTAGGCTCAAATTCTAGCACTTTTTTAAAAACACAAGCAATTTAACCACACTTAGAAATTCTTCCAAGTAGATTTCTTCAACAGATCAATATAACAAGAGTTAAGGCAATGTAAGTCAAAGGAATTAAGATTCTAAAATCAACACAAGAGATGTTTACGTGGTAAAACCTCAAAATGAGGAAACACCCACTGGTTGATACCACAACCAGCAGAAAACTATAATTCACTAAGTCGAATAGGAGATACACACTCAAATGCAATCAACACATGATATGCTCTCCAAGCTATCAACTACTACTCTACCCTCGGGCCTAGTGAATCACTTTGCCTACTTCCTATCCAAGATGTGACAATCACACCTCTAGGAAGCAACTTCCTATCCAAGGCACTGTTGCCACTAGGAAGATTCCTTGCTTGTCAATCCAGATCCTTCCAATCCTAGACAAGACTCCTTTCTTAGCGATCCGGAACAATATCCTAGCCAAGTCTCCTTGCTTAAGTTAAAGCTTCACTCACCTTAACCAGAGACTTCAACCTTTTACAAGGTAAGGATCTAAGTGAAGTGCACATATGCAATCACGATGCAATCACAAGCAACTTGAGCAAGTAGATCAATCAAACTCTATGAACATGCAATTAGAGAACTAGATTAAGCTTTAAAAGATCAATCATTTATATATCTAGAAATCTAAGCATGTTTATCAAACAAGAACTACATTAAAATAATGAAAAAAAAAATATCCTAGTTCTTAGAACATGTAACTAAACCTAGAAATCAACAATCAAGCTCAAGAATACAAAAATATTTCTAGAATCAAGTTCATGCTTATCTGGTTTTAACTAAACTATATTCAATCAAAAATCACACAAGCTAAACTTGAAAATTACTCAAAAAAACAACAAAGTTGAAACAAAATCATTCTGGACATTTTTCTTAATCAAATAAAAAAGATTCATGAAGATGATCATAAAACAAGAATGAAAAGAGAAAGATTCATTTACAAATTGTAAGTTCCTCATATTTTGATTGGCTTATTTCGTAGACAAACCACATTGGGGATTATTCTTTGTAAGGGTAATTTAGGCCTCTTGAGTGTGATCAAGCTTCAAGGACATCATCTCTCTCAAAGAGCACTTCAAAGGTATCTCACTAGTTTAACTTTCTTTGAAGAGATCTAGTTGCACACACTCACTTGCATGCATTATGTTTCTATCTTCATGTAATTGAATGATGTATTGTATGCCTCTTTTCACACTCCACAGTTGCACATTTTGCACATCACTTAGTGTGTTGAGTTTGCCCAGAAAAGATAATTTCTTCTCTTAGCGCGGCCTAGACCGCTTGGCATGACTTGCTTGCACCGTGGCATACAGAGCGGTATACCTCAGCAGAGTCATGCTTCATGTACCGCTTCCTGTACACTTGCACGCAAAGCGACCCAAGTCGCGGTGTTGTCCAGTAAGCCTCTGTTGCCCATACCGCGGCTTGTGCACCTGCATGCACAGCGCCCTGCACCACGTTGTTGTCCAGACGGTGCACTGCTGTGTTTACCGCGGTCTGGACACTTGCCTGCGACGCGGTCCATCTAGCGGTATTGACGGGATTTTGTGCCCTAAGTTCAAAACGACGCTGTTTCAACTAGGGCTCCCATATATATGCTCTATCTTCTTCCTTGCTCATTTTTTATGAGTTCAAGAAGCCATTTTTAATAGGCCAAGCTTCCCTTAGAGAGAGAAACTCCCAAGAACTCATCTTTACTCAACCAAACATAAATCCATGTGCATCTAACCTCTTCAAGCATTATCTCATCATGGATTCTTCTTGCTTTCATTGACTAGGTAACTTGAACATGCTCTAAATCTCTTTGTATTTATTTATGTTCTTGTTTGCCTAGGGTTAGCTCTTTTATGTGATTTTATTGCACATCTTTATGTTTATTGGCATTTATAACATGATTGAGTTGTTGTGTGTTGTTTGAGAGCCTTGTTCATTGATAGCTAGCATTTAGGACGATTTTACCCTTCTAGCTAAATCTTCATGCATTTGCATTTAGATATTGATATCTAGGATTTGTATTTATTGACATCTTTAAATCCTTAGATAAGCATTTATTGTTGCCTAGCATTAATTGCATGTTTGAATATCTTTTACATATTCACATAGGTTGTTTAACCTCTTCATTGATTGTTAAGCTTTGTGACTAAGTGAGTTAGTGCACAAACTTGTGGTCAAGAATCACTATTAAAGGCCCGTTGGGTAGAGTGAAAGGGTTAGTGACCAAGTAGGTGTGACTTGAGGTCAACCTAGGTTGTAAACTTTCGTTCAAATAGTGGATTTGAGGACTGTATGTGGCTAGAAGGATAGCCCGTGAGTTTTGCCCAGTTGGAGGGTTTCTCACGTAAATCAATCCTTGTGTTTTTATTGTTTTCCGCTTATTTATATTGGATTGATTGATTGCTAATATGGAGTAGGATTATTAAAATTGATTAAGTTGAAAAGTTGGTAATAAATCAACTAAAACCTATTCACCCCCCCCCCCCCTCTAGGTTGTTTTAGACACACTTTGTGTATTTTCAATTGGTATCAGAGCGGGTTCCTAGATACAGTTAGGTGATCCTTGCTCGTTGTGTGTCTTGCATTTTGTTTGTGTTTGTTGCATCATAAACATTCATCTCATTCATACCCAAACACTATGAGTGGGAACGGAAGTGGTAATGAGGGAGCCTCTAGCACAAGACCCCCTTTGCTCACCGGAATAAACTATGCCTCTTGGAAAGGCAAGATGGAGTCTTACATTTGCCAAATAAATGACCGAGCTTGGATGGCAATTGAAGATGGCTACACTCTTCTGGAAAAGACTCTTGAAGACGAAAGTGTAGTTCCCAAGCCAAAGTCGGAATGGTCGACTCAAGAGTTTGAAGCATCCAAGTGGAACAACAAGGCTATGCATGCTATTCTTTGTGCAATGGATGACAATCAGTACAAATTGATCCAAACAACAAGAATTGCAAAAGAGGCATGGGAGATTCTAGAGACGGCCTATGAGGGAACCGAGGTGGTCAAGGACTCCAAGCTTCAAGTCCTCCAAACACAATTCGAGCAAATTAGGATGGAGGAGGATGAGTGCTTCAACGACTTTCAAGTGAAGTTGATGGACATAGTCAATCAGAGCCATCAACTTGGTGATCCCTATTCGGATAGGAGGATCAAGCAAAAAATTATGAGGTCGCTTCCGGCAAGATTTGAGTCAAAAGTGATTGCTCTTGAGGAGAATAGTGACTACAAGAATATGAAGCCAAGTGAAGTTATTGGAAGGCTTCTAGCATATGAGTCTAGATGGACTCCCATACCTACACCTCAAAAGAAGCAAAAGAGTATTGCTCTGAAGACTTCTAAGGTTGAGAAGGAGGAAGAAGACTCAGATGAAGAAATGGCCCTCATGGTGAAAAGATTCAAGAAGTTCATCAATTTTGAGAAGAGGGGATTTGGATCCAAAGGAAAAGAAATAAAGAAGAAGACTCCTTTCAAGAAGTTAGAGTCAAGTGAAGACAAGCCCACAAGAAAAGGGATCCAATGCTTCGAATGTGGAGGTTTCGGACACATCTCCACGGATTGTGGAAATTTGAAAAATAAGAAGAAAGGAAAGGCCATGGCCGCCACGTGGAGCGATGGTGATGACTTGGAAGAAGAAGGAGAATCCTCAGATGATGAGGATCATGTGGCAAACTTTATTGCCTTCGCATCTTCTCTCAAGAGTAAGGAAGCAATAGATGATGAAGAGGTAGAGAAACAAACTGAAGATGACTCTAGCGATGGTGACTCTTCAACCCATTCAACAAATATGGATGTAGGAGGAATGGATCTTGAAGGCTTCATTGAGCATTTTCAAAGCTCAAGATTGAAGATGAAGAAAGAGATTCAAAGGCTAAAAGGAGAGAATCTCAAGCTATCCGCCGAAGCTACTCACTTAAATAAAGAAGTGAAGATAGCCAAAAGGAATGAGGAATTGATGGAAAAGGAGCTTGAAGAAGCTAGAGTGATCATTGCTAAGATGACTTCAAGCACGAATAAACTTGACCACATGTTGGGAGTTGGCAAGAGGCCAAGTGATAAGAAAAGTCTTGGCTATGAAGATGACAAGGAGACCTTATCCTCAAGCAAGATTGTGTTTGTCAAGAGTTTGAATAACAAAGAGCCTCCACCCCCACAATATCCTAGGAAGAAGATTGAACTAGGAGAGTGCTCTAAAGATCCTCAAGTCAAGGTTACACAAGGGAAACAAGCTCAAGCTCAATCAACAAGGGTGCATCAACCAAGTTTCCCTCAACCGAACTACCATCAAGCCAGAAAGCAATTCATGCAAGGTCAATCAAGGAAGCAATTCATTCCAACTCAACAACAAAGAAGAAGAGAACCAATCCAACACCAAAGACAAGCTCATATGCGTGGGAAAGCCCCTTTGTACTCACAAGGGCATGATATGTCTTCTTATTTTATTCCCACTTGTCACTTTTGTGGTGTTGATGGTCACATTAGACCAAATTGGTTCAAATACATTGAAATGTGTAGAATCAAGAGCATGATTGAAAGAAATAGAGCTAGAGCTAAAATGCATGTTCCTAGGAAATCTAGAGCAAATTTGCATGATCCTAGGAAATCGAGAGCCAATGTGACTAATACCACTAGGAATGAGAACATTACACCTAGGTGGATTAGAAGGGATAACTATTCTTGCTATGTGGCTCAAATTGCCTTGAAGGCAAATGCCTCTAACACTTGGTATTTGGATAGTGGGTGTTCTAGGCATATGACGGGGAATAAGAGCTTCTTTAAATCCCTTGTCTTGGAGGATGGTGGATTTGTCACCTTTGGTGATGGATCTAGAAAGAAAGTCATAGGGAAAGGAACCATTTCCATTCCCGATTTACCCTCCTTGTCCAATGCTTTACTTGTTGATGGCTTGCAAGCCAATCTTATAAGCATTTCTCATCTTAATGATGATGGACTCTCTGTATTGTTTAACAAAAATGATTGCTCTATTTTAATGCCAAATGGACAAACCTTGCTAAAAGGAAAGAGATCTAGTGACAATTGCTATTGTCTTGAAGCTAGTGCTATCTCTTGCAATATGTCCAAATGTGAGGAAATTGAGTTATGGCATCAAAGACTTGGCCACATGAACTTTCGAGATTTGAGGATCTTAGATAAGTTCAAGGTTGTACGTGGCCTCCCTAAGCTTGGGAAGAAAGTCTATGGCGTTTGTGGACCTTGTCAACAAGGGAAACAAACCAAAAGTATGCACAAGAAAGGCAAGTATCTCGCCACCAAAGAGCCATTAGAGCTTCTACATATGGACCTTATGGGTCCCATGCAAACCGAGAGTCTCGGCGGCAAGAGATACATTTTTGTTTGTGTTGATGATTTCTCTAGATTTACATGGACATATTTTCTTAGAGAAAAATCTGAAACTTTTGAAAAATTTAAAATGCTTTGCACTAAAATTCAAAATGAAAAGAACTCACACATTAAAAGCATTAAAAGAATTAGGAGTGACCATGGGAGGGAATTTGAAAATGCTTGTTTTGAAAGCTATCGCAATAGCTTAGGCATTTCCCATGAGTTTTCGGCTCCTAGAACTCCTCAACAAAATGGGGTTGTTGAGAGGAAGAATAGGGTCCTTCAAGAGATAGGCTGTGTGATGTTGCTTAGCAACAATGTCCCTAGGAGCCTTTGGGCCGAGGCCATCAATACGGCTTGCTGCATAGGAAATAGAGTCTTCCTAAGGCCCGGTACTAGGCAAACCTCCTATGAATTATGGAAGGGTAGGAAGCCAAATATTAGCTATTTCCACTCATTTGGGAGCAAATGCTACATTCTAAATGACCGAGATCAACTTGGCAAGTTTGATGCCAAGAGTGATGAGGGGATTTTTATTGGCTATGCCCTTAATAGTAAGGCCTATAGAGTTTTCAATTTAAGAACTCGGAGTGTCATGGAATCATCTAATGTCGTCATAGATGATTGTAGGCCTAAGACTAGAGACCATGATGAGGAGGTCATTGTGCTTGATGATCCTTTCTTGGAGAAGAATGGTGAGACTTCAATTGATGTGAAGTCAAGCCTTGATGAAGAGGTCATCCAACCTCTTGATAGAGATCCATCTTTGGACTCTAAAGAACCCGCTCCATGGGTTAGACATCTCCACAATAAGAATGACATTCTTGGAGATGTGAATGAGGGTGTTAGGACTAGGCGTCAAATAGCTAATCAAATTAGCTATACTTGTTACACCTCTCAAATTGAACCCAAAAAGGTTGATGAAGCCTTGAATGATGAGTTTTGGGTTCTTGCCATGCAAGAAGAGCTAAACCAATTTGAAAGAAATGAGGTTTGGACTCTTGTTCCTAGACCCAAGGATACTAATGTCATAGGAGCCAAATGGGTATATAGGAATAAGTCGGATGAGAATGGCAACATTGTGCGCAACAAGGCTAGACTTGTAGCACAAGGATACTCTCAAATTTAGGGTATTGACTTTGAGGAGACTTTTGCTCCGGTTGCCCGTCTTGAGTCCATAAGGCTTCTTTTGTCCATATCATGTGTGCACAAGTTCAAATTGCATCAAATGGATGTTAAGAGTGCCTTCCTAAATGGTTTCTTGCATGAGGAAGTGTTTGTTGAGCAACCCAAGGGGTTTGTGGATCCACACCACCCCAATCATGTCTATAGCCTCAAGAAGGCTTTATATGGGTTGAAACAAGCACCTAGGGCTTGGTATGAGCGCCTCACTCAATTTCTTGTTGACAATGACTACACTAGGGGTAGTGTTGACAAAACTTTATTCATCAAGAGGAACAAGGATGAGCTTTTCATAGCTCAAATTTATGTTGATGATATTGTTTTTGGCTCAACCAACAAATCCAAGGTCCAAAAATTTGTTGATGTCATGTCTCATGAGTTTGAGATGAGTCTTGTTGGGGAGCTCAATTACTTCCTAGGTTTGCAAATCAAGCAATTGCATGATGGGATTTTCATATCCCAAGCTAAGTATGCTAAGAACCTAGTGAAGAAGTTTGGCCTTGAGAATTCCAAACATTGTGATACACCCATGAGTACCACCTTGAAACTAAGTAAGGATGCTAGTGCCAAGAGTGTGGAACAAAGTCTTTATCGTGGCATGATTGGTAGCTTGCTTTACTTGACCGCAAGTAGGCCCGATATAGCCTTTAGTGTGGGTGTATGTGCTAGGTACCAAACGGATCCCAAGGAATCCCATCTCTCCTCTGTGAAGAGAATCATTCAATATGTGAATGGGACATTCAATATGTGAATGGGACATCCAACTATGGGATATGGTACTCTTTTGACACTAATGCTAGCTTAGTTGGCTTTAGTGATGCAGATTGGGCAGGAAATTGTGATGATAGGAAGAGTACATCGGGCGGTTGCTTCTTCCTAGGCAACAACTTGGTCTCATGGTTTTGCAAGAAGCAAAATTCCATCTTTCTATCCACAGCTGAAGCGGAATACATAGCCGCCGGGAGTGCTTGCACACAACTCCTTTGGATGAAACAAATGCTTGTGGATTATGGCTTCGATCAAGGTATTCTTACCCTTTATTGTGATAACATGAGTGCAATTAACATTTCAAAGAATCCTGTTCAGCACTCTAGGACAAAGCATATAGACATTAGGCATCATTTCATTAGGGAACTAGTTGAAAACAAATGCATTGCACTTGAGCATGTGGGCACTAATGATCAACTAGCGGATTTATTTACAAAGCCCTTAGACTCAACTAGGTTCAAGTCACTTAGTAGGTCTATTGGGATTTGTCATATGCCTTGATGTGTTTTGGTGATTGACCCTAATGGGGAACTCAAGCAAAGAGAGCAACCTTGCATGTTGGAATAAGCAAAAACTTGATCAACTTTATGCTTCTTTATTAATTGCTTGAGTATTCTTGGTTGTGCTTATATATATTCTTATATGGCTTTTTATTTAATAAGTGTGCCTTGCTTGATTTGTAATCCATGTCACCTCTATGTTCAAAAATGCATTTTTGGACTAGGAGATTTTGATTGGGAAAGTACACTTGAATGACCCATAATTTAACTCCATGACATGAGATCTTTCAATAACATGCTTAAAATAATATGCATGAAATGTTTTTGATTGCTCTATTGCAAAATATTTATGAAAGCAAATGAGAAGACTAAACCCAATAAGGATCTGGTATCCCTGCAATAAATAAGGATGTCTCATCCAAATTTAGTCTTCTCTCTCTCTTTATTAGTTGAACAAGACTACTATCATACGGGTATCCCACCCGGAAAAATCAAAAAGGGTGCAAAAGTCACTCATGTCTTGTTTCGCTCATAAAGTTTGATATAGTTGCTCTTTAAATTGAAATTCATTTTGATAAACTATATCTTGTTTGCTTATAACAAAAGGGTATAAATTGGTTTGAATTCTTTTGGAAACCCTTTTGATGTTTGCTTTGCCAAATACCATTTGCTTGAACCATGACGTTATATGTCTTACATCCAAAGCAACTAAGTCACACATTTTCTTCTAAACAATAAAACCCTCAATGATTCTCTCTCAATTAGTTGAGTTGCATAACGTTGTTGTATATGATTATGCACTTATCTTGCAAATAGCTCTCTTTGCTAAAGTGACCCGGTTGGGGAATACTCCTTTGCCTATCTCATGACAAAAAGGGGGAGTAATGTGGCTTTTTATTTAAGGGGATTGCATATTTGGAGAGATTGTCCCCTTGAGGGGGAGTAACCTATATAGGGGGAAGAGCATTTGCATGTTGCATGTTGTAGTTTTCTTTTATTATGCAAATTGCTCTTATTTATATATCTCTCTTGATCACCTCACATACACTTGTCTTGGAAAGTGTAGTCTCTTTGTTTTGTAGGGATGGCTATTCTACAAGTGCTTGAAGTTTTGAAGACCTAGTATCTAGGTATCTTTTTGTAATGTAGAATATCTCTTTGTTGACCTTTAGTTTTTATTTTTTTGTGAGGATGATTTATGAGTGGTGGTTTTGTCACGAAATAGCCAAAGGGGGAGATTGTAAGTTCCTCATATTTTGATTGGCTTATTTCGTTGACAAACCACATTGGGGATTATTCTTTGTAAGGGTAATTTAGGCCTCTTGAGTGTGATCAAGCTTCAAGGACATCATCTCTCTCAAAGAGCACTTCAAAGGTATCTCACTAGTTTAACTTTCTTTGAAGAGATCTAGTTGCACACACTCACTTGCATGCATTATGTTTCTATCTTCATGTAATTGAATGATGTATTGTATGCCTCTTTTCACACTCCACACTTGCACATTTTGCACATCACTTAGTGTGTTGAGTTTGCCTAGAAAAGAGAATTTCTTCTCTTAGCGCGGCCTAGACCGCTTGGCATGACTTGCTTGCACCGCGGCATACAGAGCGGTATACCTCAGCAGAGTCATGCTTCATGTACCGCTTCATGTACACTTGCACGCAAAGCGACCCAAGTCGCGGTGTTGTCCAGTAAGCCTCTGTTGCCCATACCGCGGCCTGTGCACCTGCATGCACAGCGCCCTGCACCGCGTTGTTGTCCAGACGGTGCACTGCTGTGTGTACCGCGGTCCGGACACTTGCCTGTGACACGGTCCATCTAGCGGTATTGACTGGATTTTGTGCCCTAAGTTCAAAACGACGCTGTTTCAACTAGGGCTCCCATATATATGCTCTATCTTCTTCCTTGCTCGTTTTTTATGAGTTCAAGAAGCCATTTTTAATAGGCCAAGCTTCCCTTAGAGAGAGAAACTCCCAAGAACTCATCTTTACTCAACCAAACATAAATCCATGTGCATCTAACCTCTTCAAGCATTATCTCATCATGGATTCTTCTTGCTTTCATTGACTAGGTAACTTGAACATGCTCTAAATCTCTTTGTATTTATTTATGTTCTTGTTTGCCTAGGGTTAGCTCTTTTATGTGATTTTATTGCACATCTTTATGTTTATTGGCATTTATAACATGATTGAGTTGTTGTGTGTTGTTTGAGAGCCTTGTTCATTGATAGCTAGCATTTAGGATGATTTTACCCTTCTAGCTAAATCTTCATGCATTTGCATTTAGATATTGATATCTAGGATTTGTATTTATTGACATCTTTAAATCCTTAGATAAGCATTTATTGTTGCCTAGCATTAATTGCATGTTTGAATATCTTTTACATATTCACATAGGTTGTTTAACCTCTTCATTGATTGTTAAGCTTTGTGACTAAGTGAGTTAGTGCACAAACTTGTGGTCAAGAATCACTATTAAAGGCCCGTTGGGTAGAGTGAAAGGGTTAGTGACCAAGTAGGTGTGACTTGAGGTCAACCTAGGTTGTAAACTTTCGTTCAAATAGTGGATTTGAGGACCGTATGTGGCTAGAAGGATAGCCCGTGAGTTTTGCCCAGTTGGAGGGTTTCTCACGTAAATCAATCCTTGTGTTTTTATTGTTTTCCGCTTATTTATATTGGATTGATTGATTGCTAATATGGAGTAGGATTATTAAAATTGATTAAGTCGAAAAGTTGGTAATAAATCATCTAAAACCTATTCACCCCCTCCTCTAGGTTGTTTTAGACACACTTTGTGTATTTTCACAAATGATGAACTCATGAACTAAAATCATATCGTTGTGAAAATTCAAGACATCATTTGACTTTGAAAATGCTTGGGGTTTTTTCCTCTCTTCAAGAAAAATAAATTCAGCTTTTGAATCACTCAAATTGGAGTTGAATTGGGAGAGATATCACAAAAAACAAAAATCAAAAATACTTTGAAAAATTTCTACAATTATTCTTCACACTTTGAAAAATGAGAGGGAAAACACATTTAAAGTGAGGGAGGATGACGTGGAGAGAAGGAGGTCTCGGGTAGAAAAGGCCACCATGCCACCTCACTACCCCAAGAAGGAGTGTGGGCATCTCAGGGGCAGGATGCCCTCTTTCCTGAGATGGCCACGCGCCTCCTCGGGGAAGGGTGGCTTAATGGCCTTTGGCCATCGTCACTCCCATTTGCGCTCCCTTCGTGTTCTTCGACCATTCTTCAGCCTTAGAACTCTGAATTCAAATCCGTTTGTGGATTACAAACCATAACTCTCACACACACATGGAAGACTATGAAACTTTGATCAGAATTTAAAAGTTCAACTCGATAGACGAAGACGAAGACAATGCATGGTAAGTGACAAAAAAGTTTCTTAACTTTTTACTCAAAACTTGAAAACTAATGAATGAGTAACCGAAACAAGTGGAATTCAATAAGGAATAATATAAGAAAAAATTCAAGTCCGAAGTCCATAGAACATAAACAAAAGAACACAAGAACACACAAGTATGCCATTTCCTAGAGAAAGTCCTAGAACATGCAATTTTACAAACGTTGTCAAATTAAATCTAATGCATGTGCATACTTCAACAAGTGTGTAAATGTGTTATACCAGTTAAGTGAAACAATACAGGGACACAAATGAATGAAATATGTATGTGTATGCTGAGGCCTTGCAAGAGGAACAAGAATCTTGATACCTTAGCATCCAAGTAAGCACAAGTCCTCTTGAAGATGAACTTTGCATGAGAAGTTGCTTTTCTTCTTTGAAGTTCATATAAACTACGAACCATCTAAGCAACTACACATTACAAATAAAGAGAGTTTTGTTATGGAATCAAGCCAACACAAATCTAGAAACTAACAAAAGGTCCATTTATGGACTTAAGCAGGCATCTAGATCTTGGAACATTAGGTTTGATAATGCTATCAAAACCTATGGCTTTTAGCGAAATGTCGATGAACCTTGTGTTTACAAGTAGATCATTAACAAGAAGATAGTTTTCTTTATCCTATATATAGATGATATCCTACTCATTGGGAATGATGTAGGGGTATTATCGGAAGTAAATGGTTGACTGGCAAGCCAATTCCAAATGAAAGATTTGGGAGAGGCGAGTTATGTTTTAGGGATCCAATTAATAGGGGATCGTAAGAACAAACTCTTGGCATTGTCTCAAGCATCGTATATCGACAAGATTCTTGTGGGATTCTCAATGCAGAACTCCAAGAAAGGTTATCTACCTTACAAGCATAGAGTTCACTAGTCTAAGGAACAGTCTCCTAAGACACCTCAAGAGGTTGAGGATATGAGACATGTTCCCTATTCATCAGCAGTAGGTAGTCTCATGTATGTTGTGTTATGAATGAGACCAGACATAAGCTTCATAGTGAGAGTAGCCAGCAGGTTTCAGTCCAACCCAGGATTAGATCATTGGGTTGCAATAAAGAATATTCTCAAGTATCTCCGGAGAATGAGAAACTATATGCTAGTATATTCAGGGCAGGATTTGATCTCGTTAGGATATACAGACTCTGATTTTCAGTCAGACAGGGATTCTAGGAAATCTACGTCTGGATCAATTTTCACCCTTGGTGGTGGTGCCATAGTATGGAGGAGTATTAATCAATCATGTATTGCTGACTCCACCATAGAAGTCGAATATGTAGCAGATTGTGAAGCAGCAAAAGAGGCCGTCTGGATCCGTAAGTTCTTGACTGATTTAGAAGTTATTTCAGATCTTGATAAGCCCATCACACTTTATTATGATAACAGTGGTGCTGTAACTAATTCCAAAGAACCAAGAAGCCATAAGAGAGGGAAGCATATAGAGGGGAAACATCATCTCATTAGAGTGATAGTGCAGAGATGGGATGTGATCGTGACCAAGATAGCGTCGTAAGACAATCATGTTGATCCATTTATAAAGATCTTAATGGCTAAAGTGTTTGAAGATCACCTAGAGGGTCTAGGATTACGAGATATGTCTTACCTGCTTTTATGCAAGTGGGAGATTGTTGGGGTTTACGCCCTAAAGCTTGTAATTTGTAAATGTGAATGAAACATTTATAAAAGAAGTAGTTTATTAATTCTATAAATATGTCTCATATATTTATATCATGTGTACTTAACATCCAAGATTGCTGGATGTAATCTCTAACTAAGTATGTGAGTGTCATATACAGAGGAATTCAGTATGCGATGAGCAATCTAAAGAGTCCATAGATAGCAAATAGAGCTGGATACTTTATTTGTGGTTAATCTACAGTTGCAGTCCATTACGTAATGTATAGTGGTCTTAGCCTAGACTATTTATATGGTGATATGAGAATGGAGGCACCTTATATGATGTGATTATATAGGATTGGGCCACGATCCATATGAATCTCTCACCAAGATCCGTTACATGATGAGATTCATATATATCGATAAATGATGGCTATATATGGGTGATCTTAATCCTAAGTGTCTTATCGACTCCTTCAGGTTAGATCGTGGTTTTTGATATACTATGGGTGAGATCAGAGTTGCATTCCCGGTCAATAACTTCGTATGTTGGAATCACGATTTGGCTTGTGGCTAGGAACGTCCGAACACAAGAGTGGAATCCACTCCTTAATATGAGAAGTAGATAGTAGTTCCCTTAAGGGTTGATTCGGGGCTGGAACAATATGAGCGCTCTCCTTCTTCCGTAAAGGAAGTTAGGATTTATTGTTCATTAGAGAATTAATGGTACTTAATGGAAAAGATATAATTAGAGGGGTACAACGGACTTTATGACCTAGCTCTAATTATGAACTACTTGTTGAGGATTATACCATATGTCATAGCTATATCAATGGACACTGAGTATTTGGTTTGTGTAAACACATCTACAATTACGAGAGTGCAGCATCGGGCTTTTAGTGTAGTAACTCCGAGGTTAATAATCATGAAATATTAATTAAAGAGTTTAATTAATTTTTCTTAATATTATCTTATTTGGATTATCTCAATGACTGTAGGTCCATTAGGTCCCCTTGTTAGCCCGGAACGTTGATGGTAACAAGGGTCACAGTTAATTAATTGGTTTGTCCAATTAATTGTGTTACGAAAGAAACACATATTTATTCAGGGAGTTAATTAAATGATGAAATTATTTAATTAATATATTAATAATTGAGAAATATTAATTAATTATTAATTGGACGTTACAGGTTCGAACCATGACTGAGACAAAGGATAAAATAATAAGATTATTTTTTTTCCTAACTGGGTCAAGTGTTCAAGTCTTAGTGAACTAGGGTTATGTGGGATTTAGAATCATATACTAACTTAGCCACTAAAATACTAATTATCTTATTTTAAATATATAGAGATATATTTGGAAAAGGATTAGTATCTTGTTTTAAATATATAAAGATATATTATAAAAACAAAAAGAGAACACAATATATAGAACACGTGAAACGAAACAAAAAAAAAAGGTAAGAAACAACAAGAAACTGGGGTGCGGCCACTAAAGAAAAAAAATTAAAGTTTATTTGATTTTTGTTCTTTCTTATTCAAGTGTGACCGAATTCCATACACAAAGCAAGAGTTATTTTGTGTTGTTTCTACTACCTCCATATGACACGCATTTTTCCGTGGTATGCAATATCAAAACAAATTTATGAATCCCAAGATGCACTCAAACAAGTGTAAAACTAGTATGTGGCAAGTATGGGTATCGTTCCACAGAGATCAAGCTATAGATGTGATTAAACCTTGACTCTAGAATTAAATGTAGAAAAGTGAATTGAAATGGTTGTTGAACTGAATTTAAACTAATATGTGATCGTGCCTAAATTGTTGTATATTTCGGCCCTCATTCCTATTCCTTTGTCTCGTTCTTGTGTGTATTTTCTATATATTTTATGTCTAATAGGCTCATTAGTGCTAATTGTAGGCAATAGATGTAATTCTGGGTTTGGAAGCTTGTTGCGGTGATTCTGGCAGAAAAGGGGCAAAAGGAAAGACAAAGGATCGTAACCAGCTCTACAGTACGGGTCCAGTGTGGGTCAAGTGCGGGTCGCAACCGCACTCCACCTGCACTGTTGCCAAAGCCAGAGAAGCTGAGTTGCACCTGACGTTAAAGTGTGGGTACAGTGCGGGTCATCCAACCGCACTCCACCCGCACTGTTGCCAAATCAGAGAAGCTGAAGTTGCACCTGACATAAGAGTGCGGGTACAGTACGGGTCATCCACCAGCACTCCACCCACACTATTGCTCAAAACAAAGGAGGGATTTTGCACCTGACAGTAAAGTGCGACTCAAGTGCAACTCTAGTACAGGTCAAGTGTGAGTCAAGCTGCGGGTAAACCAACCGCACTCCACCCGCACTATGGCCCAGATCAGAGAACTTAAGATGAAGAAAACCTTTACAGTGCGGGTAATTCACCCGCACTCCACCCGCACTCTGCGCGCGACAGCTTCTGGTTTCAAGCTTAAGTGACCTATTTTTCCATCCTCTATAAATAGAAAAGGATGGGAACGAACCAAAATAATCACCATATCTCCAAACACTTATATTCTAAGCTAGTAACACATCTCCCTATCATCCAAACCATCTCTACTCAATCAAAGGCAACTAGGAGACTTGGATTCAAGCTTCAAGGAAGGAGATCAATCTTCAAGGGTTCTCTCTACACTCTCTCTTAGTTTATTTGTTTGTAGTAGAACATGAGTAGCTAAAATACCCCACTACGGGGTTGATGTTATTTGTTTGATGGATATTTGGGCTTTGTAAATAAACTCTATGTGTTATATTTATTCTATCTCTATGTTTTATTCCATTGCTTTAATTGATTTCCCTTATTGATTTGCTTGGATACACCCTCTTTGCATGATTGATTTGGATTACTTAAGTAGGCAATTAGGTTGTCTAATGCTCAATTAAATGGAAGGATTTCTGGAAATTCGGCTCTAAAACCATGCCCTTAATCTAATCTTGAACTAGTGGCTTTCACTATACATCCTAGGTTAGCCACTTGTGAGAGAATTAGAAGCCTCCACTATACACCCTAGGTTGGCTACTTTAGTGATTCTACGAGAACTAACCTTCGAGTAGAATTCGGTTGATAACCTAAAGCTTCATCCAATCTCAAATGGGTTGCCTTCACTAGACATCCTAGGTCGGCCACTTATGAGGGAATTGGAAGCCATCACTATACATCCTAGGATGGCTACATTAGTAATAGGTTGAGCCATAGCTAGATAGATGAGCATTCATGGAACAAGTCCCAATTGAGTAACTAGCCACTGTTGGTCGCTTAGGAGGGATTAATCTCTAGTAAGAGGTCTTCGCTATACACCCTAGGTTGACCTCTTGCTATAGATATATACCAACACTATACACCCTAGGTTGGTTACATTTGTCAAAACGTGCTTAATTGAGAGTTTGTTGCAATTGCCTCAATATTCACTTATGAGTCCATCAACTCCATAGTTCCATCATCATTCATTCATTACTCCATTGTCATCCCATTTTATTTGCTTTCATAGTTTAGTTTATATTGTATCTTTATTCAGCATCACTTTACTTTTATGCATACTAGTTATATTAATCTTAATCATATCACTGCTACCCCGATCTCAGTGGACGACACCCGTGCTTACCAGCTTTACTTGTATTTCTACTTGTGAACGCATCGCATAGGTTTTATAAATTGTTTTGACGGACGGTTTTCTGACGGCAAAAACCTTCTCATCAAATGGCGCCCCTGCCGGGGATTGGTGTGCGTAGTAGTGATTAGATTAGTTTTAATGCTATTAGTTTATTAGTTGTTTTTAGTTTTGTTAGTTTCTTTTTATTGCTTTGGTAGTTTCTATTTTTGTTTGTTTCAGGACTCTATGGATTCCTTTTGGCAAAATTCAAGGTCAAGCTACGAGCCTAACGAGAATACCTACATCTCATCATTCCAGTCAAATTCCGTTGAAGATCAACTACGAAATTTCATGAAGAATCATGTGCGGGAGACTGAGCAGATGATAGCTTCTCAACAAGAGACTCAAGCCTTCATAGAAGGAGAAAACCACCAAAATGCTAGAATCTGCCCAGCAGTCCACCCCGGTAAATCAGAGTTGTTTCCAAGTTAAAGCAACCAAACCGGTGGATTCCTCCAATTTCTCAAAAGAAGACATGTATAAGCTCCGAATAGAATTTGAAGTGGAGCGAAGCAAGAGAATGGACGAGATGGACATGATGATCAAGATAAACCAAGAGCTTATGAGCGTGAGCACAGAGCTAGTGTTGGAAAGGGGTGTGTTGAAGGAAGAGAATGAAGCACTTCATGAGAGAGAAGCCTTGGGAATGGAAAAGGCGAGTAATCTCTAAGAGTTGAACAAGAAACTATTATTTGAAGTGAAGATGCTCAAGATTGAGAATGGTACTCTCAAGAAGACAAATGGTGAAGTCTCCAACAAGAACAAAGAATTGGAGGAACGACTTGAGAGATTTGAAGCCGAGAAGAGTACCGCATCGAAGGATTTGGAGAACTTAGTGAGGCTATCAAAAGATTTTGAAGATGAGATAGCTCACAAGTCAATGAAGATGCAAATGGATGTTGATCAAAAAGCCAATGCCTTAGAGGAAGCAAAGGTAGCACTAAGCAAAAAGGAAGAGGAGGTCAAGGCGTTACAAGTGAAACAAATCAAAAGTCCTCAAGCCCACGCATCAAAGGGGAGTTCCTCTAACTCTAATATCTTTTGCTATGCATGTTCTAGGATAGAGCATTTTAAGGCTAGAAATTACAAGCCAAATCAACATAGGAAAACTAGAGGTCCTAGGAATAGGTGGAGTCGACCTAGGGTCAAGCAAATATGGGTAAGGAAAGACCAAGTGCACTTATATAGAAACATGAAAAAGGAAAAGATAATGAAGTCACCTAAATTTATTTGGGTAGTTAAAAATAGAGAATTTCCTAACTTGGTCAAACCACCCTTAGAGGACCCTAGCCTCTCCATGAATGCATCCCATTGAATAATTTTGATGCATGTAGTTAGTTTTATGTTTTATGTTGTTTAAATTCAATAAATTGTGATGTTGGGATATTTTTTGTTCGAATGTTATATTTTGTGGATATTTGCACATTGAATTTATTGATTATATTTGTGGATGAAAGAGCCGGAGGCTCTTGTGCAAGTATGAATGCATGTGCTGTATATTGTTTAATTCGGTTTGGGGGTTGTTCATGCCCCATTCCATCAATTTTAACAAAATGCATGATGTTAAGCTTGACTTGTGCTTCAATGATATATTGCATGAATTGCCTTTATTTTGTGAGCCTTGTTTGAGTCATTTTTATTTTGTTGGGGCATTGATTGTGTTTGATTAGTGCCTAGGTTTGTTTGAGTCATGTTAGGTGCATGCCGCTAGGCCGGATTCTCTTGTCTTCAACATTGAGGTCAATGTTGGGTTTTGGTTTGGGGGTGTAGACGCCTTTTTGAGTCGTCTTTTGTGTCTTGAGTCATTTTTGTGTCTTATTTTCGAAAAAGTTGCTGCTTAGCCAAAATTTTGAGCTTATTTACCTTGGTGAGATACCTAGAGCATAGTGTTTGTGGCAAATATGTGTATGCTTTGTGTGCTTATTCAATAACTCGTAGTCACTTTAGGGGTCTCACTTGCACTTCATGGGCTAGTCTCATCTTCTAGTGTCCAAGTTTAGGGAACTCGGTGCTCAAGCGCCTTGTTCTAATAGTGGAGATTTCCCTTGTGAGATCACAAACATAAGCCCAAAGCGTGTATATTTGAGGGAAAATGTTTTTCAAATATGTAACACTATTCAAACACCATGCATAGTCTCACTACATCAAAAATCATCATTTGTCATTGAACATGCATCATATATGTGGACTGCTTGACGGAAACTTTTATTCCCTTGGTAGATTGATCCTTTGAAGTGATATTAGGCAATGTGCATTTTAGCCACTCAAAAAGAAAGCCTAAATACTTCCCATTCCCATAATATGTGTGCTCCTAAGCCAATTTTGAAGCCAAACACATATAGACTTTTCCATTCTACACCCACGTTATCCATAACCCAAGCAACCTAAACACTTAGCCAACCCTCTCTTAATTGATCTTGTTGAGGCTTAGGAATGTAAAGTTGTGCTTTAATTTGATAAATGGCATGTACCTAGGCAAGAGTAATGAGTTGTAAAAATGTGCATAGTAAAAAGGCATGAAAAGAAAAGAAAAGAA
This sequence comes from Dipteronia sinensis, assembly GCA_033220585.1. Taxonomy (NCBI): domain Eukaryota; kingdom Viridiplantae; phylum Streptophyta; class Magnoliopsida; order Sapindales; family Sapindaceae; genus Dipteronia; species Dipteronia sinensis. The sequence continues at coordinate 48,941,474 of CM065638.1, read as the reverse complement.
AAGAAAAGAAAAGAAGCAAAAAGTAACAAAAGAAAAATATGCTTCAAATGCCTTGTGTAAATTGTAAATGCTACTCAAACGGGTAACATGAGTAGTTAAAGATTGCACGTAGAGTCTAATTGTATACGTGGACGCCATATTGTATTTGGAAGTGGAGTTGCACGAGAAATTAAATGCTTAAGTGTAGAATGTATTGCCTTAACTTGGTTGATTAGTACTTGTGCCTAAATTTCTCATTCTTCTAATCACCATTCACCGTGGCCACATTACAACCAAATGGAAAAGACCTAGTTGATCTTAGGGGATGTCTAGATTGAGAATATTAGTTAATGAATGCTCTTTCCACGTTCATGACACGTGATTCTTTCATGAGACTCACTCACTGAAAACAGCATTTATTCTACACTAAATGTATGCAACTAAGTTGATTCAGTTACATAAATTCATTGGCATACATATTGCATGAGTGTGAACCTAGGTTCTGAGAGGAAATATAAGAGAGAATCCATGTGAGAACCTAGCTTCGAAGCGAATTATGCTCGAGGTGTGAGAGTGAGTAGGTTCTGAGGCGAGGGCATTTTAAGTGTGGGATTCGTGTTGTGCCAGTTTCCCTTGGGGTGTCTTTGAGTTGTTTAGAACATTTCGCATATGCTCATTCCTCGCTCCCATTTGCTTTTACGTATCTCTCTGCTAGTTGGTTCTGCAGCAAGTTTTTCTTTGTGTCTAGGAAAGTTTTTAGTTCGAGTCATTTTTAGTTTGTGTCTTATTTGTTTCATTTTATGTTTGCTCGAGGACGAGCCAAGGTTTGGTTTGGGGGTGTTTGACCGTGCCTAAATTGTTGTATATTTCGGCCCTCATTCCTATTCCTTTGTCTCGTTCTTGTGTGTATTTTCTATATATTTTATGTCTAATAGGCTCATTAGTGCTAATTGCAGGCAATAGATGTAATTCTGGGTTTGGAAGCTTGTTACGGTGATTCTGGCAGAAAAGGGGAAAAAGGAAAGACAAAGGATCGTAAGCAGCTCTACAGTACGAGTCCAGTGCGGGTTAAGTGCGGGTCGCAACCGCACTCCACCTGCACTGTTGCCAAAGCCAGAGAAGCTGAGTTGCACCTGACGTTAAAGTACGGGTACAGTGCGGGTCATCCAACTACACTCCACCCGCACTGTTGCCAAACCAGAGAAGCTGAAGTTGCACCTGACATAAGAGTGTGGGTACAGTGCGGGTCATCCACCAGCATTCCACCCGCACTATTGCTCAAAACAAAGGAGGGATTTTGCACCTGACAGTAAAGTGCGACTCAAGTGCAACTCTAGTACAGGGTCAAGTGTGAGTCAAGTGCGGGTAAACCAACCGCACTCCACCCGCACTATGGCCCAGATCAGAGAACTGAAGATGAAGAAAACCTTTACAGTGTGGGTACAGTGCGGGTAATTCACCCGCACTCCACCCGCACTCTGCGCGCGACAGCTTCTGGTTTCAAGCTTAAGTGACCTATTTTTCCATCCTCTATAAATAGAAAAGGATGGGAACGAACCAAAATAATCACCATATCTCCCAACACTTGTATTCTAAGCTAGTAACACATCTCCCTATCATCCAAACCATCTCTACTCAATCAAAGGCAACTAGGAGACCTGGATTCAAGCTTCAAGGAAGGAGATCAATCTTCAAGGGTTCTCTCTACACTCTCTCTTAGTTTATTTATTTGTAATAGAGCATGAGTAGCTAAAATACCCCACTATGGGGTTGATGTTATTTGTTTGATGGATATATGGGCTTTGTAAATAAACTCTATGTGTTATATTTATTCTATCTCTATGTTTTATTCCATTGCTTTAATTGATTTCCCTTATTTATTTGCTTGGATACACCCTCTTTGCATGATTGATTTGGATTACTTGAGTAGGCAATTAGGTTGTCTAATGCTCAATTAAATGGAAGGATTTCTGGAAATCCGGCTCTAAAACCATGCCCTTAATATAATCTTGAATTTGTGGCTTTCACTATACATCCTAGGTTAGCCACTTGTGAGAGAATTAGAAGCCTCCACTATACACCCTAGGTTGGCTACTTTAGTGATTCTACGAGAACTAACCTTCGAGTAGAATTCGGTTGATAACCTAAAGCTTCATCCAATCTCAAATGGGTGGCCTTCACTATACATCCTAGGTCGGCCACTTGTGAGGGAATTGGAAGCCATCACTATACATCCTAGGATGGCTACATTAGTAATAGGTTGAGCCATAGCTAGATAGATGAGCATTCATGGAACAAGTCCCAATTGAGTAACTAGCCACTAGGTTGTCGCTTAGGAGGGATTAATCTCTAGTAAGAGGTCTTTGCTATACACCCTAGGTTGACCTCTTGCTATAGATATATACCAACACTATACACCCTAGGTTGGTTACATTTGTCAAAACGTGCTTAATTGAGAGTTTGTTGCAATTGCTCCAATATTCACTTACGAGTCCATCAACTCCATAGTTCCATCATCATTCATTCATCACTCTATTGTCATCCCATTTTATTTGCTTTCATAGTTTAGTTTATATTGTATCTTTATTCACCATCACTTTACTTTTATGCATACTAGTTATATTAATCTTAATCTTATCACTGCTACCCCGATCTCAGTGGACGACACCCGTGCTTACCGCTTTACTTGTATTTCTACTTGTGAACGCATCGCATAGGTTTTATAAATTGTTTTGACGGACGGTTTTCTGACGGCAAAAACCTTCTCATCAATATGCAACTAACTAAAAAATGCAACTAAGCTAATAGATGAAAATGGATTATATGTGGACTAAGGAGTTGATGGATCCATAGAGCAAACAATAGGCAAAGATGAACTCACAATAACGATCATTAGTAGAATGTAACCAACCTAGGATGTATAAGATTGGTTGTATACCACTTATGAGTGTCCAATCTACCGTGTATAGTATTAGCCACCCACAAATGATTGTGCAATTAATGAATATCTATCAAATAGGGGACAAATATCTTTGTTAAATTCCCAACCTAGGATGTATAGTGTTGATGCTTAATCTCTCACAAGCAACCAATCCTAGGATGTATAGTTTTGGTTACCCATTTGAGATTATATAGAGATGAGATTAATATGTCCGGATTTTACTCAAGTCATGTAGTCTTGTTCATCCTTCTAATCAAATGAGTTTAAGAGATCCATGCATCATGTATACTCAATTCTCTACTCAAATATTTTCTAAAAAAATTGCAAAGAGAGTCATGTACAATCCAAGTCAAATTGTTCTTGAAATTAATTAAAACAATGAATAAAACATACTTGTTAGATTTAGTAAAAAGATTTGAGTTCATTACAATACCCATGTTTACAAATGAATCACATCAACCCCTTAGTGGGGATTTAGCTACTAATGACAAAAGAAATAAAATGATAAAGATGAGAGAAATAGAAGGACCCATGTGAAACCTTCTTTCTTCAAGCTCAAATCCACTTCCAATGTCCCAATTGATGAAGATGATGATGGGTTTTCGGATGATTTGGGAGAAAAATGATTTTGAGATATAGAGAGAGAAAAATGATGTCAATGAGTGTGTGGGCGTGTCCTTTGAATTTTCAGAAGTGATTCCTTATATAGCTCTTCCAAAAATAGGTATGAATGTTGATGTAGTTGTTAGATTGTACGTAGTGTGTGGGTACATGTGTGCAGGTACATGTGTGCGGGTATGGACCCGTGCAGTGACTCACGCACATTCCCTCCATCAGCTTCCATCTTCAGTTTGTTGGTGGGTGCGCTAGTCCCTACTCGCATAACCAGCGAACTGGGCACTTTGATAATTTGGGAAGATTTTTGACCTTCGGTTCATGGGTAAGTTTTTCGGTATGACAAGCAAAGGTTTGAAACCAAGACTGCGTAGGTATTGTGCGGGTAGGGGTACCCGCACACACATCAGCACACTTCTTCCTTCTTCATGCTTCGATTTGCTTGCTTTACTCCCGAATTCTTCACTTTCTTCTCCAAGATCAGGATTGCATCAAATGCCTACAAACATGATAAAAGAGCCCTGTAAGACACGAAAAAACTTTTGGCCCGCTGGAACATGCAGTTCACAAGTAAGTGCACGGGTTAGATACCCGTGCACTGAGCTCCTCCTGATTTCCATCTTCCGGTGCATGGGTAATATCACGGGTACTGCATGGGCAGGTTACATGTGCATTATTGCCTTCAAGCATCTCTTTTTGCACCATTTGACTTGTTTTTTCTCCGAAAAGTCAAGGTTTTCACCTCCAGCAACTGAATTCCATTGAATGCCTGTAATCACTACAAAACGATCCATTAGACACCAAAATATGCTCGGAAACAAGCTAAAGGATATGGAATTGAGGGCCAAAATATATGACGATTTTGGCTCAATCAAGTATATTGCCATATATTCTCTTGTATACTCTTGTGCTTTCAAGTTGATTTTACGTGATATAAAAAGAAGAAGTTCAAGAAGTTTTGAAGATTAGTCTAACATTTTCATACACATTGTAAAGTGATGGTGTGTATTTGTGACCAATCTTCATGTTGAATGTTTTAGTATTTCTATAGGTGTTTTGACATGGAATTTTCCAAATGGGGAGATTGTTAGGTTCTTCAGGCTTGTTGGCATAATTCCATACCAAAACAACATTTCCTTTGTATTGATTAGTTGTCTAGGACTCACGGATATCAAACTTCAAGGAAGTTGGAGAACATGACAAGCAAAGAGAAGTCTTCAAGAGGAACAAGCTCCATTGCTTAATAAAGGTATATTAAGACCTTATTCCTCTTGCAAGGCTTAGGTGCACACACACACACACACACATTGCATCCATATGTGTCCCTGCATCATTGTGCCAGACTAGTATAACACATTCACACACTTACTGGAGTATGGAATGCATTAGATTAAATTTGACTACTTTTGTAAAATTTCATGTTCTAGGACTATATCTAGGAAACGGTATACTTGTGTGTTCTTGTGTTTTATTGTTTATGTTTGTGTGATATCAGACTTGAATTTGTTCTCATATTATTCCTTATTGAGTTCCGGTGATTTCAGTTTCTCATCCATTAGTTTTCAAGTTCGGAGTTGGAAGTTCGGAAACTTTCCGTGTCTTTATCGTGCATGTTAAACACCCTAAGTGTGGATGGTTAAAAAACGTAAATTGATATCTAATGTAAACCAAGAGTTGGAATGCCTACGTGGCTCATAAAGACACTACAATTCAACCTCTACAATGGGTTAGGAGTTGGAATGCCTACCCAAGCCACAATGAGTATTAAATGCATTAAAGACCAAAATCAACCACTAAGCAATATGAGAGTTGGAATGCCTACCCATTTCACAAAGATTTCAATAAAAGCTTAGTTACTCTAATAAGTTCAATAAATCAACAAGAATCAAGAGTTGGAATGCGTACTTAATTCAAGAGATAATTAAACACAATTAAGCAAAATTAATGGAACCAATACAAGAAGAAATCAAATCCAAATCAATCACATAAGTGGAACTAGTGTTAGGGTTTACAATTTGTCCCAAATGGGGATACACATCAAATAGAGAAAATACAAGAGAAGAGTAAAGAAGAAACCCAAGGTTGTCAATCCCGGATCTCTAAGCTCAGAGAGTGGCCCAATTGTCATCTCGGATCTCCAAGCTCCATTGAAGCTCCTCCTCCTTATAGACAAGGTAGAGTGCTCTTTCCTCTTGGAGGGAAAAATTAACTAAAACCACAGCGGAAGGCGAAAAGAAGATTTTCGTATAGTTTAAAATTTTTCTAAAGATTTGAACCTTAACCCTTTAATTAATTAAACACAAATATACGGTTAGAGTTAAATACCTCTTGTCGCATGATCCGATTGACTTACGTCGATGGTAATCCGCAAGATCTTCAATCATAGCATGTACGTGAATCACCTAGGAGCATGGTCTCCCTTTTTTCTTTGAATTGCTTACCTGAGAATGGATGTATGGAACTTCTGATCCTGATCATCAATCCCAAAACACCAAGAGCCTAGAAAAATTGTTCCGGTCACTTATGAATTCACAATCGATATGATTGGAACTCGCATAACCCTAAATCGAAAGTGTGCACAAAACCTTTTGATGTTAAAGGCTTGCAAGTGCACTATCGAATGAGAACTTATTTTTCTTTTTCTCTCTTGGCCGAAATTCTATGTGTATTGAGTAAGATTTTTATTTTTCAAAGCAAACAAAAATCTCTCTCACTCAAGCTTCTTTTTGGCCGAAATTTATCACCTTATATTTATAAGGTGACCGAAATTTCTCCTTCTCAAAATAGGGTTGGCCGAATTCTTTGTGTAGGAAATCTAGGGTTGGCCAATTTCCTTACTTGAAAAGGAATTGTGTTTTTCCCTAATTCCTATCAATTTAAGAATCCTAACCCTTATAGGGCTAGGGTGGCCGAATTCTTGGTGTGGTATGGAGTGTATGTGGACTTAATCCTTATCACATTAGGACTCCTATCACTTAAAAGAATTCTAACCCTAATCCAACACATAGTATTTTATTTACTGATCAGGAAAAGATTTTGATTTAAACTATTAATTAATTAAATAAATAATTAATTTCCTTTTAATCAAAACAATAAAATAAAATAATATCTTGGGCTATTTTATTAGCATTGCCGCCCACACCATATATATATAGGTATAATATTATTTTTCTTATTTTATTTAATCCATTAGACTTTACATAGAGGCCCACATGTGAACCAAACTTATTCTTACTAAAAGAAACAAGCCCACATGTCTCCTTTTAATATATTAATATAATAGAGCAGCCCATTAAATAAATAATAGACATATTATATTCTTAATATATTAAATGCAATTCTAGATGGACCCATAAATTGGTCCGGTAGAATATATCAAGTGATCCATGCAAGTACGTGTGGATTGTGGATCTTGGCAGACTATCTAAATTTAAGCTTCCATAGACATAACCTAATCACAATCAACAAATGATTCACTTAGGTCCGATCTATTAATTTTAACTCATTCCACTAAAGAGCTAAAATTGAACTCTTAAATAAAGATAGAATAAGGAGATGTTTCTCATTCATACCCTAGACAATCTTATAGGAGATGGTGTATCCTCGTGAATAATATCAGTAATCGCCAAGAGCTCATAGACCGTCTATAGCTCCCCAAGTTACCATATTTCCTCATATGACCACATTTTGAACTTGTATATTTTGACTGTCCAGAAGCCATGTCTTCAATAATCATTATTGAAAACTCAACGTTGAGATTTAATATCCAATACCTCAAAACATCCATATGATGATATTATACTCTCATTTAATAAATGGAGCCACGATGTCCATATCTATAAATGAAGTCCTCTATCGATTAACAAATGAATACCACCAAACTATCGAGGATAGACTATGCTATATAATCGTACTCATTGATAGCTCAAATGATAACACTTGCAACCATAAGTCCATCATTTATCTCAGGATTAAGATCGACTCTCCGATTGTCCTAATAATGAAAAGACTTATATCTTGTGACGGTTCTAGATAAAGTATTTCATTGTGATCCTGTTCAATGCACCCAGTGCACTAGATTCTTTTACTCGAAAACCTTTCGATGATTTTAGAATCATCACAACTCATTTGATCCCACTTAAATGCTAGTAAAAGAATTCTACAACTTTATCAAGATAGAGGTGCCCAACCTTTAACTTAAGTTGTAAACGTTATTCAAGACTAAGTAAAGAATTGTGTCTACCTCACACATATCCGGATGTATGAACAATTCTTCATATCTCATTTTATTTGACCTTATGATTATTTACCTTGACAATTATAATAATAAATGCTATAAGTATTTGTAAGAATCAGAAAACACTTTAATAATATGAAAAGATTGTCAATTACAATATTACACTCTTGCTATTGAGCATAATCCTAACACCTCCTGAATCCTCCTCAAAGATGGATGGTGATGGTAGTAGGTTGTGGTGGAGAGGCAAACCATGGAGGAAAACCTCCATGGATATCTTTGGAAGCTCCTCTCTCTCTTCATTTGGTAGAGAAGATGAAGTGTGGAATGGATGGATTAATTCAATGAATGGATCCTTCCCCCTTTGGTCTTGTGGCAAACTGATGTATTTATATGTTTGAGAGGCTAAGGCACGAAATAGGCGTGAAAGGACGACTTTACCCTCCTTAAAATGGCTGAAAACATGGCTTTTCGCTAGCTGGAACACGCGGTGCATGGGTAAGTGCACAGGTTAGATACCCGTGCAGTACCCGTGCACTGAGATCTTCCTGATTTCCGTCCTCCGGTGCATGGGTAATATCACAGGTAGTGCATGCACTATTGCCTTCAAGCATCCCTTTTTGCACCATTTGACTTGTTTTTCTCCAAAAAGTCATGGTTTCCTCCTCCAACAACTGAATTCCATTGAATGCCAATAATCACTACAAAACGAGCCATTAGACACCAAAATATGCTTGAAAACAAGCTAAAGGATATGGAATTGAGGGCCAAAATATATGACAATTTTGGCTCGATCAAACACCCTAAAACAAAACCTTTGCTCATCCTCGAGCAAATAAAAAGAAAAACAAAACACATAAGACAAAACAAACATGACTCTATCTAGAAATTTCCTAATTTTGATATTCAATTAGGCACACATTTGTACTACACAATTATACTCAATTTTGAGTACTTAAAATTGCTTCCAACGCTCATTCTCTTTGCCTTTTTGCAATGGTATATTTTTTTTCTTTTTCTTTCTTTTGCTTTTCTTTTTTTTTTCTTTCATTTTTTTTCATTTTAGCTTTTGCTTTTCACTTTTACAATTTGAGCCATTCCTTGCACATTTACATCATTGCCTAAGTACATGTTAACTTCACATGTAAGAGCTTACACCTTTCAACACCACTTACACACACACAAAACCCACATGATTGGAAATTAAAGGGTTGGTTTGTGTTTGGCTATGGCTATATGGTTATATGTGGTTCCAAATGAAAGGTTAGTGTTTGGCCTCAAAATTGGCAATGGAGCACACATATAGGGACATGGAAATGTGTTTAGGCTATTTTATTAGTTATGCACATACACTGCCTAGGATCATTTCCAACATTCCATCTAAAAAGGGAATACAAGCTTTGGTAAGCAGTCCACATGTATGATGCATGTTCTATGACACATGATCATTTTGTGATGTAATGAGATTATGCATGGTGTTTGAATAGTGTTTAAAGATTTGAAAACATTTTCCCTCGTATTTGTACGCTTTTGGCTCATGTTTGTGAACTCACAAAGGTATCTCCGTTATTAGAACAAGGCGCTTGAGCACCGAGTCCCTTCAACTTAGACACCAAAAGATGGAACTAACCCATGAAGTGCAATTGAGACCCCTAAAATGACTAAGAGCGATGAACAAGCACACTAAGCATACATAAATTTTCCACAAACACTAGGCTCAAGGTATCTCACCAAGCTAATTTAAGCTCGAAAAATTTGGCAAAGCAGCAAGTTTCAAAAATTGACACGAAAAATGACCCAAGACATAAAAAGATGACTCATAAAGGCGACAACATCATTTTGATATCTCGCCTTTTGTGTCGTTAACAAATTGCCGATCAAAAACATATATTTAAAAAAAGTCCTACGCAATGTGCTCGAAAGTTTTGAAAACTTAGAATAGTGGTAAGCGAAAGATATCGTCCATAGGGAGGTGTCATTCGTCGATTGTCTCTCATTTTAGTGGTTATTGAAAGCAATGTAAATATGAACCTGGTGAGGGTGAGAGTGGTGTGTGTGCAGTGTAAGCATATTTGTGTGTGTGAGAAAAGAGCACAAAAATAGAGATAATAAAAGTAAGAAAACATGGAGAGATGAGAATGGTGATTGAATTGATAAATATAAAATGGTGGATAGGAGAGATGCAAGAAAATCGAAACATATGGTACTCATGACCACCCAAAACATTCGCGCCACCTACACTAACTAACCGCAAAGACACTCCTAGCATATCGGGCTAATCTTCCTAGCTAGAGTTTCTGGGAAGGCTTGGATTGGAATGCTCACAATCTACCCCTTTTACCTAGCCGGGATATGTTGGATTGGAATGCTCATAACATATCCCTTCCAATTCAAATGAGCTTGGTTAAACACCCTAAGTGTGGATGGTTAAAAATTTAAATTGATATCTAATGTAAATCAAGAGTTGGAATGCCTACTTGGCTCACAAAGACACCACAATTCAACCTCTGCAATGGGTTAGGAGTTGGAATGCTTACCCAACCCACAGTGCGTATTAAATGCATTAAAGACCTAAGCGATATGGGAGTTGGAATGGCTACCCATTTCACAAAGATTTCAATAAAAGCTTAGTTACTCTAATAAGTTCAAACAGTCAACTGAGAATCAGGAGTTGGAATGCCTACTTAATTCAAGAGGTAATTAAACACAATTAAGCACAATGAATGGAACCAATACAAGAAGAAATCAAATGCAAATAAATCACATAAATGGAACTAGTGTTAGGGTTTACATATTTCCTAAATGGGGATACACATCAAATAGAGAAAATACAAGAGAAGAGTAAAGAAGAAACCCCAGAGGTTTACAAGTTTGTGTTAGGGTGCTGTTTCCTCTTGAATCCTCCATAAAAATGGATGGTGACATTAGTAGGTGGTGGTGGAGAGGCAATCCATGGAGGAAAACCTCCATGGATGCCTTTGGATGCTTCTTTCTCTATTGATTTGGTAGAGAAGATGAAGTGTGGAATGGATGGATTAATTCAATCAACGGATCCTCCCCCCATTGGTCATGTGGCAAAGTGATGTATATATATGTTTGAGAGGCTAGGGCACGAAGTAGGCATGAAAGGTCGACTTTGCCCTCTTTAAAATGGCTGAAAACATGACTTTTGGCCATCAAGAACACGCAATGAACGGGTAAGTGCACGGGTAAGGTACTCGTGCTACACCCATGCTATCTCTTCTTGCTTTATGGTCTGTGCATGTGCATTGGTAAGTGCACAGGTTAGATACCAGTGCAGTACCCGTACACTGAGTTCTTCCTGATTTCCGTCCTCCGGTGCACGGGTAATATCATAGGTAGTGCACAGGTAGGTTACTCGTGCACTATTGCCTTCAAGCATCTCTTTTTGCACCATTTGACTTGTTTTTCTCTAAAAAGTCACGGTTTCTGCATCCAGCAACTGAATTCCAACGAATGCCTGTAATCAATACAGAACGAGCCATTAGACACCAAAATATGTTCAAAAACAAGCTAAAGGATATGGAATTTAGGGCCAAAATATATGACAATTTTGGCTCAATCAAACACCCCAAAACCAAACCTTTGCTCGTTCTTAAGCAAACAAAAAGGCAAACAAAACACATAAGACAAAACAAACATGACTCAATCTAGAAATTTCCTAACACAAAGAAAACATGCTGTAAAGCCAACATTAGAGAGATAATCAAAAGAGACTGGAAGTAAGGGGTAAGCATATGCAAAATGTTCTAAATAACTCCAAGGCACCATAAGGGGAAGCTCGTTCAACATGAATCCCACATATTAAGCGCCCTTGCCTTTGAAACTACTCACTCTCACACCTCGATCATAATTCGTTTCGATTCTAGGTTCTTACATGGGATCTCTCTTCTTTTTTCTCTCGGAACCTAGGTTCATACTCATGCAATATGTATGCAAATGAAGTTTTGTATTGGAATCAAATTAATTGCATACATGTCATAGAAAATAAACTCTATTTTTAGTGAATAAGTCTCATGAAAGAATCAAGTGTCATGAACATGGAAAGCCACTGCCTCAACTAGTATTCCCAAACTAGACTTCCTAAAGGATCAACTAGGTCTTTCCCTTAGGTTGTAATTGGGCCATGGGGTTTAATGTGGTGAACAAATAATAAAGGAAATTTTGAGTTCAAAAATCACCAATCATGTTTACACATACTCACACTCACCCTATACCAAGCTCTACTCAACATTCACACACTAGCGTCTAGGCATTCAATTAGGCACACATTTGTGCTACACAATTGCACTCAATTTTGAGTACTTACAATTGCTTCCAAGGCTCATTCTCTTTGCCTTTTTACATTGGTATTTTTTTTTCTTTTTCTGTTTTTTGCTTCTTCTTTTTTTCATTTTAGATTTTGCTTTTCACTTTTACAATTGGAGCAATTCCATGCACATTTACATAATTGCCTAAGTACATGTTAACTTCACATGTAAGAGCTTACACCTTTCAACACCACTTACACACACAAAACCCACATGATTGGAAATTAAAGGGTTGGTTTGTGTTTGGCTATGGCTATATGGTTATATATGGTTCCAAATGAAAGGTTAGTGTTTGGCCTCAAAATTAGCAATAGAGCACACATATAGGGACATGGAAATGTGCTTAGGCTATTTTATTAGTTATGCACGCACATTGCCAATGATCATTTCCAACATTCCATCTAAAAAGGGAATACAAGCTTTGGTAAGCAGTCCACATGTATGATGCATGTTCTATGACACATGATCATTTTGTGATGTAATGTGATTATGCATGGTGTTTGAATAGTGTTTAAAGATTTGAAAACATTTTCCCTCGTATTTGTATGCTTTTGGCTCGTGTTTGTGAACTCACAAAGGTATCTCCACTATTAGAACAAGGCGTTTAGGCACCGAGTCACCTCAACTTGGACACCAAAAGATGGAACTAACCCATGAAGTGCAATTGAGACCCCTAAAATGACTAAGAGCTATAAACAAGCACACTAAGCATACAAAAATTTGCCACAAACAGTGGGCTCAAGGTATCCAACCAAGCTAATTTAAGCTAAAAATTTTTGGCAAAGCAGCAAGTTTCAAAAATTGACACGAAAAATGACTATCGTTTTAGTAGTTATTGAAAGCAATGTAAATATGAACCTGGCGAGGGTGAGAGTGGTGTGTGTGCAGTGTAAGCATATTTGTGTGTGTGAGAAAAGAGCACAAAAATAGAGATAATAAAAATAAGAAAACATGGAGAGATGAGAATGGTGATTGAATTGATAAATATAAAATGGTGGATATGAGAGATGCAAGAAAATCGAAACATATGGTACTCATGACCACCCAAAACATTCGTGCCACCTACACTAACTAACCGCAAAGACACTCCTAGCATATCTGGCTAATCTTCCTAGCTAGAGTTTCCGGGATGGCTTGGATTGGAATGCTCACAATCTACCCCTTTTACCTAGCCGGGATATGTTGGATTGGAATGCTCACAATATATCCCTTCCAATTCAAATGAGCTTGGTTAAACACCCTAAGTGTGGATGGTTAAAAATTTAAATTGATATCTAATGTAAATCAAGAGTTGGAATGCCTACTTGGCTCATAAAGACACCACAATTCAACCTCTGCAATGGGTTAGGAGTTAGAATGCCTACCCAACCCACAGTGAGTATTAAATGCATTAAAGACCTAAGCGATATGGGAGTTGGAATGCCTACCCATTTCACAAAGATTTTAATAAAAGCTTAGTTACTCTAATAAGTTCAATAAGTCAATGAGAATCAAGAGTTGGAATGCCTACTTAATTCAAGAGGTAATTAAACACAATTAATCACAATGCATGGAACCAATACAAGAAGAAATCAAATGCAAATCAATCACATAAATGGAACTAGTGTTAAGGTTTACATATTTCCTAAATGAGGATACACATCAAATAGAGAAAATACAAGAAAAGAGTAAATAAGAAACCCAAGAGGTTTACAAGTTTGTGTTAGGATGCTCTTTCCTCTTGAATCCTCCACAAAGATGGATGGTGACAGTAGTAGTTGGTGGTGGAGAGGCAATCCATGGAGGATAACCCTCCATGGATGCCTTTGGAAGCTTCTCTCTCTCTTGATTTGGTAGAGAAGATAAAGTGTGGAATGGATGGATTAATTCAATCAACGGATCCTCCCCCCATTGGTCTTGTGGAAAAGTGATGTATATATATGTTTGAGAGGCTAGGGCACGAAGTAGGCATGAAAGGTCGACTTTGCCCTCTTTAAAATAGCTGAAAACATGACTTTTGGCCATCCGAAACATGCAACGAACGGGTAAGTGCACGGGTAAGGTACCCGTGCTATGATGGTGTAAAATCGTGTTATAGAATACTCACTCGCAAGTGCACAAATCGTGAAGATTAGCACAGTGACAAGTAAGGATCGTTCCCACGAGGAAAAGAGATTTATTAATTAAAACTAATTCTAATTAAAGTTAAATTAAAGTAACCAAAGATTTGTTGATGATTTAATTAAACTAAAACTAAATTAAATTAAGCTAAGAAAACAATTAAAAAGAATATGGTTGTGATCAAGAGAAGGAAAGCACTAGGTCATCAATGATCCCCAATTATGAACACTCAATGTATGGAATTAATTTGTAAACAATATTCAATCAATTCTAGGGTTCATTCTTTGTCTTTAATGTGACTATTACCGTATGGTCATGGGATGAGTCACGTGCTCCCAACCACTATTCACCCTTGGTCTATGGTATGAACAATGATCAGAAACCCTTTAAGCGCAAGAATTAAGAACCAAATTCTATACTTTGCTTGGCCTATGCTAAAGATAAAATTCATTCATTCAAAAGAGCATTAATTAAGATTAGGTTTGGTCTATACTCTAACCCTAATTCTCAGATAGTCTTAACCCTAAAATCATGCCAAATAGTTATTCACCCTTGGTCTATGGTGTGAATAAATATTAAAACTAATGAGGATCAAGCAATTAAGAACAATGAATAAATCAAGAATTTTAATTGATGAAATAATAATTAATCCATATATGAGCATTCACAAAAGGTTCACATTGATTCCCTAGTTATGGGATTAGTTACACATATTGAAAATAAGAAGAAAAGAGAAAGAAGAGATAAAACCCATTAAGATCTTCAATTGTAGTCTTCTTCGTCTTCAAATCTTCAATGTGTAAAGATGGATGAGTGTGTTGTTGTTCTAGGAATAAAAAGTAGAAAAAGTGAAAAGTTCCTCTCTAACTCTCAATAAGAAGTATTTATATGATCTCCAAAAATTAGGGCTTCAAGATCTCCTTCGAAAACAAGGAATGTGCACGACCGCTCTCTATACCGCTTGGCGGACTCATGCCTGAACCGCGGTCTGTGCAGCAGTGTACCTACTGATCTTCAGCGCTGTGTGGACCGCGACCGAAGTAATTCTTGTCAAGCGGTATGGACCGCGGGTAACAAACGAGTACATACTGATCTTCATCGCTCGGTGGACCGCGACTTATGCAGTGCATGGAAAGCGACCTCCACAGCGGTTCTTCACAGATTTGCCCCTTTTCTCACTTTTAGACTCCTTTTCTTGGAAAAATTAACAAACACCTCTTTTAAGGAAATGTGACCTACACATGCTCAACAAACACATAAAATACCTAATTTCACTCAAGAACAAAGCGTAAATAATAGGAAATGGGGACCTAAAATATGTATATAAATAGACCGATCAAATACCCTCAAACCTATCTCTTGCTAGTCCTCGAGCAAAACTAGAATAAAAACAAAAACTAAAAACAAACAAAACCTAAAAACCAAAACAAAATTCTAAACTAAGCCATTTTTGTAGGGAACACGATAGCATTGAGCGTATGCTACAAGCCTTTAGACTCGTAAGTACTGCACCTATAAACCTCTAAAGTTATCCTGCAAATACCTGTCATCCAAAATATATTTGAAAAGTGCCCATATTGAAACAATGCATGCAAAAACCAATAAGTAAAAACTAAAGTTAAGTCACGAAACTGAATACATTGCTCAATTTAATGAAAAGCCCACACTCAAAACGTTCAAGTTTCCAAGCTGCCTTCACTAGATGCCATAGATGTAATTCGCCTTGACTCTAATTCTCACAGTATGTCACTCATTAATTCACACAGAACCTAGGCTGATACACTCATCAAGCATATGCGATAGAAGTCATGCACAAGAAAATTCAAGTATTGATCGCATATGAATTTATAATTGAAAGAACGCTCCAATGTATGCAAAAGATCTCATGAAAGAATCAAGCATTATGAACAAGATAATCACATGAATTATTTATACCTTCATAGCAAGGACCAGTAGATCAGTAAGACTTTCATTTAGGTTGTAATGGGGCCTTTGGGTGAAGGTTAAGAAAGAATGGGTAAAAAATGGAATTCAAGAACCTAGGACCATACCATGAGAATCTTCAATTGCTCTTCCGGCTTCACATAAATCTTCGTAGTCTTCATTGAATTCATTGTAAATGAAATTTTCATTCATCTCAGTCAAAATCTTCAAAAATCACCATTTCCTTCTTAACAAAACTCCTCTTGAGTTGATACAATTTTGCAATATAATTATCGTAATTGCACTAATGAAAAATTATTCTCTGATTCTCTTCAACTACTTTCCCTTTTTTTTTATGAAATAATACGAATCAGAGAATTACATAGAAATTCACAAATATCAAACTTACACTTTTGGATTGAATGCAGCTCTTCCTTCAATGGTCTTATACACACGCAGAACCATCACGTCTTCTTCACTTCCTCAAAGCATGATCCCAAATTATAAGGTATGGCTAAGTTATGGCTTATTGGTTACATTAGATGTGGTGAAGAAAGAAAGGCTTATTCAGTGTTTGGCTTCAAACAGGGCTATGGAGCACACACAAAAGGTAGGAAATAGTTAAGGCCTTTTAAATGGTTCATACACACATAGTCTAATCATCACTTCCACTGGTTCGACTCACTCAAGATCAAAATAAACATGTGAAATCTTTTATTGATGAAAGTTCTATAATGCTCAATGTATAACCTATAGAGATCAAATCTAAAGCTAAGAACCTACTGAGTGTTTAGGAGTAGAAACAAATCCCTCATAATGTATAATTTATGTATGCTTTTTGGCTTAGTGAACTCACAAGGGTAGTCTCCACTATTAATCATGGCAATCCAACTAAGCATCCTATCCACTATCACATCAAGAGCATGTCATAAATTTTGAAAAAAAATGCAACGTAATACTCTAAGTGGCAAGACGTTAGTGTAAACTCAGTGAGTAATGCATATTATCTCGGGGCACAATTCAAAGTAGTTTATCAAGGATTCACAAGAAAACAGACTCTAAAAACAAAAACTTAACTTAAACCCCCTACACCTAAATACACCCCCAAACCTAAATTCAGCATTGCCCCCAATGGTGACAAGAAACAAAAATGGGGTGAAAAACAGAAAATAAAACCAAAATGAAAGACAGAAAATAGAATACCCAAACAAGAAAATAAACAACAAAATCCAAAAGAAACAAAAGAAAACACGAGAAAAAGAAATGCATATCCTCTCTATGATCCGTCGTCCTCGTCTGAAAGGTGCAGAACTTCGGTTCCCTGATCCGAATCTGGGTCACGATGTTCTCCATCATGAAAATGCATCACAGGGGTTCCATCTCCGACATCAGGCTGATAAAATCCGGAACCATCTCCTGCATCAAAATCTGCCCCTGAAGCAGAAGTCTGGAAAGGGGCACCACTCCCGCTAGCCACAGAAAACCGGCTAACCATCGAACGCACCTCCTCAATACTCGCCTGAACACCATCAAAGCGCTGGTTCATTCGTCCCTCAAACTCTCCTAAACTTGAATCCATGTGGTCCTTCAAAGCCTGCAAGAAAAAATCAAAATGACCAGAATCTGGCTGTGCATGGCCTTGCTGTGCACCTGGAATAGGTGATGCAGCATCAATCTGCAGCTGCTCCTCCATCTCAGCATCATGAGCAGCCTGAGCTTCACGTGCCTCACGCTCCTCACGGCGACGTCGTCGCTCTCTATACGGTCCAATAGTGGGAAGGCCGCGAGAATGAAGCAGATTATTCCAATGAGTAAGACCCATCATAGTAGGTGTCTGCTCCTCTAAACCAGCATCCACATCAATACCCATATTCCGACAAAAGGCGGTAATCAAACATGGAAAAACCATCGAAAGGGTATCATCGGACCCACTCTGACAAATATCTCGAAATATAACTCGACCAATATCGATTGGTCGGCTCGATACCACACGATGCAACAATCTAGCTGGTTCATAAAATAACTCTGTCCGATGTCGAGTTGGCATCAATGAATATGAACTGAAAATGTTCCAAAAGGCTGCATCAACCCGAAGATCACGCTGATATAGTTTAACCATCTGGTTCCACTCCACTCGACCATCCATCCGAAGAACAGCAGCTAATCGTCCCCTGTACTAATCAACCTCTTCTATCCATTCAATTCCACGGTCGGTATTAACCTGAACCTCCGGAGCAGCAAAGTATTCAGAAATAGCTTCAGGAGTAATGTGAACAGACACACCCTGAACCAAAACAGCTCCACCCGTCAGAAATCTCTCTGGGACCATACTGGCATAAAACTCAGCCACCACTCTCTTATTCGGCCGTGGAGGCCGTTCAACATATCTCGCCTAGTGGCGAGCAGCCACCATCCCAGGGACAGGAGTATCTGCCAAACTGGAGACATCTATCCTCTTCTCAATTATCCATGGCCGATCTTGATATTTAGATGAACGGCTTTTGAAATCTTTGTTTTGAGCCAAACGAGGTATAGCTTGTTGCTTTCCCTTCGCAGAAGCACTGGTCCTGGGTCGCTTGGCCAAAGACGTGTTTCTCATCTGTGCAAGAACAAACAAACAAAGAAGTTAAGCCAAAAATTCTGTAAAAAAAATCGGCAGCAATTCGACTCAATGAGCGCATTACTTCTTCCACATCATCAAAAATGAAATCAACACAATTTAACATCAAAAAGTAAACACATAACTTCTCATAAGTTAGTAAAAATTGCAAATTGAGTAATTCCCATGTAAAGGCAAACAGAATCCATATATTGAAGACATAATGTTGAATCAATTCAATCCAATTCTTCTCTCTCCATATTCATCTCATGGGATTTTAAATTAACTAAAACAATCCAAATCAAAATTCAACAAATACATGTATATGTTTAATGCAATTAATTCAAAACCTATTAATCATATGTGCATGAGAGCCTCAAATTCCATAGAAACACAATAAAACATCACATTAATCCTATTGGCACTCAATGTAGCAAATAAATTTAAAAGAAAATCATAAGAGAGAGAGACATACCTTTACTTTAATTAAACAAAACAAATTTGGGAAGAATTTAGATGAAGTATAAGAAGAAGAAAACAAAAGAGAGGGAAGAGAGAATTGGCGCAGCTGCTGTGGGAAATTTGAATTCCACGAGCTGCGCTGTTCCTTATAAGCGCAAAATTGTGCCCTACCGCGGTGCGGGTTACTTACCTGCGTCGCGGTACACCACACGGTAATGCCTAAATATCTTCTCCTGAACCTGTAAAACGCATCGTTTTATTTAATATTGCGCGGGACAAGCAACTTACCTGGAACGCGGTTCACAAAGCGGTACAGTCCAGTGATGTTACGCTATGTAGCACGCGGTGCGGACAGACTGCCCAGAGCACGGTACAACCAGCGTTACATGTCAGAATGCACATGCTCGCCAGACCGCGATGTAGGTATATGCCTACAAAGCGGTATATGAGGCGGTAAACTTCAGAATACGCATGCTTTTAATACCGCGGTCCAGGCAGTGTGCCTAGAAAGCAGTAGGTAGAGCGGTACGGATTTCTCCTTTGTCAAAACCTGTTCTGTTCAGCTCAAATATGCACACATTAAAAAAGTATCAATTCTTAACTTGAAAACTAAACCTTCGAGATACCCCCAAACCTGAATTAAACATTATTAGTCAACGAAATTCAAAACAAAATAAAATGACAATGTTCAACTCAAATCCAAAAACACTCGAGACACACACTATTATATGACAAAATAAAAATAATAAAAATAAAAATAAAAATAAAATAAAATAAAATAAACTAAATGAAAAGAAAGAAAATACCTGGGTGGGTTGCCTCCCACCAAGCGCTTTATTTAACGTCTAGGCAAGACTTATGAGAGCTCTACGGCTCTTTGAGCACGATCCATTCAATGGTACGGATTTTATTTGATGGGTTCAAATAAGGTTTCAACCTATGGCCATTGACTTTAAACGATCCTCCGCTCTTTAAATTCTGAATCTCGACTGCTCCATTAGGAAAAACTTGGGTAACACAGAATGGCCCCATCCATTTCGTTTTTAGCTTTCCTGGAAACAACCTCAAACGCGATTGATATACAAGGACTAACATTCCAGGATGAAATTCTTTACTACGAATATTCTTATCATGCAGTTCTTTAGTCCTCTCTTTATATATCTTGGCATTCTCATAGGCATTGTTCCGAAATTCTTCTAGTTCATTCATTTGCAAACTCCTCTCTTCTCCAGCTTTATCTAAATCGAAATTCAACTTCTTTAGGGCCCAGTAGGCATTATGTTCCAATTCCACTGGCAAGTGACATGCTTTCCCAAAAACTATGCTGTAAGGACTCATGCCAATTGGGGTCTTGTAAGCAGTTCTATATGCCCATAAGGCATCATTAAGCTTGAGCGACCAATCCTTCCGATTTGGTTGCACCGTCTTCTCCAAGATCTGCTTAATTTGCCGGTTACTTACTTCAACTTGTCCTGATGTCTGAGGATGATATGGAGTTGCCACATTGTGTTTGACACTATACTTTTTCATTAACGAGGAAAAAACCTTGTTACAAAAATGGCTCCCTCCGTCACTTATGATTGCACGAGGAGTCCCAAACCTGGTAAAAATATTCTCCTTGACAAACTTCACCACCACTTGGCTATCATTGGTTTTGGTTGCTATTGCTTCAATCCATTTCGAAACATAGTCCACAGCAACTAAAATGTAATTATAACCGTACGAAGATGGAAAGGGTCCCATAAAGTCAATTCCCCATACGTCAAATATTTCCACAACCAACTGGTTTGATAATGGCATCTCATCTCTTTTTCCAATGTTCCCAGTCCTCTGGCACCTGTCACAAGAAATACAAAAAGGATAAGCATCTTTGAATAATGATGTCCAGAAGAAACCTGATTGAAGAACTTTAAGAGCAGTTTTTTTAGCACTAAAGTGCCCTCCACAATGAAGATTGTGGCAAAATTTCAGCACATCTTGCTGTTCTTCTTCAGGAACACATCGCCGAATGATTTGATCGGCACCAAATTTGAACAGGTATGGTTCGTCCCAAAATAAATGCTTGGTGATGGAGAGAAATCTTCTCTTTGCTTGCGAGCTCATCTCAGGTGGTATGATTCCATTTGCGAGATAATTCACAATGTCCGCATACCAGGGATCTTTGCCTACTATCTTCAGAAGCTGCTCATCTAGGAAAGTTCTCATTAATGGGTAAGTTCTCAGTATGCTCTTTTATTTCATCATCTTCTACTAATCGAGAGAGATGATCTGCCACCACATTCTCGCTGCCCTTTTTGTCCCTGATTTCCAAATCAAATTCTTGCAGTAAAAGGATCCACCGGAGTAATCTCGGTTTCGCTTCCTTTTTAGTTAGCAAATACTTTAATGCAGCATGATCAGAATAAACAACTACCTTAGATCCTATCAAATATGATCGAAATTTTTCTAAAGCACTAACAACAGCAAGCAATTCTTTTTCTGTGGTGGAGTAATTTAATTGTGCATCATTCAAAGGACGACTAGTGTAGTAAATAACATGAGGTAAATATCTATTCGCTGTCCTAAAACAGCTCCTACAGCATAGTCAGATGCATCACACATTAATTCAAAAGGAAGGGACCAATCAGGGGGCATAATTATAGGAGTAGATGTCAATTTACTTTTCAGAGATTTAAAAGCATGTAAGCAATCATCATCAAACACAAATGCAGTATCCTTGGTCAAGAGATTACATAGGGGGCGACTAATTTTTGAAAAATCTTTAATAAAACGCCTATAAAAACCTGTATGACCAAGAAAACTCCTGACTCCCTTCACCGAGGTGGGAGGTGGAAGTTTTGCAATTACCTCAATTTTAGCTCTATCTACTTCTATCCCTTTTTCAGAAATAACATGCCCTAAAACTATTCCAGATTTAACCATAAAATGGCTTTTCTCCCAACTAAGTGTCAAATTAGTCTCAGTGCATCTTTTCAAAACAAGAGTTAAGTTATCAAGACAATGGTCAAAAGAGTTGCCAAAAACAGAAAAATCATCCATAAATACCTCGATAAACTTCTCTAACATGTCGGAGAAAATTGACATCATGCATCTCTGGAAAGTGGCAGGAGCGTTGCATAACCCGAAAGGCATTCTTCGATATGCAAAGGTGCCAAAGGGGCATGTGAAAGTTGTCTTCTCTTGGTCCTCTAGAGCAATGGCAATTTGATTGTATCCTGAAAATCCATCCAAGAAACAATAATAAGCATGTCCCGCCAGGCGCTCAAGCATCTGGTCAATGAACGGCAAAGGAAAGTGATCCTTTTTGGTTGCCGTGTTGAGCTTGCGGTAATCTATGCATACTCTCCATCCTGTTGTCTTCCTTGTTGGAATCAACTCATTGTTCTCATTGGCAACAATAGTGATTCCTGACTTCTTTGGTACCACATGGACCGGACTCACCCACTTACTATCAGATATTGGGTATATAATACCCACCTTGAGTAGTTTCAAAACCTCTTCTCGTACAACTTCTTTCAGGTTTGGATTAATCCTTCTTTGAGTCTCTCTGGAGTACTTTGCATCATCTTCTAATAAGATCTTGTGCATGCAAATGGAAGGGCTTATTCCCTTAATATCTGCTATAGTCCATCCAATTGCAGCTTTATGTTCCTTGAGCACCGTAAGTAACTTCTCTTCTTTTTCCTCATCTAGGTCAGAAGCTATGATCACTGGGAGGGTTTCATTCTCTCCTAAGAAAGCATATTTTAGAGTAGAAGGAAGTTGTTTGAGTTCTAATGCTGGGGGAGAACTCGTAGATGGCACCAAGAACTTGTTGATTTCATCTTCAATTTCTGTAATGACTTCTGTAATATCAACATTGTCTTCTATACCCTCTTCTTGTTGTTCTTCTTCATTATCTTCGAAGACGTCTTTCACCCAGTCCAGTAATTCATCAAGGCTTTCATTTGATAATTCCTCTTGGATTGCGGAATTAACCACTTCAACCGAACAACAATCGACCGAATAGCCATCGTCGGCTGCCTCAGGCAATTTCAATGCCTCAAAGACCTTGAACTCCACAGTCTCATCTAACACTGTCATTGTTAGCTTCCCATTCTGTACATCAATAAAGGTCTTTGCAGTCACCATGAAAGGTCTTCCCAATAGAATTGGCTTGCTACCCCTTTCCTTGGCTCCCTCATCCATGTCAAGAATTACAAAGTCACCAGGAATAATAAGATTGTCTACCTGAACCAGTACGTCTTCAACATAACCTCTTGGCTATCTGACTGAACCATCAGCTAGCAACAATGACATGGTTATCTTCTTTAGATCATTCAACCCCAATTGCTCATAGATATTGTAGGGCATCAAATTGATGCTGGCTCCCAGATCTAACATTGCTCTCTCCAAGGTGGTACCTCCAATAGTAATATTGATGCAGAAACTTCCGGGATCTTGGAGTTTTGGTGGCAGAGACTTTTGAAGGACAGCATTGGCGCTTCCGGCCATGAATTCCTGATGATTCTCTAGAAACCTCGGCTTGTAAGTGTGGAGACTCTTGAAGAATTTTGCATAGGCTGGCATCTTCTGGATCATCTCCAATAGAGGCAAATTGACATTGACCTTTAACAGGATGTCATATATATCTTTGTATGATTTTTCCAATTTGCTCTTTTGCAATCTTCCTGGGAATGGAACCGGAGGAACATATGGATTTGGAAATTTATGCAGAAGTGGTGTTTTCCTTGACTTTTCCACCACTATCTCTTCTTCTTTTTCTGGTACCATGTTTGCTTTTGAAGGACCTGAAACATCAGTAGAATTATTAGAAAGTTCAACAGGTCTATTATTAATTAATTCCTTACCATTCCTGAGAACTGTCACGGCCTTCACTTGTTCAGTATGGCTGGGAAATTTTCCTGGTTCGCTCCTTTGCTTAGCTTCAGCCATTTGTCCAATTTGAGTCTCCAGCTTTCGAATAGACGCATCCATGTTTTGGAATCTTACAATATTATCTTGTTCAGCTTGATTCAATCTTTGATCCATATTTTGTATGAATTGCTTCATTGTATCTTCAAGCGACGAGTTCTTGGATTGATATTCAGGATTCTTGGCACCGGCATTATATTGTCTCTGACCATAATTATTGTTGTTTCCCCATTGATTTCCGGTATTTTGATTATTGCTCCATGAGAAATTTGGATGATTTCTCCATCCCGGATTATAGGTATTTGAGAAAGGATCATTCCGTGGTCTTGAATTGAAATTATTCATGGCTTGAATCTCTTCCTCTTCATTAGGTCCAGTACCTCTTGTTTGATAAGCTTCCATGCCGTACCCTGGTTGTTCATATCCCATGTATTGATTTTCTCTCATTTGTCCTACCTGGTTCACAAGTAATTCGATGGACTTTTGCATTTGTGACATTTGCATTGAATTCCCGGTATTAGCATCGACTTCATAGATTCCCTTCCTTCTCCTAGAACTCTTTTGATGAGAATTACTGGCTAATTTTTCAAAGATCGATTTCAACTCTTCCGGTGTCTTGTCAGTCATGGACCCTCCACAAGCGTTATTCACCAAAACTGTTGAGACGTCATTAAGGCCATCATAGAACCATTGACAAAGTTGGTGGGTATGGTACCCATGCTGAGGACAATCAAAAAGAAGCATTTTGTAACGCTCCCAGGCTTCATAGAATGTTTCTTGGTCTCCTTGGAAGAAATTAGTAATCTTGGCCCTTATCTCACTGGTTTTCTGAGGAGAATAGAATTGATCAGTCAGCTTCTCTACTACCTCATCCCAGGTTGTCAGTGAGGCTGGAGGCAGGGTCAACAACCAAGTCTTCGCTTTGTCCTTCAAGGCATGTGGAATACACCTCATACGCAGCTGTTTTTCTGTCACCCTATTGTTTGGAAAGGCTTGAATTGCTGCATAGAATTCTCTGAGGAATTTGAGCACATCTTCATTCGGTAGACCATGAAAAGCTGGCAGCAAATTATAATGGAAGCTCTTCAGCTCATAGTTTCGTGCTGCCTCATCTAGTGCGATGCACAAAGGATGGTTGTCAACAAAAGGCCTACTATAATCCTTCATGGTCTTGATAAGTACAGCTGGTGGATCTGGAACCTGTTGAATGTTGCGATCTCCATCGTCTGCCATTGCTCTTAGTCTAATACGATCAATGTTGTCGTTCAACGGTAGTAATTCACCTTGCAGTGATCTTCTACCTTGCATTCACCGTTGAAACCCTGTAACCAAAGACAGACACACAGTAAACTACGACAATAAAATAAAATAAAAATAAAAACTAAAAAAAATCTAGAAATTAATGACACGACTACCTAAGCTAGAATAAATCTATTAACTAAAACTAAAAACTAGAATTAACCAATAAATTCAACTTTTCCCCGGCAGCGGCGCCAAAAACTTGGTGGTGTAAAATCGTGTTATAGAATACTCACTCGCAAGTGCACGAATCGTGAAGATTAGCACAGTGACAAGTAAGGATCGTTCCCACGAGGAAAAGAGATTTATTAATTGAAACTAATTCTAATTAAAGTTAAATTAAAGTAACCAAAGATTTGTTGATGATTTAATTAAACTAAAACTAAATTAAATTAAGCTAAGAAAACAATTAAAAAGAATATGGTTGTGATCAAGAGAAGGAAAGCACTAGGTCATCAATGATCCCCAATTATGAACACTCAATGTATGGAATTAATTTGTAAACAATATTCAATCAATTCTAGGGTTCATTCTTTGTCTTTAATGTGACTATTACCGTATGGTCATGGGATGAGTCACGTGCTCCCAACCACTATTCACCCTTGGTCTATGGTATGAACAATGATCGGAAACCCTTTAAGCGCAAGAATTAAGAACCAAATTCTATACTTTGCTTGGCCTATGCTAAAGATAAAATTCATTCATTCAAAAGAGCATTAATTAAGATTAGGTTTGGTCTATACTCTAACCCTAATTCTCAGATAGTCTTAACCCTAAAATCATGCCAAATAGTTATTCACCCTTGGTCTATGGTGTGAATAAATATTAAAACTAATGAGGATCAAGCAATTAAGAACAATGAATAAATCAAGAATTTTAATTGATGAAATAATAATTAATCCATATATGAGCATTCACAAAAGGTTCACATTGATTCCCTAGTTATGGGATTAGTTACACATATTGAAAATAAGAAGAAAAGAGAAAGAAGAGATAAAACCCATTAAGATCTTCAATTGTAGTCTTCTTCGTCTTCAAATCTTCAATGTGTAAAGATGGATGAGTGTGTTGTTGTTCTAGGAATAAAAAGTCGAAAAAGTGAAAAGTTCCTCTCTAACTCTCAATAAGAAGTATTTATATGATCTCCAAAAATTAGGGCTTCAAGATCTCCTTCGAAAACAAGGAATGTGCATGACCGCTCTCTATACCGCTTGGCGGACTCATGCCTGAACCGCGGTCTGTGCAGCAGTGTACCTACTGATCTTCAGCGCTCGGTGGACCGCGACCGAAGTAATTCTTGTCAAGCGGTATGGACCGCGGGTAACAAACGGGTACATACTGATCTTCATCGCTCGGTGGACCGCGACTTATGCAGTGCATGGAAAGTGACCTCCACAGCGGTTCTTCAAAGATTTGCCCCTTTTCTCACTTTTAGACTCCTTTTCTTGGAAAAATTAACAAACACCTCTTTTAAGGAAATGTGACCTACACATGCTCAATAAACACATAAAATACCTAATTTCACTCAAGAACAAAGCGTAAATAATAGGAAATGGGGACCTAAAATATGTATATAAATAGACCGATCATGCTACACCCATGCTATCTCTTCTTGCTTTCTGGTCTGGGAATGTGCACGGGTAAGTGCACAGGTTAGATACCCGTGCAGTACCCGTGCACTGAGTTCTTCTTGATTTCTGTCCTCCGGTGCACGGGTAATATCATAGGTAGTGCACGGGTAGGTTACCCAGTGCACTATTGCCTTCAAGCATCCCTTTTTGCACCATTTGACTTGTTTTTTCTCTAAAAAGTCACGGTTTCCGCCTCCAGCAACGGAATTCCACTGAATGCTTGTAATCACTACAAAACAAGCCATTAGACACCAAAATATTCTCAAAAACAAGCTAAAGGATATCTAATTGAGGGCCAAAATATATGACAATTTTGGCTCGATCAAACACCCAAAACCAAACCTTTGCTCGTCCTCAATCAAACAAAAAGACAAACAAAACACATAAGACAAAACAAACATGACTCTATCTAGAAATTTCCTAACACAAAGAAAACATGTTGTAAAGCCAACATTAGAGAGATAATCAAAAGAGAGTGGAAGTAAGGGGTAAGCATATGTAAAATATTCTAAATAACTCCAAGGCACCATAAGGAGAAGCTCGTTCGACATGAATCCCACACATTAAGCGCCCTTGCATTGGAAACTACTCACTCTCACACCTCGATCGTAATTCGTTTCGATTCTAGGTTCTTACATGGGATCTCTCTTCTTTTTCTTCTCGGAACCTAGGTTCATACTCATGCAATATGTATGCAAATGAAGTTATGTATTGGAATCAAATTAATTGCATACATATCATAGAAAATAAACTCTGTTTTTAGTGAATAAGTCTCATGAAAGAATCAAGTGTCATGAACATGGAAAGAGCATGCCTCAACTAGTTTCCCAAGCTAGACTTCCTAAAGGATCAATTAGGTCTTTCCCTTAGGTTGTAATGGGGCCATGGGGTTTAATGTGGTGAACAAAGAATTAATGAATTTTTGAGTTGAAAAATCACCAATCATGTTTACATATACTCACACACACCCTATACCAAGCTCTACTCAACATTCACTCACTAGCGTCAAAGCATTCAATTAGGCACACATTTGTGCTACACAATTGCACTCAATTTTGAGTACTTACAATTGCTTCCAAGGCTCATTCTCTTTGCCTTTTTACATTGGTATATTTTTTTCTTTTTCTTTCTTTTGCTTTTCTTTTTTTTTTTTCTTTTTTTTTCATTTTAGATTTTGCTTTTCACTTTTACAATTTGAGCCATTCCTTGCACATTTACATCATTGCCTAAGTACATGTTAACTTCACATGTAAGAGCTTACACCTTTCCACACCACTTACACACACACAAAACCAACATGATTGGAAATTAAAGGGTTGGTTTGTGTTTGGCTATGGCTATATGGCTATATGTGGTTCCAAATGAAAGGTTAGTGTTTGGCCTCAAAATTGGCAATGGAGCACACATATAGGGACATGGAAATGTGTTTAGGCTATTTTATTAGTTATACACACACATTGCCTAGGATCATTTCCAACATTCCATCTAAAAAGGGAATACAAGCTTTGGTAAGCACTCCACATGTATGATGCATGTTCTATGACATATGTTGATTTTGTGATGTAATGAGACTATGCATAGTGTTTGAATAGTGTTTAAAGATTTGAAAATATTTTCCCTAGTATTTGTAAGCTTTTGGTTCGTGTTTGTGAACTCATAAAGGTATCTCCATAATTAGAACAAGGTGATTGAGCACCGAGTCCCCTCAACTTGGATATCAAAAGATGGAACTAACCCATGAAGTGCAATTGAGACCCTTAAAATGACTAAGCGCTATGAACAAGCACACTAAGCCTAGATAAATTCGCCATAAACACTATGCTCAAGGTATCTCACCAAGCTAATTTAAGCTCGAAAATTTTGGCAAAGCAGCAAGTTTCAAAAATTGTCACGAAAAATGACTCAAGACATTAAAAGATGACTCACAGAGGCATCTACACCCCTAAACCAAAACCTAACATTGTCCTCAATGTTGAAGACAAGAGAGTCCGGTCTAGTGGCGCGCACCTAACATGACCCAAACAAGGCTCACAAGTAAAATAAGGCAAACAATGCAATTAGCAATTAAGAACAAAGGCACATAAACTCAAGCTCAAAACCTACATCATGCATTTACCATAAATATGGAATGGGGGCATAACGACCCCCAAACCGAATCTATCTGTATGCTTCAAGACCCATACAAAAATAATGCTTGCACTCACAACCACCAAACTGAGTTGGGCTATATATGGCAATTAAATATGTACTCCCGCATGCAATCATCCATAAGAGCCTTCGGCTCATTCATCTATAAAAGAATAAATCAATTATATCAAAAAATCAAATATCATCATTTACAAGTGATCTATCAAAAATCCATCATGAAAATGAATCAAGAAAATCAAAAACATGTCCAACCAAAAATATTCAATTAATGCACAAGTTAAACCTACCACACCTTAAACACAAAAATCTCCACCAATTATTCAACAAAGCAAATAAAACAAAAACAAGAAAAACAAAAATTAGAAATGCTAACTCAGGTGGGCTGCCTCCCACAAGCGCTCTATTTATCGTCTAGGCAAGACATTGTTGAGGCATTTCGGCTCTTTGAACTCTAATTTGCTGCTCTCCTTCATGAAGATGAGGTACCCACCCTTTTTATGAGCACTCTTGGCTGGCTTGTCCCTCCAAGACTCGTAAGTTGTCGGTGTTTCTTCCAAAGAGATAAAGAACCTTGCTTAAAGCACAAGCTGCAAAAACTGCTTCCTGAAGAAGCTATAGACAATCTACACACTCATTAAACCTATTAGAAAGTTCATGCAAATATGATTCACTAAATGCATTCAGTTGCCTACAAGAGCTCGAAATACCATTTATTAAAGAAAAACAAACTCAAACAAACTAAGCGATTCCACAATAGATTTTTCCCCCAAACCTAGCTCTTCCCACACATTCAAGCACATAATAACAAATTGAGGGATAAGAACTTAGCGTACAAGAGAAAAATAAATTGTGCAATCATAAGACATTCAAAAGTAAATAAAAATGAAAACAAGCAAAGCATTTTAATCATGAAGCACACAAGTGGTTTACGCCTCAATGTTAACAACCTTACCCACATGCACAATTCATTACATCAAACCCTTCCCAATGCATTTAAGGACATATATCGGTGCACTCCAATCAACTCACTCACACATGCTTCGACAATATGCACTGTACCCATGAACGTTTAAGCTACACTCACAAAATTAGGGTAATCTAAAAAGATAAAAACAGTGAGAAGAGTCGATACCGAAGTTCTAAATTTTGGAAAGAAGTCTGCAGAGACACTACCTCTAGCTGCGGTCTGACCTCTGTTCCACTTGATACTCTTTCATGGCACTCCCCGCATCCTTGGTTGTATCAACCACATAGGTCATCGTTGCGCCGCCGCGTTGCTTGGTGAAGTTGTTGTAGTGCAATAGGGCACTCATTGTTCTCTTGAGTTTTACGGGGCTTGGCTTCCTCCATTGTTGCTCACTACTCCAACCTTGATTTGATTGCTTACCAACCTAAAACTTTTTCCCTTCTTGCAAAAAGACAACAGAAACAACATTACATGCATATTCTTTAAGCAAAAGTAAAACCATAAAATATTTACATTCCTACATTGTTTGCTAAAACAAGAAAGAAGAAACATTTTGATAGCTAACTTTTTGTGTCATTACCAAATTGCGAATATCAAAAGATATTTATAAAGTTGTTCCTACGCAATGTGCTCTAATGTTTTGAAAACTTAGTAAAGCGGTAAGCGAGGGTATTGTCCACAGGGAGGTGTCCTCTATCGATTTTCTCTCGTTTTAGTGATTATTGAAGCAATGTAAATAATAACATGGCAAGGGTGAGAGTGGTGTGTGTGAAGTGTAAGCATGTTTGTTTGTGTGTGTGAGAAAAGAGCATAAAAATAAGAGAACATGTAGAGATGAGAATGGTGATAAAGTGATAAATATAAAATGGAGGATAGGAGAGACCCAAGAAAATGGATACATATGGTACTCATGACCACCCAAAACATTCGCGCCAACTACACTAACTAACCGCAAAGACACTCCTAGCATATCGGGCTAATCTTCCTAGCTAGAGTTTTCGGGATGGCTTGGATTGGAATGCTCACAATCCACCCCTTTTACCTAGCCGGGATATGTTGGATTGGAATGCTCACAACATATCCCTTGCAATTCAAATGAGCTTGGTTAAACACCCTAAGTGTGGACGGTTAAAAATGTAAATTGATATCTAACGTAAACCAAGTGTAGGAAAGCTTACTTGGCTCACAAAGACACCACAATTCAACCTCTACAATAGGTTAGGAGTTGGAATGCCTACCTAACCCACAGTGAGTATTAAATGCATTAAAGACCAAAATCAACCACTAAGCAATATGGGAGTTGGAATGCCTACCCATTTAACAAAGATTTCAATAAAAGCTTAGTTACTCCAATAAGTTCAATCAATCAACAAGAATCAAGAGTTGGAATGTCTACTTAATTCAAGAGATAATTAAACACAATTAAGCACAATGAATGGAACCAATAAAAGAAGAAATCAAATGAAAATCAATCACATAAATGGAACTAGTGTTACGGTTTACATATTTCCCAATTGGGGATACACATCAAATAGAGAAAATACAAGAGAAGAGTAAAGAATAAACCCCGGATCTCTAAGCTCGGAGAGTGGTCTAATTGTCATCTTGGATCTCTAAGCTCCATTGAAGCTCCTCCTCCTCATAGACAAGGTAGGGTGCTCTTTCCTCTTAAATCCTACTCAAAGATGGATGGTGATGGTAGTAGGTGGTGGTGGAGAGGCAATCCATGGAGGAAAACCTCCATGGATGCCTTCGGAAGTTCTTCTCTCTCTTAATTTGGTGGAGAAGATGAAGTGTGGAATGGATGGATTAATCAAATGAATGGATCGTCCCCTCTTTGGTATTATGGCAAAGTGATGTATTTATATGTTTGAGAGGCTAGGGCATGAAATAGGCGTGAAAGGATGACTTTGCCCTCCTTAAAATGGCTTAAAACACAACTTTTGGCCCGCTAGAACACGCAGTTCTCAGGTAAGTGCACATGTTAGATACCCGTGCAGTACCCGTGTAATGAGCTCCTCCTGATTTCCGTCTTCTGGTGCATGGGTAATATCACAGGTAGTGCACGGGTAGGTTACCTTTGTGTTATTGCCTTCAAGCATCCCTTTTTGCACCATTTGACTTGTTTTTTCTCTGAAAAGTCACGGTTTTCGCCTGCAGCAACTGAATTCCATTGAATGCCTGTAATCACTACAAAAGGAGCCATTAGACACCAAAATATGCTTGAAAACAAGCTAAAGGATATGGAATTGAGGGCCAAAATATATGATGATTTTGGCTCAATCAAGTATATTGCCATATATTCTCTTGTATACTCTTGTGCTTTCAAGTTGATTTTACTCGATATAAAAAGAAGAAGTTCAAGAAGTTTTGAAGATTAGTGTAACATTTTCGTACACATTGTAAAGTGATGGTGTGTATTTGTGACCAATCTTCATGTTGAATGTTTTAGTATTTCTATAGGTGTTTTGACATGGAATTTTCCAAATGGGGAGATTGTTAGGTTGTTCAGGCTTGTTGGAATAATTCCATACCAAAACAACATTTCCTTTGTGTTGATTAGTTGTCTAGGACTCACGGATATCAAGCTTCAAGGAAGTTGGAGAACATGTCAACCAAAGAGAAGTCTTTAAGAGGAACAAGCTCCATTGCTTAATAAAGGTATATTAAGACCTTATTCCTCTTGCAAGGCTTAGGTGCACACACACACACATTTCATCCATATGTGTCCCTGCATCATTGTGCCAAACTAGTATAACACATTCACACACTTACTGAAGTATGTACATGCATTAGATTAAATTTGACAACTTTTGTAAAATTGCATGTTCTAGGACTATATCTAGGAAACGGCATACTTGTGTGTTCTTGTGTTTTATTGTTTATGTTTGTGTGATATCAGACTTGAATTTGTTCTCATATTATTCCTTATTGAGTTTCGGTGATTTCGGTTTCTCATCCATTAGTTTTCAAGTTCGGAGTTGGAAGTTACGAAACTTTCTGTGTCTTTATCGTGCATGTTAAACACCCAAGCGTGGATGGTTAAAAAATGTAAATTGATATCTAATGTAAACTAAGAGTTGGAATGCCTACTTGGGTCATAAAGAGACCACAATTCAACCTCTACAATGGGTTAGGAGTTGGAATGCCTACCCAACCCACAATGAGTATTAAATGCATTAAAGCCAAAAGCAACCACTAAGCGATATGGGAGTTGGAATGCCTACCCATTTCACAAAGATTTCAATAAAAGCTTAGTTACTCTAACAAGTTCAATCAATCAACAAGAATCAAGAGTTGGAATGCCTACTTAATTCAAGAGATAATTTATGTTGTTTATTTTATAACTTGTGCATATATTAACATCCTTGATTGCCGGATGTAATCTCGAACTGTGTATATGAGTATCATATGCGGATGGATACAGTAAGAGACTGTGCAATCTAAAGAGTCCATCGCTAGCAAATAAAGCTGGGTACTTTATTTGTGGTTAATCTATAGCTGCGGTCCATTCCGTAATGTATGGTGATTCTGTCCTGAATCATTCATATGAGATATGGGAATGGAGGCACCTTGTATGATGTGATCATATAGGACTGGGCCATGATCTATATGAATCTCTCACAAAGATCCGTTTACTGATGAGCTTCATATATATCAACTAATGATGGCTGTATGTGGGTGATCTTAATCCTGAGTGTCTTATCGACTCCTTCAGGTTAGATCGTGGTCTTTGATATACCATGGGTGAGGTCAGATGCAGTTCCTGATCAATATACTCCGTATGTTGGGATTGCGGTTTGGCTTGTGGCTGGGAAGGTATGTACACAATAGTGGAATCCACTCATTCTTGTGAGAAGTAGATGGTAGTTCCCTTAAGGGTTGATTTGGGGCTTGGACAATATGAGCGCTCTCCTAATTCTGTGAGGAAATAGGATTTATTGTTCATTAGAGAATCAACGGTACTTAAAGGATATATGTAATAAGAGGGGTATAACGGACATTATGACCCAGCTTTAATTATGAACTACTGTGGAGGATAACACCATGTGTAATAGCTATATCGATGGACACCGAGTTGTATCGGTCTGTGTAAAAACGTCTGCAGCTGAGAGAGTGCAGCTTCGGGTTTTTAGTGGAATAACACCAGAGTTAATAATCAAGGAATATTAATTAAAGAGTTTAATTAAAAAATCCGAGGATTATTGGAGTTCAAAATACTGCAGGTCCATTAGGTCCCCTTGCTAGCCCGATCGATTTAGGTAACAAGGGTCACGGTTAATTAATTGGATTGTCCAATTAATTGTGTTACGAAAGTGACACGTATTTATTCGGGAAATAATTGAATAATGAGATTATTTAATTAATGAATAATGGTGATTAAATAAATTAAATAATAAGATTATTTAATTTTGTTATTAATCACTAAATGGAGGATGTTAGTTGATATTTGATTTTAAATAGAATAAGATAATATGATTATTTTATTTTATTAAATTAAATATTTGAAATTGAATTTAAAATGTTTAAATTCAAAATAAATATTTAAACATCTTTTAAAATCTAAAGAGATATCAATTAAAGAGTTTTAGTTATAATAATATATATATGATATATATTGATAACAAAAATATGGCACACAAAGGATATACACAAGTGTTTGTATATGATACAAACTCATATTGTGTATAACACAAAAAAGAGAAACAAGAGAGATAGTGTGCGGGTGATTAAAAGAAAAAAAAAACGCACAGATGTGCGTGCGAAGCAAGAGAGAAAAAAACAAAGGGGTTCATGCTGTGCACCATTAAGAAGAAAAAAAAAATATTATATTGAATATTTTTTTTAAGAACAAGAGTTGTTCTATGAAATATTCTCTGGGAAGAAATTGTTTCTTCTTCATTCTCTTTACATCCTCCTAAGTTCCTGAGTACGTGACGCGCCCACACGCAGTTACCAGTTCCGAGAATAGCTAGGAAGATCAGTGGTACAGACTAGGAGCATATCGTAAAGTGAAGGAGCGTCCAAACGTTGGTAAGGTTCTAAATTTTCTTTTAATGTATTGATTACAGTTTCCTGTGTTTACATATTGTATGTATTAGTTGCGGAAAAAGAATTACGATCCTAAGTTCACTGGTTCCAGATTGTTTCTGATCTATATAAAAAATTTTAAAACCTATTTCCGCTGCGTTACCAGTGAACGGGGTACCAACAAAACCATGGAGGAAAACCTCCATGGATATCTTTGGAAGCTCCTCTCTCTCTTGATTTTGTAGAGAAGATGAAGTGTGGAATGGATGGATTAATTCAATGAATGGATCCTCCCCCCTTTGGTCTTGTGGCAAAGTGATGTATTTATATGTTTGAGAGGCTAAGGCACTAAATAGGCGTGAAAGGATGACTTTGCCCTCCTTAAAATGGCTAAAAACATGATTTTTGGCCAGCTGGAACACGCAGTGCACGGGTAAGTGCACATGTTAGATACCCGTGCACTGAGATTTTCCTGATTTCCGTCCTCCGGTACATAGGTAATATCACAGGTAGTGCGTGAACTATTGCCTTCAAGCATCCCTTTTTGCACCATTTGACTTGTTTTTCTCCAAAAAGTCACGGTTTCCTCCTCAAGTAAATTAATTCCATTGAATGCCTATAATCACTACAAAACGAGCCATTAGACACCAAAAAATGCGTAAAAACAAGCTAAAGGATATGGAATTGAGGGCCAAAATATATGACAATTTTGGCTCAATCAAACACCCCCAAACAAAACTGTTAACGGGAATTTTACTCGGGATGAGAAATCTCTGTTAACGCCCTCGAGACCACTACCACGTAGGTGGTGGCCGAAATTATTTATATATGTGACAATGGTTTATCTAGTGATAAATAAACAAGAACATTTTTATTTGACATGCATGGTACACGAGTACAAAGATTTTTCTCTCGTTTCTCTCAACTTTCTTTGGTAAATGGTCGATTGCTAGTCGTATGCTTGTCGAATAGTAGTCTCCTTTTTCGTTTCTTTTCTTTTCTATTTATACATGGTTTGTAGGTCAACAGACTGATTCTCCCTTGATTGTCTCAGTGATTGTCTCAGTCTCTTCCTTATCGGGCGGGATTTCTTGCGTTAAATCATTTGACTTTTAGATTGTCGTCCGAATTGAAAGTATCGTGGTAGAGATCAGCTTGTTTCCTTTTGGATTTCATTACTTATGTAGATAACGCTTCTAGGTACAATTTAATTCATTCCTTGTATCCTTCCAGTACGATCCTTATAGGAGTCGTGGGACATGACGAATATGGTATGATGCATCAACCAGGGAGGTTGTTTAGTATTTCGACCTTGATGTCTGAGAAGTTTCATCCAGCTTGGAGCCAGATCTGGCTTCTCTTGACTTTTCCGAAGCTAGACGTGGCCTTGACTGACCTTTTTGAAGCTGGGTGTGGCTTCGACTCACCTCGCGGCCTTCTAGGGATATTCTATCGGGACTGGGTTCTCCAATCATCCCGACCACCCTTTAGATATTGTGACAAAGACACGACTGGCGGCGCTGCGGGGGGAGCGTCGGGTCTCGGCTCCTGGTCCATTTGGGGAGAGGCTCCCTCCCTACGATTTCCGGGTCATCCCTGATTCCACCGTTGACCCGGTGTCGATCGACCGCTTGAGGTCAAAGTTTAGCATCCCCGACAGTGTATCCATCTCGGTGCCTCCCAAGAACTTTGAGTTTTTCAACCCCCCTAAAGCTGTGCTTCCGATCCATGTGGCCGCTCTTGAGAACGGGGTCAGGCTTCCCCTCCATCCGACCCTTCGGCGGGCTCTAAACGCCATCCAGCTCGCTCCCCTTCAGTTAACGCCAGGCTTCTGGAGGCATTTGATTGGCTTCCTTGTGTTATGGAGGGGAGCAATGCCAGATGAGTAAAGTGGCAAGGGAGCCAGGTGCGGAGGAGCTGGCGTATCTTTTTCAGATTGGGAGCTTGTCTGGGGCTCCTCGGGGTCAGTTCTACGCCAAGGCCAAGAACAAGCTCAATTTCATCGTTCTTGGTGCTTCGAAGAAGGATCCCACATGGAAAGAAGAATGGATCCTGGCGGGGGATGACTGGGGGAGCTCGATTTTCATCGGAGGGCATGAATTTGAGGTTCCTATAGCTTTCAGTGACAAGCCCTCCTAGGACCGAGACTCTCTGCCTGCCGAGTCCGAAGCCATCTTAAAGGCTATTCTAGCCCGGAATTACCTGAATCCGATGTTCCCTACCGCTGAAGCTTTTGACCCTCGTAGGGTGAACAAATATCTACGGATTTCAGACGCTATTCCTCGTAAGTATCCTTGTGTCACTTCTTCTTATTACTTAGCTTGATTCTAACATTTTTTTTATCTATTTATTCACAGTCTTTGTCGTGGAGCCAGCCAGCCGACACGTCTCGCGCTCTCCTTAAGGTGGAGCTTCTCTTCCCTCTTCTGGGGTCGAGCCTGCCTTAGCTTCTTCTGTCTCTCCGGCTGGGTCTAAGATGGCCACTCTGGCCTCGCGGGCTTTCTGGGCTTTGGGTAAAGCTCCTTAGGTAGTTGGCCCGACTGTTTCTGCCCCCTCAGCCATGGCTGCTAAAGTCGCTACGCCTTCGTCTCAAACATCTTATTCAGCTGCGCTTCTAACAACCAAAGCCTCGAAGGTTTCTAGGAAAGATGTCGTTCCTGGGAAAGGTGTCGCGAAGGCTCCTTCCAACCGTTCCCGGCCTCAGTCGAGCTCGATAGGGCAGGATGAGGTCTTGGAGCAGTTCATAGCATCCTGTCCGGGTGGCGGGATCTCTAAGATGGCTTCTATGCCTGTGGACAGTCCTTATAACCAAGGGGTCTGCTATCTTGGCTGAGGTAATTGTATGTCCTTCACGCCCCTTTTTTTTTGTTAACTCGTTCAGTTTCTAACTCGGGTTTTATATTTGTAGGCCTTTAAGGTCAATGTTGTGATGGGCCAGCAGGTAGCCATTCTCCGTGATCGAGCTGTAAAATCCGAAGCTGAAGCCGAGAAGGCTGGGGAACTGCTCAAGCAGGCTCGGTCTCTAGTGGAAGAGGTGACTTCCAGCCTGGGCAAAATTGAGCTCGAGATGGCCGAGCTTCGCTGCTATCATGAGAGGATGAAGCAATCTTTTGATCAGGAGCGTCTTCAATCTCTCTGGCGGGCTAGGCAGCGAGACTCCTGGAGATCTGAGGCTAGGAAGCTGGACCTTGAGAACCGGTCTCTGATTACTCAGGTGGCCAAGCTACAAGCTGATACGGAGACCTCCTTCGGCGATGGGTATTTTTATGCTTCCTTTCAGGCCGCGGAATCTCTTCCTCCTCCTTTTGATTTTTTGTCTATTGCGGGCTGGGACAGACAGGAAATAATGCTCAAAGCTGCTGAGTTATCTCATCCTGAAGGTGACAAGGTGGTCCCTTCTAGCCCGGCAGGAACTGGGATGCAGCCCACTCAGTCAGATCCCTCATTCCATCTTCCTCCCTTTATCCCCTCAGGTCCTGGGGAATCGTCCAGCAAAGTGATGTCCTCTCGATCTGAGGAGGACCAATCGAGAGTCGGTGAGGAGGTTATGAGCCCATCTGATGATCCAGCTTTAACAGAGATGGAGGTCGATAGGAGCCAGATGAGGCCCTTAGCAGCTCTTCTCGACGCGGCTATTCATCCTGAAGTTATGGATGTGATCAATGAAGTTTTGGAGGAAGAGCCAGTTGATCATCTGATAGAGCCTCTAAACGGAGCAGCGGTCGGTGAGGATAACCCAGATGGACAGCTACTTGTTGAGAGGGTTGATGCTAAGGATCAGCAGGGAAGAGGAGGGCCAACGGAGGGGAGCCATGATAGCCCCATAGCTTGAAGCGGACGACTTGTTTTTGATTGCCCAGAAAAGGGGATGGGCACCCTGCTTTGCCATTGTCAGTTTTTCTTATTTTTCCTTCTTCTTTTTGTAGCCCAAATTCCGGGGTTGGGCTCCCCATTTGGATGTAGCCTTATCGGGGGATAGGTTCCCTTTGTCCTTAAGGATTGTCAGTTTTTCTTATTTTTCCTTCTTCTTTTTGTAGCCCGAATTCGGGGGTTGGGCTCCCCATTTGGATGTAGCCTTATCGGGGGATAGGCTCCCTTTGTCCTTAATGATAAATTGACTCGCCTCTTTGAGAACTTTATTCTGCTTCTGGTCTTGAATGGTATCCAGAGTAGCATCGGTAGCATCAATTAAGATTCGTGTAGGCAATTATGATGATTTTGATCCTGCAAATGAAAGCAAACATTATATACATGGGGTGATAACCCAACAAAGACATCAGGAATGCTACTTAGCTATTTAATAGTCTTTAAGATCCGGCGGGCAACTATGCCTTTACACTCAGATCCTTCTTGGGGGTAGTAGCCCGACCAGGGCATCAGGAGTGCTATCGAGCTATTTCCTGGTCTCGAGATCTGGAAGGCAACTATGCTCTTACACTCAGATCCTTCTTGGGGGTGGTAGCCCGACCAAGGCATCAGGAGGGCTATCGAGCTATTTCCTGGTCTCGAGATCTAAGAGGCAACTATGCTCTTACACTCAGATCCTTCTTGGGGGTTGTAGCCCGACCAAGGCATCAGGAGGGCTATCGAGCTATTTCCTGGTCTCGAGATCTGAAGGCAACTATGCTCTTACACTCAGATCCTTCTTGGGGGTCGTAGCTCGACCAAGGCATCAGGAGGGCTATCGAGCTATTTCCTGGTCTCGAGATCTGGAAGGCAACTATGCTTTTACACTCAGATCCTTCTTGGGCGTGGTAGCCTGACCAAGGCATCAGGAGGGCTACCGAGCTATTTCCTGGTCTCGAGATCTGGAAGGCAACTATGCTCTTACACGCAGATCCTTCTTGGGGGTGGTAGCCCGACCAAGGCATCAGGAGGGCTATCGAGTTATTTCCTGGTCTTGAGAGGTTTATGTCGAATTCCCATTCAAGTGTATAGTCACTAACGTTGAACATAGTTGGAGACAAAGATGGAAAAGAAAAGTAAAATTGCTTTATTTATGATTGAGATGTAGTACATCTTTATTAAGACCTTCAATGAAAACTAAGTAGGGGTAGTCTGCTTGAGAACTCCTTTCAAGGGTAGAATTTCTTCAAATGGTCTGCATTCCAAGTGTGATTGATGGGTCGTACGTCCATTTCTTCGAGTTTGTAAGCTCCATTGCGAACAATTAGCTTTATCAAATATGGCCCTTCCCAATTTGGACTTAAGACTCCATCCGACCTTTTCCGAGTATTCAGTGTTACTCTCCTAAGTACCAGATCCCCTTCCTTGAATTTTCGGGCTTTAACCTTTTGGTTGAAGTATCTACCGATCCTGCTCTGGTAGATCGCCACTTTCTCTACTACCCGGTCTTGCTTTTCTTCTAAGAGGTCTAGACTAGCCCGGAGCTTGACTTCGTTACTTTCAGGCTCAAAGTACTGTACCCTGAACGAGGTCAGTTTATGCTCGATGGGGAGGACTGCTTCAACGCCGAAGGCCAGGGAGTAAGGCGTTTCTCCAGTAGCTGTCTTTTTGGTAGTCCGGTATGCCCAAAGGACTTCTGGTAGCTCTTCGGCCCATTTACCTTTCCTCTGCTGAAGCTTCTTCTTCAGA
This sequence comes from Dipteronia sinensis, assembly GCA_033220585.1. NCBI lineage: Eukaryota > Viridiplantae > Streptophyta > Magnoliopsida > Sapindales > Sapindaceae > Dipteronia > Dipteronia sinensis. Next base: position 48,900,702 of record CM065638.1, on the reverse strand, counting down.
AGTTTCTTGATTGTCTTGTTGGTGGATTCCACCAGCCCGTTAGTTTGGGGATGAGCCACTGAAGCGAACCTGAGGTCGATCCCCAACCCTTGGCAGAAGTCTTTGAATCGGGCGTTGTCGAATTGCTTCCCTAGGTCGGCTAAAATGATAAGAGGGGTCCCGAACCTGCATACCACGTTATTCTTGATGAACTTGGTTGTATTCTTTTCTGATATTCGAGCTAGAGGCCCTGCCTCGACCCATCTTGTGAAGTAGTCAATAGCCACGATAGCATGTTTCATCTGTCCTGGAGCGGTAGGAAGTGGCCCAATTAGGTCGATTCCCCACATGGCAAAGAGGTAAGGTGAGTTGAGGGATGACAGTCGCTCAGGTGGCTGGTGGCTCAAGTTTGAGGTTCTTTGACAAGGTTCGTAGGATTGCACAAAACTCTTTGCATCTTGATGGATGGTCGGCCAATAGTACCCCATACGAAGCACCTGATAGGCTAGAGCTTCCCCACCTATGTGGTTCCCACAATCCCCAGAATGGACCTTTCTCAATGCCCACTTAGCATCATTGGGATGCAAACACCTAAGTAAGGGGAGGGATCTGCCCCTCCTGTAGAGGTATCCGTCCACCATACAGTATTGTTAACGGGAATTTTACTCGGGATGAGAAATCTCTGTTAACGCTCTCGAGACCACTACCACGTAGGTGGTGGCCAAAATTATTTATATATGTGACAATGGTTTATCTAGTGATAAATAAACAAGAACATTTTTATTTGACATGCATGGTACACGAGTACAAAGATTTTTCTCTCGTTTCTCTCAACTTTCTTTGGTAAATGGTCCATTTCTAGTCGTATGCCTGTCGAATAGTAGTCTCCTTTTCTCGTTTCTTTTCTTTTCTATTTATACATGGTTTGTAGGTCAACAGACTGATTTTCCCTTGATTGTCTCAGTGATTGTCTCAGTCTCTTCCTTATCGGGCGGGATTTCTTGCGTTAAGTCATTTGACTTTTGGATTGTCGCCCGAATTGAGAGTATCATGGTGGAGATCAATTTGTTTCCTTTTTGGATTTTATTACTTGTTCTGCATGTAGATAACGTTTCCAGGTATGATCCTTATAGAGGTCGTGGGATGTGACGATATGGTGTGATGTATCAACCAGGGAGGTTCGATCCTTATAGGAGTCGTGGGATATGGTGTGATGCATCAACTAGGGAGGTTCGATCCTTATAGGAGTCGTGGGACATGACGAATATGGTATGATACATCAACCAGGGAGGTTGTTTACTATTTCGACCTTGATGTCTGAGAAGTTTCATCTAGCTTGGAGCCAGATCTGGCTTCTCTTGACTTTTCCGAAGCTAGACGTGGCCTTGACTGACCTTTTTGAAGCTGGGTGTGGCTTTGACTCACCTCGCGGCCTTCTAGGGACATTCTTCTGTGTCAATCGAGGTACATACGGGTTTCTTGAGCATTTGCAAGATGACCTTGACTTCGGGGAGCTTCTAGTTTGGTGATGCGGGCTAAGCCCGATCATTCCGGGTTCTATCTTGGATGTTTCCGGAGCTCGCCCTTGTTCTTGGGGTGGTATCGCAGTTCGGCTCTGGATAGAGAGGTCTCCTGGTGGAAGTTCTCGGGTCCGGGCTTTATCCCAGATGTTTCTTGAGCCCGCCCTTGTACCTGGGGCGGCATCGTAGCTTGGCTCTGGATATAGAGGTCTTTAGGTGAAACTTTCGGGTATGGAACCAGGTCTAGTAAGTGGAAAATTTCCCTTTGGTCCTTAGCCAATTTTGGCTATTAACAGAAGTCCCCTCTGACTTGAACACAAGACGTCGAGCTCGGGGTTGAGGTCAGATTCTCACTTTATTTGGGAAATCTTCCACTTTTACCGTTATTGAAATTTTTGGAAATTTCTTCATTTGACTGACGTGTTGTGAACCGACTATTTTATCTTCGAATTAATCTGATCACGTTACTGCAGTCCCCGAGATTTTTTACCGTTACCAGGATCTTAGGGAGATCTTCCTCTTAACTGCGTAAATGATGTGGCATGAGATGATTAGCTCGCTTTAGAGTTTAACACTGGTTACGTTACCGAGTTAATTTTTACCGTTACCAAACGAGTATCCTGGTAACTTGAGCTGTTGCCTTCCTACCTATATATATGCATGTTTTCCTCCTCGTCTTCCTCACATCTTCTCGAGCGAAAAGAACCATTTGTTGAGAAATATTTCCACAGTTTTTTCCTCAAGCTTGCTTCTTTCTTCATTCTTCATCTTCTATTCTTTCTTCGTTCTTCGTCTTCTATAATGTCGAAACATAGTCGTGATTCAAATGATTCCATATTCGACGGCGAGGAGGTCGTCAGTCTTAGTCTGGGGAAGCAGGCTAGGAGGAGTTCTGACGGTGATGATTCCCCAGCCCACATCACAACGTCGGCGATCCAGTAGGAACGTATCTATCGGGACTGGGTTCTCCAATCATCCTGACCACCCTTTAGATATTGTTGATGATGATTTCGACAAAGAAACGACTGGCGACGCTGCGGGGGAGCATCGGGTCTCAGCTCCTGGTCCCTTTGGGGAGAGGCTCCCTCCCTACGATTTCTGGGTCATCCCTGATTCCACCGTTGACCCGGTATCGATCGACCGCTTGAGGTCAAAGTTTGGCATCCCCGACAGTGTATCCATCTCGGTGCCTCCCAAGAACTTCGAGTTTTTCAACCCCACTAAAGGTGTGTTTCCGATCCATGTGGCAACTCTTGAGAACGGGGTCAGGCTTCCCCTCCATCCGACCCTTTGGCGGGCTCTAAACGCCATCTAGCTCGCTCCCCTTCAGTTAACACCGAGCTTCTGGAGGCATTTGGTTGGCTTCCTTGTGTTATGGAGGGAGCAATGCCAGATGAGTAAAGTGACAAGGGAGCCTGGTGCGGAGAAGCTGGCGTATCTTTTTCAGATTGGGAGCTTGTCTGGGGCTCCTCGGGGTCAGTTATACGCCAAGGCCAAGAACAAGCTCAATTTCATCCTTCCTGGTGCTTCGAAGAAGGATCCCTCATGGAAAGAAAAATGGATCCTGGAGGGGGATGACTGGGGGAGCTCGATTTTCATCGGAGGGCATGAATTCGAGGTTCCTACGGCTTTCAGTGATAAGCCCTCCTGGAACCGAGACTCTCTGCCTGCCAAGTCCGAAGCCATCTTAAAGGCTATTCTAGCCCGGAATTACCTGAATTCGATGTTCCCTACCGCTGAAGCTTTTGACCCTCGTAGGGTGAACATATATCTACGGATTTTAGACGCTATTCCTCGTAAGTATCCTTGTGTCGCTTCTTCTTATTACTTAGCTTGATTCTAACATTTTTTTTATCTGTTTATTCACAGTCTTTGTCGTGGAGCCAGCCACCCGACACGTCTTGCGCTCTCCTCAAGGTGGAGCTTCTCTTCCCTCATCTGGGGTCGAGCCTGCCTTGGCTTCTTCTCTCTCTCCGGCTGGGTCTAAGATGGCGACTCTAGGACTCGCGGGCTTTCCGGGCTTTGGGTAAAGCTCCCCAGGTAGTTGGCCCGACAGTTTCTGCCCCCTTCAGCCATGGCTGCTAAAGCCGCTACGCCTTCGACTCAAACATCTGATTCAGCTGCGCTTCCAACAACCAAAGCCTCGGAGGTTTCTGGGAAAGATGTTGTTCCTGGGAAAGGTGTCGCTGAAGGCTCCTTCCTACCGTTCCCGGCCTCAGTCGAGCTCGATAGGGCAGGATGAGGTCTTAGAGCAGTTCATAGCATCCTGTCTGGGTGGCGGGATCTCTAAGATGGCTTCTATGCCTGTGGACGTCCTTATAACCAAAGGGTCTGCTATCTTGGCTGAGGTAATTGTATGTCCTTCACGCCCCCTTTTTTTTTTAACTCTTTCAGTTTCTAACTCGGGTTTTATATTTGTAGGCCTTTAAGGTCAATGTCGCGATGGGCCAGTAGGTAGCCCTTCTCCGTGATCGAGCTGTAAAAGCCGAAGCTGAAGCCGAGAAGGCCGGGGAACTGTTTAAGCAGGCTCGGTCTCTAGTGGAAGAGGTGACTTCCAGCCAGGGCAAAATTGAACTCGAGATGGCTGAGCTTCGCTGCGATCATGAGAGGCTGAAGCAATCTTTCGATCAGGAGCGTCTTCAATCTCTCCGGTGGGCTAGGCAACGAGAATCCTGGAGATCTGAGGCTAGGAAGCTGGACCTTGAGAACCGGTCTCTGATTACTCAGGTGGCCAAGCTGCAAGCTGATGCGGAGACCTCCTTCAGCGATAGGTATTTTTATGCTTCCTTTCAGGCCGCGGAAGCTTTTCCTCCTCCTTTTGATTTGTCGTCTATTGTAGGCTGGGACAGACAGGAAATAATGCTCAAAGCTGCTGAGTTATCTCGTCCTGAAGGTGTAAAGGTGGTCCCTTCTTACCCGGCAGGAATTGGGATGCAGCCTACTCAGTCAGATCCCTCATTCCATCCTCCTTCCTTTATCCCCTTAGGTCCTGGGGAATTGTTTAGCAAAGTGATATCCTCTCGATCAGAGGAGGACCAATCGGGAGCTGGTGAAGAGGTTAGGAGCCCATCTGAGGATCCAGCTTTAACAGAGATGGAGGTCGATAGGAGCCAGATGGGGCCCTTGGCAGCTCTTCTCGACGCGGCTATTCCTCCTGAAGTTATGGATGTGATCAATGAGGTTTTGGAGGAAGAGCCAACTAATCATCGGATAGAGCCTCTAAACGGAGGAGCGGTCGGTGAGGATAACCCAGATGGACAGCTACCTGTTGAGAGGGTTGATGCTGGGGATCAGCAGGGAGGAGGAGGGCTAGCGGAGGGGAGCCATGATAGCCTCACAGCTTGAAGCGGACGACTTGTTTTTGATTGCCCAGAAAAGGGGGTGGGCACTCTGCTTTGCCATTGTCAGTTTTTCTTATTTTTCCTTCTTCTTTTTGTAGCCCGAATTCGGGGGTTGGGCTCCCCATTTAGATGTAGCCTTATCGGGGGATAGGCTCCCTTTGTCCTTAATGATAAATTGACTCGCCTCTTTGAGAACTTTATTCTGTTTCTAGTCTTGAATGGTATCCAGAGTAGCATCGGTAGCATCAATTAAGATTCGTGTAGGCAATTATAATGATTTTGATCCTGCACACGAAAGCAAACATTATATACATGGGGTGATAACCCAACCAAGATATCAGGAATACTACTTAGCTATTTCCTAGTCTTTGAGATCCGGCAGGCAACTATGCCTTTACACTCAGATCCTTCTTGGGGGTAGTAGCCCGACCAAGGCATCAGGAGTGCTATCGAGCTATTTCCTGGGCTCGAGATCTGTAAGGAAATTATGCTCTTACACTCAGATCCTTCTTGGGGGTGGTAGCCCGACCAAGGCATCAGGAGGGCTATCGAGCTATTTCCTGGTCTCGAGATCTGGAAGGCAACTATGCTCTTACACTCAGATCCTTCTTGGGGGTGGTAGCTCGACCAAGGCATCATGAGGGCTATCGAGCTATTTCCTGGTCTCGAAATCCGGAAGGCAACTATGCTCTTATACTCAGATTCTTCTTGGGGGTGGTAGCCCGACCAAGACCTCAGGAGGGCTATCGAGCTATTTCCTGGTCTCGAGATCTGGAAGGCAACTATGCTCTTACACTCAGATCCTTCTTGGGGATGGTAGCCCGACCAAGGCATCAGGAGGGCTATCGAGTTATTTCCTGGTCTCGAGATCTGGAAGGCAACTATGCTCTTACACTCAGATCCTTCTTGGGGGTGGTATCCCGACCAAGGCATCAGGAGGGCTATCGAGCTATTTCCTGGTCTTGAGAGGTTTATGTCGAATTCCCATTCAAGTGTATAGTCACTAACGTTGAACATAGTTGGAGACAAAGATGGAAGAGAAAAGGAAAATGGCTTTATTGATGATTGAGATGTAGTACATCTTTAATAGGACCTGTAATAAAAACTAAGTTGGGGTAGTCTGCTTGAGAACTCCTTTCAAGGGTAGAATTTCTTCAAATGGTCTGCATTCCAAGTGTGATTGATGGGTCGTCCGTCCATGTCTTCGAGTTTGTAAGCTCCATTGCAAACAATTAGCTTTATCAAATATGGCCCTTCCCAATTTGGACTTAAGACTCCATCCGACCTTTTCCAAGTATTCAGTGTTACTTTCCTAAGTACCAGATCCCCTTCCTTGAATTTTCAGGCTTTAACCTTTTGGTTGAAGTATCTACCGATCCTGCTCTGGTAGATCGCCACTTTCTCTGCTACCCGGTCTTGCTTTTCTTCTAAGATGTCTAGACTAGCCCGGAGCTTGACTTCGTTACTTTCGGGCTCAAAGTGTTGTACCCTGAACGAGGTCAGTTTATGCTTGATGGGGAGGACTGCTTCAACCCGTAAGGCCAGGTAGTAAGGCGTTTCTCCAGTAGCTATCTTTTTGGTAGTCCGGTATGCCTAAAGGACTTCTGGTAGCTCTTCGGCCCATTTACCTTTCCTTTGCTGAAGCTTCTTCTTCAGAAGTTTCTTGATTGTCTTGTTGGTGGATTCCACCAGCCCGTTAGTTTGGAAATGAGCCACTGAAGCGAACCTGAGGTCGATCCCCAACCCCTGGCAGAAGTCTTTGAATCGGACGTTGTCGAATTGCTTCCCTAGGTCGGCTACAATGATGAGAGGGGTCCCGAACCTGCATACCACGTTAGTCTTGATGAACTTGGTTGTATTCTTTTCTGATATTCGAGCTAGAGGCCTTGCCTCGACCCATCTAGTGAAGTAGTCAATAGCCACGATAGCATGTTTCATCTGTCCTGGAGCGGTAGGAAGTGGCCCAATTAGGTCGATTCCCCACATGGAAAAGGGGTAAGGTGAGCTGAGGGACGACAGTCGCTCGGGTGGCTGGTGGCTCAAGTTTGAGGTTCTTTGACAAGGTCCGCAGGATTGCACAAAACTCTTTGCATCTTGATGGATGGTCAGCCAATAGTACCCCATACGAAGCACCTGATAGGCTAGAGCTTCCCCACCTATGTGGTTCCCACAATCCCCAGAATGGACCTCTCTCAATGCCCAATTAGCATCATCGGGATGCAAGCACCTAAGTAAGGGGAGGGATCTGCCCCTCCTGTAGAGGTATATGTCCACCATACGGTATCGAACTGAGAGTCTCTTAACTCTTCGGGCTTGGTTGGGCTCCTCAGGAAGCTCTCCTTCAAAGAGATAGGTAACAATTGGGTCCATCCAGAAAGGTAGGCGATCCAGGGAACAAATTTCTCCATTTGGGGCTATGCTTGGCTGGGTGATTACTTGGAGGGGAATTCCCCTTGGTAGGGATTGGCCTCCGTTCGCTGCTATCTTAGCCAGAACATCTGCGTAATGGTTTTGGTGTCGAGTCACCTGATCGATCTTAAGTCCCTTAAATTTGCTTTTCAGCAACCGAGCTAGATTTAAGTAGGCCACCATATTATCTCCTTTTGCCTGGTAGACCCCAGTCACCGTGGTTTACAACAAGCAACGAATCGCTCTTGACCTGCAGGTAGTCGGCCTTTAGCTCGATGGCTACCTTCATCCCAGCTATGAGGGCTTCATATTCCGCTTCGTTGTTGGTAGCTTTAAACTCGAATCTGAAATAGTGACAAAATTCAGTTCCCTCCTGATCTATCAAAACTATGCCAGCTCCTCCCCCAGCTCGTCCGGATGCTCCGTCTGAAAAGAGGATCCATGGCTTGCAGCCCTTCGGCCAATTTTCGACCTCGGATATCTTCTCAGGGTCCTCGTTTGATACTGAGGGATTAACTGGATCTGGGATCGCTGAGAATTCTGCCACGAAGTCGGCTAAAGACTGTGCCTTAATCGTAGTCTGAGGCTTCTACTTTAAGTCGAACTGAGTGAGCTCTAGTGCCCATAAAACTAACCTTCCTGACACATCTGGTCTTTGCAAGAATTGACGGAGGGGTTGGTCTGTTACCATTGCTATTGTGTGAGCTTGAAAATAGGGACAGAGTTTCCTCGCTGAGATCACCAGAGCATAAGCGAGCTTCTCCAGGAGAGCGTAGTTCCTTTCTTATTTGGTCAAGGCATGACTCACATAGTATATGGGTGTTTGAAAACTGTCGCTACAATCCTTGGCCAAAGCCCCGCTTACTGCAGTTTCTGATACAGCCAGGTAAATCTGCAGCTCATCTCCGAGAACCGGCTTGACTAACAAAGGGGGGCAGGTTAGGTATTCCTTCAAAGCTTGAAACGCATGCTCGCTCTCCTGGCTCCATTTCATGTTCTTCCCTTGTTTGATTGCCTTGAAGAAAGGACGGCATTTATCGGTGGAGCGAGAGATAAACCTATTGAGTGCTGCCACCCGTCCAGTCAGGATCTGTACTTGCTTGAGCGAGGTCGGGGATTCCAAGTCCAGGATAGCTTTGATTTTTTCTGGGTTGGCTTCGATACCTCTCTCATGAACCATGAAGCCTAGGAACTTTCCTGCCGTTACCACAAAAAGCACATTTGGAAAGGTTCAAACGCATCTGGTTTTCCCCCAGTATGAGGAAGGTTTTGCAAAGGTCTTTCTGATGTCCCTTTGTGATTGGGGATTTCATGATCATGTCGTCGATATATACTTCCATCATCCTCCCTATCTCGGGCTTGAACAATTAGTTAACCAGCCGCTGGTATGTGGCCCCTGCATTCTTCAAACCAAACGGCATTACCTTGTAGCTATATAAGCCCTGCCCGGTAATGAAACTGGTCTTATCTTGGTCAGCCGGGTGCATTTTAATTTGGTTGTATCCTGAGAACGCGTCCATAAAACTCAAAAGTTTATTTCCGGATGTGGAGTCAACCAGCTGGTCGATCTTTGGCAAAGGAAAACTATCTTTCGGACAAGCCCGGTTGAGGTCGGTATAGTCGACACACATACGTCAATTTCCATTCGCCTTCATGACCATGACTACGTTGGCGATCCATTCGGGGTAACGTACCTCTCTGACGAACCCCGCTTTGATCAATTTATCAACCTCTTCCTGTACCACTGCGTTCCTATCAGTGTTGAAATGACGCCTCTTCTGCTTGACGGGTTTGACCGTATGATCTACTGCTAGCCGGTGGGTGGCCAACGATGCCGAGATTTCAGGCATTTCATTATGGTTCCTGGCGAAGATGTCGCTGAATTCCCTGAGAAGATCAATCAGTCCTCTTTTTACTTCTGGATCAAGGGCGGCTCCGACCTTGACGGTCTTGGAGGGATCTTCAGTCCTGACGGATATCTCTTCTAGCTTATCCACGGGCTGCCCGCTGGCCCATTCCTTACCCCTTTCATCCTCGTAGGGCATGATAGGTTCATCCTCCGGATGCCCAATATGTTCTGCGGGCTCCTTCTCCTCCTAGATTATCTGGGTTGTGTCCATGTCTTCTTGGATTACTGTCACCTGTACACACTGCTTTGCTAGGGCTGTAGGATTGGCGTAGCATTTCCTGGCTGCCTGCTGGTCTCCGCGTACCTCTCCTACCTTGGTTCCAACCGGGAATTTCAAAACGTTATGGTATATGGACAAGACTCCCTTGAGAGAGGACAGGAAAGGTCTCCCTAAGATGGCGTTGTAGGCCGATGGGGTGTCCACCACAACAAAGTCGGTCATTACGTTCTGTTGGAGCAGGGTGACCCCGATGACTACTGGGAGGATCATTGACCCCACTGGTATTATCGAGTCCCCAGTGAAACCGTAAAGTGGAGTGGTACAGCTGTTGTAGCAATGTTGCTTCAGGTTCAGTTTTTCCAGGGTATCTTTGAAGAGGATATCGACACTGCTTCCTGTATCCACGAGCACGCGAAGGACCAGACAGTTGGCGATCTGTATCGTGATGACCATAGGATCATCATGAGGTTGCACAGTGTTGAAGACATCTGCTTCAGGTGAACACGATCTGAGCTGACTGGGCGGGCTCTGTCGGGCTCTGGCTGACTTTGAAGATCCCCCGGCTCTCTCCAAGGCGGGGAACCTTTCTTGCGTAGTTTTTCCGGGAGTTATTGGAAATGCCGGCCAAGGTAGGACCCCCGCTGATAGTGTGTATCACCTAGATCTTTTGCATTAAGTCAGCCTGCTCCTCTTTCCTCTTTTCTGCGTCCTCGCAGATTTCAGCTTGTACTTCCCTTCCAGTTCTGATATTATCTCTGACCTGTTTTAAAAATTCAATCAGGCATCCTCCCCTTATCAGGGCCTCAATCTGGTTGCGCAAGTTATAGCACTCCAAGTGTTGTGACCCACGTCTTCGTGAAAGACGCAGTACTTGTACCGGTTTCTTCTGTCGGCTGGGGCCTTCATGGGAGTGGGCTTTTGGAGTAACCCTTTATCTTGTATGGCAAGGTAGACCGTTTCCCTGGATACATTCAATGGGGTATCGTGGTCAAACCCTTTTTCCCCTTGTATTACTGGAGCCACGGTCCTGGGAGGCGGTGAAGCCCGGGGAGGGGTTCGTTTTACTGGATATCTTTCATGCCTATGCGGAGGAGCAGTGGGCGATAGGTCGACCCATTGGGAGGCTTATTCTGAGCTCTCTGCACCGGCTCAAATTTGGTGGCTTCTTTCTTCAAACGTTTTGCCGTTCTCATGTCGTCATGCTCTATCTTGACCTTGAGTTGTTCGTCGATCTCGACCTACTCAAGAGCCCGATCATAAGCCTCCTGGTAAGTCTCGGGAGGTCTTTTGGTGAAAGAACGGAAAAGCTTTCCTGCCCAGAGGTTTCGCCTGAAGTTGGAGAGGGTTTCTTTTTCGGTGAAAACTCCCATTTGTATGACCTCCTTGTGAAACCGCTCCACGTATGATCGAAGAGTTTCACTCAGTTCCTGGATCATATATTGGAGGTGTATGGGATCTTTCGGGCGAGGTTTAACTCCCTGGAATTGTGAGCAAAAATCGGTTGACAATTTTGTGAAAGAATCCACGCTACCAACGGGCAGTTTCCTGAACCAGGTTTTCGCATAGTCGGTCAAGGTTGTTGGAAACATCCTGCACATGGCTGCTCTGGTAGTGTTCTGGACCTCCATCTGTTGAACGAAGCTCTCTAAATGGCTTAGAGGATCTTCCGTTCCAGAGAACTTATCTGCTGGCATTTTGAATTTTGGGGGGAGCTCTGCTTCCCGGATCCTCCTAGTGAAGGGAGTGTTCATCTCGCTCAGGGGATTCTTTTTGTCTTCCTTACTCTTTCCCTTCCTTATCCGCTGGACCTCCTTTTGTAGCTTTGCCAGCTGATCCCTCAGTCGCTTATTTCCAGGTCTCTTCGAGTTAGCCTCAGATTCCTCACTGTCGAACCTTTCTGATGAACTAGCAATTTCTATCTGGTCTTCCTCCTAAACATGATCCATTCGGGGAGTTTATCAGCTTTCCTCCTCTAGGGTCCGGGTAGTTCTCCTAGATGTAGTTGGATGAGACAGCCCTCGTGGCTTCCGGGTAAAAACATCCATGGCAGACTTGACTAGCTGGGGTTGATATTGTGAAAGTCTTTTAGGAGCTGGGGGCATGGGTCCCAGCCTATCCCGGATCGAACGTTGGCGCCCTGATCTATCTCGAGCCGGCTCGGGAGGAGGAGGACCTAGGCGATCGAAAGCAGGTGGTCTAGCTCCGAGCCTACTCGGCTCTCCCTGATCATTCAGGTTGGTAGGCTGGATTGTGATGCCTTCAGCGAGGAGGCGGACGCGGATGGATTCTACGAAGGCCGCCGCTTGTTGGTCGAGCGCTGCCTGGCTCACTATGGGGTGGCCAGCAGTCCGTGTATTGGTTGTCTGGATCGGAGCTTGACTACTATATCCAGACTTTCTTCCCCTTCCTGGAGCCTTTCGGGTTGGCCTCGCCGGGGATTGCTCCGGGACTCTGTGCTGGCCTTGGGAGGAGCGGAGCCTCATAGTTCCTACAAAACAATGAAAATATAAATACAAACGATTGGTTAGTTGAGTGTAGGATTTTGTTTCCCATAAACGGCGCTAGAAAGTGTTAACGGGAATTTTACTAGGGATGAGAAATCTCTGTTAACGCCCTCGAGACCACTACCACGTAGGTGGTGGCCGAAATTATTTATATATGTGACAATGGTTTATCTATTGATAAATAAACAAGAACATTTTTATTTGACATGCATGGTACACGAGTACAAAGATTTTTCTCTCGTTTCTCTCAACTTTCTTTGGTAAATGGTCCATTGCTAGTCGTATGCCTTTCGAATAGTAGTCTCTTTTTTTCGTTTCTTTTCTTTTCTATTTATACATGGTTTGTAGGTCAACAGACTGATTCTCCCTTGATTGTCTCAGTGATTGTCTCAGTCTCTTCCTTATCGGGCGGGATTTCTTGCTTTAAATCATTTGACTTTTGGATTGACGCCTGAATTGAGAGTATCGTGGTGGAGATCAATTTGTTTCCTTTTTGGATTTTATTACTTGTTCTGCATGTAGATAACGTTTCCAGGTATAATCCTTATAGAGGTCGTGGGATGTGACGATATGGTGTGATGCATCAACCAGGGAGGTTCGATCCTTATAGGAGTCGTGGGATATGGTGTGATGCATCAACCAGGGAGGTTCGATCCTTATAGGAGTCGTGGGACATGACGAATATGGTATGATACATCAACCAAGGAGGTTGTTTAATATTTCGACCTTGATGTCTGAGAAGTTTCATCCAGCTTGTAGCCAGATCTGGCTTCTCTTGACTTTTCCGAAGCTAGACGTGGCCTTGACTGATCTTTTTGAAGCTGGGTGTGGCTTCGACTCACCTTGCGGCCTTCTAGGGACATTCTTCTGTGTCAATCGAGGTACATACGGGTTTCTTGAGCATTTGCAAGATGACTTTGACTTCAGGGAGCTTCTAGTTTTGATGATGCGGGGTAAGTGACAAGACCCTTTTTCCCTTATGTCGTTTTTAAAAGATCAGTCCATCAATAATATTTTAAGAAACCTCACTAAGCCTAAATCAGTTTGAAAATGTAAATATAGTGGCAAGTGGGTGTCGTCCACAGGGAGCGGAGTTAGCCAAATTAGTTAATGCTAAAGCAATGGTATGTATATATATATATATATAACAATAAAACATGAATTGGTGAAAATGTAGATTGTGAACCAACTCTAAATAATACTAAATTAAATATGTAAATAGAATGAAAGGGGAATATGGAGTGAAGGATATATAGATGATGGAAACTAAGGAGTTAATGGATTCAAAAGCAAATACTGGGCAATGCAACAAACTTGTCAATAGCACGGCTTTTCAAGGTAACCGACCTAGGATGTATAGAGTCGGTTATTTATCCCTAGAAGGTGGCCAACCTAGGATGTATAGTGCGGACCACCTATTAGGGATTAATCCTTGTACACTACCAACCTAGGATGTATAGAGTTGATTGTTTACCGGATTCTAGAAATGAAGCTCGTCTACCTAACATTGACTCAACCGATTACAAATAGTCACCCTAGGATGTATAGTGATGACTTCTAACTCTGTCACGGATTCCGACCTAGGATGTATAGTGCCGGAAATACGATCGAGGTTAGATTAAAACCGCGGTTCAAGAGTCGGAATTCATGACTTTCCGTATATTCTTTAGACCATTAAACAACTAAATAGGATGTATATCTAGATGCAATACCCATTCATAATATAAAGACATCTTGCAAAGATCATGTATCTACACAAGAAATCAATGATAAACACTCACAACAAGAATAGATCAATGGAAGATAGACATGAATATCAATATAATATCAAGTTTATGTACAAGCCCAATATTAAACTAACTACTCCATCAACCCCTTAGATGGGATTTAGCTACTCATTACAACTAGGAAATCAATAGAGAGGAGAAAGAAATAACCCTTGGAGAACATCTCCTTCCTTGAAGTGGCTCCAATCTCCTAACTTCCTTGAAGTTGAGCAGAGAATGTGTGGATGAGAGGTAGAGAGAGAAACTAGATCTAAGAATGTCTAATCTGCCTAAAACGAAGTTAAAAGCTCCTTAAAATGTTTCTATACTTTTCTATTTATACTAAATACAAAAAAAGGTCACTTAAGCTTTGAAAATCAGACTGGCGCGCTTGAAGTGCGGGTGGAGTGCGGGTGATTTACCCGCACTGTATGGGTTGTCTGCAACTTCAGTTCTCGGAGCATGGCAGGAGTGCGGGTGGAGTGCGGTTGAATTACCCGCACTGTACCCGCACTTGGAGTCGCACTGTGGTCGCACTGTGATCGCACTTCCCTGTCATGTGAAAGATCTACCTTCTGTCTTGAGCCAAAGTGCGGGTATAGTGCGGTTGGATGACCCGCACAGTACCCGCACTCTAGTGTCAGGTGCAATTTGCTCTTCTGTTCTTGATACAAGTGCGGGTAGAGTGCGGTTAGATGACCCGCACAGTACCCGCACTCTGATGTCAGGTGCAACTCTGCTCTTCTGTTCTTGATACAAGTGCGTGTGGAGTGCGGTTGGATAACCCGCACAGTACCCACACTCTAATGTCAGGTGGGTGATCAGCTTCTCTGGTTTGGCATTAGTGCAGGTGGAGTGAGGTTAGCTGACCCGCACTGTACCCGCACTTTATCTCTGTACTTGCACTCTTCCCCGGCTTTGCACATGAGTGCGGCTGGAGTGCGGCTGGAGTGCGGTTGCGACCCGCACTGGACCCGCACTTGACCCGCACTGTAGAGGTGTTTGTGCTCCTTTTCTGCTGGAATCACCACCATATGCTTCCAAACCTGTCCTTACATCATTTCCTATAAATAAGCATAAAACAACCCATGAGAGATACAAAAACACCCGCGAACAGAACTAAAGGTAAGGATCTGAGGGCCTAAATATACAACATATTTGGCCCGATCAAACACCCCCAAACCAAACCTTTGCTCGACCTCGAGCAAATCAATTCGAAAAGTAAGACGCCAACTGAAATCAAGTTCTAGATACCTAAACAATAAATCAACCATGCCGCAAGTCCAATATGTGATATGATACAAATAAGTGTGATAGAGAGGAGGAAAGTGTATGCACAAGATCAAGAGCAATTTGGAGACACCCAAGGGAGGCTCGTACGAACACGAATCCCAGACCTGAAAGGCATTCATGAATTTAAGACCACTTACTCCTATACCCTGAGCATAATTCGCTTCAATTCTAAAGCTCACATGGATCCTCTCTTTTCTTTCCTCAAGAGTCCTAAGTTCCACACAACAAGTATGCAAAGAAGATTTTTGCATAAGATTTAAGCAATGAACTATCCTAGGAACGAGTCACCATGCCATAGATGCGAAAGATCGTGCTTCAACCTAAATTCCCAAACTAGACTTACATGGATCAAATAGGGCTTTTAACCAGTTATAGTGTGGCTGTGGGGTTGAATGAGTTTACACAAACAATATGGAAATTTAGGAGTTCAAACTCACCAATCATGCTAGAATATACCTCTACTCCCACACCATGTTCTTTTCTTACTTTAAATTCACCCCTCTAGTAACCATTTAACCCACATTTTTGTGCCTTTAATGTTACATTCTGTTTGGGTGTTTTTAACATAAAACACTCTCATTATGGCACTTCAAATACAATCTTTCTTTAAATTTTTCTTTTGATAATTTCCCAATTGCAATGTTTGTACTCCATTTGAGTTGTTACCATATTCCCTTTCTTAGGCATTTAGAGTGCATAATTTACCCTTTTCTTTCATATTTTCAACATCTATCTCCTTTTACCCACTGTGGGACCATTTTAACCCTTTTCATCACTACCATTTCCCATCCTAACATGATTAGTACAAGGGTAGGCATGTGTTTAGGCTATTGGGTATATGGTTGAATGTGGTACCAAATGAAAGGGTAAGTGTTTGGCCTCAACTTGGCTTTGGAGCACACAATATGGTAAGTGGTGATTAGGCTATAGAGGTACTTCAATAAACATGCATTCCCTACTATCACTTCCACAACCATCTAAAAAGGGAATGAAAGCATCCATCACGCATTCACAAAATAATGCAAGTCCTATGGCACATGACATACATGACGAGAGGCGTATTTAAGAATAATCAATAATGCACTCAGAAAACGCACTTTCATGCTTGTGTTTGTGATCTCATGGGTATCTCCACTATTAGAACAAGACATGGGAACAATGAGTCCCCAATACTTCATACCAACGGGTGGGACTAACCCATGATGGTGCAAGCTAAACCTCAAGTGGCACCAAACTATATCACAAGGTCATAGCACATATAAGGAACTCGTCAAAAGCACACTCTAGAGGCATCATATCCATACTGGATTACAGTTTGAAAAAAAATGGACAAGCGACAAAATTGAAAAATTGGACTGAAAAATGTACACGGCGGAGGCGTGATGCACCCCCCAAACCAAAACTCAACAATGTCTTCATTGTTGGAAAGAATAAGCATAATTGCGATAAATGGCGGAATGAGGGATCAACACCCCCAAACCGAATCTAGACATACATACAAACATGCGCATTCAAAAAAACAAAAAACTAAATTGAAATCGAAAGTAGAAAACTCCCTTTGAAAGAAAGATTGTTCGATGTCTGTGCGTGTTGCTATGTGCTTCCCAAAGATGTACAACCTAGCTTAAATCCACACAACAACTCTACCAACGAATATTAAATGCGAAAAGAGAAACAAAATAAGTCTACGCCGTTTAAAAGAAAATACAAATACAAATACAAGCAATAAAAGTTCTGAATAACAATAAAGAACAAAAATGGATGGTCAATCATTGTCTGAAAACTCCCTCTCTGGTTCGCTAGCGATCCCTTTGCCCTTGGGGTTGATCTCTGATCGGATCCGCTCTTCATGCTCCCTCCTGGATCTCTCCATAGCATCTCTGAGCTCTGCCCCATATGGGTCAATGTCTGGACCCCCTGAAGGAGGTGAGAAAGCAGCTGGCCTCTTCTTTTTCTGTGGATAACTCGGAAGACTGAGTGCCTCCCTCATGTCCGTGAGGTTGCCCCAAATGTCCATGAAGTACTTATTTGCTTCCGCCCTGCTCTCAGTGATCTGTCTCCTATTGTCGGTGACCTCGGTCCTGAGGTTCTCCAATCCGGTCAGCAAAGTCTGCCAAGGGACCTCTCCATATGTCTCCTGCTAGGGTGAGGAAGCAGCGGGCCTATAATCACCATAATCTATGTAAACCGGCTCCACATCTGGTGGTTCCGGGATGTCTTCCGGCTGCCCACTAGTGCTGCCCCCTTGAGCAGGTTTCCGCTTCCCTGTTCGGATCTTGACACCAGAGGGGTCCCGCTCTCGGACCTGGTCGTTCCATGTGAATCGCCCAACTGGCCCCAAACCGCATTCGAAAGGGTCGGATCCGAAATTCACTCCGGCAGTTCTGCAGAATGCGGTGATGAGGCTAGGGAAGATGAGTGGCTGCTTGTCTACCCTGACCCCTCCCATCTCAAGGATTTCTCGTTTGACCAGAAAGCTGATGTCTACCAACAGATTCTGCAGTATACAGTACAGGATCATGGCTGCATTGAAGTTCACTGAGGTCCTGTGCTTTCTGGGGATCAAGGAGTGGGAGATGAATACATGCCAGAAACTCAACTCACTCCTTAAGTTGGTGTGCTTCATACGGTGATCAGGGGCCACCCAAAAATCCATCGGACGGATCAGTAACTGATTTGCAAAGTCCACATTTTGGGTCACAAAAAATTCGCTCCAAGTCACCCCTTGCCTTAGACGTCCGACTGCTTCGGGATCAACTGGAAGCTCAGTCCGATATTATCTGTTGATGTCCGCTATAGTCATACGGACTTCTACCCCTCGAACTAGAACCGTACTAGAGCGCTGAAAAGTTTCCGCTACCATCCCAGCAAAGAACTCTTCGACTATACGTCGACAATACATCGGGGGGGGGCTAACAAAGGTTTCCCATCCCCTTGCTTCAATCATTTGAGGAATTGGGGTCCCCTCCAGCTCTTCAACCGCTATCCCCCTCTCCACCACTATGTCTCGCTCCCTGAAATAGTCTAAACGTTCCTCAAAATCCGGGTGCCTGATGCACGGTGGTGGAACTTGGGGGCCTCTCCTCGGTCGTCGTTCGGAACCCTGACTGCTTTGCTTAGGAGTTCTCCTGGGTCTACCTGACATCTGCACATTAAACACAGTTTTAAGGCAATATTCGGATCAAAGAAACAGGAGGTTATGATGCAGGGATTTGAAAGGACAAAAATTCTGCCAAGAGGATAAAGTGCGGGTGGAGTGCGGGTGACTGACCCGCACTGTACCCGCACTCTAACTCGTTTCCAGACACCAGCAAATGCAGAGTTCAATTCATGCATACATCTCAAAATCCCAGTTCATCATCGAACGAATCAACAACAAAATGACTCTAACTCATATATAGGCTTCCATTCAACCATATATAAACCCTAATTCATAATTTGAATATCTAAATGCAAAAGAAAATCAATGTAACAATTAAACCATCACATGCATAATTAGATAACACCCATCATTTCATTCTCTTAGATATTAGTAAAGGCACAAACAAAAGTTCAAAACCCCAAACTAATGAAGTTCATGCATAGAGGAAAAGAATTTGTGATAAAGAGGGTTAGGGTTTGGATTAGAGAGAAATGTAATGAAATTAAAGTAAGAATCCATACCTTGGTTGCAGAAAAATCGAAAATGTGGCACACATGGAATACCTTTAGTTGAGAAGAGGGAAAAAATTTTGAAGTTTGTGGTTGGTTTTGTTCTTTTGTGGCAAGTGAAGCCCTAGAGAACGACAGGTATATATATAATGCGCGACAAAAGTGTGGGTGGAGTGCGGCTGATTTACCCGCACTTTACCCGCACTCTATTACCTGATGCCTTCAGAGTGCGGGACGAGTGCGGGTGACTGACCCGTACTCTAACCGCACTGTTCCCCTGGACAGACTCCTAA
The DNA here is from genome assembly GCA_033220585.1 of Dipteronia sinensis. NCBI lineage: Eukaryota > Viridiplantae > Streptophyta > Magnoliopsida > Sapindales > Sapindaceae > Dipteronia > Dipteronia sinensis. The sequence goes on along the minus strand of CM065638.1, from coordinate 48,881,817 downwards.
ATTCTGCCCTGCAACTGTATCTGCACCAAAACAATCTCAAATAGCCTCAAAAGTTAACAGCAACAAAACTAACAATCCGAAAAGTAAAAACAAAAAATAAAAACAATATAATAAATTCAAAAGCGAGTGCAATGCACTCAAAGTGGGACCCAGTCGACCAAAGGAGGTTTGACCGGAATGGGGAGCGCATTCAACTTGGCCACCCAAACCGGTGCCACATGCCTATGCACTGCATCTCTCCCCACTGTCCTCATGTGTCCAACTCGGTCCTTTCTAACCCATATTTGTTTAACCTTTGATGAGTTCATCCTAGATCCTACTCTACTTGCTTTTAATCTTTGGAAACTAAAGCAATAAGCTTTAGTGTGCCCTCTTTTGGCACAAAAATAACAAGTAATAGGGCGGTTAGGGAAACTCCCTGATCGATTGTCGGCTCGTGCCACTTTCTGTTGTCTGAATCGGAGGGACTTGACATTTTTTTCCATTTCAGGGAGTTGCTCTATCAAGTCACACTCCTTGACCTTGGCCCGCTTCAACTCATCATCTTTCATGTTCAATTGGTCTTGCAATTCCCTTACAGCTTTTTCGGACTCCTCCATACCAAGTTGAAGTTTCCTTGTCCTTCTCCCATAGTCTTCTTCAAACTCTTCTGAGAGCTTTGCCAATGCATCTAAGTTCTTGGAGACTAACTCCTTTTTGGTGGCAAGCTCCACTACTTGCTCATTCAACACGTTGTTGACTGATGAGAGATCATGCAATTTCGCCTTCAACTGTACAGTCTTTGTCTTCAGCAAATAAACCTCTAGTTTGAGCTTCGTGTTGTCTCGCTCAAGCTCACCCAATTGTTCGAAAAGTTTGGTATTTGCTTCCTCCTCTTCGAATTCTAATTCTTGCCTCTCCTTGATGCAGTCTTGGTTTCCCAATTCCATCTCTTTGACACCCTCAAAGGCTTGCACAAGGGTGAGCACCCAGCTCCTTTTCTTTCTGGAAAGTGGTGCCTCCAAGACTAAACAATCTCTTACTTGGCTTGTTCTGGGGGATATTACCTTGAAGTTCACACTCTTCCCTCCACAGCTGAAGGAAATATCCCTAGAACATATATCAACCACCATACTTGCTGTAGCCATGAATGGCCTCCCCAATAGTAGTTTCCAGTCTCTACCACTGGATTCTCCTCTTTTGCAGTCCAACACAAAAAATTCTGCTGGCACCATCAAACAGTGCACATTCACATATATTTGGTCCACGATACCAACTGGGGTGACGGGAGAATTGTCCGCCAAAATGAGAGTCTGGGAGGTGGGCTTGATTGACTGAATCTTCAGTTGTTCATAGACCTCTAAAGGCATCATATTGATACTAGCCCCCATATCAAGGACCGCTCCCATCATTGGTGAATTCTCAATCTGTACCTCTATGACGAAACTCCCCGGGTCTTCAAGTTTAATGGGGGAGTCTATGTTACTTCCCCTATCTTCTTTATCCGCGACCTCTACCATACTTGCTTCGGTTTCCTCACCTTCTAACTGAACAACCTCTAACATGTTAACATGTTCATCGGAGCTTGATGCCTTCTCCTTGTTCTTCATCAATGCATCAAAAATCTGTGCCAACTGAGTTTCCATCTTCTTCAGTGACGCTCCATGACTGTTGGCTCTCTGATCATTGGACTGCATGTAAGCTGACATTCGTTGCTCAAAGGCATGTAAGGTGTTCTTGAGGGCTTCCGACCCGATACCAACAGTTTTGATAACTGTACTCACTATCTCCTCTAGAGACTTGTCCTTTGGTTGGCTAGCGGAAGCGTGGGAATTGAAGTTGGATGGTGGGTTACTACTTGAACCTCCCCATTGATTGTTGTCGTTTCCCCCTTGATTGTATCTATTGTACCCCCGGTTTTGGTACCCTTGGTTGTTGTTTCCACTTTGGTAATTGTTGTTGCCACCTTGGTGAGTGGTTGCTCCTAGGTGGTTGTTGTTGGACCAAGACAAGTTTGGGTGATTTCTCAACCCTGGATTGTATGTATTCGAATATGGGTCATTCCTAGGCTGCCTTGGGAATTCTCCAAGGGCTTGGGCTTGCTCTTCCTGACTGAAATACCCTTCTCCCCCTTCAATCTCCCCCATGACTTGACTAACTCCTTGGGAGGGCCCTGGTTTTCCGGTTATCAGCTCCTTGATTGATTGAAGCTCCTTGTTCATTCTGGACATCTAGATTTGCACTTGGGTATCCTGACCCACTTCTATTCTTCCACCCCTCCTCACATGTGATGTCCTCTGTTGTGAGTTCTGGGCAATCTTCTCCAGAATGTCATAAGCTTCAACCGCCCTCTTGTCTGCAATAGTACCTCCGCATGCATTATCCACCATCATTTGGGTTATTGATGAAAGTCCACCATAGAAGGAGTTAACCTTCAGTTCTGGATGGTATGTATGCGGTGGCATTTGTGCTAACAATAAGTTGAACCTCTCCCATGCCTCATGGAATGGTTCACCGTCCTCTTCAACAAAAGAAGCTATCTTCAACCTTAGGTCTTTAGCCTTCTGTGACGGAAAATACTTGTTGAAGAAAACCTTGAAGACTTGGCTCCATGTCACCAGTGATCCCGGCCTCAAGTTTATGTACCAAGTCATGGCTGCATCTTTCAGACAATATTGGAAACACCTCAGATGAAGCTGCTCCCTTGTCAATACTGCTTGGCGAGCCATTACAGGGAAGGTTTCTAGGGTGGCTCCATATTGTTTCATAAATTGGAGGCAATCTTCGGTACTTCACCCAATAAACGACGGTAGGAGGCTGATGTGCATAGTTTTCAACTCGTACTGCCTTGTTACATCATCCAGTACTATAGCAGTGGGCACATTCCCTACAAACGGGAGAGTGTACTCGCCCATGGTGAGGCCTAGCTCTTCATCCCCATGTACACTTCCCTTATTCTCTCGAGCCTGTTGCTCATTCTCTCTAGCATGCTGCTCATGCTGATTATGCTAGTCCATATTTCCCTCTAACTGCTCTATTCTCTACCCAACCGATTGATGTTATCGCTAACTGGCAACACTGTTCCTCTCAACGATCTTCCTCCGTACATATACCTAAAATCCTGAAATTTCACAACAAATAAAGCACAACGTAAACGAGGAACAGATACGGCAGAGCAGGAATATTACTAGATTAGCCTTACTCATGCATAACTAATTAAACTAACATGCCGCTCCTCGGCAGCGGCGCCATTTGACAAGACCCTTTTTCCCTTATGTCGTTTTCAAAAGATCAGTCTGTCAATAATATTTTAAGAAACCTCACTAAGCCTAAATCAGTTTGAAAACGTAAATATAGTGGCAAGTGGGTGTCGTCCACAGGGAGCGGAGTTAGCCAAATTAGTTAATGCTAAAGCAATGGTATGTATATATATATAATAGCAAAACATGAATTGGTGAAAATGTAGATTGTGAACCAACTCTAAATAATACTAAATTAAATATGTAAATAGAATGAAAGGGGAATATGGAGTGAAGGATATATAGATGATGGAAACTAAGGAGTTAATGGATTCGAAAGCAAATACTGGGCAATGCAACAAACTTGTCAATAGCACGGCTTTTCAAGGTAACCGACCTAGGATGTATAGAGTCGGTTATTTATCCCCAGAAGGTGGCCAACCTAGGATGTATAGTGCGGACCACCTATTAGGGATTAATCCTTGTAAACTTCCAACCTAGGATATATAGAGTTGATTGTTTACCGGATTCTAGAAATGAAGCTCGTCTACCTAACATTGACTCAACCGATTACAAATAGTCACCCTAGGATGTATAGTGATGACTTCTAACTCTTTCACGGATTCCGACCTAGGATGTATAGTGCCGGAAATACGATCGAGGTTAGATTAAAACCGCGGTTCAAGAGTCGGAATTCATGACTTTCCGTCTATTCTTTAGAGCATTAAACAACTAAATAGGATGTATATCTAGATGCAATACCCATTCATAATATAAAGACATCTTGCAAAGATCATGTATCTACACAAGAAATCAATGATAAACACTCACAACAAGAATAGATCAATGGAAGATAGACATGAATATCAATATAATATCAAGTTTATGTACAAGCCGAATATTAAACTAACTACTCCATCAACCCCTTAGAGGGGATTTAGCTACTCATTACAACTAGGAAATCAGTAGAGAGGAGAAAGAAATAACCCTTGGAGAACATCTCCTTCCTTGAAGTGGCTCCAATCTCCTAACTTCCTTGAAGTTGAGTAGAGAATGTGTGGATGAGAGGTAGAGAGAGAAACTAGATCTAAGAATGTCTAATCTGCCTAAAACGGAGTTAAAAGCTCCTTAAAACGTTTCTATACTTTTCTATTTATACTAAATACAAAAATAGGTCACTTAAGCTTTGAAAATCAGACTGGCGCGCTCGAAGTGCGGGTGGAATGCGGGTGATTTACCCGCACTGTACCCGTACTGTATGGGTTATCTGCAACTTCAGTTCTCGGAGCATGGCAGGAGTGCGGGTGGAATGCGGTTGAATTACCCGCACTGTACCCACACTTAGAGTCGCACTGTGGTCGCACTGTGATCGCACTTCCCTGTCAGGTGAAAGATCTACCTTCTGTCTTGAGCCAAATTGCAGGTATAGTGCGGTTGGATGACCCGCACAGTACCCGCACTCTAGTGTCAGGTGCAATCTGCTCTTCTGTTCTTGATACAAGTACGGGTGGAGTGCAGTTAGATGACCCGCACAGTACCCGCACTCTGATGTCAGGTGCAACTCTGCTCTTCTATTCTTGATACAAGTGCGGGTGGAGTGCGGTTGGATAACCCGCACAGTACCCGCACTCTAATGTCAGGTGGGTGATCAGCTTCTCTGGTTTGGCATTAGTGCGGGTGGAGTGCGGTTAGCTGACCCGCACTGTACCCGCACTTTATCTCTGTACTTGCACTCTTCCCCGGCTTTGCACATGAGTGCGGCTGGAGTACGGCTGGAGTGCGGTTGCGACCCGTACTGGACCCGTACTTGACCCACACTGTAGAGGTGTTTGTGCTCCTGTTCTGCTGGAATCACCACCATATGCTTCCAAACCTGTCCTTACTTCATTTCCTATAAATAAGCATAAAACAACCCATGAGAGATAAAAAAACACCCGCGAACAGAACAAAAGGTAAGGATCTGAGGGCCTAAATATACAACATATTTGGCCCGATCAGTAAGCCCGATCATTCCGGGTTCTATCTTGGATGTTTCCGGAGCTCGCCCTTGTTCTTGGGGTGGTATCGCAGTTCGGCTCTGGATAGAGAGGTCTCTTGGTGGAAGTTCTCGGGTCCGGGCTTTATCCCAAATGTTTCTGGAGCCCGCCCTTGTGCCTGGGGCGGCATCGTAGCTTTGCTCTAGATATAGAGGTCTTTAGGTGAAACTTTCAGGTATGGAACCTGGTCTAGTAAGTGGAAAATTTCCTTTTGGTCCTTAGCCAATTTTGGCTATTAACAAGTATCGAACTGAGAGTCTCTTAACTCTTCGGGCTTGGTTGGGCTCTTCAGAAAGCTCTCCTTCAAGGAGATAGGTGACAATTGGGTCCATCCAGCAAGGTAGGCGATCCAGGGAACAAATTTCTCCATTTGGGGCTATGCTTGGCTGGGTGATTACTTGGAGGGGAATTACCCTTGGTAGGGATTGGCCTCCGTTCGCCGCTATCTTAGCCAGAACATCTGCGCGATGGTTTTGGTGTCGAGGCACCTGATCGATCTTAAGTCCCTTAAATTTGCTTTTCAGCAACCGAGCTATATTTAAGTAGGCCCCCATATTATCTCCTTTGGCCTGGTAGACCCCAGTCACCTGGTTTACAACAAGTAACGAATCGCTCTTGACCTGCAGGTAGTCGGCCTTTAGCTCGATGGCTACCTTCATCTCGGATAGGAGGGCTTCATATTCCGCTTCGTTGTTGGTAGCTTTAAACTCGAATCTGAAACAGTGACAGAATTCAGTTCCCTCAGGATCTATCAAAACTATGCCAGCTCCTCCCCCAGCTCGTCCGGATGCTCCGTCTGAAAAGAGGATCCATGGCTTGCAGCCCTCCGCCCAATTTTTGACCTCGGATATCTTCTCAGGGTCCTCGTTTGATACTGAGGGATCAACTGGATCTGGGATCGCTGAGAATTCTGCCACGAAGTCGGCTAAAGCCTGTGCCTTAATCGTAGTCCGGGGCTTATACTTTAAGTCGAACTGAGTGAGCTCTAGTGCCCATAAAACTAACCTTCCTGACACATCTGGTCTTTGCAAGAATTGACGGAGGGGTTGGTCTGTTACCATTGCTATTGTGTGAGCTTGAAAATAGGGACAGAGTTTCCTCGCTGAGATCACCAGAGCATAAGCGAGCTTCTCCAGGAGAGCGTAGTTCCTTTCTTATTTGGTCAAGGCATGACTCACATAGTATATGGGTCTTTGAAAACCGTCGCTACAATCCTTGGCCAAAGCCCCGCTTACTGCAGTTTCTGATACAGCCAGGTAAATCTACAGCTCATCTCCGAGAACAGGCTTGACTAACAAAGGGGGGCTTGTTAGGTATTCCTTCAAAGCTTGAAACGCATGCTCGCTCTCTTGGCTCCATTTCATGTTCTTCCCTTGTTTGATGGCCTTGAAGAAAGGAAGGCATTTATCGGTGGAGTGAGAGATAAACCTGTTGAGTGCTGCCACCCGTCCAGTCAAGATCTGTACTTACTTGAGCGAGGTCGGGGATTCCAAGTCCAGGATAGCTTTGATTTTTTCTAGGTTGGCTTCGATACCTCTCTCATGAACCATGAAGCCCAGGAACTTTCCTGCCGTTACCCCAAAAGCACATTTGGAGGGGTTCAAAGCATCTGGTTTTCCCTCAGTATGAGGAAGGTTTTGTGAAGGTCTTCCTAATGTCCCTTTGTGGTTGGGGATTTCGTGATCATGTCGTCGATATATACTTCCATCGTCCTTCCTATCTCGGGCTTGAACAATTTGTTAACCAGCCGCTTGTATGTGGCCCCTACATTCTTCAAACCAAACGGCATCACCTTGTAGCAGTATAAGCCCTGCCCAGTAATGAAACTGGTCTTATCTTGGTCAGCTGGGTGCATTTTAATTTGGTTGTATCCTGAGAACGCGTCCATAAAACTCAAAAGTTTATTTCCGGATGTGGAGTTAACCAGCTGGTCGATCTTTGGCAAAGGAAAACTGTCTTGCGGACAAGCCCGGTTGAGGTCGGTGTAGTGGACACACATACGCCAATTTCCATTCGCCTTCGTGACCATGACTACGTTGGCGATCCATTCGGGGTAACGTACCTCTCTGACGAATCCCGCTTTGATCAATTTCTCAACTTCTTCCTGTACCGCCGCGTTCCTATCAGTGTTGAAATGACGCCTCTTCTGCTTGATGGGCTTGACCATTGGATCTACTGCTAACTGGTGGGTGGCCAACAATGCCGGGATTCCAGGCATTTCATTATGGTTCCAGACGAAGATGTCGCTGAATTCCCTGAGAAGATCAATCAGTCCTTTTTTTACTTCTGGATCAAGGGCGGCTCTGACCTTGACGGTCTTGGAGGGATCGTCAGTCCTGACGGATATCTTTTCTAGTTTATCCACGGGCTGCCCGCTGGCCCATTCCTTACCCCTTTCATCCTCGTAGGGCATGATAGGTTCATCCTCCAGATGCCCAATATGTTCTGTGGGCTCCTTCTCCTCCTGGATTATCTGGGATGTGTCCATGTCTTCTTGGATTACTGTCACCTGTACACACTGCTTTGCTAGGGCTGTAGGATTGACGTAACATTTCCTGGCTGCCTGCTGGTCTCCGCGTACCTCTCCTACCTTGGTTCCAACCGGGAATTTCAAAACGTTGTGGTATATGGACAAGACTCCCTTGAGAGAGGACAGGAAAGGTCTCCCTAAGATGGCGTTGTAGGCCGATGGGGTGTCCACCACAACAAAGTCGGTCATTACGTTCTGTTGGAGCGGGGTGACCCCGATGATTACTGGGAGGATTATTGACCCCACTGGTATGATCGAGTCCCCAGTGAAACCGTAAAGTGGAGTGGTACAGCTGTTGTAGCAATGTTGCTTCAGGTTCAGTTTTTCCAGGGTATCTTTGAAGAGGATATCGACACTGCTTCCTGTATCCACGAGCACGCGAAGGACCAAACAGTTGGCGATCTGTATCGTGATGACCATAGGATCATCATGAGGTTGCACAGTGTTGAAGACATCTGCTTCGGTGAACACGATCTGAGCTGACTGGGCAGGCTCTGTCGGGCTCTGGCTGACTTTGAAGATCCCCCGGCTCTCTCCAAGGTGGGGAACCTTTCTTGCGTGGTTTTTTCGGGAGTTAGTGGAAACGCCGGCCAAGGTAGGACCCCCGCTAATAGTGTGTATCACCTGGATCTATTGCTTTAAGTCAACCTGCTCCCCTTTCCACTTTTCTGCGTCCTCGCGGATTTCAGCTTGTACTTCCCTTCCAGTTCTGATATTATCTCTGACCTATTGTAAAAATTCAATCAGGCATCCTCCCCTTATCAGGGCCTCAATCTGGTTGCGCAAGTTATAGCACTCCGAAGTGTTGTGGCCCACGTCTTCGTGAAAGTCGCAGTACTTGTACCGGTTTCACCTGTTGGCTGGGGCCTTCATGGGAGTGGGCTTTTGGAGCAACCCTTTATCCCGTATGGCAAGGTAGACCGTTTCCCTGGATGCATTCAATGGGGTATAGTGGTCAAACCCTTTTTCCCCTTATATTACTGGAGCCACGGTCCTGGGAGGCAGCGAAGCCCGGGGAGGGGTTCGTTTTGCTAGATATCTTTCTTGCCTATGCGGAGGAGCAGGGGGGCGATAGGTCGACCTATTGGGAGGCTTATTCTGAGCTCTCTGCACCGGCTCACATTTAGGGGCTTCTTTCTTCAAACATTTTGTCGTTCTCATATCATCATGCTCTATCTTGACCTTGAGTTGTTCGTCGATCTCGACCTGCTCAAGAGCCCGATCATGGGCATCCTGGTAAGTCTCGGAAGGTCTTTTGGCTAAAGAACGGAAAAGCTTTCCTGCCCAGAGGTTTCGACTGAAGTTTGCGAGGGTTTCTTTTTCCGTGAAAACTCCCATTTGTATGACCTCCTTGTGAAACCGCTCCACGTATGATCGAAGAGTTTCACTCCGTTCCTGGATCACATATTGGAGGTGTATGGGATCTTTCGGGCGAGGTTTAACTCCCTGGAATTGTGAGCAAAAATCGGTTGACAATTTTGTGGAATAATCCACGCTACCAACGGGCAGTTTCCTGAACCAGGTTTTCGCATAGTCGGTCAATGTTGTTAGAAACATCCTGTACATGGCTGCTCTGGTAGTGTTCTGGACCTCCATCTGTTGAATGAAGCTCTCTAAATGGCTTAGAGGATCTTCCGTTCCAGAGAACTTATCTGCTGGCATTTTGAATTTTAAGGGGAGCTCTGCTTCCCGGATCCTCCTAGTGAAGGGAGCGTTCATCTCGCTCAGGGGATTCTTTTTGTCTTCCTTACTCTTTCCCTTCCTTATTTGCTGGACCTCCTTTTGTAGCTTTGCCAGCTGATCCCTCAGTCGCTTATTTGCAGGTCCCTTCGAGTTAGCCTCAGATTCTTCACTGTCGAACCTTTCTGATGAACTGGCAATTTCTATCCGGTCCTCCTCCTGGACATGATCCATTCGGGGAGTTTGTCAGCTTTCCTCCTCTAGGGCCCGGGTAGTTCTCCTAGATGTAGTTGGATGAGATAGCCCTCGCGGCTTCCGGGTAAAAAAATCCGCGGCAGACTTGACTAGCCAGGGTTGATATTGTGAAAGTCTTTTAGGAACTGGGGGCATGGGTCCCAGCCTATCCCGGATCGAACATTGGCGCCCTGATATATCTCGAGCCGGCTCGGGAGGAGGAGGACCTAGGCGATCGAAAGCAGGTGGTCTAGCTCCCAGCCTACTCGGCTTTCCCTGATTATTCAGGTTAGTAGGCTGGACTGTGATGCCTTCAGCGAGGAGGCGGACGCGGATGGATTCTACGAAGGCCGCCGCTTTTTGGTCGAGCGCTGCCTGGCTCACTATGGGGTGGCCAGCAGTCCGTGTATTGGTTGTCTGGATCGGAGCTTGACTACTATATCCAGACTTTCTCCCCCTTCCTGGAGCCTTTCGGGTTGGCCTCGCCGGGGATTGCTCCGGGACTCTGTGCTGGCCTTGGAAGGAGCGGAGCCTCATAGTTCCTATAAAACAATGAAAATATAAATACAAACGATTGGTTAGTTGAGTGTAGGATTTCGTTTCCCACAGACGGCACCAGAAAGTGTTAACGGGAATTTTACTCGGGATGAGAAATCTCTGTTAACGCCCTCGAGACCACTACCAGGTAGGTGGTGGCCGAAATTATTTATATATGTGACAATGGTTTATCTAGTGATAAATAAACAAGAACATTTTTATTTAACATGCATGGTACACGAGTACAAAGATTTTTCTCTCGTTTCTCTCAACTTTCTTTGGTAAATGGTCGATTGCTAGTCGTATGCCTGTCGAATAGTAGTCTCCTTTTTTGTTTCTTTTCTTTTCTATTTATACATGGTTTGTCGGTCAACAGATTGATTCTCCCTTGATTGTCTCAGTGATTGTCTCAGTCTCTTCCTTATCGGGCGAGATTTCTTGCGTTAAATCATTTGACTTTTAGATTGACGTCCGAATTGAGAGTATCGTGGTAGAGATCAGCTTGTTTCCTTTTGGATTTCATTACTTATGTAGATAACGCTTCCAGGTACGATTTAATTCATTCCTTGTATCCTTCCAGTATGATCCTTATAGGAGTCGTGGGACATGACGAATATGGTATGATGCATCAACCAGGGAGGTTGTTTAGTATTTCGACCTTGATGTCTGAGAAGTTTCATCCAGCTTGGAGCCAGATCTGGCTTCTCTTGACTTTTCCGAAGCTAGACGTGGCCTTTACTGACCTTTTTGAAGCTGGGTGTGGCTTTGACTCACCTCGCGGCCTTCTAGGGACATTCTTCTGTGTCAATCGAGGTACAGACGGGTTTCTTGAGCATTTGCAAGATGACCTTGACTTCGGGGAGCTTCTAGTTTTGATGATGCGGGCTAAGCCCGATCATTCCAGGTTCTATCTTGGATGTTTCCGGAGGTCGCCCTTGTTCTTGGGGTGGTATCGCAGTTCGGCTCTGGATAGAGAGGTCTCCTGGTGGAAGTTCTCGGGTTCTGGCTTTATTCCAGATGTTTCTGGAGCCCGCCCTTGTGCCTGGGGCGGCATCGTAGCTTGGCTCTGGATATAGAGGTCTTTAGGTGAAACTTTCGGGTATGGCACCAGGTCTAGTAAGTGGAAAATTTCCCTTTGGTCCTTAGCCAATTTTAGCTATTAACAAAAACCTTTGCTCGTCCTCGAGCAAACAAAAAAGACAAACAAAACACACAAGACAAAACAAACATGACTCTATCTAGAAATTTCCTAACACAAAGAAAACATGTTGTAAAGCTAACATTAGAGAGATAAGCAAAAGAGAGTGGAAGTGAGGGGTATGCATATGCAAAATGTTCTAAATAACTCCAAGGTACCATAAGAGGAAACTCATTCGACATGAATCCTACACATTAAGTGCCCATGCCTTGGAAACTACTCACTCTTACACCTCGAGCATAATTCGCTTCGATTTTAGGTTCTCACATGGGATCTCAGTTCTTTTTCCTCTTGGAACCTAGGTTCACACTCATGCAATATGTATGCAAATGAATTTATGTATTGGAATCAAATTAATTGCATACAATTCATAGAAAATAAAAGCTATTTTTTGTGAATAAGTCTAATGAAAGAATCAAGTGTCATGAACGTGGAAAGAGCATGCCTCGACCAGTATTCCCAAACTAGACTTCCTAAAGGATCAACTAGGTCTTTCCCTTAGGTTGTAATAGGGCCATGGGGTTTAATGTGGTGAACAAAGAAATAAGGAAATTTTGAGTTCAAAAATCACCAATCATGTTTACACATACTCACACACACCCCATACCAAGCTCTACTAAACATTCACACACTAGCGTCTAGGCATTCAATTAGGCACACATTTGTACTACACAATTATACTCAATTTTGAGTACTAACAATTGCTTCCAAGGCTCATTCTCTTTGCCTTTTTGCATTGGTATATTTTTTTCTTTTTCTTTCTTTTGCTTTTCGTTTTTTTTTTCTTTCATTTTTTTTCATTTTAGCTTTTGCTTTTCAGTTTTACAATTTGAGCCATTCCTTGCACATTTACATCATTGCCTAAGTATATGTTAACTTCACATGTAAGAGCTTACACCTTTCAATGCCACTTATACACACACAATACCCATATGATTGGCAATTAAAGCTTTGGTTTGTGTTTGGCTATGGCTATATGGTTATATGTGGTTCCAAATGAAAGGTTAGGGTTTGGCCTCAAAATTGGCAATGGAGCACACAAACAGGGATATGGAAATGTGTTTAGGCTATTTTATTAGTTATGCACACACATTGCCTAGGATCATTTCCAATATTCTATCTAAAAAAAGAATACAAGCTTTGGTAAGCAGTCCACATGTATGATGCATGTTCTATGACACATGATGATTTTGTGATGTAATGAGATTATGCATGGTGTTTGAATATTGTTTAAAGATTTGTTAACGGAAAAATTCACTCGGGGTGAAAATCTCAATTAACACCCTCAACCCGCTACCCTAGAGGTCGCAACGGGGGGTAGGTACTTCGTACCGTGGTTCTGACAAGGTGATACAACAAGGTGTGGTAGGGACCTCGAGGTACCTTGGCTCTTGTATAGCTAAGAGAGGCAACATGAGGGTGAGGTAGGTAGGAGAACAATCATCCCGCCCATCTGGTGTAGTAGGCTGGTACCCGGTCTAGGTATCTGATCCAGGTACCTGGTTACCTCTCTAGGTGCCCTCTAAAATTCCCCGACCTATATAACGTGCAAAGAGAGGTACATGAGGGCTAGGATCAGCGAGGTCGGTACCTAGCTCATATACTTGCATAATGAATGAGATAAAAGGGAGAATGACAACTCATTCGGTAGAGGTAGACTGACCTAGGGGGAAAAGCATCACAATTGATCACATGCTAAAAAACCCCCAAGCAGTATCCATAGGAAGGAGAAAGATCCTTCTTTATAGTTATATATCTCGAGAGGTGCTCCGGAGAGCTTACATAAATACAATCCGGGACCTGGTAGGTCACTGTTGGAGGGATACCATTAGGTACTGATACATTCATGGAGAAATTTGACATGTACAATAGTCGATACAATGGTAGGAGATGTCGAACTGTATTTCTGGTGAAGAAGTGGGCGAAATCTAGGATCGGGGACACCTTGGAGATATGAGAGAGCTTAGAAGTATATTGTTGACCATCGGAGAGTGGAGATATCGGACATGAGTTCTGCGATTGGAGCCCGAGCATGGTGACGAAGTTAGACCCTGAGCTGGTGAACTCTCTTTATCGTTCGAACCAAGCTATAGCTGTGGTTACTGTCTTTTGGACTCAACCCCGGTGAACTCTCTTTATCGTTCGAACCCAGCTATAGGTTGTGGTTACTGTCTTTTGGACTCAACCTCTTCCTTGGAGAGAACTCGGTCATATTTATATGTCTCATTCTTGTTGCCCACTCCATTAATTAATACGTAATCAAAGGAATGTTGATACTGGCATTAATGGAGTTGAATATTCTCTCATTAATGGCGTTATGAATTGCCATTAATGTAGTTGACTGCTTCCTTCATTAATGGCGTTGTGACTGGCCATTAATAGATTTGACTGATTCCTTCATTAATGGCATTGTGAATGGCCATTAATGGAGTTGACTGATTCCTTCATTAATGGCGTTGTGAATGGCCATTAATGGAGTTGACTGATTCCTTCATTAATGGCGTTGTGAATAGCCATTAATGGAGTTGATTGATTCCCTCATTAATGGAGTTATGAATGGCCATTAATGATGTTAGATTATGTTGCATGCTTCTTCCCTTCAGGCGATGTATTCTTGTGTACCAGTCCCTTTTCGCTGGCGTGGCACTTGTTCTAGCATGCTAGTATCTTCATGGTACCATTCTTCCTACTTGACGAGAAGGATACCTGTTTGGGGTGGATTGGATACCTATCTTGGATGGGTTCTGGGTGGATAGCGAGGTACCCAGGTAACAGGTAGATGTCGAGGTACCTGGGTGCTAGGCCGCTATCGAGATACTCGGGTACTAGAAGTGTGTCGAGGTACCTGGATTCCATAAGAGAGGTACCAGGTACCGTAAGGTACCAAGTAGGGGGTATCGTGGTACCAGTTTTAGAGTAGATACATAGTGTGATACCTACTCTTTTTGGTTCGTATCTCTGGCGCTTCATCTAGGTAGATAGGTAGTCGAGGTTCTGGCCCTACCATGTATTGATCCCTTCAAGGTCGAGGTATCGATCCCGCTAGATACCTGGGAGCTGGGAATGGTCCCTACCAGGTGATTACTTGGTGGAAAATTCTTCTTTGGACCCCTGCCAAAAAACACTGTTAACAGATTTGAAGACATTTTCCCTCGTATTTGTACACTTTTGGCTCGTGTTTGTGAACTCACAAAGGTATCTCCACTATTAGAAAAAGGCGCTTGAGCACCGAGTCCCCTCAACTTGGACACCAAAAGATGGAACTAACCCATGAAGTGCAATTGAGACCCCTAAAATGACTAAGAGCTGTGAACAAGCACACTAAGCATACACAAATTTGCCACAAACACTAGGCTCAAGGTATCTTACCAAGCTAATTGAAGCAAGAAAATTTTGGCAAAGCAGCAAGTTTAAAAAATTGATACGAAAAAATGACTCAAGACACAAAAAGACGACTCACAAAGGCGTCTACATCATTTTGATAGCTCGCCTTTTGTGTCGTTAACAAATTGCGGATCAAAAATATATATTTAAAAAAAAGTCCTACGCAATGTGCTCGAAAGTTTTGAAAACTTAGTGTAGCGGTAAGCGAAAGGTATTGTCCACAGGGAGGTGTCTTCCGTTGATTTCTCTCATTTTAGTGATTATTGAAAGCAATGTAAATATTAACCTGGCAAGGGTGAGAGTGGTGTGTGTGAAGTGTAAGCATATTTGTGTGTGTGTGAGAAAAGAGCATAAAAATAGAGATAATAAAAATAAGAAAACATGGAGAGATGAGAATGGTGATTGAATTGATAAATATAAAATGGTGGATAGGAGAGATGCAAGAAAATCGAAACATATGGTACTCATGACCACCCAACACATTCGCGCCACCTACACTAACTAACCGCAAAGACACTCCTAGCATATCGGGCTAATCTTCCTACCTAGAGTTTCTAGGATGGCTTGGATTGGAATGCTAACAATCCACCCCTTTTACCTAGCCGGGATATGTTGGATTGGAATGCTCACAACATATCCCTTCCAATTCAAATGAGCTTGGTTAAACACCCTAAGTGTGGATGGTTAAAAAATTAAATTGATATCTAATGTAAATCAAGAGTTGGAATGCCTACTTGGCTCACAAAGACACCATAATTCAACCTCTGCAATGGGTTAGGAGTTGGAATGCCTACCCAACCCACAGTGAGTATAAAATGCATTAAAGACCAAGATCAACCACTAAGCGAAATGGGAGTTAGAATGTTTACCCATTTCACAAAGATTTCAATAAAAGCTTAGTTACTCTAATAAGTTCAAACAGTCAACAAGAATCAAGAGTTGGAATGCCTACTTAATTCAAGAGGTAATTAAACACAATTAAGCACAATGAATGGAACCAATACAAGAAGAAATCAAATGCAAATAAATCACATAAATGGAACTAGTGTGAAGGTTTACATATTTCCTAAATGGGGATACACATCAAATAGAGAAAATATAAGAGAAGAGTAAAGAAGAAAACCATGAGGTTTACAAGTTTGTGTTAGGGAGCTCTTTCCTCTTGAATCCTCCTCAATCATGGATGGTGACAGTAGTAGGTGGTGGTGGAGAGGCAGTCCATGGAGGAAAACCTCCATGGATGCCTCTAGAAGCTCATCTCTCTCTTGATTTGGTAGAGAAGATGAAGTGTGAAATTGATGGATTAATTCAATCAATGGATCCTCCCCCAATTGGTCTTGTGGCAAAGCGATATATTTATATGTTTGAGAGGCTAGGGCACGAAATAGGCGTGACAGGTTGACTTTGCCCTCTTTAAAATGGCTGAAAACATGACTTTTGGCCATCTGGAACATGCAACGAATGGGTAAGTGCACGGTAAGGTTCCCGTGCTACACCCATGCTATCACTTCTTGCTTTCTGGTATTGGCATGTGCACGGGTTAGATACCAGTGCAGTACCCGTGCACTGAGTTCTTCCTGATTTCGGCCCTCAGGCGCACGGGTAATATCACGGGTAGTGCACGGGGAGGTTACCCGTGCACTGTTGCCTTCAAGCATCCCTTTTTGCACCATTTCACTTGATTTTCTCTGAAAAGTCACGGTTTTCGCCTCCAGCAACAGAATTCCAATGAATGCCTGTAATCACTACAAAACGAGCCATTAGACAGCAAAATATGCTCGAAAACAAGCTAAAGGATATGGAATTGAGGGCCAAAATATATAACAATTTTGGCTCGACCAAACACCCCCAAACCAAACCTTTGCTCGTCCTCTAGCAAACAAAAAGACAAACAAAACACACAAGACAAAACAAACATTACTCTATCTAGAAATTTCCTAACACAAAGAAAAACATGCTGTAAAGCCAACATTAGAGAGATAAGCAAAAAAGAGTGGAAGTGCGGGGTAAGCATATGCAAAATGTTCTAGATAACTCCAAGGCACCATAAGGGGAAACTCATTTCACATGAATCCCAAACATTAAGCGCCCTTGCCTTGGAAACTACTCACTCTCACACCTCGAACGTAATTAATTTCGATTCTAGGTTCTCACATGGGATCTCTCTTCTTTTTCCTCTCGGAACCTAGGTTCATACTCATGCAATATGTATGCAAATGAAGTTATGTATAGGAATCAAATTAATTGCATACAATTCATAGAAAATAAAAGCTATTTTTTGTGAATAAGTCTAATAAAAGAATCAAGTGCCATGAACGTGGAAAGAGCATGCCTCGACCAATATTCCCAAACTAGACTTCCTAAAGGATCAACTAGGTCTTTCCCTTAGGTTGTAATGGGGCCATGGGGTTTAATGTGGTGAACAAAGAAATACGGAAATTTTGAGTTCAAAAATCACCAAACATTTTTACACATACTCACATATACCCCATACCAAGCTCTACTTAACATTCACACACTAGCGTCTAGGCATTCAATTAGGCACACATTTGTTCTACACAATTGCACTCAATTTTGAGTACTTACAATTGCTTCCAAGGGTCATTCTCTTTGCCTTTTTACATTGGTATATTTTCTTCTTTTTCTTTCTTTTGCTTTTCTTTTTTTTTCTTTTTAGCTTTTGCTTTTCACTTTTACAATTTGAGCCATTCCTTGCACATTTACATCATTGCCTAAGTACATGTTAACTTCACATGTAAGAGCTTACACCTTTCAACACCACTTACACACATACACAAAACCCACATGATTGGCAATTAAAGGGTTGGTTTTTATTTGGCTAAGGCTATATGGTTATATGTGGTTCCAAATGAAAGGTTAGTGTTTGGCCTCAAAATTGGCAATGGAGCACACATATAGGGACGTGGAAATGTGTTTAGGCTATTTTATTAGTTATTCACACACATGCCTAGGATCATTTCCAACATTCCATCTAAAAAGGGAATACAAGCTTTGGTAAGTAGTCCACATGTATGATGCATGTTCTATGACACATAATGATTTTGTGATGTAATGAGACTATGCATGGTGTTTGAATAGTGTTTAAAGATTTGAAAACATTTTCCCTCGTATTTGTACGCTTTTGGCTCATGTTTGTGAACTCACAAAGGTATCTCCACTATTAGAACAAGGCGTTTGAGCACCAAGTCCCCTCAATTTGGGCACCAAAAGATGGAACTAACCCATGAAGTGCAATTGGGACCCCTAAAATGACTAAGCGCTATGAACAAGCACACTAAGCATAGACAAATTCCCCCCTAACACTATGCTCAAGGTATCTAGGCCAGGCTAATTTAAGCTCGAAAATTTTGGCAAAGCAGCAAGTTTTAAAAATTATCAAGAAAAATGACTCAAGACACAAAATGACGACTCACAAAGGCGTCTACACCCATAAACCAAAACCCAACATTGTTCTTAATATTGAAGACAAGAGAGTCTGGTCTAGCGGTGCACACCTAACATGACTCAAACAAGGCTCACAAATAAAATAAGGCAAACAATGCAATTAGCAATTAAGAACAAAGGCACATAAATTCAAGCTCAAAACCTACATCATGCATTTACCATAAATGATGGAATGAGGGCATAACAACCCCCGAACCGAATCTAACTATATGCATCAAGACCCATACAAAAATAATGCTTGTACTCACAACCACCAAACCGAGTTGGGCTATATATGGCAATTAAATATGTACTCTCGCATGCAATCATCCATAAGAGCCTTCGGCTCATTCATCAACAAAAGAATAAATCAATTATATCCAAAAATCAAATATCATCATTTACAAGTGATCTAACAAAAATCCATCATGAAATATAATCAACAAAATCAAAAACGTGTCCAACAAAAAATAATCAATTAATGCACAAGTTAAACCTACCACACCCTAGACACAAAAATCTCCACCAATTATTCAACAACGCAAATAAAACAAAAACAAGAAAAAGAAAAATTAGAAATGCAAACACATGTGGGTTGCCTCCCACAAGCGCTCTATTTATCGTATAGGCAAGACATTGCTGAGCCATTTCGGCTCTTTGAACTCTAATTTGTTGCTCTCCTTCATGAAGATGAGGTTCTCACCCTTTTTATGAGCACTATTGGCTTGCTTGTCCCTCCAAGACTCACAAGTTGTTGGTGTTTCTTCCCAAGAGATAAAGAACCTTGCTTAAAGCACAAGCTGCAAAAACTGCTTCCTAAAGAAGCTATAGACAATCTACACACTCATTAAACCTATTAGAAAATTCAGGCAAATATGATTCACTAAATGCATGCAGTTGCCTACAAGAGCTCGAAGTACCATTTATTAAAGAAAAATAAACTCAAACAAACTAAGTGATTCCACAATAGATTTTCCCCCCAAACCTAGCTCTTCCCATACATTCAAGCACATAATAACAAATTGAGGGATAAGCACTTAGCATACAAGAGAAAAATAAATTGTGCAATCATAAGACATTCAAAAGTAAATAAAAATGAAAACAAGCAAAGCATTTTAATCATGAAGCACACAAGCGGTTTACGCCTCAATGTTAACAACCTTACCCACAGGAACAATTCATTACATCAAACCCTTCCCAATGCATTTAAGCACATATATCGGTGTACTCTAATCAACTCACTCACACATGCTTCGACAATATGCACTGTACCAATGAACATTTAAGCTACACTCACAAAGTTAGGGTAATCTAAAAAGATAGAAATAGTGAGAAGAGTCGATACCGAAGTTCCAAATTTTAGGAAGAAGTCTGCAGAGACACTACCTCTAGCTGCGGTCTGACCTCTGCTCCACTTGATACTCTTTCGCGGCACTCCCAGCGTCCTTGGTTGTATCAACCACATAGGTCGTCGTTGCACCGCCTCGTCACTTGGTGAAGTTGTGGTAGTGCAATAGGGCACTCATTGTTCTCTTGAGTTGTATAGGGCTTGGCTTCCTCCATTGTTGGTCACTACTCCAACCTTGATTTGATTGCTTACCAACCTAAAAATTTTTCCTTTCTTGCAAAAACACAACTCAACAACATTACATGCATATGCTTTAAGCAAAAATAAAACCATAAAATATTTACATTCCTACAGTATTTGCTAAAACAAGAAACAAGAAACATTTTGATAGCTAACTTTTTGTCTCATTAACAAATTGCGAATATCAAAAGATATTTATAAAGTTGTTCCTACGCAATGTGCTGTAATGTTTTGAAAACTTAGTAAAGCGGTAAGCGAGGGTATCGTCCACAGGGAGGTGTAATCTGTCGATTGTCTCTCGTTTTGGTGATTATTGAAGCAATGTAAATAATAACATGGCAAGAGTGAGAGTGGTGTGTGTGAAGTGTAAGCATGTTTGTTTGTGTGTGTGAGAACAGAGCATAAAAATAAGAGAACATGTAGAGATGAGAATGGTGATAATGTGATAAATATAAAATGGCAGATATGAGAGACCTAAGAAAATGGATACATACGGTACTCATGACCACCCAAAATATTCGCGCCACCTACACTAACTAACTGATGAGAAGGTTTTTGCCGTCAGAAAACCGTCCGTCAAAACAATTTATAAAACCTATGCGAAGCATTCACAAGTAGAAATACAAGTAAAGCAGTAAGCACGGGTGTCGTCCACTGAGATCGGGTTAGCGGTGATAAGATTAGGATTAATATAACTAGTATGCATAAAAGTAAAGTGATGGTGAATGAAGATACAATATAAACAAAACTATGAAAGCAAATAAAATGGGATGACAATGGAGTGATGAATGAATGATGATGGAACTACGGAGTTGATGTACTCGTAAGTGAATATTGGGGCAATTGCAACAAACTCTCAATTAAGCACGTATTGACAAATGTAACCAACCTAGGGTGTATAGTGTTGGTATATATCTCTAGCAAGAGGTCAACCAAGGGTGTATAGCGAAGACCTCCTACTAGCGATTAATCCCTCCTAAGCAACCAACAATGGCTAGTTACTTAATCGGGACCTTTTCCATGAATGCTCTGTAGGGAAAACTCTATATAAAACGTAGCGGAAGAAACGAAAAATAGATTTCGTATGGTTTTAAAATTTTTCTCAAAGTTGAACCTTAACCTTTTAATTAATTAAACTCAGATATATACGGCTAGAGTTAAATACCTCTTGACGCATGATCCGATTGACTTACGTCGATTGGTAATCCGCAAAATCTTTTCCGATGCCCGTGAACAGTACCTACGTGAACAGTGATCGTGAACAGTACCGCGAGATCTTCCAATCCGAACACGTACGTGAATCACCTAGGAGCGTGGTCTCCCTTTTTCTTTGAATTGCAAACCTGATAATGGATGAACAAAGTTTTCTTTTTCTTTTGTTAGTCACAAACCAATCAAAAGAAGACAAAGATTATTCCGGTCACTTTTGAGTTCTCAATCTAATGATCGAAACTCGCGTGAACCTAATTCGATGTTGTACACACAAGCTTATTGATGAACAAGCAATCAGTGTACTATCAAAGTATAATCTCTTCTCTGTTTTATGTTTAGTAGAATAAAAATTATCCTTTTCTATGAATTGAGAAGAAGAAGAAAAATTGAATCATTCAATCAGCTATATTGTGGCCGAATTCTATATGTGGAATTATATAGGTGGCCGAAATTTTGCTTCCTCTTCTATTTAGGATTGCCGAAATCTTCCTCTAAATGGACTAGGGTTGCCGCAAATCACATACCAAAAAGAGTTTGTGTTGCACCCTAATTTCCATCAACCTTTAGACTTCAAAACCTAATCCAACTCATAGATATTTTTATTCTTTTATTGACTAAATAAAAAGACTTCTTATTTGATTAAATAAATAAAATTATATATTTATTTTCTTATCAAACAAGTCTTTTACTTTTAATATACTACTACCAATAGTATAACTTTAGGAAATATATTTCCAGATCAGAAAAAGATTTGTTTCTTAATTAAACAATTAATTAATAAATTAACTAATTCTTATTTAATTAAAACAATGAAACAAAATAATATATTAGGTTAATATATACACCTTGCCGCCCCACTTATATAAATGGGCCATATATTATTTTCTTATTTCATTTAATCCATTGGACTTTAAATAAAAGCCCACATGTGAACCAGACCCATTCTTACTAAAAGAAACAAGCCCACATGTCTCCTTTTAATATCTTAATATAATAGTGCAGCCCATTAATTAAATAATAGAAATATTATATTCTTAATATATTAAAAACAATTCTAGATGGACCCTTAAATCGGCCCGGTAGAATATATCAAGTGATCCATGCAAATACGTGTGGATTGGGGATCTTGGCGGGCTATCTAAATTTAAGCTTCAATAGACACAACCTAATCACAATCAACAAATGATTCACTTAGGTCAAATCTATTAATTTTAACTCATTCCAGTAAAGAGCTAAAATTGAACTCTTAAATAAAGATAGAATAAGGAGATGTTTCTCATTCATACCCTAGACAATCTTATAGGAGATGGTGTATCCTCGTGAATAATATCAGTAATCGCCAAAAGCTCATAGACTGCCTATAGCTCTCCAAGTTACCATATTTCCTCATATGACCACATTTCGAGCTTGGATACTTTGACTTGTCCAGAAGCCATGTTTTCAATAATCATTATTGAAAACTCAACGTTGAGATTTAATATCCAATATCTCAAAACATCCATATGATGATATTATACTCTCATTTAATAAATGGAGCCACGATGTCCATATCTATAAATGAAGTCCTCTATCGATTAACAAATGTATACCACCAAACTATCGAGGATAGACTATGCTATATAATCGTACTCATTGATAGCTATAATGATAACACTTGCAACCATAAGTCCATCATTTATCTCAGATTAAGATAGACTCTCCGATTGTCCTCTTTAATGAAAAGACGTATATCTAGTGACAGTTTTAGATAAAGTATTTCATTGTGATCCAGTTCAATGCACCTAGTGCACTAGATTCTTTTACTCGAAAACCTTTAGATGATTTTAGACTCATCATATTCATTTGATCTCACTCAAATGCTAGTAAAAGAATTCTACAACTTTAACAAGATAGAGGTGCCCAACCTTTGACTTAAGTTGTGAACGTTATTCAAGACTAACTAAAGAATTGTGTCTACCTCATACATATCCGGATGTATGAACAATTCTTCATGTCTCATAGTCTTTTGACCTTATGATTATTTACCTTGACAATTATAATAATAAATGCTATAAGTAATTGTAAGAATCAGAATTCACTTTATTAATATGAGAAGATTGTCAATTACAATATTACACTCTTGCCATTGAGCATAATTCTAACATGCTCATCTATCTAGCTATGGCTCAACCTATTACTAATATAGCCATCCTAGGATGTATAGTGATGGCTTCCAATTCCCTCACAAGTGGCCGACCTAGGATGTATAGTGAAGGCCACCCGTTTGAGATTGGATGAGGCTTAAGGTTATCAACTGAATTCTACTCGAAGGTTAGTTCTCATAGAATCACTAAAGTAGCCAACCTAGGGTGTATAGTGGAGGCTTCTAATTCTCTCACTAGTGGCTAACCTTGGATGTATAGTGAAAGCCACTAATTCAAGATTAGATTAAGGGCATGGTTGTAGATCCGGATTTCCGGAAATCCTTCCATTCAATTGAGCATTAGACAACCTAATTGCCTACTCCAATAATCCAAATCAATCATGCAAAGAGGGTGTATCCAAGCAAATCAATAATGGAAATCAATTCAAGAAATGGAATAAAACATAGAGATAGAATAAATATAACACATAGAGTTTATTTACAAAGCCCAAATATCCATCAAACAAATAACATCAACCCCATAGTGGGGTATTTTCGCTACTCATGTTCTATTACAAACCAATAAACTAAGAGAGAGTAGAGAGATAACCCTTGAAGATTGATCTCCTTCCTTGAAGCTTGAATCCAAATCTCCTAGTTGCCTTTGATTGAGTAGAGATGGTTTGGATGATAGGGAGATGTGTTACTAGCTTAGAATACAAGTGTTGGGAGATATAGTGATGTTTTGGTTCGTTCCCATCCTTTTCTATTTATAGAGGATGGAAAAATAGGTCACTTAAGCTTGAAACCAGAAACTGTCTTGCGCAGAGTGCGGGTGGAGTGCAGGTGAATTACCCGCACTATACCCGCACTATATGGGTTTTATTCATCTTCAGTTCTCTGATCTGGGAAACAGTAAGGGTGGAGTGCAGTTGGATTACCCACACTTTACCCGCACTTTACTCGCACTGTACTCGCACTCTGGTGTCAGGTGTAAATCCACTTCTCTGTCTTGAGCAACAGTGCGGGTGGAGTGCGGTTGGATGACCCGCACTTTACCCGCACTTTATCTTTCATTCATGATTCAGGTCCCGGCTATGGGAAGGAGTGCGATTGGAGTGCGGTTGCGACCCACACTTGACCCGCACTGTAGAGCTGCTTATGATCATTTCTCTTTCCTTTTGCCCCTTTTCTGCCGGAACCACTGCAATTAGCTTCTAACACCAGAATTACATCTATTGCCTGCAATTGGCACAAACGAGCCTATTAGACATAAAATATATAGAAAATACACACAAGAACGAGACAAAGGAATAGGAATGAGGGCCGAAATATACAACAATTTAGGCACGATCACTAACCGCAAAGACACTCTTAGCATATCGGGCTAATCTTCCTGCTAGAGTTTTCGGGATGGCTTGGATTGAAATGCTCACAATCCACCCCTTTTACCTAGCCGGGATATGTTGGATTGGAATGCTCACAACATATCCCTTCCAATTCAAATGAGCTTGGTTAAACACCCTAAGTGTGGACGGTTAAAAATGTAAATTAATATCTAATGTAAACCAAGAGTTGGAATGCTTACTTGGCTCACAAAGACACCACAATTCAACCACTACAATGGGTTAGGAGTTGGAATGCCTACCCATCCCACAGCAAGTATTAAATGCATTAAAGACCAAAATCAACCACTAAGAGATATGGGAGTTGGAATGCCTACCCATTTCACAAAGATTTCAATAAAAGCTTAGTTACTCCAATAAGTTCAATCAATCAACAAGAATCAAGAGTTGGAATGTCTACTTAATTCAAGAGATAATTAAACATAATTAAGCACAATGAATGGAACCAATACAAGAAGAAATCAAATGCAAATCAATCACATAAATGGAACTAGTGTTAGGGTTTACATTTTTTCCCAAATGGGGATACACATCAAATAGAGAAAATACAAGAGAAGAGTAAAGAAGAAACCCAACATTGTCAATCCCGGATCTCTAAGCTTAGAGAGTGGCCCCAAATGGTGGAGAAGATGAAGTGTTAAATGGATGGATTAATTCAATGAATGGATCATCCCCTCTTTGGTCTTGTAGCAAAGTGATGTATTTATATGTTTGAGAGGCTAGGGCACGAAATAGACATGAAAGGACGACTTTGCCCTTCTTAAAATGGCTGAAAACATAACTTTTGGCTTGCTAGAACACACAGTTCACAGGTAAGTGCACGGGTTAGATACCTGTGCAGTACCCGTGCACTGAGCTCCTCCTGATTTCCATCTTCCGGTGCATGTGTAATATCACAGGTAGTGCACGGGTAGGTTACCTGTGCGTTATTGCCTTCAAGCATCCCTTTTTGCACCATTTGACTTGTTTTTCTCCGAAAAGTCAAGGTTTCTGCCTCCAGCAACTGAATTCCATTGAATGCCTGTAATCACTACAAAACGAGCCATTAGACACCAAAATATGCTCGAAAACAAGCTGAAGGATATGGAATTGAGGGCCAAAATATATGACGATTTTGGCTCAATCAAGTATATTGCCATATATTCTCTTGTATACTCTTGTGCTTTCAAGTTGATTTTACGTGATATAAAAAGAAGAAGTTCAAGAAGTTTTGAAGATTAGTCTAACATTTTCATACACA
This sequence comes from Dipteronia sinensis, assembly GCA_033220585.1. NCBI lineage: Eukaryota > Viridiplantae > Streptophyta > Magnoliopsida > Sapindales > Sapindaceae > Dipteronia > Dipteronia sinensis. The sequence continues at coordinate 48,855,988 of CM065638.1, read as the reverse complement.
TTGTAAAGTGATGGTGTGTATTTGTGACCAATCTTCATGTTGAATGTTTTAGTATTTCTATAGGTGTTTTGACATGGAATTTTCCAAATGGGGAGATTGTTAGGTTCTTCAGGCTTGTTGGCATAATTCCATACCAAAACAACATTTCCTTTGTATTGATTAGTTGTCTAGGACTCACGGATATCAAGCTTCAAGGAAGTTGGAGAACATTTCAAGCAAAGAGAAGTCTTCAAGAGGAACAAGCTCCATTGCTTAATAAAGGTATATTAAGACCTTATTCCTCTTGCAAGGCTTAGGTGCACACACACACACACATGGCATCCATATGTGTCCCTGCATTATTGTACGAAACTAGTATAACACATTCACACACTTACTGAAGTATGCACATGCATTAGATTAAATTTGACAATTTTTGTAAAATTGCATGTTCTAGGACTATATCTAGGAAACGGTATACTTGTGTGTTCTTGTGTTTTATTGTTTATGTTTGTGTGATATCAGACTTGAATTTTCTCTCATATTATTCCTTATTGAGTTCCGGTGATTTCAGTTTCTCATCCATTAGTTTTCAAGTTCGGAGTTGGAAGTTACGAAACTTTCCGTGTCTTTATCGTGCATGGTTTTCGTCTTTGTTTATCTAGTTGATTTCAATAACTTTTGTGAAATATTTATTGATGTCCATGTCTATGATAGAGTCTCAGTTTGTAATCCGATAACGGATTCAAAATCAGAGTTCGAAGGCTGAAATACGGTCAAAGAATGCGAGTGGTACACGAGGACGAAGGAATGGCAAAGTTGCCAATTGCACCCCTTCCCCGTGGAGGCCCGTGGCCTCCACAGAAAGGGATTCCCTCTGCCCCCATGGAGGACATGCACCTCCATGGGATGCTGAGCTAGCAGCCCTTCATTGGTTGGTTCATTTCCCTCTTATTTCTCTCCTTTAAAACCACCTTCCCTCTTATTTCTCATTCAAGAAGTAAATTTGAAAAACAAGTGCAGAAATTCCCTTCAACTTTCTCAACTTCCAAACACCATATCTCACTCATTCCATGTCCGATTTGAGTGATTCAAGTTGAAGAATCTTTGTATACTAGTCCTCTATCATCTCCATGAGAGTTGGAGGTCATTAGTTCAAGATATCTGGTGGTTCTACACCAAAATCCGAAACTGCACGTTTTTCTTTATGGTATTGATTCATCTCTTGATTTCTGCACTTTAAAGCCTTTAATCACTTTAGGCTTTCTTCTTGTATATATGCATGTTACTTGTGTGTACTTTTATTAGAGTTTGAGACTCTTTTTAAGCTATTTTGAATTTGATTACAAACATGTGTGTTGAGTTAGGTTTCCTTAAAACCTATGTTTTCACATGTTTGTGAGTTGTATTGTGCTAGCTTTCTATATAGGACTACTTGTGCTTTAATTGATTGATTTTGAAGATTGATAGTCTCTACTTGTGCTAGGTCTCTTTAATTGAACATATTTAGGAAGAACACAATTTCTTGTATATTTAGAGCCTATTAGGATTTAATTGAATATTTTGTGAATATGTGCTCTAAATGATTGCTATATGATCTTGTTGACAATATCTATTAATTCTAGCATTTTTGTTTTAGTTATAAAGTCTTGAAAATGTGCTTCATGAATATGTGTTGTTTTCAAGCTTGAGTGACATGAATGGAATCTAGGTCTTAGTACATGTATTTGGTGTTTTGCATGTTCTAGGTTGTTGTTCATGTTTTTTACGGCTAGGCTACATTAACTTGAATGTTTTCATACCTATGTCTAGTTCTTCATGAAGTGTGATCGATCCATGCAATTCATATGTACATGCATCATTTGTGTGATGACATGATTTTAGGATTGCAAACTATAAAATCATACATTGTGTGCTCATTGTTTAATTCTAGTTTCCATAGGATATGTTGATCATCATGTTCTATGTTGCGTGTTTGTTTGCGCTTTGCATTCATGATCACACTTAGAAAGTCCTTGTAAAAGGCATGCAGTCACTAAGTGTGTATCTTTTATTTGTCATAGTGGATTACGGTTTTCCGGTTGTTGTAGATTCAACTCATGGATGTTTCCTTTTCGAAGGTTTTACCACGTAAAAATCATGTGTCAAGTGACTCTAACTCTATTTTATTTGTTTGTATATGTGTTTGTATAAATCTTGTTTGAATCATTTCTTGTAGATATATTTGGATAACAAGATTTGTGAAGGTGTGATATGCAAACAACTCATTTGATCATAGTTGTATGTATCTTTATTCTTGTAAATTAAATCTTGTGTACATGATAAGTTACTATCTAGTACTTGTTCATATTAGTAATATTTACATGTATATAAGTACTTGTTGGTTTGTGTTTTGATTGTTGTTACTTCACTTGCAAGTTATAGACTTTTGACTTAACAGGATTTTTGAGAATGATTGTCAATAGTCTATATATGCTTTCATTTGCTTTATGTGTTGTGATAGATGCTATCTAGAGGGAAAAACATTGGTTTGTTTAAAAAGATACAAAGCCTATTCACCCCCCCCCCCCCTTTTCTAGGTTGGCTTTAGGCCATTTAACCATGATTGTATATATTTTAAACTACATTCAATACATAGGCTGCCGTCTGCAGTAAATATCCCCAAAACGAATTCGGTAATTATGAGAAACTAATCATAGATCTCACCATTTTCATCTGGGTTCTGTTTCTCCTCTCCGTAACACCATTCCGTTGTGGTGTTCATGGAGCTGTGAGTTGGGATACAATCTCATGCTTAACTAAGTGGTCTTCAAACTCTTGGTCAAGATACTCACCTCCACGATCTGATCACAGAGTTTCGATTGTTTTGCCTAATTGGTTCTCAACTTCACCTCGGAATTTTTGAACTTTTCCAAAGTTTCTGACTTATGTTGCATTAGGTAAACATATCCGTATCTCAAGTAATCATCAATAAAGGTGACATAATACTCTTAATCACCTCTAGCTTTAACTTTCATAGGTCTGCAGACGTCTAAATGTATAAGCTCTAGTGGTTGTGTAGCTCTGAGCCCATTTCCAATAAAAGGTCTCTTGGTCATTTTACCTTTTAAACAAGACTCATTGTCAGGTAAAGTGTTGATCTCTAACTGACTTAAAGATCCCTCTTTTACTAGTCTATCTATCCTGTCAAGGTTGATGTTGCCAAGTCTTAGATGTCATAGATACGTTTCATTATCTAGAGAAATCTTTTGTCTTTTTGTTTGAGGTTTTTCAACTTTAAACATTTCAGTGTTGAGCGGTGATGTATGAATTAAGGGTCTTAAAACATACAAGTTGTTTTCAATTAAACAACAACAAATATTCAATCAATTTCTAGAAACAATAACTTATTTATTACTGAAAGAATTTGAATATAATCGTTCTAATAACTTGGATATCGAAATCAAATTTCTAGTAAACCCAAGAATGTAATAAATATTATCTAATAAAAGAAAACAACTATTAAAAACTAATTTAACTACTCTAACTATGTAAGCTGAAACGACATCCCTTGATCCAACGTGCATCGAGAAGACCCCTTCTTTAGCTCCGTCCAAGAATCAGTCCACTGGAAAGAAGAACAAACACGGTTAGTAGCCCCTGAATCTATTATCCAAGGTGAAGAATCATTTTCCACTAAACAGGGATCAATGCAAAGTAAATCAGATTTACCTTTCAGTTTCTTCTTCTTAGAGAGCTCCTCGAGGTACTGTGGACAGTTCCTCTTCCAATGACCGACCTTGTCGCAATGGAAACACTTTCCTTTTGCTTTGTCGGTTGTAGGGCTCTTCTTCTTGCTTTGGGCTTGCTTCTTCTTGGGCTTAGCCTTTGCCTAGCCAGTAGACCTCTTCCTTTTCTTAGATCCTAGAAGAAGATAGCTCAACAACATTTGCCTCATCAGCCTTACCTTTGTTATTGTTACTCGTTAGTTTTGGACTCAAAGGTTGTGAGCTCATTAAGCAGGCTGGGTCAGACTGAACCTCAACTTGTTCATCCCGTAGTTGCTTTTGAACTGATCAAAACTCTTTGGAAGAGTTGTCAATATGATGCTCACCTGGCTTGGCTCATCAATGGCCCCACCATTGACCTTAACTCTGTTGAAATATAACATCATGCCCAGGACATGTTCCCAAACAGATCCTCCCTCCTTCATACGAGCAAGCAGTTGAGGAACGAACAGCTTCATGTCGCTTTTGCTCAGAAGGTTGCCTAAACATGGCCTACAATGACTCTATCATCTTAGATGATGTAGACATTGTTTCGTGCTTTGAAACAAGCACATCGACCATGCTAGTCAAAAGGTAAGTTCGGGCCTTTTCATCAGTAGAGACCCATTTCTGGTGGGCCTCATGAACATTTCGTCTTGCATTGGCTGCAGGCTCAAGAGGTCATTCCTTCGTAAGCATAAACTTCAGGTCTTTGGTGACCAAGATTGCATTAATATTGTTTTTCCATTTTGTGAAGTGTTCCCCAGCTAATTTCTCATTAGCAAGTATTTGAAGTAATGCAAAAGACATTGCTGAAATAAACATAAATAAAAAAAAATTCATACGTTTAAATCTGACGCACTCCGAGCGTACTTCTAAACTATGGTGCTCTAAAAACTAAATGAAATGAAATGAAGTGCGCGAGTCTAGATGACCATTTGCAAGTGTACGAATTGCTATCGAGTATAACAGACACAAGTAAGGGTATCGATCCCACAAGGAACTTGAACGTGTTCTAGTGATTAATCTAGTATAATTCCCCGAATATTAAGCTAATAAGGAATTTCTTGTAAAATGCTTAGTTTCAAGATTCTAATGATATGCTGAGGAGATAATGATGCAAGATGCTAATAACAAAGTTCACAACCTAGTTTCTATCCTTAAACAATCTATATGTAAGAGTTTCAAGTGCAAACTACTCAAGATTGGTCAACCTAGAGATAGGTATACTATTCATGCACAACAATTCATGCTTAGATGTTAAGTAAAGTTCATACCCAACAATTAACATGTGAATCTATTAAGCACAAGTGCAAACTCAAAAATAGATAAAAGATAGAATAGATCATTACTAAAGTGTTCATATATATACTGTTAATAGCCAAATTTGGCTAGGGACCAAAGGGAAATTTTCCACCCTCTTAGTCTGGCACCATGCCCGAGGTTATCCATCAGGAGACCACGTTACCCGAAGTCGAGCTACGGTACCACTGATCGGACTATTTTATATCTATTTTAGGTCCCCATTTTCCTATCGTTTGTTTTCGTTTTCGAGTGTATTTTATATATAATGTGTTTGTTGAGCCATATGTAGGTACATATACCCTACATTTTGGTTTTGAGCTTAAAGAACAGTTTGGGAGGCAAAATGGTGGAAAAGTGTAACAACTGTAAAAGCTCATGCAGAATAGCCAACTTGCAGGGGTCATATCTTCCTCCTCTGATCGAACCAAGTTGATATCTATATATATTCGGAAAGCTCCGGAAGTCTAGTTTCCAGAACACTCACGGATTGTGATTCCAAGCTTTCTGTAGGAAGTTAGGCTAATTTCCGTAACGTCTAGTTTCGAGGACGAGCAAATGATAGGTTAGGGGGTATTTGATCGGACTATTTTATATCTAATTTAGGTCCCCATTTTCCTATCGTTTGTTTTCGTTTTTGAGCGTATTTTATATATAATGTGTTTGTTGAGCCATGTGTAGGTTTATATTCCCTACATTTTGGTTTTAAGCTTAAAGAAGAGTTTGGGAGGCAAAATGGCGCAAAAAGAGTAAAAATTGTAAAAGCTCATGCAGAATTGCCAACTTGCAGGGGTCATATCTTCCTACTCTGATCAAACCAGGTTAATATCTTTATATATTTGGAAAGCTCCGGAAGTTTAGTTTCCAGAACACTCACGGATTGTGATTCTGAGCTTTTTGCAGGTAGTTATGCCAATTTCCGTAACGGCGCGCGATGTTGAAATGTTGAATTGCTGTCAGGTCCAAACGGCTACTTCAAACGGTGGCCAGGCCGTAGAACCAAACCGCCGATTACCTCCAGAAGGTCATTTTTTGCCCGAAAATTGAAGGGCAATCTTGTCCTTTCACCCAACCTTCAGCCCTAACCTCCCTATACTATTTAAACACCTTCTTCTCTTCTCTCCCAACAGACTTCTTCTTTCCCAAACTTCTTCTTCTTTATCTTCTTCAATTCAAAAGACAGAGAAACTTTCGAAGCTTCCATGGAGGTTTTCCTCCATGGAAGGCTTACCACTACCATTTCTACCAATCCTTCCCTACATTTGAGAGTTGATTGCAGAGATTAGGAGTGGTCTTTGGACCAATTTCATGCCAGGCAAAGGATGGAGCTCTTTGAGGATTCTTCAAGGGTTGTATCTACTTTCTCTTATCTTGTATTTCATGTTTTCTCTTATGTGTAATCCCTCATTTGGGAATATTTGTAATCCTACATTTTGGTTATTTATATATGATGATTTTATATTTATTTGGGTCTTGTTTCATTCTTGTTATTGTTATTATGAATTAATCTCTTATCGTGAATTACATGTGTATAGATGATTTGAAATTAATATGTATTCAAGATTGGGATTAGGAGTAGATTAGTGTAATTTAGGAGTAGATTAATTAAACATCCCATGATTGTGTGTACGTTAATGGATAATTAGAAATGCTATGTTAGGATCAATTTGAGTGTATGAGAATTAGTTGGGGTTATGCTTTTGGAAGGGCCTTTCCGAGTATGATCTTGATTAATAGCTCACAAGAGTGGAAATGATATCCATGGCTTTCTAGAATAGGTTTTTGGTTGATGCTAAAATGGGTCCTTGGCTATGTCTCACGCTAGGGGCTATAGGTGAGTTATTATTGGGGACAAATTTAGTATATCTACTTCTGGGAGTTTTATCCAAGTCATAGGACCTAACGTTGCCATTTTACATTACCTAGTTAGTATTAGGGCTCAATCTAGCTTTGGTTTGTAGACTTGGTTCACAAATGTCAGTTGCGGTTTTGTGCTTGAGAGGATCTCGACACACTCTTTAACCTTTAGCTCAAATGAATGGATACTCTAAGTTGGATTTAGGCTTGAACAAACCCTTGACTTGGGTGAATGTGCTTAGGTGTTCAACCATCTAATAGATATGCCTTTGTGTTTTGTGAACTTATTGCCCCTTGTGTGACCACTTTCATGCATCTCTCCAATCCACCATTTTATTATTTCTCACGTAATCACCATTCTCACCCTTCCATATTCTCTTTGTTTTTATATTTTAATTTTCATTATCTTTGCTGCACACATCACACAACACACACAAACACCATTCTCACCACATCCACATTCTATTTACATTGCTTTCCCTAAACTGTAGAACTTGAAATGATTAACAACACGTCCCTGCGGAACGATACCCCTGCTTGCACGCTGTACTAGTTTTATTTCTATATATGTCTTTTGACTCGTGCCTTATTAGCGAGGTTGATTTTATAAATTCTTGACAATGTTTTCAACGATGCAAAAATACCACTCATCAAATGGATCCGCTGCCGGGGATGTGTATTCGTTAATTGTTTCTTGTTTTAGCTTAGGTTCTGCAAATGTTAGATTTAATTGTTTTACGGATATTTATGTATGCGGTTAGATTTTTCTTTTTCTTATTTTCTTTTATTTATGGCATATGCATTTGATTGTTTTTGAGTTTTGCTTGTGCTAGGAAAGAACAATTTCAATTTGATGGACCGCACAACTCTTGAGAACAAAGTGTGCGCTTATCGCACTGCAATAATTCCATCAACTAAAATGGTAGTGCCACAACGGACGCGTTGGTCGCCGACATGAGAGGTAATTTCTCTAATGAAATTTTAGTGCTTGTGGATTAGTTGTCGACTTGGGCGGAAACCGCCCATGCGCTTAAGGATAGGAATGCTACGTTTGTAGTGTTTGTGATTTTTTTTTTAGATCTAAGAGTGGAATTGTATAGTGCTTAGATCTTAGGTTTTTAGTATTTGTAATGTTGTGTTCTTATCTATGAATCCTGCCAAGCATTGTCCAAATTTTATGAGTTGAGCAACATTAAGGACAATGTTGAGTTTAGGTTTGGGGGTGTGGACAATCTTGTTGTTTATATGTGTTTTGTTACGTTTAGAAAATTTTCAAATCTCTGCAAACCGGTCGTTTTTGAAATTTTGTAATAGTTCCGGTTTTGTTGAGTTGTTTTTCTTCGTGGGCCGGTTGAGACATATCATGTATGCTTTTAGCTCTGTGCATCACTTTAAATATGCGTGTACAGTGCCAATCTTTTGATGTTGAGGTAGATGAGACCTCTATTCATGTTTAGCTTAGAAAAATAGTGGAGACTACCCGTGAGTTATACTAGGCCTAAATTGCGAAAAATCTGTGGGTTTTATTTCTACTCTTATATACTCTTTGAATTTGCACTTAATTTTTAGTGATCTCATTGTAAATCAAATTTCTTTCACTGATTTCTATAGAACGTCATATGGACTACTTGTATGAGATTTGTATTCCCTTGCTATATGAACTTTTAGAAATGATTTTGGGCTTGAGTGTGAGCGTAACTACTAAAATAACCTAAACACTTGTCCCCTTACGGGTTTTCATTGGAAAAACTTGAGCCAAACAGTAAACCTCCACCACATACATAACCCAAACACTTTCACATACCCTAGTTATCGATCATGTTAATGTGTATAGCTTTAGAGAAACTAGCTCTAAAATGTGTAAAGTGTGTACTTAGGAAAATGTATGTAAATTGTGCAAAGGCAAAGGCTTTAAAAAGAAAAAGTGTGAAATATAAACACTTAAGCCTCAAATTCTTAAAATGTAAAGTTACTCAAAAATAGGGGTACAAATGTAGCACAATGGTGCAATGTATAGTTATAGCCTAGACGCTTGTAAAGTAATGTGTAAAAGAGCTCTAAATGATTTAAATGTAATGTGTAAACACCTTGGCATGATTTGTAGCTTTATCCTTCCAACTCATAACATATCCTCCAAAATTCACCACAAATTCACCTTGGCCACAAATACTGTGAGGGAAAGCCTATTTGATCTCTTAGAAATCTATCTTGGGAATGTGAGTCAATGCATGCTCTTTCCACGTTCATAGCATTTCAATTCCTTCATGGGATCAATTTTCAGAAATTGTGCGTTATTTTGAAATACTCATATGCGATTATATTTGGTTTTTGTACAAAAACGTATTCGCATATGTTTGCTAGAGAGTGCGCCTAGGATTCAGAGTGAAAATATATGACTAAAATCCGGTGAGGATTAGAGTCGAGGAGAATTTTATCTTGAGCATTCGAGTGTAGTTGTCTTGTAAACCGAAAACATCCAGAGAATTAGCATACTTGCATTATGTGATACATTTTTATTGATTGGTATATTTGAGATTCTAGCATGCACGTGTTGTCTTTGCTTGGTATGTTTGGATTGCAACTCAACCAATTTTCTTGCAGAGTATACGTTTGTGGGTGTCGTAAACGCAAACCCTCGGGAGACTATAACTCCTCCTATTAGGGCCGCCTATAGGTTCAAAGGCTTGCGGCACGTGCTAAGTGCCATCGTGTTTCCTACGAAAGTGGACTAGCCTAGTTTTTATTTACTTTTACTGTTATATGTTTTGTTTGTTTGTTTTTTTGCTTTTGTTTTGATCGAGGATGAGCAAATGATAGGTTTGGGGGTATTTGATCGGACTATTTTATATCCATTTTAGGTCCCCGTTTTCCTATCGTTTGTTTTCGTTTTCGAGCGTATTTTATATATAATGTGTTTATTGAGCCATATGGAGGTACATATTCCCTACATTTTGGTTTTGAGCTTAAAGAACAGTTTGGGAGGAAAAATGGTGCAAAAAGAGTAAAAACTGTAGAAGCCCATGCAGAATAGCCAATTTGCAGGGGTCATATCTTACTCCTCTGATTGAACCAAGTTGATATCTTTAAATATTCGGAAAGCTCCAGAAGTCTAGTTTCCATAACATTTCACAAATTGTGATTTCGAGCTTTCTGCAGGGAGTTATGTCAATTTCTGTAACGGCGCGCGAAGATGAAATGCTGAATTGCTGTCATGTCCAAACGGCTACTTCATACGGCGGCCATGCCATAGAACCAAACCACCGATTACCTCCAAAAGGTTATTTTTTTGCCCGAAAATTGAAGGGCAATCTTATCCTTTCACCTAGCCTTCAGCCCTAACCTCCCCACACTCTTTAAACACATTCTTCTCTTCTCTCTCAACAGACTTCTTCTTCCCCAAACTTCTTCTTCTTTATCTTCTTCAATTCAAAAGAGAGAGAAACTTTCAAAGCTTCCATTGAGGTTTTCCTCACGGAAGGATTACCACTACCATTTCTACCCATCCTTCCCCACATTTGAGAGTTGATTGCAGAGATTAGGAGTGGTCTTTGGACCAATTTCGTGCTAGGCAAAGGATGGAGCTCCTGTAGGGTTCTTCAAGGGTTGTATCTAGATACTCTTATCTTGTATTTCATGTTTTCTCGTATGTGTAATCCCCCATTTGGGAATATTTGTAATCCTATATTTTGGTTATTTATATATGATGATTTTATATTTATTTGGGTATTGTTTCATTCTTGTTATTGTTATTATGAATTAATCTCTTATTGTGAATTACATGTGTATGGATGATTTGAAATTAATATGTATTCAAGATTGGGATTAGGAGTAGATTAGTGTAATTTAGGAGTAGATTAATTAAACATCCCATGATTGTGTGTATGTTGATGGATAATTAGAAATGCTATGTTAGGATCAATTGAGTGTATGAGAATTAGTTGGGGTTATGCTTTTGGAAGGGCATTTCCGGGTATGATCTTGATTAATAGCTCACAAGAGTGGAAATAACTTGTTTTATACATGGCTTGCTAGAATAGGTTTTGGTTATTTGTTTTGTGCTAAAATGGGTCATTGGCTATGTCTCACGCTAGGGGCTCTAGGTGAGTTATGGTTGGGGATGAATTTAGTATATCCACTTGTGGGATTTTTATCCAAGTCATAGGACCTAACGTTGCCATTTTACATTACCTAGTAAGTATTGGGGCTTAATCTAGCTTTGGTTTGTAGAATTGGTTCACAAATGTCGGTTGCGGTTTCATGCTTGAGAGGATCTCGACACACTCTTCCACCTTTAGCTCAAATGAATGGATACTCTAAGTTGGATTTAGGCTTGAACAAACCCTTCACTTGAGTGAATGTGCTTAAATGTTCAACCATCTAATAGATATGCCTTTGTGTTTGGTGAACTTATTGCCCCTTGTGTGACCACTTTCATGCATCTCTCCAATCCACCATTTTATTATTTCTCACTTAATCACCATTCTGACACTTCTATATTCTCTTTGTTTTTATATTTTCATTTTCAATTTCTTTGCTGCACACATCACACAACGCACACAAACACCATTCTCACCACTTCCACATTCTATTTACATTCCTTTCCCTAAACTCTAGAACTTGAAACTGTTCACAACACATGCCCTGCGGAACGATACCCTTGCTTGCACGATGTACTAGTTTTATTTCTATATATGTCTTTTGACTCGTGCCTTATTAGCAAGGTTGATTTTATAAATTCTTGACGATGTTTTCAACGACGCAAAAATACCACTCGTCAAATGGCGCCGCTGCCGGGGATTTGTATTTGTCAATTGTTTCTTGTTTTAGCTTAAGTTCTGTAAATGTTAGATTTAATTGTTTTGCGGATATTTATGTATGCGGTTAGATTTTTCTTTTTATTATTTTCTGTTATTTATTGCATATGCATTTGATTGTTTTTGAGTTGTGCTTGTGCTAGGAAAGAACAATTTCAGGTTTGATAGGACCGCACAACTCTTGAGAACAAAGTGTGTGCTGATGGCACTGCAACAATTCCATCCAGTGAAATGGTAGCGCCAAAACGGACGCGTTTTTCTCTGACACTAGAGGTAATTCCTCTACTTAAATTTGAGTGCTTGTGGATTAATTGTAAACTTGGGCGGAAACCGCCCATGCGCTTAAGGATGGGAATGCTATGTTTGCAGGGTTTGTGATTTTTTTTTTTAGATCTAAGAGTAGAATTGTATTGTGCTTAGATCTTAGGTTTTTAGTATTTGTGATGTTGTGTTCTTATCTCTGAATCTTGCCAAGCATTGTCCATATTTTATGAGTTGAGCAACATTGAGGACAATGTTGAGTTTAGGTTTGGGGGTGTGGACAATCTTGTTGTTTATATGTGTTTTGTTACGTTTAGAAAATTTTCAAATCTCTGCAAACCCTTCATTTTTGAAATTTTGTAATAGTTCGGGTTTTGTTGAGTTGTTTTTCTTTTGTGCTAGTTGAGACATATCATGTATGCTTTTAGCTTCGTGCATCACTTTAAATATGCTTGTACAGTGCCAATATTTTGATGTTGAGGTAAATGAGACCTCTATTCTTGTTTAGCTTAGGAAAATAGTGGAGACTATCTGTGAGCTATACTAAGCCTAAATTGCGAAAAATCTGTGGGTTTTGTTTCTACTCTTATACACTCTTTGAATTTAAACATAACATTTAGTGATCTCATTGTACATCGAATTTTTAGTTATTTATCATGTTAAGGTGTATAGTGTTAGAGAAGCTAGCTCTAAAATGTGTAAAGCGTGTACTTAGGAAAATGTATGTAAATTGTGCAAAGGCAAAGGCTTTAAAAAGAAAAAGTGTGAAATATAAACACTTAAGCCTCAAAGTCTTAAAATGTAAGGTTACTCAAAAATAGGGGTACAAATGTAGCACAATGGTGCAATGTAAAGTTATAGCCTAGATGCTCGTAACGTAATGTGTAAAAGAGCTCTAAATGATTTAAATGTAATGTGTAAACACATTGGCATGATTTGTAGCTTTATCCTTCCCACTCATACCATATCCTCCATAATTCACCACAAATTCACCTTGGCCACAAATACTGTAAGAGAAAGGCTATTTGATCTCTTAGAAATTCTATCTTGGGAATGTGAGTCGATGCATGCTCTTTCCACATTCATAGCATTTCAAATCCTTCATGGGATCAATTTCAGAAATTGTGCGTTATTTTGAAATACTCATATCGATTATATTTTGTTCCCGTACATAAACTCATTCGCATATGTTTGCTAGAGAGTGCACCTAGGATTCTGAGTGAAAATATATGACTGAAATCCGGTGAGGATTAGAGTCGAGGCGAATTTTATCTTGAGCATTCGAGTGTAGTTTTCTTGTAAACCGAAAACATCCAGAGAATTAGCATACTTGCATTATGTGATACATGTTTATTGATTGGTATATTCCAGATTCTAGCATGCAAGTGTTGTCTTTGCTTGGTATGTTTGGATTGCAACTTAACCAATTTTCTTGCAGAGTATATGTTTGTGGGTGTCGTAACCGTAAACCCTCAAAAGACTATAACTCCTCCTATTAGGGCCGCCTATAGGTTCAAAGGCTTGTGGCACGTGCTAGGTGCCATCGTGTTTCCTACGAAAGTGGACTAGCCTAGTTTATATTTACTTTTACTGTTATATGTTTTTTTTGTTTGTTTTTTTGCTTTTGTTTTGCTCGAGGACGAGCAAATGATAGGTTTGGGGGTATTTGATCGGACTATTTTATATCTATTTTAGGTCCCCATTTTCCTATCGTTTGTTTTCGTTTTTGAGCGTATTTTATATATAATGTGTTTGTTGAGCCATGTGTAGGTATATATTCCCTACATTTTGGTTTTGAGCTTAAAGAAGAGTTTGGGAGGCAAAATGGCCTAAAAAGAGTAAAAACTGTAAAAGCTCATGCAGAATTGCCAACTTACAGGGGTCATATCTTCCTCCTCTGATCAAACCAGGTTGATATCTTTATATATTCGGAAAGCTCCGGAAGTTTGGTTTCCAGAACACTCACTGATTGTGATTCCGAGCTTTTTGCAGGTAGTTATGCCAATTTCCGTAACGGCGCGCGATGCTGAAATGTTGAATTGCTGTCAGGTCCAAACGGCTACTTCAAACGGTGGCCAGGCCGTAGAACCAAACCGCCGATTACCTCCAGAAGTTCATTTTTTACCCCAAAATTGAAGGGCAATCTTGTCCTTTCACCCAACCTTCAGCCCTAACCTCCCTACACTATTTAAACACCTTCTTCTCTCCTTTCCCAACAGACTTCTTCTTTCCCAAACTTCTTCTTCTTTATCTTCTTCAATCAAAAGACAGAGAAACTTTCAAAACTTCCATGGAGGAAAACCTCGATGGAAGGCTTACCACTACCATTTTTACCCATCCTTCCCCACATTTGAGAGTTGATTGCAGAGATTAGGAGTGGTCTTTGGACCAATTTTGTGCTAAGCAAAGGATGGAGCTTTTTGAGGGTTCTTCAATGGTTGTATCTACTTACTCTTATCTTGTATTTCATGTTTTCTCTTATGTGTAATCCCTCATTTGGGAATATTTGTAATCCTACATTTTGGTTATTTATATATGATGATTTTTTATTTTTTTGGGTCTTGTTTCATTCTTGTTATTGTTATTATGAATTAATCTCTTATTGTTAATTACATGTGTATGGATGATTTGAAATTATTATGTATTCAAGATTGGGATTAGGAGTAGATTAGTGTAATTTAGGAGTAGATTAATTAAACATCCCATTATTGTGTGTATGTTGATGTATAATTAGAAATTCTATGTCAGGATCAATTTGAGTGTATTAGTTGGGGTTTTGCTTTTGGAAGGGCCTTTCCGGGTACGGTCTTGATTAATAGGTCACAAGAGTGGAAATAACTTGTTTTATGCATGGCTTTCTAAAATAGGTTTTGGTTATTTGTTTTGTGCTAAAATGGGTCCTTGGCTATGTCTCACGCTAGGGGCTCTAGGTGAGTTGTGGTTGGGGACGAATTTATTATATCCACTTGTGGGATTTTTATCTTAGTCATTGGACCTAACGTTCCCATTTTACATTACCTAGTAAGTATTGGAACTCAATCTAGCTTCGGTTTGTAGAATTAGTTCACAAATGTCGGTTGCGGTTTCGTGCTTGAGAGGATCTTGACACACTCTTCCACCTTTAGCACAAATGAATGGATACTCTAAGTCGGATTTAGGCTTGAAAAAACCCTTCACTTGAGTGAATGTGCTTAAGTGTTCAACCATCTAATAGATATGCCTTTGTGTTTGGTGAACTTATTGCCCCTTGTGTAACCACTTTCATGCATCTCTCCAATCCACCATTTTATTATTTCTCACTTAATCACCATTCTCACCGTTCCATATTCTCTTTGTATTTATATTTTCATTTTCATTTTCTTTGCTGCACACATCACACAACGCACACAAACACCATTCTCACCTTTCAAATTCTATTTACATTACTTTCCCTAAACTCTAGAACTTGAAACGGTTAACAACACATCCCTGCAGAACGATACCCTTGCTTGCACGCTGTACTAGTTTTATTTCCTTATATGTCTTTTGACTTGTGCCTTATTAGCGAGGTTGATTTTATAAATTCTTGACGATGTTTTCAACGATGCAAATATACCACTCATCAAATGGCGCCGCTGCCGGGGATGTGTATTCGTTAATTGTTTCTTGTTTTAGCTTAGGTTCTGTAAATGTTAGATTTAATTGTTTTACGGATATTTATGTATGCGGTTAGATTTTTCTTTTTCTTATTTTCTTTTATTTATGGCATATGCATTTGATTGTTTTTGAGTTTTGCTTGTGCTAGGAAAGAACAATTTCAGGTTTGATGGACCGCACAACTCTTGAGAACAAAGTGTGAGCTTATCACACTGCAACAATTCCATCAAGTGAAATGGTGGCGTCACAACGGACTCGTTGGTCGCCGACACGAGAGGTAATTCCTCTACTTAAATTTGAGTGCTTGTGGATTAGTTGTCGACTTGGACGAAAACCGCCCATGCGCTTCAGGATAGGAATGTTATGTTTGCAGTGTTTGTGATTTTGTTTTTAGATCTAAGAGTGGAATTGTATTGTGCTTAGATCTTAGGTTTTTATTATTTGTGATGTTGTGTTCTTATCTTTGAATCTTACCAAGCATTGTCCATATCTTATGAGTTGAGCAACATTGAGGACAATGTTGAGTTTAGGTTTGGGGGTGTAGACACTGCCGTTGTTTATATGTGTTTTGTTACGTTTAGAAAATTTCAAATCTCAGCAAACCGGTCGTTTTAGAAATTTTGTTATAGTTCTAGTTTGTTGAGTTAGTTTTTCTTCATGTCCCAGTTGAGACATATCAGGTATGCTTTTAGCTCCGTGCATCACTTCAGATATGCTTGTACAATGCCAATCTTTTGATGTTGAGGTGGATGAGACCACTATTCTTGTTTAGCTTAGGAAAATAGTGGAGACTATCCGCGAGCTATACTAAGCCTAAATTTCGAAACATCTATGGGTTTTGTTTCTACTCTTATACACTCTTTGAATTTAAACATAGTTTTTAGAGATCTCATTGTACATCAAATTTCTTTCATTGATTGCTATAGAACGTCATGTGGACTGCTTGTATGAGATTTGTATTCCCTTGCTTGATGGACTTTTAGAAATGATTTCGGGCTTGAGTGTGAGCGTCACTACTAAAATAGCCTAAACACGTGTCCCCATACGTGTTTCCATTGGAAAAACTTGAGGCCAAACACTAAACCTCCACCACATACATAACCCAAACAATTTCACATGCCCTAGTTATTTATCATGTTAAGGTGTATAGCGTTAGAGAAGCTAGCTCTAGAATGTGTAAAGCGTGTACTTAGAAAAATGTATGTAAATTGTGCAAAGGCAAAGGCTTTAGAAAGAAAAAGTGTGAAATATAAACACTTAAGCCTCAAATTCTTAAAATGTAAAGTTACTCAAAAATATTGGTACAAATGTAGCACAATGGTGCAATGTAAAGTTATAGCCTAGACGCTTGTAAAGTAATGTGTAAAAGAGCTCTAAATGATTTAAATGTAATGTATAAACACCTTGGCATGATTTGTAGCTTTATCCTTCCCACTCATACCATATCCTCCATAATTCACCACAAATTCACCTTGGCCACAAATACTGTGAGGGAAAGCCTATTTGACCTCTTAAAAATTCTATCTTGGGAATGTGAGTCGATGCATGCTCTTTCCACGTTCATAGCATTTCAATTCCTTCATGGGATCAATTTCAGAAATTGTGCGTTATTTTGAAATACTCATATCGATTATATTTTGTTCCCGTACATAAACTCATTCGCATATGTTTGCTAGAGAGTGCACCTAGGATTCTGAGTGAAAATATATGACTGAAATCCGGTGAGGATTAGAGTCGAGGCGACTTTTATCTTGAGCATTCGAGTGTAGTTTTCTTGTAAACCGAAAACATCCAGAGAATTAGCATACTTGCATTATGTGATACATGTTTATTGATTGGTATATTCCAGATTCTAGCATGCACGTGTTGTCTTTTCTTGGTATGTTTGGTTTGCAACTTAACCAATTTTCTTGCAGAGTATACGTTTGTGGGTGTCGTAACCGTAAACCCTCAGGAGACTATAACTCCTCCTATTAGGGCCGCCTATAGGTTCAAAGGCTTGTGGCACGTGCTAAGTACCATCGTGTTTCCTACGAAAATGGACTAGCCTAGTTTATATTTACTTTTACTGTTATATGTTTTTTTTTGTTTGTTTTTTTGCTTTTGTTTTGCTCGAGGACGAGCAAATGATAGGTTAGGGGGTATTTGATCGGACTATTTTATATCTAATTTAGGTCCCCATTTTCCTATCGTTTGTTTTCGTTTTTGAGCGTATTTTATATATAATGTGTTTGTTGAGCCATGTGTAGGTTTATATTCCCTACATTTTGGTTTTGAGCTTAAAGAAGAGTTTGGGAGGCAAAATGGCGCAAAAAGAGTAAAAATTGTAAAAGCTCATGCAGAATTGCCAACTTGCAGGGGTCATATCTTCCTACTCTGATCAAACCAGGTTGATATCTTTATATATTTGGAAAGCTCCGGAAGTTTAGTTTCCAGAACACTCACGGATTGTGATTCTGAGCTTTTTGCAGGTAGTTATGCCAATTTCCGTAACGGCGCGCGATGTTGAAATGTTGAATTGCTGTCAGGTCCAAACGGCTACTTCAAACGGTGGCCAGGCCGTAGAACCAAACCGCCGATTACCTCCAGAAGTTCATTTTTTGCCCGAAAATTGAAGGGCAATCTTGTCCTTTCACCCAACCTTCAGCCCTAACCTCCCTATACTATTTAAACACCTTCTTCTCTTCTCTCCCAACAGACTTCTTCTTTCCCAAACTTCTTCTTCTTTATCTTCTTCAATTCAAAAGACAGAGAAACTTTCGAAGCTTCCATGGAGGTTTTCCTCCATGGAAGGCTTACCACTACCATTTCTACCAATCCTTCCCCACATTTGAGAGTTGATTGCAGAGATTAGGAGTGGTCTTTGTGTAGGGAAAAATCGATAAAACGCAGCGGAAGAAACGAAAAATAGATTTCGTATGGTTTTAAAATTTTTCTCAAAGTTGAACCTTAACCTTTTAATTAATTAAACTCAAATATATATGGTTAGAGTTAAATACCTCTTGACGCGTGATCCGATTGACTTACGTCGATTGGTAATCCTTAAAATCTTTTCCGATGCCCGTGAACAGTACCCGCGTGAACAGTGATTGTGAACAGTACCCCCGCCGTTAACAGTGAACATGAACAGTACCGCGAGATCTTCCAATCCGAACACGTACGTGAATCACCTAGGAGTGTGGTCTCCCTTTTTCTTTGAATTGCAAACCTGAGAATGGATGAACAAAGTTTTCTTTTTCTTTTGTTAGTCACAAAACAATCAAAAGAAGACAAAAATTATTACGGCCACTTTTGAGTTCTCAATCTAATGATTGAAACTCGCGTGAACCTAATTCGATGTTGTACACACAAGCTTATTGATGAACAACCAATCAGTATACTATCAAAGAATAATCTCTTCTCTCTTTTATGTTTAGTAGAATAAAAATTATCCTTTTCGATGAATTGAGAAGAAGAAGAAAAATTGAATCATTCAATCAACTATGGTGGCCGAATTCTATATGTGGTATTATATAGGTGGCCGAAATTTTGCTTCCTCTTCTATTTAGGATTGCTGAAATCTTCCTCTAAATAGACTAGGGTTGCTGCAAATCACATACCAAAAAGAGTTTGTGTTACACCCTAATTTCCATCAACCTTTAGACTTCAAAACCTAATCCAACTCATAGATATTTTTATTCTTTTATTGACTAAATAAAAAGACTTCTTATTTGATAAAATAAATAAAATTAATTATTTATTTTCTTATCAAACAAGTCTTTTACTTTTAATATACTACTACCAATAGTATAACTTTAGGAAATATATTTCCTGATCAGAAAAAGATTTGTTTCTTAATTAAACAATTAATTAATAAATTAACTAATTCTTATTTAATTAAAACAATGAAACAAAATAATATATTAGGTTAATATATACACCTTGCCGCCCCACTTATATAAATGGGCCATATATTATTTTTTTATTTCATTTAATCCATTGGACTTTAAATAAAAGCCCACATGTGAACCAGACCCATTCTTACTAAAAGAAACAAGCCCACATGTCTCCTTTTAATATATTAATATAATAGTGCAGCCCATTAATTAAATAATAGACATATTATATTCTTGATATATTAAAAACAATTCTAGATGGACCCTTAAATCAGCCCGGTAGAATATATCAAGTGATCCATGCAAATACGTGTGGATTGGGGATCTTGGCGGGCTATCTAAATTTAAGCTTCAATAGACACAACCTAATCACAATCAACAAATGATTCACTTAGGTCCAATCTATTAATTTTAACTCATTCCACTAAAGAGCTAAAATTGAACTCTTAAATAAAGATAGAATAAGGAGATGTTTCTCATTCATACCCTAGACAATCTTATAGGAGATGGTGTATCCTCGTGAATAATATCAGTAATCGCTAAGAGCTCATAGACCGCCTATAGCTCTCCAAGTTACCATATTTCCTCATATGACCACATTTCGAACTTGGATACTTTGACTTGTCCAGAAGCCATGTTTTCAATAATCATTATTGAAAACTCAACGTTGAGATTTAATATCCAATACCTCAAAACATCCATATGATGATATTATACTCTCATTTAATAAATGGAGCCACGATGTCCATATCTATAAATGAAGTCCTCTATCGATTAACAAATGTATACCATCAAACTATCGAGGATAGACTATGCTATATAATCGTACTCATTGATAGCTCTAATGATAACACTTGCAACCATAAGTCCATCATTTATCTCAGGATTAAGATAGACTCTCCGATTGTCCTCTTTAATGAAATGACTTATATCTAGTGACGGTTCTAGATAAAGTATTTCATTGTGATCCAGTTCAATGCACCTAGTGCACTAGATTCTTTTACTCGAAAACCTTTCGATGATTTTAGACTCATCATATTCATTTGATCCCACTCAAATGCTAGTAAAAGAATTCTATAACTTTAACAAGATAGAGGTGCCCAACCTTTAACTTAAGTTGTGAACGTTGTTCAAGACTAACTAAAGAATTGTGTCTACCTCATACATATCCGGATGTATGAACAATTCTTCATGTCTCATAGTCTTTTGACCTTATGATTATTTACCTTGACAATTATAATAATAAATGCTATAAGTAATTGTAAGTATCAGAATTCACTTTATTAATATGAGAAGATTGTTACAATATTACACTCTTGCCATTGAGCATAATCCTAACAATCTCCCACTTGCTCTATAGCAAGTGTGTCATATCTCTCATTCCCATGTTCTCTAGATGTCCATCAAAGCTCTTCTGAGGTAGAGCCTTTGTGAAAGGATCCGCTAGATTTTCTGCTGACGCGATTTTGGTGATCGTCACGTCTCCCCTATGAACAATTTCCCTCAAAAGGTGATACTTCCTTTCAATGTGTTTACCTCTCTTATGACTTCTTGGTTCTTTCGAATTAGCCACTGCACCACTGTTGTCACAGTGTATAGTGATCTGCTTATTCGCACTAGGAACCACTTCTAAGTCAATCAAGAATTGGCGGAGCCAAACAACCTCTTTGGCAGCTTTGCATGCAGCAACATACTTAGCTTCCATGGTGGAATCAGCAATACAAGATTGCTTGATACTCCTCCATATGACTGCTCCTCCTCCAATGGTAAACACAGATCCTGATGTGGATTTTCTGGAGTCAAAATCTGATTGGAAATCAGAATCTGTATACCCAACGGGAATTAAATCCCCTCCTGAGTATACAAGCATATAATCTCTAGTTCTCTTGAGATACTTGAAAATATGCTTGACTGCCGTCCAATGATCAGGACCAGGTTTCGATTGAAACCTGCTAACTATGCCAACAGCAAAACAAATATCCGGTCTAGTACAGAGCATTGCATACATGAGACTTCCAACTGCCGAGGCATATGGAACTCTACTCATGAATTGCTCTTCATGCACATTCTTAGGTGCTTGACCCTTAGAAAGTTCGATTCCATGTCTAAAAGGTAACATACCTTTCTTAGAATCTTTCATGGTGAATCTAGACAAGATTTTATCAATGTATGAAGCTTGGGATAATGCAATCGTTCTATTCTTTCTATCCCTTATTACTTGGATACCAAGAATATAACTTGCTTCTCCTAAGTCCTTCATATCAAATTGTTTTGCTAACCATTCTTTCCCTGATGTCAATACACCTACATCGTTTCCAATGAGTAGTATATCATCAACATAAAGAATAAGGAAAACCAACTTGTCACCTTTGATCCTCTTGTATACACAAGGTTCGTCAGGGTTTTGAATAAATCCAAAACCCTTTACAGCTTGATCAAACCTTATGTTCCAGGATCTGGATGCTTCATTTAGTCCATATATGGACTTTTGCAACTTGCATACTCTTTCTTCTTGGCCTTTTTCAATGAATCCCTCTGGTTGCATCATGTAGATGCTCTCATCAAGACTTCCATTAAGGAAAGCTGTCTTGACGTCCATTTGCCAAATCTCTAGGTCTAGAGATGCTGCAATGGATAAGAGTATCCTAATGGATTTAAGCATGGCCACAGGTGAGAAGGTTTCCTCGTAATCGATACCTTCTTTCTGTGTATAACCTTTAGCTACTAGTCTAGCTTTAAAGGTTTCCACCTTACCATCCATACCTCTTTTCCTCTTGTATACCCACTTGCACCGAATGGGTTTTATCCCTTTAGGCAAGTCTACAAGGGACCAGACTTTGTTATTGAACATCGATTCAATCTCGGATTGCATTGCCTTTTGCCAATGACGAAAATCAACATCCTCCATAGCTTCCATGTACGTGTAGGGATCATCGTCGTCTGGGAGATTCTCAACAGATTCTCCTAGACCGATATATCTTTCGGGTTATGTTCTAACCCTCCCACTACGACGAGGAATGGTAGGTTGTTGATCTTGTGTTGGAGTGGAACTTACAATTGGGCTGGGTTGTGAAACCTCTTGTGGAATTGTATCTCCTGACATCTCATTCAGCACAATTCTACTTTTGGGCACAAAATTATTCATATAGTCCTTTTCTAGAAATGAAGCATTTTTTGAAACAAATACTTTTATATCAGAAGGACTATAGAAATAATATCTTTTAGTTCCTTTTGGATACCCCACAAATATACATGTTTCCGAAAGGGACTCCATCTTTTCTGTCTTTCCTTTCAACACATGTGCAGGACAACCACATATCCTCATGTGTTGTAAACTAGGCTTTCGCCCAGTCCACAATTCATGTGGGGTTTTAGGGAAAGATTTAGATGGTACATCGTTTAGAATATATATTGCTGTTTGTATAACATATCCCCAAAAAGAAATAGGAAGTGTTGAATAATTCAACATTGATATAACCATCTCTAAAAGAGTCATATTTCTCCTTTCTGCTACCCCATTTTGTTGAGGTGTACATGTCGCAGAAAGCTGAGAAACTATCCCATTATCAATAAGATATTGCTGAAACTCTCCAGATAGATATTCTCCACCACGATCAGATCTCAAGATTTTTATATGTTTCTCAAGCTGATTTTCTACTTTAGCTTTGAATGCTTTGAACATATCAAATGCATCCGACTTATGTGTCATGAGATACACATAACCAAATCTTGAGTAATCATCTGGGAAGGTGATGAAGTACTCATATCCACCTCTAGCTTGAATGCTCATAGGACCAAATACATCAGTGTGTACTAGTCCTAAACATTCAGTGGCTCTTGCACCTTTGGTATTGAACGGCCTTTTGGTCATTTTACCTTCCAAACAAGATTCACAAGTTGGTAGATCATCAACCTTTAAGTCACTTAAAGGTCCGTCACATACCAATCTTTTAATCCTATTAAGGTTAATGTGACCTAGGCGTAAATGCCAAAGATAGGTTTCATCTTTTGATAATTTTACTCTTTTATGATTAGGTTCCGTTATTTCTGTGTCTAACGAGTGAGAGATATTTCTATGCAAAAAGAATAAACCGTTTTCCAATGTACCTTTGCAAACAACTTTGTCATTCTTACTAATAATAAAAGTTTTATTAAAAGTAACCGAATATCCAAACTTATTTAAACAAGAAACTGAAATTAAATTCCTCTTGAATTGAGGTACATAATAAATGTCTATTAAATCTAAATGCCTACTAGAATCTAAAATAACTCTAATATCTCCCACTGCACTTGCAGACACTAACGTTCTGTTGCCCAAGAGCAAATTGACTTCATCCTCATTCAACCTTCTCTTTTCCTGAAACCCCTGCAAGGAATAACAAACATGATTAGTGGCTCCAGAGTCTATGATCCAAGAATCAGTAGAATCTGCCAGAAAACATGTTTCTAGATAATTAACATTACCTTCTTCCTTCTTTTTCTGGGACTTTGGGCAATCTCTTTTCCAATGTCCCTTTTCACCACAAAGGAAGTATTTCCCTTTGATCTTGGTTACTTTCTTGGTTTCCTTCTTGGTAGGCCCAAGTTGCTTTTTCTTCTGTTGTTTCTTGACCTTCTTACGGGTCTTAACAGTAGTAACTTTACCAACCAAATGAATCTCTTGACCTTTGTTTTTCACAAGGATCTTTTCAGCGCTTTGAACATCTTGCATCAGACCCTACAAGGTGTATTCCTTTTTGTTCAAGGTGTAATCCAACTTGAACTGATCAAAGGAATCTGACAGTGAGTTAACTACCATATCAATTTTGGTCTCACCATCAATCTCAGCACCATTTAGTTCAGCAATATTGAGATGTGCTATGACTTTCATCATGTGATTTTTCACAGATTGTCCAGGTTTCATCCTAAGATTCATAAAAGTAGTCACTGCCTCTATCTTAGTCGTCCTAGACCTCATAGCAAACATTTCCTCTAGAGACATCATTATATCAGCAGCGGACTCCATTCCTTCATGTTTCTGTTGCAACACGTCGGAGATAGTGGCCATAATGTAACATTTTGCCATATCATCAGAAGTCTTCCACTGCTCATACTCATCTCTTTGCATCACATTAGATTCATTATTAGGAAGGAGTGGTTTAGGAGTGGTCAGAACAAACTTATGTTTTTCACTTTGCAGCAACCACCCAATTTTCCTTTTCCATGTTACGTAGTTATCTCCAGTTAAGGTGCTATCTTTCAGGATGTTCATAAGTAATGGGGTCATGATTTCTGATTAAAACAAAAACATATATAAGTAAATAATCATGATAATAGCACTTTTAAAAATTTATCTTGAATTAAAATAAATAATTCATTCATAAAAATTCAACGGTGATCCAACACCCATAAATATTACGCCTCCTTTGGGAGTTCGCACTATTTACTAGTTAGACTAGGTCCCACCTAATTGTTAACATAACAACCAACGTTTTTAATTTTAGCCTTGTAATTGTTATTAACAAGAACTCTTGGGAGGATATTAATAAAATTACATTGAGTGTGTTACCAAGATATCGACCCTCAATTTTCTCTCACGAAAATCCCTCCTTGGGGAGTAGATTTCGTTTAAGTCAATTGTCTAGTCTATCCTTGTAAGGAAGTATATTGTTAAATTCCATTTATGGTCGCCCCTTGGGGGGCTTACCAAAAATAATAAAACTCGACTAATCTTGGAGGCCATAGGCGTTCTTGCACACCTTCTCCCACTCAATTATTTAAGGCGTGTGATTAAATCCCAAAGAATGATTTTTACCAAGTTATCTAGATGCCAATTAGATACCTAAATCATTCAATGCATGTTCATACCAAAAGAGATATATAAGTGGCACTCCTATTCTAAAATGTCATGTTATCATACAACAACAAATATTGTAATATTTAAGCAAAAATTAAATAGCAACAATTTTAGCCCATCCTAGAAAAGCAAGTAAATTACAATTGTTAGGAATACAAGATCTTCAGGTGGCAATCAACCATACGCTCATCCCTCGGCCTCCTCCCATGGACGTGCACAGCCCACAACCCCACAAAGGGGCTGCCTTGCGCAGCCCATAAGGCCACACAAGGCTGCTGTGCGCAGCCCACCAAGGATTGGGCTTGCCATGCGCAGCCCAATCCAGTCCTAGGTTACGCATGGTGCTCGTTCTCGGTTCCGGTTGCTTCGTTTTTCTTCGTGTCTTCGAATTTTCAATACCCGAATACATTACATCATATTACGAATAAATTACTGCAGCAAATTTTTTATTTTTTTTTATTTTACTGCAGTAAGATTTACAAAAAAAAAATACTGCACCTGATTACAAAAAAAATACTGCATTTATTTTACATACAAAGAAAATAAAACCCTAGCAACTACCAAGAAGGAATTATGGCGATAATAGACCACCCTTCTTGTTACAAATCCAAAACAAAAATTACATTGAAATTCTAGGACCAAAATCGAGCAATAACAATTCACTTTATAAAACATATATAAATCCATACATTAAACATGTAATTATATATGCGAATACCTAGAGTGCCATCTCTTTCTAAAACATGTATAATCACAATAAAAAAGAAATAGATTCACGTATATATACGTTAATTAATTAAAAGGTACAACCAAGGCTTTGATACCAATTGTAGGGAAAAATCAATATAAAACGCAGCGGAAGAAACGAAAAATAGATTTCGTATGGTTTTAAAATTTTTCTCAAAGTTGAACCTTAACCTTTTAATTAATTAAACTCAAATATATACGGTTAGAGTTAAATACCTCTTGACGCATGATCCGATTGACTTACGTCGATTGGTAATCCGCAAAATCTTTTCCGATGCCCGTGAACAGTACCCGCGTGAACAGTGATTGTGAACAGTACCCCCGCCGTGAACAGTACCGCGAGATCTTCCAATCCAAACACGTACGTGAATCACCTAGGAGCGTGGTCTCCCTTTTTCTTTGAATTGCAAATCTGCGAATGGATGAACAAAGTTTTCTTTTTCTTTTGTTAGTCACAAAACAATCAAAAGAAGACAAAAATTATTCCGGTCACTTTTGAGTTCTCAATCTAATGATCGAAACTCGCGTGAACCTAATTCGATGTTATACACACAAGCTTATTGATTAACAAGCAATCAGTATACTATCAAAGAATAATCTCTTCTCTCTTTTATGTTTAGTAGAATAAAAATTATCCTTTTCTATGAATTGAAAAGAAGAAGAAAAATTGAATCATTCAATCAACTATGGTGGCCGAATTCTATATGTGGTATTTTATAGGTGGCCGAAATTTTGCTTCCTCTTCTATTTAGGATTGCCGAAATCTTCCTCTAAATGGACTAGGGTTGCCGCAAATCACATACCAAAAAGAGTTTGTGTTGCACCCTAATTTCCATCAACCTTTAGACTTCAAAACCTAATCCAACTCATAGATATTTTTATTCTTTTATTGACTAAATAAAAAGACTTCTTATTTGATTAAATAAATAAAATTAATTATTTATTTTCTTATCAAACAAGTCTTTTACTTTTAATATACTACTACCAATTGTATAACTTTAGGAAATATATTTCCTGATCAGAAAAAGATTTGTTTCTTAATTAAACAATTAATTAATAAATTAACTAATTCTTATTTAATTAAAACAATGAAACAAAATAATATATTTGGTTAATATATACACCTTGCCGCCCACTTATATAAATGGGCCATATATTATTTTTTTGTTTCATTTAATCCATTGGACTTTAAATAAAAGCCCACATGTGAACCAGACCCATTCTTACTAAAAAAAAAAAGCCCACATGTCTCCTTTTAATATATTAATATAATAGTGCAGCCCATTAATTAAATAATAGACATATTATATTCTTGATATATTAAAAACAATTCTAGATGGACCCTTAAATCAGCCCGGTAGAATATATCAAGTGATCCATGCAAATACGTGTGGATTGGGGATCTTGGTGGGCTATCTAAATTTAAGCTTCAATAGACACAACCTAATCACAATCAACAAATGATTCACTTAGGTCCAATCTATTAATTTTAACTCATTCCACTAAAGAGCTAAAATTGAACTCTTAAATAAAGATAGAATAAGGAGATGTTTCTCATTCATACCCTAGAAAATCTTATAGGAGATGGTGTATCCTCTTGAATAATATCAGTAATCGCCAAGAGCTTATAGACCGCCTATAGCTCTCCAAGTTACCATATTTCCTCTTATGACCACATTTCGAACTTGGATACTTTGACTTGTCCAGAAGCCATTTTTTCAATAATCATTATTGAAAACTCAACGTTGAGATTTAATATCCAATACCTCAAAACATCCATATGATGATATTATACTCTCATTTAATAAATGGAGCCACGATGTCCATATCTATAAATGAAGTCCTCTATCGATTAACAAATGTATACCACAAAACTATCGAGGATAGACTATGCTATATAATCGTACTCATTGATAGCTCTAATGATAACACTTGCAACCATAAGTCCATCATTTATCTCAGGATTAAGATAGACTCTCCGATCGTCCTCTTTAATGAAAAGACTTATATCTAGTGACGGTTCTAGATAAAGTATTTCATTATGATCCAGTTCAATGCACCTAGTGCACTAGATTCTTTTACTCGAAAACCTTTCGATGATTTTAGACTCATCATATTCATTTGATCCCACTCAAATGCTAGTAAAAGAATTCTACAACTTTAACAAGATAGAGGTGCCCAACCTTTAACTTAAGTTGTGAACGTTATTCAAGACTAACTAAAGAATTGTGTCTACCTCATACATATCCGGATGTATGAACAATTCTTCATGTCTTATAGTATTTTGACCTTATGATTATTTACCTTGACAATTATAATAATAAATGCTATAAGTAATTGTAAGAATCATAATTCACTTTATTAATATGAGAAGATTGTCAATTACAATATTACACTCTTGCCATTGAGCATAATCCTAACACTTTGGACCAATTTTGTGCTAAGCAAAGGATGGAGCTCTTTGAGGGTTCTTCAAGGGTTGTATCTACTTACTCTTATCTTGTATTTCATGTTTTCTCTTATGTGTAATCCCCCATTTGGGAATATTTGTAATCCTACATTTTGGTTATTTATATATGATGATTTTATATTTTTTTGGGTCTTGTTTCATTCTTGTTATTGTTATTATGAATTAATCTCTTATTGTGAATTACATGTGTATGGATGATTTGAAATTAATATGTTTTCAAGATTGGGATTAGGAGTAGATTAGTGTAATTTAGGAGTAGATTAATTAAACATCCCATGATTGTGTGTATGTTGATGTATAATTAGAAATGCTATGTTAGGATCAATTTAATTATATTAGTTGGGGTTATGCTTTTGGAAGGGGTTTTCCGGGTATGATCTTGATTAATAGCTCACAAGAGTGGAAATAACTTGTTTTATGCATGGCTTTCTAGAATAGGTTTTGGTTATTTGTTTTGTGCCAAAATGGGTCCTTGGCTATGTCTCACGCTAGGGGCTCTAGGTGAGTTATGGTTGGGGAGGAATTTAGTATATCCACTTGTGGGATTTTTATCCAAGTCATTGGACCTAACGTTGCCATTTTACATTACCTAGTAAGTATTGGGGCTTAATCTAGCTTCGGTTTGTAGAATTAGTTCACAAATGTCGGTTGCGGTTTCGTGCTTGAGAGGATCTTGACACACTCTTCCACCTTTAGCACAAATGAATGGATACTCTAAGTTGGATTTAGGTTTGAGAAAACCCTTCACTTGAGTGAATGTGCTTAAGTGTTCAACCATCTAATAGATATGCCTTTGTGTTCGGTGAACTTATTGCCCCTTGTGTGACCACTTTCATGCATCTCTCCAATCCACCATTTTATTATTTCTCACTTAATCACCATTCTCACCCTTCCATATTCTCTTTGTTTTTATATTTTCATTTTCATTTTCTTTGCTGCACACATCACACAACGCACACAAACACCATTCTCACCACTTCCACATTCTATTTACATTACTTTCCCTAAACTCTAAAACTTGAAACGGTTAACAACACATCCCTGAGGAACGATACCCTTGCTTGCAAGCTGTACTAGTTTTATTTCTATATATGTCTTTTGACTCGTGCCTTATTAGCGAGGTTGATTTTATAAATTCTTGACGATGTTTTCAACGATGCAAGAATACCACTCATCAAATGGCGCCACTGCCGGGGATGTGTATTCGTTAATTGTTTCTTGTTTAGCCTTAGGTTCGTAAATGTTTGATTTAATTGTTTTGCGGATATTTATGTATGCGGTTAGATTTTTCTTTTTCTTAGTTTCTTTTATTTATGGCATATGAATTGGATTGTTTTTGAGCTTTGCTTGTGCTAGGAAAGAACAATTTTAGGTTTGATGGACCGCACAACTATTGAGAACAAAGTGTGCGCTTATCGCACTTCAACAATTCCATCAAGTGAAATGGTAGCGTCACAATGGACGCGTTGGTCGCCGACACGAGAGGTAATTCCTCTACTTAAATTTGAGTGCTTGTGGATTAGTTGTCGACTTGGGCGGAAACCGCCCATGCGCTTAAGGATAGGAATGCTACGTTTGCAGTGTTTGTGATTTTTTTTAAGATCTAAGAGTGGAATTGTATTGTGCTTAGATCTTAGGTTTTTATTATTTGTGATGTTGTGTTCTTATCTCTAAATCTTGCCAAGCATTGTACATATTTTATGAGTTGAACAACATTGAGGAAAATGTTGAGTTTAGGTTTAGGGGTGTGGACACAGCCGTTGTTTATATGTGTTTTGTTACGTTTAGAAAATTTTCAAATCTCTGCAAACCAGTCGTTTTTGAAATTTTGTGATAGTTCCGGTTTTGTTGAGTTATTTTTCTTCATGTGGCAGTTTATACATATCATGTTTGCTTTTAGCTCCGTGCATCACTTTAAATATAATTGTACAGTGCCAATCTTTTGATGTTGAGGTGGATGAGACCTCTATTCTTGTTTAGCTTAGGAAAATAGTGAATACTATCCGCGAGCTATACTAAGCCTAAATTTCGAAACATCTGTGGGTTTTGTTTCTACTCTTATACACTCTTTGAATTTAAACATAATTTTTAGTGATCTTATTGTACGTCAAATTTCTTTCATTGATTGCTATAGAACGTCATGTGGACTGCTTGTATGAGATTTGTATTCCCTTGCTAGATGGACTTTTAGAAACGATTTTGGGCTTGAGTGTGAGCGTAACTACTAAAATAGCCTAAACACTTGTCCCCATACGTGTTTTCATTGGAAAAACTTGAGGCCAAACACTAAACCTCCACCACATACATAACCCAAACAATTTCACATACCCTAGTTATTTATCATGTTAAGGTGTATAGCGCTATAGAAGCTAGCTCTAAAATGTGTAAAGCGTGTACTTAGGAAAATGTATGTAAATTATGCAAAAGGCAAAGGCTTTAAAAGGAAAAAGTGTGAAATATAAACCCTTAAGCCTCAAATTCTTAAAATGTAAAGTTACTCAAAAATAGGGGTACAAATGTAGCACAATGGTGCAATGTAAAGTTATAGCCTAGACGCTTGTAAAGTAATGTGTAAAAGAGCTCTAAATGATTTAAATGTAATGTGTAAACACCTTGGCATGATTTGTAGCTTTATCCTTCCCACTCATACCATATCCTCCATAATTCACCACAAATTCACCCTGGCCACAAATACTGTGAGGGAAAGCCTATTTGATCTCTTAGAAATTCTATCTTGGGAATGTGAGTCGATGCATGCTCTTTCCACGTTCATAGCATTTCAATTCCTTCATGTGATCAATTTCAGAAATTGTGCGTCATTTTGAAATACTCATATGCGATTATATTTTGTTTCCGTACATAAACTCATTCGCATATGTTTGCTAGAGAGTGCACCTAGGATTCTGAATGAAAATATATGACTGAAATCCGATGAGGATTAGAGTCGAGGCGAATTTTATCTTGAGCATTCAAGTGTAGTTTTCTAGTAAACCGAAAACATCCAGAGAATTAGCATACTTGCATTATGTGATACATGTTTATTGATTGGTATATTCCAGATTCTAGCATGCACGTGTTGTCTTTGCTTGGTATGTTTGGATTGCAACTTAACCAATTTTCTTGCAGAGTATACGTTTGTGGGTGTCATAAGAGTAAACCCTCAGGAGACTATAGCTAGGGCCGCCTATAGGTTCAAAGGCTTGTGGCACGTGCTAAGTGCCATCGTGTTTCCTACGAAAGTGGACTAGCCTAGATTTTATTTACTTTTACTGTTATATGTTTTGTTTGTTTGTTTTTTTGCTTTTGTTTTGCTCGAGGACGAGCAAATGATAGGTTTGGGGGTATTTGATAGGACTATTTTATATCTATTTTAGGTCCCCATTTTCCTATCGTTTGTTTTCGTTTTCGAGCGTATTTTATATATAATGTGTTTGTTGAGCCATGTAGAGGTACATATTACCTACATTTTTGTTTTGAGCTTAAAGAACAGTTTGGGAGGCAAAATGGCTCAAAAAGAGTAAAAACTGTAAAAGCTCATGCAGAATAGCCAACTTGCAGGGGTCATATCTTCCTCCTCTGATCGAACCAAGTTGATATCTTTATATATTCGGAAAGCTCCGGAAGTCTAGTTTCCAGAATACTCAGGAATTGTGATTTTGAGCTTTCTGCAGGGAGTTATGCCCATTTCCGTAACGGCGCGAGATGCTGAAATGCTGAATTGCTGTCAGGTCCAAACGACTACTTCAATCGGCGGCCAGGCGGCAGAACCTAAACTGCCGATTACCTCTAGAAGGTCATTTTTTGCCCAAAAATTGAAGGGCAATCTTGTCCTTTCACCCAGCCTTCAGCCCTAACCTTCCCACACTATTTAAACACATTCTTCTCTTCTCTCCCAACAGACTTCTTCTTCCAAAAACTTCTTCTTCTTTATCTTCTTTAATTCAAAAGAGAGAGAAACTTTCAAAGCTTCCATGGAGGTTTTCCTCCATGGATGGCTTACCACTACAATTTCCACCCATCCTTCCCCACATTTGAGAGTTGATTGCAGAGATTATGAGTGGTCTTTGGACCAATTTCGTGCTAGGCAAAGGATGAATCTCTTTGAGGGTTCTTCAAGGGTTGTATCTACTTACATTTATCTTGTATTTCATGTTTTATTTTATGTGTAATCCCCCATTTGGGAATATTTGTAATCATACATTTTGGTTATTTATATATGATGATTTTATATTTTTTTGGGTCTTGTTTCATTCTTGTCATTGTTATTATGAATTAATCTCTTATTGTGAATTACATGTGTATGGATGATTTGAAATTAATATGTATTCAAGATTGGGATTAGGAGTAGATTAGTGTAAATTAGGAGTAGATTAATTAAACATCCCATGATTATGTGTATATTGATGGATAATTAGAAATGCTATGTTAGGATCAATTTGAGTGTATGAGAATTAGTTGGGGTTATGCTTTTGGAAAGGTCTTTTTCGTGTATGTTCTTGATTAATAGCTCATAAGAGTGGAAATAACTTGTTTTATGCATTGCTTGCTAGAATAGGTTTTGGTTATTTGTTTTGTGCTAAAATGGGTCATTGGCCATGTCTCACGCTAGGGGCTTTAGGTGAGTTATGGTTGGGGACGAATTTAGTATATCCACTAGTGGGATTTTTATCCAAGTCATTGGACCTAACGTTGCCATTTTACATTACCTAGTTAGTACTGGGGCTCAATCTAGCTTCGGTTTGTAGAATTGGTTCACAAATGTCGGTTGCGGTTTCGTGCTTGAGAGGATCTCGACACACTCTTCAACCTTTAGCACAAATGAATGGATACTCTAAGTTCGATTTAGGCTTGAACAAACCCTTGACTTTGAGTGAATGTGCTTAAGTGTTCAACAATCTAATAGATATGCCTTTGTGTTTGGTTAACTTATTGCCCTTTGTGTGACCACTTTCATGCATCTCTCCAATCCACCATTTTATTATTTCTCACTTAATCACCCTTCTCACCCTTCCGTATTCTCTTTGTTTTTATCTTTTAATTTTCATTATCATTGCTGCACACATCACACAACACACACAAACACCATTCTCACCACATCCACATTCTATTTACATTGTTTTCCCTAAACTCTAGAACTTGAAACGGTTAACAACACATCCATGCGGAACGATACCCTTGCTTGCACGCTGTACTAGTTTTATTTCTATACGTCTTTTAACTCATGCCTTATTAGCGTGGTTGATTTTATAAATTCTTGACGATGTTTTCAACGATGCAAAAATACAACTCATCAAATGGCACTGCTTCCGGGGATGTGTATTCGTTAATTGTTTCTTGTTTTAGCTTAGGTTCTGTAAATGTTAGATTTAATTGTTTTGCGGATGTTTATGTACGCGGTTAGATTTTTCTTTTTCTTATATTTTTATTTATGACATATGCATTTGGTTGTTTTTTATTTGTGCTTGTGCTAGGAAAGAACAATTTGAGGTTTTATGGACCGCACAACTCTTGAGAACAAAGTGTGCGCTTATCGCACTGCACAATTCCATCAAGTGAAATAGTTGCGCCACAACGGATGCGTTGGTCGCCGACACGAGAGGTAATTCCTCTACTTAAATTTGAGTGCTTGTGGATTAGTTGTCGACTTGGGCGGAAACCGCCCATGCGCTTAAGGATAGGAATGCTATGTTTGTAGTGCTTGTGATTTTTTTTAGATCTAAGAGTGGAATTGTATTGTGCTTAGATCTTAGGTATTTAGTATTTGTGATGTTGTGTTCTTATCTCTGAATCTTGCCAAGCATTGTCCATATTTTATGAGTTGAGCAACATTGAGGACAATGTTAAGTTTAGGTTTGGGGTTTGGACACTCTCGTTGTTTATATGTGTTTTGTTACGTTTAGAAAATTTTCAAATCTCTGCAAACCGGTCGTTTTTGAAATTTTGTAATAGTTCCGGTTTTGTTGAGTTCTTTTTCTTCGTGTGCCAGTTGAGACATATCATGTATGCTTTTAGCTCCGTGCATCACTTTAAATATGCTTGTACAGTGCCAATCTTTTAATGTTGAGGTGGATGAAACCTTTATTCTTGTTTAGCTTAGGAAATTAATGGAGACTACCTGTAAGCTATACTAAGCCTAAATTGCGAAAAATCTGTGGGTTTTGTTTCTACTCTTATACACTCTTCGAATTTAAACTTAATTTTTAGTGATCTCATTGTACATCCAATTTCTTTCATTGATTGCTATAGAACGTCATGTGGACTGCTTGTATGAGATTTGTATTCCCTTGCTAGATGGACTTTTAGAAATGATTTTGGGCTTGAGTGTGAGCGTAACTACTAAAATAGCCTAAACACCTGTCCCCATACGTGTTTTCATTGGAAAAACTTGAGGCCAAACACTAAACCTCCACCACATACATAACCCAAACACTTTCACATACCCTAGTTATTTATCATGTTAAGGTGTATATCGTTAGAGAAGCTAGCTCTAAAATGTGTAAAGCGTGTACCTAGGAAAATGTATGTAAATTGTGCAAAGGCAGAGGCTTTAAAAAGAAAAAGTGTGAAATATAAACACTTAAGCCTCAAATTCTTAAAATGTAAAGTTACTCAAAAATAGGGGTACAAATGTAGCACAATGGTGCAATGTAAAGTTATAGCCTAGACGCATGTAAAGTAATGTGTAAAAGAGCTCGAAATGATTTAAATGTAATGTGTAAACACCTTGGCATGATTTGTAGCTTTATCCTTCCCACTCATACCATATCCTCCATAATTCACCACAAATTCACCTTGGCCACAAATACTGTGAGGGAAAGCCTATTTGATCTCTTAGAAATTCTATCTTAGGAATGTGAGTCGATGCATGCTCTTTCCACGTTCATAGCTTTTCATTTCCTTCATGGGATTAATTTTCAGAAATTGTGCGTTATTTTGAAATACTCATATGTGATTATATTTGGTTTCCGTATATAAACTCATTCGTATATGTTTGCTAGAGAGTGCACCTAGGATTCTGAGTTAATATATATGACTGAAATCCGGTGAGGATTAGAATTGAAGCGAATTTAATCTTGAGCATTCGAGTGTAGTTGTCTTGTAAACCGAAAACATCATGTGAATAGGCATACTTGCATTATGTGATACATGTTTATTGATTGGTATATTCGAGATTCTAGCATGCGCGTGTTGTCTATGCTTGGCATGTTTGGATTGCAACTCAACCAATTTTCTTGTAGAGTATACGTTTGTGGGTGTCGTAACTGTAAACCCTCCGGAGACTATAACTCCTCCTATTAGGGCCGCTTATAGGTTCAAAGGCTTGTGGCACGTGCTAAGTGCCATCGTGTTTCCTACGAATGTGGACTAGCCTAGTTTTTATTTACTTTTACTGTTATATTTTTTGTTTGTTTGTTTTTTTGCTTTTGTTTTGCTCGATGACGAGCAATGATAGGTTTGGGGGTATTTGATCGGACTATTTTATATCTATTTTAGGTCCCCATTTTCCTATCGTTTGTTTTCGTTTTCGAGGTATTTTATATATAATGTGTTTGTTGAGCCATGTGTAGGTACAGATTCCCTACATTTTGGTTTTGAGCTTAAAGAACAGTTTGGGAGGCAAAATGGTGCAAAAAGAGTAAAAACTGTAAAAGCTCGTGCAGAATAGCCAACTTGCAGGGGTCATATCTTCCTCCTATGATCGAACCAAGTTGATATCTTTATATATTCGGAAAGCTCCGGAAGTCTAGTTTCCAGACAACATTTCATGGATTGTGATTCCGAGCTTTTTACAGGGAGTTAAACCCATTTCCATAACGGCGTGCGATGCTGAAATGATGAATCGTTGTCAGGTCCAAATGGCTACTTCAAACGGCAGCCAGGCCATAGAACCAAACCGCCGATTACCTCCAAAGGTCATTTTTTGCCCGAAAGTTGATGGGCAATCTTGTCTTTTTACCCAGCATTAAGCCCTAACCTCCCTACACTATTTAAACACCTTCTTCTCTTCTCTCCCAACAGACTTCTTCTTCCCCAAACTTCTTCTTCTTTATCTTCTTCAATTCAAAAGAGAGAGAAATTTCCAAAGCTTCCATGGAGGTTTTCCTCCATGGAAGGCTTACAACTACCATTTCTACCCATCCTTCCCCACATTTGAGAGTTGATTGCAGAGATTAGGAGTGGTCTTTGGATCAATTTCGTGCTAGGCAAAGGATGGATATCTTTGAGGGTTTTTCAAGGGTTGTATCTACTTACTCTTATCTTGTATTTCATGTTTTCTCTTATGTGTAATCCCCCATTTGGGAATATTTGTAATCCTACATTTTGGTTATTTATATATGGTGATTTTAGATTTTTTTGGTCTTGTTTCATTCTTGTTATTGTTATTATGAATTAATCTCTTATTGTGAATTACATGTGTATTGATGATTTGAAATTAATATGTATTCAAGATTAGGATTAGGAGTAGATAAGTGTAATTTAGGAGTAGATTAATTAAACATCCCATGATTGTGTGTATGTTGATGGATAATTAGAAATGCTATGTTAGGATCAATTTGAGTGTATGAGAATTAGTTAGGGTTATGCTTTTGGAAGGGCCTTTCCGGGTATGATCTTGATTAATAGCTCACAAGAGTGGAAATAACTTGTTTTATGCATGGCTTGCTAGAATAGGTTTTGGTTATTTGTTTTGTGCTAAAATGGGTCATTGGCTATGTCTCACGCTAGGGGCTCTAGGTGAGTTATGGTTGGGGAGGAATTTAGTATATCCACTTGTGGGATTTTTATCCAAGTCATTAGACCAAACATTGCCTTTTTACATTACCTAGTTAGTATTGGGGCTCAATCTAGCTTTGATTTGTAGAATTGGTTCACAAATGTCGGTTGCGGTTTCGTGCTTGAGAGGATCTTGACACACTCTTCAACCTTTAGCACAAATGAATGGATACTCTAAGTTGGATTTAGGCTTGAACAAACCCTTCACTTGAGTGAATGTGCTTAAGTGTTCAACCATCTAATAGATATGCCTTTGTGTTTGGTGAACTTATTGCCCCTTGTGTGACCACTTTCATGCATCTCTCCAATCCACCATTTTATTATTTCTCACTTAATCACCATTCCCACCCTTCCATATTCTTTTTGTTTTTATATTTTCATTTTCATTTTCTTTGCTGCACACATCACATAACACACACAAACACCATTCTCACCACATCCACATTCTATTTACATTGCTTTCCCTAAACTCTAGAACTTGAAACGGTTAACAACACATCCCTGCAGAACGATACCCTTGCTTGCACGTTGTACTAGTTTTATTTCTATATATGTCTTTTGACTCATGCCTTATTAGCGTGGTTGATTTTATAAATTTTTGACGATATTTTCAACGACGCAAAAATACCACTCGTCAACCACCCCACAGAAATAAGGACGGGCTCCAGAAACACCCGGAGTAGAGTCCGGCTCGATCAGATCGAGCCCGCATCACCAAACCTGAAAGTAGGAAACCTCCCTGAAGTCGGGATTACCTCGTAACCTTTCCAGAAGCTCGCATATACCCCGCTGACATAGAGGGGTCCGTAGGAGGCCGCATCTAGCTCCAAAAAGTCAAGGGAGGTCAGACCTAGCTCCTAGCTAGACTAAGCTCCTGAATATCGGGGCTAGGACACTTATCGACCTCACTATCTGATATACCTCACCATAATATACACCATATTCAACGACCCCTATGAGGGATCATGCTACTAAGACATGAAGATACAGTGGATCATATCTTGAGATATTACATACGTACAAAACAAGTAATAGAGTCCAAACAGGAAACAAATTAATCTCCACCAAGATATTCTCAACTCAGCAATTAACGCAAAGTCAATGACATTTAAATGAGAAATCATGTCCGATAAGGAGGGAAGGGATTGAGAAAATCAAGGGGAGAATCAGTTAGTTTAACCTATGAAGACAATGTATAAAAGAAGGACTTCGGCCTTCTGAAAGAGATCTACTTTTCGACAGGCATACGACAAGAACCCGACTACACCCTAGAGAAATTGAGAGCAATTTGAGAGAGATTTGTATATCACACACTATTAATAAAGAAAGCATTTTTGATTCTCTTTGGTGGATAATAGTACTAATATTCCTTGTCATTTTACTAAGCACTGTCAAACATACATTCAACCTTGGCTACCACTTACGTGGTAGTGGTCTCGAGGGTGTTAACTGAGATTTCTCACCCTAAGTAAATTTTCTGTTAACATACACAATCACTAAATCCCCAACAAAATGGATTTAGCCACTCGTTATCAAATAAATACAAGTAAAGTAAAGAGAAGGATAAAGAAAGCTCATGGTGTTCTTGATGCTCCCCTCTAGCTTGCTCAACAAAACCTTGCTTGATTGACAAAGAGTAGATCTACTTACGACTAGTTAGAAGATTCTAATTCTAATTTATGCAAACTAAAGTGTCTAATCTAAAGTACAAGATCAAAGTAAAGTGATTGTGAAAAAGGGTGTTTCTGACTCTAGCTACAAAGATCACATATACTATCCCTCTTGCACTCTTACTTTCTACACACTTTTTCTAAAAATATAAAGGTACTTATATAGTGGGAAAAAGTCTTGGATGAGATCCACTTGCAGGGTGACGTGGAATAGCTTTTACGACCATAATCTGCGACTTGGACCTCGCAGTCTCATGTCGCAGTCAAGTCGGCTGAATATCTACCACCTCATTCAGCTGGTTGTAACTCGCAGATCTTCATTGTTGTTTGTTCTGCGACTTCACTCTGTGACATTGACGTCGCAGTCTTAACTCGCATTATCTTCTGGTGCTGTTCTGCATGATGCTTAAATAAGGAGGAACTCACAATCTCATGTTGCAGTCTTTTCAGGAACTGAACTGCTAGATTCATCTAGGAGGTCGAACAAGCAGTCGTGTGTCGCAATCTTTTCTAGAACTGAATTGCTAGACAAATCTAGCATTAAGGATGTTGTAGAAAAATATCTGATTTGGCTGCTACTTCCTTCTGCTAGTTCTTACTTGCGGTTTCTTCTAGCAGTGTCCTCTGCCTCTGCTATGCTGCCTTGGTCTGCGAGTTGTAACTCATAGTATGAACTCATAGATTTTTTCTGCTAGGCCAATGTCGCATCTTGAATTGGCAGAGTCTTCTGGACTTGATCTGTGACTTTGATTCAGCGAGGTGGAACTCGTAGATTGCTCTAAAAAAGCAATTAAACTTCGTTTTCTCCCACATTCTTCATCAAGTCCTAATTTCTCCTGAATAACAAAAATACCTACAAAGGACCCAAGGAGATAATTAAAACACACAAATGTCTGATAAATGGACATAAAAGGGATGAATTAGACTCTCAAAATATATACAAATTTAGAGCGATCTAAATCATATGTAAAATATTCTGCATATAATTAAACATGATGCATGAACAAGTTTAATGAACAAGAAAATAAACCCTAAAAATTGTTACTACACCACGACAATCCAACATACCATAAACAAGTGCCGCTTTAGAGTCTGTCAAATACTTGCATGTTGGATCGAGACATTCTCAATCAAATGATACACCAGAATAACTCTTAATTCTTATATTATTTAACCATCATTTATTTTAGTCATGATTTTACTTAACCATTTAATTAAATCCTTATGAGTGTAACCCATCATTTCAGATCTCATAAACTTAACTTTAGAATTGCTGCTTTAAGGTCAGTCATTCCTAAAATACATTCAGAAATCTTATCTGTTAGGAAGTTAACCTTGGTATTGACTCTTATGGAGACCCTCCTTAGGGAGGACGAAAACAAAGCTGTCTCTAGCCCCAACTAGAATCTCTCGTTGTTGAACTAATAATGGAGACTGCGCGATATAATGTTATATATCCCTCTCCCATTCACTATTTACGGTTAGGGTTTTCTAACGCACCTAGATAAATGTAGATTAAACGGCTAAGAAGAATCTAGTTCTTTAGGTTATGTTACTAGAATCTTATCCTATTAACATTAAATAATAAACCGGATTTTTATCTATTAAAAACTAATTTATTTTTCTAATTCTACTCTATGTAAACTATTTTAAATAGACTAGAATTAAATGTGAATTTTACCAAGTTTTAACTATTAAAACTAAAACCACATTATTCGGTCCAATTATTATTAAGGCCTTAATCAAATTAATCTTAATAATAAGTTGGGCTTTACTAATCTAACTAATTAAACTCTTTAATGAAATATTAGTAATTAATGAAAATTACCAAGTTTTTACTCCTAAAAACTAATCTCATTATTAATAGCCAATTATGTGAATATACAATTTTAATCTTATGAAAAAAAAACACATAAATTGAATGGGCTATTATTCATGTATGATATATTATAATGCAAGTGTAGGCACTTCTAATCTATAGGGCATAGGTATGCATGACAATGCTTTAATCATCTCATAGATGAGTTGACCGAGTACGATGGGCTATCTAACTTAAAAAATATATTCTAATTACAAAGAATTAATCCAAGGCATTCCTTGGTCTTCCAGTAATCCCTCTATTCTTCAAGTCCATCTTTTGCATCTTTTGGGTTTTCAACCAAGTCCAACTTGATTAAAAAAATGATTTTTTTTAAAGGTGATCCATCCCATGAATCTAAACCTAAGGCCCAAGTGTTACCCTAACACTTATCGGAGGCCCAAAGTGTCAAAAAACAATTATCGGCCCATACGCGCTTCTGAATATGCAACCCTAGTGTCGCGAACACTCGGCCCTTACGCTTTCACGCGTAGCCATCTTCCACACGAAGGGGCTGTCCACAACCTTCCACGTAAAGCACACGGCTGCCATTCTTTGCGCAAACTAGCGCAGTAGCCCTTGCACAAAATGTGTGCGGCTGCCATCCTCCGAGCATAACGTGTGCAGCACCTGTGCATTGCGCCAAGCGTACGCAGTAGCAGTTGTTTGCGTGAAGCACGAGCAGCTACTACCGCATACGCCAAGCGCACGTAGCTATTGCCGCTTGTGCCTTCAGCGTATGGGCGGTTGCTACTTGCACCGAACCTTGTGGCTGCTGTTTGCGCGTTCGATACATGCCTGACTTCTACATCTTCCTCAACCGTCTTTAATCATCTTCTTCGTACAATATTACATTAATATATTACAACAACAACAAAAATTGATTTACAAAGAACAATTTGACAACATAAAATTTAATTATTACAACCCAAAAAATTATAACCCTAAACTCATTGTACAAAATAATTAACGATCAACCATGTATATAAAAAATATAAACATCATACAACCCTAGATCGTGCCTACACATATCATACATATCAAAAAGAAATAGAAAACAATCTTAACATATTCGTGTATATCAGAAAACCATTGGCTCTCATACCAATTGTATGTCATGCAGAGGAAAAAAAATAGGTTTTAAATTTTTTTATCTTTGGACCTTTCTCTTTATACACGAATATGAGGAGAGATTTGTTTTCATATCTTAGAATATCTCTCATTCGTTTCTTTTCGATCCTTCACCACTAAGTCTTCCAAGCTATGACCCGCAGTCTAGCAACTGTGTGTGGGCACGCCACGGATTCTGGTAGTTCTTGAATGGATGATATCGAGAAAGAAGATGACAACTCCTTGTCCTCTTGAAAAATTCAGCCAAGCAAGAATTTTTTATTATTATTTTATTTCTTCTTGTCACAATCTCTCTCTCTCCCTCTGTCTCTCTCTCTCTTTCTCTTTCTACTAGGTTTAGGTTAGGTTGTTTCCTGGTATCATATCTATATATATATATATGTATATATTATCAGGAGACTAGGGTTTTAGTTACCCAGTTAAGACAGGATTCTAAATCCTATAATAATATGGATTGTCACTAAGACTTGAACCCTTGACCTCTTTAAAGGAAATAAAAATAATCTCTATTATTTTAATCATTTGCTCTTGTCAAAGTTCGAACCTGCAACCTCCAATTAATAATTATTAATTTGTGAATTAAATAATCATATTATTTAATTACTGGTAAGTAATAAATATAGGTCAAGAGATTAAGGAGAGAAAAGAAAAAGAAAAAAAATTAGGGTTTCAGAGTGGCACTATTCATGGCATGTAGCGGCACTATTCATAAGTGATGTGTGCACTGTTCACGGTACTATAGCGACTGTTCACGGGGTTGTGCGGACACTGTTCATGGGGGTGACGTGGCAGCACTGTTCATTAATTTTTTTATGGCTCTTTTAGGTTTAGGGTTTTGCATATGCATGGCAGTTAGGGTTTAGGTTTTTCGGTTGTGGTTTTAAATGGTTTCTAACTCCATGGATCGGATGAGCATGGAGGCTTCTTTGTATGTTACTTCTTCGGTAGGGTCAAGTGTTGTTCCTTCAAGGCAACATGTCTCTTTGCGTCCCCATGGTGGCGAGGCGGTTGATGGATGGGCTGATCCGCTATTGGGAAGTTCCTCACCGCCCGTTAGGGGTTCTTTGCCTCGATGTGAGGCTGTTGTTGGCATGGTGGATCCACTTGTGGGTGGTTCTTTGCCTATGTCATCTATTAGGGGCTTTTCTTTTGTGGATCATTTTAAGGCTGCCCCGATTCAGATGGATAATGTTTCTGGTCCTTCGATTCTTTCAAAAAAAGGTAGTTATGTGGTTGTTCAGGTGGATCCCTCTACT
Source organism: Dipteronia sinensis (assembly GCA_033220585.1). NCBI lineage: Eukaryota > Viridiplantae > Streptophyta > Magnoliopsida > Sapindales > Sapindaceae > Dipteronia > Dipteronia sinensis. Next base: position 48,812,775 of record CM065638.1, on the reverse strand, counting down.
TATAAGTCTAGATTGGAGGTTTGTAAGTTTTCTCTCATTGGTCGGGTTGTCCTTTCTAGTGGTGAAAAACCTTGGAAGTTGGTTGATCTTAAAGACAAGCTGCAGTCTGTTTGGAAGCTGAATAATGTTTGGAGGCTGATTTCTTTAGGTAAGGATACTTTTAGATTATGTTAAATTCAGATGCTGAAAAGAATATGGTTTGGAGTTTGGGGTCTCTTAATCTCAAACCAAGTGTTTTACGGCTTCAACCTTAGATTCAAGATTTTAACTCGGCATTACAAAAGTCTTCATATGCTCAGGTTTGGGTCCGTTTTTATGATCTGCCATGGGAATACTGGCATCCGAAGATTATTTCCGATTTAGCTAGAGGGATCAGAATGCCTTTACGGCTGGACAGGGCTACTTTTGAGGGTGATTTTGGATATTTTATGCGTTTTCTAGTGGATATTGATGTGTCTAATGTGTCTTTGTCTTCTTTGCTTCTTGAGAGGGATGATTCTCTTAGTTCTTTCATTTCAATGGAATATGAGAATCTTCCGGCTTTCTGTTCTTCTTGTTCCTTCATTGGTCATTTTCTCAATGCTTGTCGTTGGAACAAGTCTAGAAATGGGATTCCGATTAGTTCTAGTAAGCCCAATTCGAATAGAGATAGTCCAGCTATGATTGTTACTGATGAGGGGTTTCAGGTTCCCCGAAACCGTGCTCCTAAAATTATTTTTCGACATATTTCTGGTCCTCGGACGGAAGTTACGGTTTCTAATGTCTTTACCGCTATTCAGCAGGATTTAGGGTCTCTAGATTCAGATGTAGTTCATCCTTCGGCAGGTTTAGATACGATTTTGGGTATGGTTTCTTCTACTAGTCTAGTTGCTTTGTCAGGTTTCACTTCTTAGATGCTTCCTACTACTTCAGTGGTGACTGCTCAAGTTTGTCGGCCCTAGCAGGGGGGACGGAGCGATGATTCTCTTACTGATATTTTGGTAGCTTTTTTGAGTATGGTTGTTTAAGCTATTTTCTCTGATTCTGTTTCTTTGACAGCTTCACGTGAGTAGCAGTATGAGAGTGTTAATGCAATCCTGATAGTTTCTAGGTCCTCAGCAGTAGTCCCGGTTTCTAATATCTTGGTGGCTTATGACTTTCCTGTGGATATTGGGTCTGATTTGAGTATGGATTTGTCGGCGGGTCAAGGTTCTTCCTTTTCGGGATCGGGGACAATATTGGAGTCCTCTAATACTTCAAGACTGGTTTTTGATTATAACTTCACTGTTCTGAACCAGACTGTTCCGGTCATAGATTCGTTGGTTCAGACAGTTCCTACTATTACGGGATCTTTCTCTTTTCAGTGTCCACCATTTCCGCATGCTGTTCACGGGGTTAGGAATGTCTGTTCTGGATCTTCTCAGATTTCCTCTTCAGTTGCAGGTTCTACCTAGAGTTCCGGACTTCCAGCCTCTAACTCTCAAGCTGAGCTCCGTCTCATTACTGGTTCTTCATTGGTTTCTCAAACTAAGGCGGAAGGATTAGATGCTAGCAATATTTCTCAGAGGACGATGATGATTACGCGTAGGCTGACGAAGCTAAAGTCCAAGATGCGGACTTCTTCTGGCATTTCCGATGATTAGTGTCCTTTACTGGAGTTGTCATGGTATTGGGAATGCGTCTTCAAGGCGTGTTCTCAGAGATTTGTGCCTTTTACACCAACTTTCTTTGGTTTGTATTGCTTAGTCTATGGTAGTTTTTACTTCCATCTCTTATTGTTTTTGGTCTTCTCTCGTTCTTCATTTAGTGGGTTTAAATGATAGGGGTGGTCTTTTACCGATGATTTGGGTATTTGCTTGTGTCTCTTTTCCTGATGCTCAGAGAGTCCATTTTCATAAGCAGCAGCTTACGGTTTCGCTCACAGTTAATTCTCGGTTGCATTTTTACACTTTCGTTTATGCAAGCACATCGATGGTTGTCTGAAGATCGCTTTAGCAATCTTTTCGAGACTTGGTCAGTTTGGTTTCTTCCCTTGGTTGGTTGGGGTGATTTCAACGCTGTTTTGGGAGCTCATGAGTCTTTAGGCCTTCTTTCTCTAGTTTGTAGTTCCTATAAGGATTTCAGGTCTGTTATTAAGGAATGTGATTTAATTGGTCTTCGCTCCCAAGGTGCTCGTTTCACTTGGGCTAGGGGTCGTTATCCCTGTACTAGAGTTGAGAGGAGGTTAGATAAAGCTTTGGTTTCTGAGGGTTGTATTTCCTGTTGGAGGGACATTTCTTGTGTGGCTCTCCCTTATAGATTTTTGGATCATTGACCACTGGTGATTTGGTTGTCGGATATTGAGAACGTTAGGCCAAGACCTTTCAGGTTCCAGAGCATGTGGTTGGATCACCCAGATTTTAAGGCTTTAGTTCGTCGTATTTGGAGTTCCTCTTTTATGGGTAAGCCTCCTCAGGTGGTTATCAACAAGCTAAAGAGGTTGAAGAATGCTCTTAAGACTTGGAATTGGGAAGTTTTCGGGGATCTTAACTCCAACATTACTAGGAAATCGGCAGAACTTCAGTCTATACAGCTTCAGATGTCCAATCTGGATTTTTCAGAGGACCTTTTCTTGGCCGAATCTCATGTTCATCATGAGCTTAATGTGTTGTTACGCAGACAAGAGTGCTTTTATCGTGATCGGTCAAGGGTGAAGTGGCTGAAAGATGGTGACCGTAATTCCTCATTCTTTCATGCCTCTGTCAGACGTAGGCAGCACAGGAATGCTTTGTTAGGATTATGCTCAATAGCAAGAGTGTAATATTGTAATTGACAATCTTTTCATATTAATAAACTGATTTATGGTTTTAAAAAATCTTATAGCATTTATAATGATAATTGTCAAAGTAAATAATCATAAGGTCAAAAGACTATGATAAAGGAAGAATTGTTTGTACATCTGGATATGTATGAGGTAGACACAATTCTTTAGTTAGTATTGAATAAATGTTCACAACTTAAATTAAAGGTTGGGCACCTTTACCTTGATAAAGTTGTAGAATTCTTTTGCTGGCATTTGAGTGGGATCAAATGAGTTATGATGGGTCTAAAATCATCGAAAGGGTATTGGAGTAAAAGAATCTAGTGCACTGGGTGCATTGAACAGGATCACAATGAAATATTTTATCTAGAACCGTCAGTAGATACAAGTCTTTTCATTATGAGGACAATTAGAGAGTCTATCTTAATCCTAAGATAAATGATGGACTTATGATTGCAAGTGTTATCATTTGAGCTATCAATGAGTACGATTATATAGCATAGTCTATCCTCGATAGTTTGGTTGTATTCATTTGTTAATCGATAGAGGACTTCATTTATAGATATAGACATCGTGGCTCAATTTATTGAATGAGAGTATAATATTATCATATGGATATTTTGAGGTATTGGATATTAAATCTCAACGTTGAGTTTTCGATAATTTCTATTGAAAACATGGCTTCTGGACAAGTCAAAATATCCAAGTTCAAAACGTGGTCATATGAGTAAATATAGTAACTAGGATAGCTATAGGCGGTCTATGAGCTCTTGGCGATTACTGATATTATACACGAGGATACACTATCTCCAGTAAGATTGTCTAGCGTATGAATGAGAAACATCTTCTTATTCTATCTTTATTTAAGAGTTCAATTTTAGTTCTTTAGTGGAATGAGCTAAAATTAATAGATCGGACCTAAGTGAATCATTTGTTGATTATGATTAGGTTATGTCTATTGAAACTTAAATTTAGATAGCCCGCCAAGATCCCCAATCCACACAGACTTGCATGGATCACTTGATATATTCTACCGGACTAATTTATGGGTCCATCTAGAATTGTATTTAATATATTAAGAATATAATTTGCACATTATTTATTTAATGGGCTGCTCAAATTATATTAATATATTAATGAGAGGCATGTGGGCTTGTTTCTTTTAGTAAGAATGGGTCTGGTTCATATGTGGGCTTTTATTTAAAGCCTAAATGGATTAAATAAAATAAGAAAATAATATTTGGTCCATATTTTTTGTGTGTGGGCGGCAAGGCTATAATAATAGCCTAAAATATTATTTTATTTTATTGTTTGATTAAATGGAAATTAATTAATTGATTAATTAATTATTTAATTAAAATCAAATTCTTTTTCTGACTAGGAATTATGTTTCCTAGTAGTATACTATTATAGTAGTATATTAAATATAAAATACTTAATTTGGTATGTAGATAAATAAAGAATTTATTCATCTAATCAAATAAGAAAGTCTTTAATATAATCACAAATACACTATTTGAGTTGGATTATGAGTCTTGGTGTGGAAAAGAAATCTTTTTTTGAAAAAGGATTCTTTGTCACCAAGTAAATCCTCTTTAGGAAAGGATTTGTATATCTATATATATTATTAATTTCGGAAATAATAGTGATAGGAAGAAAAAAAAAGTTTTTTTTTTAGAGAAATTTTTTTATTCTCTTGCTTTTCAATAAAAAAAATTCCAACTCTAGAACATAGTGAAAATTCGGCCAAGAGGAAGAGAGAAAGATAGTTCTAAATTAGATAGTGCACTTGCAAGCCTTTACATAAAAAGGTTTTGTACACACTTTCGATTTAGGTTCACACGAGTTTCAATTATAACGATTGTGAATTCAAAAGTGACCGGAACGATCTTTCTAGGCTCTTGGAGTTTTTGTGATTAACAATCAAGAAAGAAGATTTTGTTTTTCCATTCTCAGGTACTCAATTCAAAGAATAAGGAGACCACGCTCTTAGGTGATTCACGTTAGTGCTCGGATTGGAAGATCTTACGGATTACCATCGACGCTAAGTCAATCGGATCACGCGACAAGAGGTTTGATATCTTTTGAATATATGTATGTTTAATTAATTAAAGGGTTAAGGTTCAAATATTGAAAAAAATTTAAACAATACTAAATTTTTTTAGTCTCGCTTCCGCTGCGTTTTCATATTTTTTCCCTACATGCTTTGTCTTCTCTCTCGATTAATGGGGTGCTTACTGATGACATTTGATTATCAGGGATCATATCATCGAGTTTAATTCCAATCTCTTTTCTTTGGATTCTTCTCTAGTTGAGACAGAGTTCTCATTGGTAGAGGATGTGATTCCTTCTTTGGTGACTGATGTGGAAAATGCTTTTCTGATTAGCATTCCTTCGACAAACGATATCCATGATGCGGTTTTTGCTATGGATGAAGCCTTTGCCCCTGGGCCAGACGGGTTTTCTGGGAGGTGGTGGGTAGTGACATGGTTCTTGTAGTTCAGGACTTTTTCCGTACAAGGGTTATTTATTCGGTTTTGAACTCCAGTTTCATTGTTCTTCTTCTGAAGCTGAAGGATTCGATTTCGATAAACCAGTTTCGTCCGATTATGCTATGTAACTTCTTGTTCAAAATCTCTTACAAAATTTTGGTGGATCGGTTAGCTCATATTGCAGCTAGGATTGTCTCTCCTCATCAGTTTGGGTTCATCCGGGACCAGTCACATTGAGGACTGTATTGCTTTAGCTTCTGACTGTGTGAATGTGATGCATAAGAAGTGTTATGGAGGCAATTTCGCCATAAGATAGATATCCGCAAAGCTTTCGATACTTTGGATTGGTCTTTTCTTTGTAGAGTTCTTCAAGCTTTTGGATTTTCTCCAGTTTTTATGAATTGGATTGACAGCATCCTAGGATCTTCAAGGCTTTCGGTGCTGATCAATAGATCCCTGAGGGTTATTTTCATTGTTCTAAAGGAGTTCATCAGGGTGACCCTCTTTCCCTTCTATTGTTTGGTATTGCTGAGGATTTCCTTAGTAGGCTTTTATCGAGGATGGTGGATTTCTCTTAGTTATTGCCTATTTCTTCTCCGAGGGGATTTTCTGCTCTTACTCATTTGCTTTATGTAAAGGATGTTCTGATTTTTTGCAAAGGCACGGTTCGGAATCTGAAGAATATCATGAGTGCTTTTGAGGTTTATGGTAACATTTCAGGTCAGCAGGTTAATTAGGGTAAGTCATCAATCTATTTTGGTAGACTGCAGTCCTTAGTTGGTATGCAGATTGGTCAGTTTACTTTCACCTACTTGGGGGTCCAGTTATTTCGGGGAAAGCCTAAGAAGTCCATGTTACAGCCTATCGCGGATAAAATCCTATCGAAGTTTGGTAAGTGGAAAGGAAAACCCTTTCTTTGGCCGGTCGCGCTACTCTGATCAAGTCGGTCATTACGGGCTCCTTTGTGCATTCTTTCATGATCTACAAATGGCCTTCTTCTTTGCTGCGGTTGGTTAATCACAAGTTGAGAAATTTTTTATGGACTGGTTCTTGTGAGGAGACTAAACTGATTCAGGTTGCTTAGGATCGTTGTTGTAAGCCTTACTCTCAAGGTGGTCTTGGTTTGAAGGATCTTGGGCTACTGAATGATTCTCTTTTAAAGAAGCTCACCTGGAAGTTGATGACCTCTCAGAGTTTTGCTTTTTCATTTCTAGGAAAGCGATATCTCACGCAGATCGGAAATCCCATGGGGGGTATGTCACTTCGTCGATTTGGCATTCTTTTTGCTCTCATTATTCAGATCTTCTTAAAGAAGGCATTTAGCTCATTGGTGAGAATTCTCAGCGAGATTTGTGGTGTGACAATTGGTTGGGGGTTCCCATTCTTGAGCTTCTGGGGATTCCTGATTACTTGTCTAGCCTTCTCAGGGTAAGACTTTCTGATTTTATCCGTGAGGGTAGGTGGGTTCTTGACGATAGCTTTCATGCCCATTTTCCAGATCTCTATTTTCGGATCTATAGGATTGCTATCTCTCCAATTGCAGATTCTTTGGTGTGGGCTCATTCTCGAGATGGGCAGGTTTCTTGCAAGTCGGCTTATTCTAGTATTATTTGTGATTCTCCGCAGGTCTCTTGGTGGAGGGATGTTTGGTGCCTTTTTATCCCTCCTTCTCGGTCAGCATTGACATGGCGTCTTTTGTTGAATCGGCTTCCCATAGAGGATCAATTGTGTAGGGCTGTGTTTCACTTAGCTTCCCGATGCAGTGTTTATGTGGTTAGCAGTGAGTCGTCTGATCATCTTTTTATTCGATGTCCCTTAGCGGCTACTCTTTGGGAGGCGGTTTGTTCAGCTTTTCAGAGGTGTATTTCTGTCGATTCGTGGAGTTCGTTCTTCTCCCAGGCCATGTCAGTTTCGTTTAGTGATCAAGTGTGGGTTTTATGGAAGATAACTATTCATGTCGTGGTTTGGAGTGTGTGACTTGCTCGTAACCAGTGGATTTTTGAGAGTAAGGCTATGGATTTTAGATCTGCTTTGTCTTTGGTTTGGCGTGCGGTGGCTGACGCTAACAGGTTAGAGATTGAGTGTATGCGTAGTTATGTAAATGATTTTTTTAGTCTTCATCGGTTTGATCTTCGTGGTCGTCCGGCTAGGGCCCCAGTTATCAGGAGTGTGATTTGGTCACCTCCGGCTCCTGGTTGGATGAAAGTTAATACTGATGGGGCCGCCTTAAGTTCTCCAGGTGTTGGGGGTTGTGGGGGTGTCTTTCGTAATTGTAGAGCTTTTGTGAAAGGTTGTTTTGCTGTTCCTCTTGGTCAGGTGTTTGCGTTTGAGGCACAACTTCTTGCAGCTTCGATGGCCATTAATTTGGCTTGGCAGAATGGGTGGCATCGGATCTGGCTTGAGAGTGATTCTTCTTATTTGGTTCATCTGCTCACCTCTCGCTCCGAGTAGGTTCCTTGGCGGATTCGGCAGGCTTGGCAATGCTGTATCTATCAGATATCAAAAATAGAGTTTCAGGTTTCTCATATCTTTAGGGAGGGGAATCAGGTTGATGACGCTCTTTCTAAGCATGCTTTGTGGTTGGCGGTTGATTCGTGGTGGACAAACACCCCGTCTTTCTGCTCTTTATTGGTTGGCAATGATTGCAAGGGTTGGGAGTCTTTTTCGTTTTTCTTGATGTTTTCTTTTTCTGTTTTTTATGGCCTACGTGCCAATGTTTTTGTTGGGATTGTTTCCCTTGGTTTTTATGTTTTTTTCTGGTTTTTGTTACTTTTCATTTTTTATTTTTATAATATGGATGGATACAGCCCAAGGGTTTTTCAGCATATGATCGCTTGTGATGCTTTTTCGCTCTAGGTTAGTCCAATTTTATCAAAAAATTTGGTAAGTTAATTTATTTTATTTTAATTTTGGTTCATTAAGAAATAATCATATTATTTAATTATTTTAATTAATCAATTAAATAATTTTTAAATTAAATAATCATATAATTTAAGTAATTCCCAGAATAAATCCAAGTCACTTTCGTAACATAATTAATTGGACTATCCAATTAACTAGTGAACCTTTTTACCAATAATCGTAAAGGACTAGCAAGGGGACCTAATGGACCCACAGTTTTGAGCTCCAATAATACTTCTAAAAACTAATTAAACTCTTTAATTAATATTTTATGATTATTAACTTCAGAGTTATTTCACTAAAAAACCCAATGTTGTACAGTCATGACTGTAGATGTTTTACACAAACCAAAATATTAGTGTCCATCGATATAGCTATTAAATATAGTATGATCCTCCAAAAGTAGTTCATAATTAGAGTTAGGTCATAAAGTCTGTTATACCTCTCTAATTATATCTTTTCCTTTAAGTGTTATTGATCCTCAAATGAACAATTATATCCTTCCTTTGTAAGAACCCGGATTTATGTTGCACAGCAGAAACGGGGTTTTAAAATCTTTACGCAACATGTAAACCGTCTACAATAAATAAGAATATATATATAAAGAGAATTAGGTCATACCCTTGAAGACCTACTCCTTCGTTTCTTTAAGCTTTATTCCGATTTCGAACCACCAAGTCTTCCTCGATATGTCTCGTGATCTGGCAACTGCATGTGGGCGCGTCACGATCTTCAAGGAACGTTAAGGAGGATGCAAAAGGCTTGAAGACAAAACTCATTTTCTCTTCTTGATATTTTCGGCAACACAAGAGGAAGATAAATTTTTTTTTTTTTTCTTCTTTGCCGAATTCCTTCCTAGACTTCCTAGGTTTTTGCTTTTGTGATTTTGGTTCAATCAAATCATCTTTTTCATGTCTCCTAGTTATATAAATATATCTATATATTTAAAACTAGATACATATCCTTTTCCAAATATATCTCCGTATATTTAAAAAGATAATTAGTATTTAAGTGTCTTAGGTAAAATAGGATTTGAACTCCCACATAACCCTAGTTAACTTACACTTAAATACTAGACTTTGTAAAGAATAAAATAATCTAATTATTTTATTTTTGTCTCAGTCATGATTTGACCCTGCAACCTCCAATTAATAATTAAATAATAATTCATAATTATCAATTCATTAATTAAATAATCTAATTATTTAATTAATTTAATTATTAAGATAGTAATTCAATAATCTCATTATTCAATTAATCCCTGAATAAACACGTGTCACTTTCGTAACATAATTAATTGGACAATCCAATTAATTAACCGTGACCATTGTTACCTTTAATCAATCGGGATAGCAAGGGGACCTAATGGACCCACAGTTTTGAGCTCCAATAATACTTAGAAATAATTAATTAAACTCTTTAATTAATATTTTGTGATTATTAACCTCAGAGTTATTCCACTAAAAACCCGCAGCTGCACTCTCGCAACTATAGATGTATTACACAAACCGAAATTGCAGTTGTCCATCGATATAGCTATTGCATATGGTATGATCCTCAACATGTAATTCATAATTAGAGCTAGGTCATAAAGTTCGTTATACCCCTCTAATTGTATCTTTCCATTACGTACCATTGATTCTCTAATGAACAATAAATCCTAACATCTTTTACGGAAGAAGGAGAGCGTCCATATTGTTCTAGCCCCGAATCAACCCTTAAGGGAACTACTATGTACTTCTCGAACGAATGAGTGGATTCCACTATTGTATACAGACCTTCCCAGCCACAAGTTAAACAGCGATTCCAACATACAAAGTTATTGACCAGGAATGCAATTCCGATCTCACCCATGGAATATCAAAAACCACGGAGTTGATAAGATATTCAGGATTAAGATCACCCATATATAGCCATCATTTGTCGATATATATGAATCTCATTGTAAGTACCTCTATTTTTGATTGGCTTATTTCATGACAAACCTTATTGGGATTACTTTGTAATAGGTAGCTTAGGTTTCCAATTGTGACTCATCTTCAACAAGCTTCCAAGATCCCAAAGTGCTTCAAGGAAGGTAGTTTACTTGACTTGATTCATTTAAAGAGATTTAGTTGCACACACTCACTAGTTTGCATAAGATATCATATCTTGCATTGTATCTAATTTGATAACATGTCTTGCCTGTTAGTTATGCTTCATTTTGTGTGCATTTCACTCACTTTACACTTGCACAACATTCATGTAAGATAGGCATTTTTCTTGAGTGTTAAAAAAGGACTTTTCCCTTTAGCACGGCATAGACCGCTTGGCAAGCACCTGCTTTCACCGCGACACACGGAACAGTAAACTCTAGTATGCCATGCATGATGTATAACGCGGTGGGTGCACCTACCCAGCCATCGATCTCAACTACGGTCCATTCCAGAAGACTGATTCTTCTATTACACTGTATGTACCGCAGTCTCGACACTTAAGTTATCGATAGAATTTTGTTTCCCAAGTTTAAAACGACGTAGTCTTGGCTAGGGCTTCTATATAAATGTTCTCTTCTCTCCCATTTCGTGTTTAGAACTTCAAGAATCATTTTTAGAGAGAGGAAGTATCCTTTTAGAGAGAGAACAACCAAGACTTGCTCTTCAACTCTCCAAACCCGAACCCATCATTCATTCATGAATCAAATATCATATAAATTCATCTAGGTTGTGTTCTTGCATAGGTCTTCATCAACATACATGACTTGGTAAGTAGAACACCATTTTAACTCACTCTAGTGTTCTTGCTTAACAAGAAGTCTCATTTATGACTTGTTTGCATCAAGATTAGTTTTTTAATTGCAAGTTGAGATTTTTATGTTGATTGTTGGGTTTGTTTGTGATAACTAGCATTTAGGACTATTTTCCCTCTAGCTAAATCGCTATTCCTTGCATTTAGATATTGTTGATTAGGACTTATTGATTACATTCATTTATTGCCTATTTATTGTCCTTGTCATTTTGTGTGACAACTTGAGTTGATGTGCCTTTGTTTTGATGACTAGTTTTTAGATTTTCATATCTTTATCTAGTTAGGTCTTTATGAGCATTCATATAGACATTGATATCTAGGATTGCATCTGTTGCCATCATTTAATCTCTAGATAAGCATTTAGTGTTGCTTAGTATTAATTACATTTAGAATATATTCATTTATTCTCATAGATTTTTGATCTCTTCTTGAGAGTTAAGTCTTGTGACTACGGGTGTGTAGTGCACAAGCAAAGTGGTCAAGAATCACTATAAAGGCCTGCGGGTAGTAGTGGCGGGTTTGTAACCTAGAATGGTGTGACTAGAGGTTAACCTAGGTTGTAAACATCATTACAATAGTGGATTTGAGGACCAAGTGTTGCTAGAAGGATAGCCCATGAGTTTTGCCCAGTTGGAGGGTTTTTCACGTAAATCAATCAACGTGTCATTTATTGTTTTCCATAATTTAATTACGTTGGTTGTATTTGATTGTGTTGGGTTTTTTTTGTTGATATTGATTAATCCAAAAAATTTGTAATTAATTGCAGTAACAACCCATTCACCCCCCGCCCCCCCAGGTTCTTTAGACACACGCTTGATCTGTATTTTCAATTGGTATCAGAGCAGGTTCCTAGATATACTTAGGTGATGCTTGCTCATGTTTGTGTCTCTTGTATTTGTGTGCATTTTGATCATTTGCATTCATCTCATTCTTTAAACACTATGAGTGGAATTGAGATGTTAGAGGGTACGTTGATCTCTGAACCACCATTGCTCACCAAGGATAACTACTCCTCTTGGAAAGGAAAGATATAAGTCTTTTTGATGGACATTGATTAGCATATGTGGATGTGTGTGGAAGAGGGATACACACCTCCTACAGAGACACTAGAGAATGAGGCTTTTATACCTAAGCCCAAGTCTAAGTGGACTAATGACGAACTCGAGGCTGCAGACTGGAACTCAAAGGGCATCTGTGCCTTATCCTGTGTAGTGGATGAGAATCAAGCAAACTCATCCAAACTACTCGAGATGTTCGAGAAGCTTGGGAGATTCTAAGAATCACCCATGAAGGTACCGTGAAAGAAGAAGATAAGAATTTGGGTACCTTGAAGATAAAGTTTTGCAGCTACGGACACATCTCCATGGATTGTGGAAACTCGAAGACCAAGAGTCAAAGAGGCAAATCAAAGGCATACTCTTGTAGCGAAAGTGACGAAAACTCTTCGGGTTCCAAGAGATGCGAAAGGAATCACATAGTCTTTCCCGCTTTACATGATGAATGTTAGGATTATGCTCAATAGCAAGAGTGTAATATTGTAATTGACAATCTTTTCATATAAATAAAGTGATTTCTGATTCTGCAAAATCTTATAGTATTTATAAATATAATTGTCAAGGTAAATAATCATAAGGTCAAAAGACTATGAGATATGAAGAATTGTTTGTACATCCGGATATGTATGAGGTAGACACAATTCTTTAGTTAGTCTTGAATAACGTTCACAACTTAAGTTAAAGGTTGGGCACCTCTATCTTGATAAAGTTGTAGAATTCTTTTACTAGCATTTGAGTGGGATCAAATGAGTTATGATGAGTCTAAAATCATCAAAAGGTTTTCGAGTAAAAGAATCTAGTGCACTGGGTGCATTGAACTGGATCACAATGAAATACTTTATCTAGAACCGTCACTAGATATAAGTCTTTTCATTATCAGGACAATCGGAGAGTCTATCTAAATCCTGAGATAAATGATGGACTTATGGTTGCAAGTGTTATCATTTGAGCTATCAATGAGTACGATTATATAGTATAGTCTATCCTCGATAGTTTGGTGGTATTCATTTGTTAATCGATATAAGACTTCATTTATAGATATGGACATCGTGGCTCCATTTATTAAATGAGAGTATAATATCATCATATGGATTTTTTGAGGTATTGGATACTAAATCTCAACGTTGAGTTTTCAATAATGATTATTGAAGACATGGCTTCTGGACAAGTCAAAATATCCAAGTTCAAAATGTGGTCATATGAGTAAATATGGTCACTTGGAGAGCTATAGGCGGTCTATGAGCTCTTGGTGATTACTGATATTATTCACGAGGATACACCATCTCCTATAAGATTGTCTAGGGTATGAATGAGAAACATCTCCTTGTTCTATCTTTATTTAAGAGTTCAATTTTAGCTTTTTAGTTAGTGGAATGAGTTAAAATTAATAGATCGGACCTAAGTGAATCATTTGTTCATTGTGATTAGGTTATGTCTATTGAAGCTTAAATTTAGATAGCCCGCAAAGATCCACAATCTACACGTACTTGCATGGATCACTTGATATATTCTACCGGACCAATTTATGGGTCCATCTAGAATTGCATTTAATATATTAAGAATATAATATGTCTATTATTTATTTAATGGGCTGCACTATTATATTAATATATTAAAAGGAGACATGAAGGCTTGTTTCTTTTAGTAAGAATAAGTCTGGTTCACATGTGGGCTTTTATTTAAAGTCTAATGGATTAAATAAAATAAGAAAAATAATATTGGGCCCATATATACATGGTGTGGGCGGCAAGGCTAAATAAAATAGCCCAAGATATTATTTTATTTTATTGTTTTGATTAAATGGGAATTAATTAATTATTTAATAAATTAATAGTTTAAATCAAAATCTTTTCCTGATCAGTAAATTAAATACTATGTGTTGGATTAGGGTTGGAATTCTTTTAAGTGATAGTAGTCTTAATGTGGTAAGGATTAAGTCCACATACACTCCTTATTATACAAAGAATTCGGCCACCACTAGTCCTACAAATGTTAGGATTCTTGAATTGATAGGAATTAGGGAAAAGGATAATTCCTTTTCAAGTAAGGAAATTAACCAACCCTAGATTTCCTATTCAATGAATTCGGCCAACCCTACTTGGTGAAGGAGAAAATTCGGCCAACCTATAAATATAAGGTTATGAATTTTCGGCCACTAAGAAGAAAAATAGAGAGAGATTTTTGTTTGTTTTGAAAATAAAAAATCCTACTCTATACACATAGATTTTCGGCCAAGATAGAAAAAGAAAATAAGTTCTCATTCGATAGTGCACTTACAAGCCTTTAACATCAAAAGGTTTTGTGCACACTTTCGATTTAGGGTTACGCGAGTTTCAATCATATTGATTGTGAATTAAAATGTGACCGGAACTATTTTTTTAGGCTGTTGGTGTTTTACTATTGAAGATCAAGATCAGAAATTCCATACATCCATTCTAAGGTAAGTAATTCAAAGAAAAAGGGAGATCACGCTCCTAGGTGATTCACGTACGTGCTAGGATTGAAGATCTTGCGGATTACCATCGACGTAAGTCAATCGGATCACGCGACAAGAGGTATTTAACTCTAACCGTATATTTGAGTTTAATTAATTAAAGGGTTAAGGTTCAAATCTTTAGAATAATTTTAAACTATACGAAAATTATTTTTTCGCCTTCCGCTACGGTTTTAAGCAATTTTTCCCTACAATGAAAACTTAAAAAAGGCCACAAGACACTCATCACTAAAAGTCAACATTGAAGAAGCTAGCTCGGATGAAGACTACCACGAGAGCACAAGTGGTAGAAGCTTCGATGAAGAAATTTCAAGCTCCAAGAACTTAAGTGATGAAGGTTTGAGTTATAAAGACTTCATTGAAAGTTTTCAATGGTCCTTAAAGAAGAAAAATGAAGAAATCAAGCATTTGAAGAAGGAAAACCTTCAACTGAGGACCAAGTTGAATGACTCATTAAAAACGAACGTGATTTATGTGTCTAAATATGAGAAGGAGATTGAAGATTGCCACAAACGGATGAAGGCCATGAAAGAAGATCTTCAGAAAAAAGAAAACTCCTTGAAGATTGTAAAGGAAAGAGAGATGAGGTGCCTTGAAGATCTAAAGAAGGCCAAAGTCAAACAACCTCAAGCTTAAGGCAAGAGCAAAGCTTCATCCAAGCAACCTTAAACTTAAGGAAAGTTCACACAAGCCTTGGTAACTCAATTAAAGCATAGGCAATTCAAGAAGAAAGGACAAGTTCCTAAGAAGTCCACCACCTCCTCCAACAAGCCAACTATTAAGAAAGGAGGTGGCCACAAGAGACAACCTTAACTGAGGCATGACCAGCAAAGGATACAAGATCAATCGGCTCAACCACCTCATAAAGCTAGACTCCAATGAGAAATCAACCAATGCACCATGAAAGACAAACTCATCAACATGGCGATGCCTCAATGAGACCTCAATACAATGGTATAAATTCTTCTTTTATACCTACTTGTCATTTTTGTGGTATGATTGATCACTTAAGACAAATTTGCTCTAAATACATTAAGATGTGTAGGTTAGAGAGCATGATAGAAAAATGGTTAAAAAATAGGGAAAGTTTGTATGAACCTAGGGAATTTAGAAACATGTCAATGACCACTATGAATGATATGATGGAACCTAGGTAGGTGAGAAAAAATGAACCCGTTTGTCTTAGTGCCCATGTGTCACCCGTAGATGCCACTAGGTCCACAGGACTTGGTAGGTCTATAGGGGCTCATGCCTCTCATTGACTTGGTTGAAATTGACCCCATTTGGGGAGCTCAAGCAAAGAGAGTGATCATGCCAAAATTATTATATATTTTGGCCCTCATACCTTATCCCTTATCTTGTTTTCGAGCATGTTTGTCGTGTCTTATGGGCTCTTTTTATCACATTTTGTAGGCATTTGAGGTAATCCCATTCTCGGAGAAGAAAATGAAGAATTCGAGCAGAAAACAGGCGAAATGAAGCAAGAAGATAGCAGCAGTGTGCTGGTGTGTGCGCGAGTACCCTTACCCGGGCACTACCCGTGCACTCTCAAGCTTCAGAACTTCGCTGGTCACACCAACGCATCAACCCACGAACCCAAAATTATAAATCCTCTAGAAAAGACTAAAGTGCCCAGTTTACTGGTACTGTGCGGGTCCTACCAAAGTAGTTACCAGCGAACAGAAGAAAGAAGTAACTGTAGAGGATGTGAGCGGGGCACTGTGCGGGTGCCTACCCGTACATATATACTCGCGCACTATGGGTTCTAGACTCGCCACATCAGCATTTCAGACCTTATTTTGGAAACTCTATAAATATATCTTGTTTTTATTTCGAAGGGGAGATCCAGACACTACCATCCTCTTCTAAGAACACTGTATTCTCTCCCTTACATCACTAACCACTAACTTAGATCTAGGAATTTCTCCCATCTATCTACTCAAGGACATTTAGAGATTGGATTCAAGCTTCAAGGAAGAAAGTCTCTACATGAGTCTTCTCTATCTCCCTTCTCCCATTTATTTGCTTGTATTTCTCATTCATGAGGGATAAATAATCAACACTATACACTCTAGGTTGATTACATAAGATTAATGTACACTCATGAAAGTTCAAGATTTGCCCACTATTCACTTGTTGGATCCATCAATACCTTAGTTCTCACTATCATATTTTAACACTAATTGCATGTTAGATTAACTAGCATAACTATATTTTGCATAATAGTTATTGACTTTTCAAACCAACCGTGGATATTTATTCTATTTATGCCTAGTTTAGGTTTAATAGTAGTTAACTAGTTTTAGCCATGTGGTTTCCCTTTCCCTAAGAACGATACCCTCGCTTGTCGCTATACTTGTTTTGAAAACATTAGAGCACATTGCTATGACCTCTTATAAATTTCTTTTGAATTCGTGATTTGACGACACAAAAAAACGCGTTTCAAAAACGGTGCCTCTGCAGGGGAGAGGTGCTAATTAGGTGGCTAATCCTAGTTTTCTAGCTATTTTCTTAGTTATTTTTAGTTTATTTTATTCTTTTTTTATGCCTTGGTAGTTTTTGGTTTTCTTTGTTTCAGGTTCTATGGATTTCTTTAGACAATACTCAGAACCTATGAGCGAACCATGTGGATATTTTGACAATTCGGGGCCATGCTACGCACCTTATGAGAATATGTGCAACATGGATTGGAGTACTAACCAAGACCCAATCTCATCATACCAATCAAGATCTTTGAAAGATGAGATAAGAGAGTTGATGAAGAATAGGCATCAGACAAACGAGGAAATTCAAGCTTCTCAAATGAGAAACATGTAAATACTCCAATCCGCACAACAAACATGTGAGCAGAAAATCGAGAACCATGTGTTACCTAGCTGGCTAGATCAATCAATGGAGTCCGCACTGAAAAAGCACCTCAACAACTCAACCAATGAGCACTATGACCAGTTCAAAGTGAAAAAACATGTGGAATCCTCAAATAGCCAAGAGGAAAGACATGTTCATGAGAGTTGTTTAGCAGTAAACAATCCCACTCAAGGGAAGACAAGCAACCATGTACGTGCTCTTGTATAAACATTTGAGAAGGATGCAGAAACCGTTGAAGAAAAATAAAAGAGTCTAAGAGCGAAGTGATGGTGTAAAAATCATATTATAATATACTCACTCGCAAGTGCACGAATCGTGAAGATTAGCACAGTGACAAGTAAGGATCGTTCCCACGAGGAAAAGAGATTTATTAATTAAAATTAATTCTAATTAAAGTTAAATTAAAGTAACCAAAGATTTTTTGATGATTTAATTAAACTAAAACTAAATTAAATTAAGCTAAGAAAACAATTAAAAAAAATATGGTTGTGATCAAGAGAAGGAAATACTAGGTTATCAATGATCTCCAATTATGAACACTCAATGTATGAAATTAATTTGTAAACAAGATTTAATCAATTCTAGGGTTCATTCTTTGTCTTTAATGTGACTATTACCGTATGGTCATGGGATGAGTCACGTGCTCCCAACCACTATTCAACCTTGGTCTATGGTGTGAACAGTGATCGAAAACCCTTTAAGCGTAAGAATTAAGAACCAAATTCTATACTTTGCTTGACCTATGCTAAAGATAAAATTCATTCATTCAAAAGAGCATTAATCAAGATTAGGTTTGGTCTATACTCTAACCCTAATTCTCAGATAGTCTTAACCCTAAAATCATGCCAAATAATTATCCACCCTTGGTCTATGGTGTGAATAAATATTAAAACTAATGAGGATTAAGCAATTAAGCATAATGAATAAATCAAGAATTAAATTGATAAATTAATAATTAATCCAAACATGAGCATTCACAAAAGGTTCACATTGATTCCCTAGTTATGGGATTAGTTACACATCATGGGAAAAGAAAAGAAAAGAGATTGAGTAGAGAAAACCCGATATGATCATCAAAGAGCTCCTCCAATTCTTCTTCGTCTTCTTCTATAATGGATGGATGAGTCTTGAGGTGATGTGTGGTGATGGAGTGATGGGGGACGGCCCCCTTGGTGGCTTGGGACCTCCCTTCGCTTCTCTCCCCCGAAATTAGGGTTCACAGGGGTTTAAATAGGCTTTAGATGATAAGCCAATTCCTTAAACAACAAGGAAATTGGTTTCCCTTTGGAACTCTACCTTTTTGGGATTTAATTCTTTCATAATCCACTCAAATTGATTACTTATTGAAGGATGATAAGGATTAGGTGTCAACTTGCTTTCCAAGACTCACACTCATGTCCAAGAAGGTAATATTTCCCGTTCCGACAACTTGCAAAATAAATCCCGTCACTATTTGCGGAATTATGACTGATCTGACTATTGGATACTAAAACGAGCATAACCTCTTCTAGGAATATCGGAATTGAGATCCGTAAAGTGCGCCAGAAACTAAACTTCTGGGGCTTTCCATCCATAGGTAGTAGGACACACAATTCAAACCGAGGAGAGAGATATGGGGCCCGCAATCTGGGTGATCTGCACTGGCCGAAATTCAGCTTTTTGCTCCTTTTCTTCAAAATAACTTCTAACACCTCTTTCAGTGGAATGTGACCTATAAATGCTCAACAAACACATAAAATACCTAATTTCACCCAAGAACAAAGCACAAATAATAGGAAATGGGGACCTAAACTATGTATAGAAATAGACCGATCACGAAGCAAGAAATTGGAAGACATGTTGTTTCTACTTCAAGAGAAATTGGTAAAGACCTCCTAAGAGAAAGAAGAAATAAGGAAAGATTTCGAGAGAAATATACAGCTCATGAAAAAGGAGTTTGAAGACAAGGAGGCCTTAGGAAAGGTGAAATTGGTAGAGGTTTAAATGCAGAATAAGAAGCTCACTCTTGAAGTGAACTTACTCAAGTCAGAGAATGGTACACTCCGAAAGACAATAAGGGATATCAATGACAAGAACAAGGAGTTTAAAGCACATATCAAAACCCTTGAAGTTGAAGATAGTATACCCCTAAAGGATTTTATTGAGATCAATGAGGACTTTGCTAAGAGGATGTGGCTAATGCAAGCAAAAATAGAAACAAAGGACAAGGCATTGGAGATAATGTAGAATAAGGACCTTGGCCGCCTTGCAGAGCTTTCAAAAGCTAAACAAGAAATTGAGGCAATGATGAAGGAAGCAGTTCAACTTCCAAAAGATGAGAAATTGTAGTGAGTCGTGGAAACCCAAGTGCCAATATTAAAAAGTCAAAACCATGGCAAAGCAAATTAGAGGAAGGCCAACAAGAAAAAGAACCATCCTCAACCTCCACCTCCAACAAAGACCCACCAACAAGGTATCATTCCTAACCCTATCATTGTGTGCCACCATTGCCATGAGGTCGGCCACATTCGACCACTAGGCCAAGTATATGAAAGGCAGGGCACTTGAGAGAGTTTTAAGCATAGAGAGAGGTGTAGGATTGTTAGGAAGATATGGGTTGAGAAGCCTAGGAATAGGAAGAGTCCACCTAGGGTCAAGAAGATTTGGGTAAGGAAAGACTTGGCTAACCATGTTACACCCAAAGCCATGAAAAAGGGGAAGTCAACTCAACTTATTTGGGTTGTGAAAAATAATCAATTTTCAAACTTATTAAAGCCTCATTTAGTTGATGACACTCCTAGCACAAGTGCATAATGTAGAAAACTTCTTCAGTGCGTTTTATTTTTAGTTAGTTGTTTAGTTTGTTTCTTTTCAATAAAGAAGTGGTGTTGCAAGTTAATGTTGGGCAAGGGCATCTATTTAGAAAAATCTAGGTTGCCTGAACTTTTTAATATGTGTTTTAGTGTGGAAGATAATCTACACCTTCTAGAGGAAGCGAATTTTTGCAGCTTATGTATCAATGCAAGGCTCTTTATCTCTTGGTAGGAAACAAAGACAACCTGCCTATCTTAGAGGGACAAGCAGGCCAAAAGTGCTCATAAAAAAGAGCGAGAGCCATATCTTCATAGGAGAAGCTTGTGAGGAGGCAATCACCGTCGGTTTTCGATTCTTAAATTCATTTTAGAATTCTGAACTTGTATTGCTTTTAGTTTACTCGCTTTCATTGAATAATTTTTGTGATGTTGGGATAGTTGTGTGGAGAGATATTTGGAAGATATATTTTTGTGAACATATTGATCATATACTTGAATTTTGCATTGATATATTTATTCATTCTTGATGAGACGAGCCGAAGGCTAATTTTGAATGCTTATATGTGAATGTACAAGGTCATTTTAATTGTTAATATATAGCCCCATTTGGTTTGGGAGTGGTTTTTGATTACTCACATTTTGCATAGGTCTTGTGCCTATAGTGATATTCGGTTTAGGGTCATCATGTCCCGACTCTGTAACTTTTGATTGAAAGAAAATTCTTGATGTGGTTTGTGCTTAATGTCAAAATTGCATGATTGCTTTATTTTATGATGAGCCTATTTTTGAGTCTCTTATTCTGTTGGGCATTGATTGCGCGTGATTAGTGCCTAGGTTTTTGTGTTTTGTGTCAGTTAGGTGCAAGCCGCTAGGCCAGACTCTCTTGTCTTCAACATTGAGGACAATGTTAGGTTTTGGTTAGGGGGTGTAGACGCCTTGTTGAGTCGTCTTTTTATTTTTAATTCATTTTTGTTATCTTTTTGGTCAAAAAATTTCAAATTCGTCGATATGGCCAAATTGTTCGAGCTTTAACTAGCTTACATGTGATGCCTTGAGCATGTGCTTTTGGCGAGTGTATAAATGCTTGTTGAGCTTGTGTAGTAGCTAGTTGTTACTTTAGGGGTCTCACTTGCACGTCATGGGCTAGTCCCATCCTTGTTATGCTTAAGTTGAGGGAGCTCGGTGCTCTTGCACCTTGTTCTAATAGTGGAGACAACCTGAGAGTTCACAAACACAAGCCTATTAAAACACGCATTGAGTGTTACAATTTCTTCTATTCTTAAACACTTTTCTCATCATATGCGTCACATGCCATAGAACATACATTTCATACATATAGTGGATTTCTTGATGGATGCATTCATTCCCTTAATAGACTAATTGTGGAAATGGTTTTAGGCAATGTGTGTGTAATTAACTACTAAATTAGCCTAAACACATTCTTACTCCCTAGTTGTGTGCTCTAATGCCAATTTTGCTGCCAAACACTTACCCTTTGAACTGAGAGCGAACTTGCATGATTTGCTATGTGCACAAAGTTGATTTATTTTATGCTCTTTTGATAATTGCTTGAGATTCTTGGTTGCACATATATGCTTATATGGTATTTTTTTTAATAAGTGTGCACCATTGCTTTTTTTGTAATCCATGTCATATTTTGGATCAACAATGCATTTTTGGACTAGGAGAATTATTTGGGATAGTACATTTGAATGACCCATAATTTATCTCCATGACATGAGAAATTTTTATGACATGTTTTAAATGATATGCATGAATTATTATTTTTTTGGTTGCATATATTCAAAATATGTGTGAAAGAAATGAGAAGACTAAATTCAATAAGGATCTAGTATCCATTCAATCAGTAAGGATTTCATATCCAAATTAGTCTTCTCTCTCTCTCTTCTTAATGATTAAACAAGACTATTATCATATGGATAATTATCCGAAAATGTCTAATAGGATCTCATGATCAATGTCTTGATTTGCCTTTACGGTTTGATAAAGTTGCTATTAACTTGAAAATATCTTTTGAAAAACTATATCTTATTTGCTCATGACAAAAGGGTACAAATTGGTTTGAATTCTTTTGGAAACCCTTTTGATGTTTGCTTCACCAAATACCATTGTTTGACCTTCAATGTTATACGTCTTACATGCAAAGCAACAATTTCACACATTTTTTAAATAAAACTCCTTAAATTTCTCTCAATTACTTAGGCTGCATAAAATTTGTGTATATGATTATGCATCGTAGTTGTGCTAATAGTTCTCTTTGCTAAAGCAACCGGATAGGGGGAGCTCCTTTGCCTATCTTGTGACAAAAAGGGGGAGAAGTCTTGAGAGATAAAGGGGGAGCATTGGTTATGCTTTGGGGGAGAAGTCTAGAGAGAAAGTAACATTTTAGAGGGAGCATTGCACATGTATTACTTTGTATTGGTTTACTGTTGTTGAGTGCAAATGCCTTTTATGTTTATTCACCTCACTTGCACTTGTTCTTGAAAAGTGTTTCTTGCTATTGTGTGTAGGTATGATGATCTACGAAGAGACTGAAGACCTTGAAGACTTAGATCCTAGGTTTCTCTCATTGTAACGTAGAATATACTTTGTTGACCAATAGCTTTATTATTGTTTTGTGAGGATTATTTTATGAGTGGATGTTTCGTCATGAAATAGCCAAAGGGGGAGATTGTAAAGACCTCAATTTTTGATTGGCTTATTTCATGACAAACCTTATTGGGATTACTTTGTAATGGGTAGCTTAGGTCTCCAATTGTGACTCATCTTCAACAAGCTTCCAAGATCCCAAAATGCTTCAAGGACGGTAGTTTACTTGACTTGATTCTTTTGAAGAGATTTAGTTGCGCACACTCACTAGTTTGCATTAGATATCATATCTTGTACTATAAGTAATTTCATAGCATGTCTTGCATGTTAAATATGCTTCATTTTGTGTGCATTTCACTCACTTCACACTTTCACAACATTCATGTAAGATAGCCATTTTTCTTGAGTGTCAAAAAGGGTATTTTCCCTTTAGCGCGGCATAAGCCGCTTGGCAAGCACCCGCTTGCACTGTGTCACACGTAGCGGTAAACTCCAGTATGCCATGCATGATGTATACTGTGGTGGGTGCACCTACCCAGTCAGCGGTCTCAACCGCGGTCCATTCCAGAAGACTGATTCTTCTGTCACGTGGTATGTACCGCGGTCTGGACACTTGCCTGTACCGCTGTACAGACAGTGGTTTTGACGGGGATTTGTTTCCCAAGTTCAAAATGATATAGTCTTGACTAGGCTTGTATATATATGTTCTCTTCTCTCTCATTTCGTTTCTAGAGCTTCAAGAATCTATTTTTAGAGAGAGGAAGTATCCTTTTAGAGAGAGAAGCTCCCAGACTTGTTCTTTAACTCTCAAAGCCCAAACCAATCATTCATTATTCAAATAAACATTATCTAGCTTCATCTAGGATGTGTTCTTGCATGGGTCTTCATCAACATACATGACTTGGTAAATAGAACACCATCTTCACTCACTCTAGTGTTCTTGCTTAACAAAAAATCTCATTTATGACTTGTTTGCATAAAGATTAGTTTTTTAATTGCAAGTTGAGATTTTTATGTTGATTGTTGGTATTGTTTTTGATAGCAATCATTTAAAACTATTTTGCCCTCTGGCTAAATCTTTGTGACTTGCATTTAGATATTGTTGATTATGACTTATTGATTGCATTCATTAATTGCATATTTATTGTCCTTACCATTTTGTGTGACAACTTGAGTTGATATGGCTTTGTTTTGATGACTACTTTTTAGATTCTCATATCTTTATCTAGATAGGTCTTTATGAGCATTCATATAGACATTGATATCTAAGGTTGCATCTATTGCCATCATTTAATCTCTAGATAAGCATTTAATGTTGCCTAGCATTAATTACATTTAGAATATATTCATTTATTCACATAGATTGTTGATCTGTTCTTGAAAGTTAAGTCTTGTGACTACGGGTGTGTAGTGCACAAGCAAAGTGGTCAAGAATCACTGTAAAGGCATGTGGGTAGTAGTGGCGGGTTAGTAACTGAGAATGGTGTGACTAGAGGTCAACCTAGGTTGTAAACATCATTACAATAGTGGAATTGAGAACCAAGTGTGGCTAGAAGGATAGCCCGTGAGTTTTGCCCAGTTTGAGGGTTTCTCTCGTAAATCAATCAACGTGTCATTTATTGTTTTCCGCACTTTAATTACATTGGTTGTATTCGATTATGTTGGGTTATTTTTGTTAATATTGACTAATCCAAAAAATTGGTAATTAATTATATTAACAACCCACTAGGTTGTTTAGACACACGCTTGAGCTGTATTTTCACTCATCAATGTAACGGATCTTGGTGAGAGATTCATATTGATGGTGGCCTTGTCCTATATAATCACATCATATAACATGGCCTCCATTCTCAGTATCACAATATGAATAGTCTAGGATAAGACCGCCGTACTTTATGGAATAGACCGCATCTGTAGATTAACCACAAATAAAATACCCAGCTCTATTTGTTATCTACGGACTCTTTAGATTGCTCATCTCAAACATAATTTCTATGTATATGACACTCATATACTTAGTTAGAGATTACATCCGGTAATCTTGGATGTTACACATGATATAAATGTATGAGACAGATGTATAGAATGAATAAACTACTTCTTTTATTAATGTTTCATTCACATTTACAAATTACAAGCTTTAGGGCATAAATCCCAACAATCTCCCCACTTGCACTAAAGCAAGTGAGACATATCTTGTAACCCTAGACCCTCCAGGTGACCTTCAAACACTTTAGTCATTAAGGTCTTCGTATATGGATCAGCATGATTGTTTAGTGACACTATCTTGGTCACGGGCACATCCCATCTCTGCACTATCTCTCTGATGAGATAATATTTCCTCTTTATATGCTTCCCTCTCTTGTGGCTTCTTAGTTCTTTATAATTAGCCACAGCACCATTATTATCATATTAAAGTGTGATGGGCTTATCCAGATCTGGAACAACTTCCAGATCAGTCAAGAACTTACTAAGCCAGACAGCCTCTTTAGCTGCTTCACAAGCTGCTACATATTCGGCTTCCATGGTGGAGTCAGCAATACGTGATTACTTAACACTCCTCCATACTATGGCTCCACCACCAAAGGTGAATACTGATCCAGACGTTGATTTCCTAGAATCCATGTCTGACTGAAAATCAGAATCTGTATATCCCAACAGGATCAAATCCTACTCAGAATAAACCAGCATATAATTTCTTGTTCTCCAAAGATAATTAAGAATGACCTTTACAGCAACCCAATGATCCAATCTTTGGTTGGACTGAATCCTACTGGCTACTCTCACTGCGAAGTAGATGTCAGGTCTTGTGCATAACATAACATACATAAGACTACCTACTACAGATGCAGGGAACATGTCTCATATCCTCAACTTCTTGAGGTGTCTTAGGACAATGTTCCTTAGACAAATGAACTCTATGGTCGAAGGTAAATTACCTTTCTTGGAGGTCTGCATCAAAAATCGCACAAGTATCTTGTCGATATATGATGCCTGAGACAATGTTAAGAGTTTGTTCTTACGAACCCGAATTAATTGGATCCTTAGAACATAACTCGCCTCTCCCAAATCTTTCATCTAGAATTGGCTAGCCAGCCAGCCCTTTACTTTAGACAATACCCCTACGTCATTCCAATGAGTAGGTTATCATCTACGTATATGACTAAGAAAACTACTTTTTTGTCAATGATGCGCTTGTAGACACAAGGCTCAACAACGTTTTGCTTGAAGCCACAGGTTTTGATAGCACTATCAAACCTAATGTTCCAAGATATAAATGTTTGCTTTAATCAATAAATGGACCCTTACAACTTGCAAACCTTTTGCTCTTGATCTAGAGACACGAATCCCTTTGGTTGCGTCATGTAGATGCTCTCATCAAGATTGCCATTTAAAAATGCAATCTTGACATCCATTTGCCGAATTTCATAATCAAAATAGGCATAAATGTATCGAGAGAATCCTAATAGACTTAAACATGGCTACTGGCAAGAATGTCTCTTCATAATCGACTCTCTTCTTTTGGGTATAACCCTTTGTCACTAGCCTTGCCTTGAAGGTCTCCACCTTCCCATCTATTCCTCTCTTTCTTTTGTAGATCCACTTACACCATATGGTTTTTATCCCATCTGGTAAGTCTACAAGATCCCAGAGTGAGTTGGAGTGCATGGAATCCATCTCGAGATTCATTGCTTTAAGCCATTCCTCTTCGTTAGGATCTTCCATTGCATTCTTAAATGTCAATGGATCATCCACACTATCATTAGATACGACATCTCATCCATCTCCAATACCCACATAGCGTTCAGTTTATCGTACAACACTCTCACTACATCTAGGTGGTAGTGTATCCTGACTAGGAATCACCTGACTATCAGATGTTAATGGATCAACAACTCTTGTTGACTGAGCACTAGTCGTACCAGGCTCCATCTCACTTAATACAATTTTACTTCGAGGTTTATGATCACTCATATAGTTGTCCTCAAGAAACGTTGCATTTGTCGATACAAATACTTTGTTCTCCTCAGGACTATAGAAGTACCACCTCTAGTCTCTTTGGAATAACGAACAAACAAGCATACTGAAAATACTATAGCGTGTGTCTACTAACCTAGAGGAGGGGTGAATAGGTTTTAGTTGATTTATTACCAACTTGTCGAATTAATCAATTTTAATAATCCTACCCCATATTAGCAATTAACCAATCCAAAATAAACATGCGGAAAACAAGAAAAACACAAGGATTTATTTACGTGAGAAACCCTCCAACTGGGCAAAACTCACGGGCTATCCTTCTAGCCACACATGGTCCTCAAATCCACAATTTGAATGAAAGTTTACAACCTAGGTTGACCTTAAGTCACACCATACTTGGTCACTAACCCTTTCACTCGACCTAAAGGGCCTTTAATAGTGATCCTAGATCAACAAGCTTGTGCACTAATCCACTTAGTCACAAAGCTTAACAATCAATGCAGAGATAAAGCAACCTATGTGAATATGTGACAATATTCTATCATGCAATTAATGATAGGCTACACCAAGTGCTTATCTAGGGATTTAAAGATGTCAATAAATACAAATCCTAGATATTAATATCTAAATGCAAATGCATGAAGATTTAGCTAAAGGGCAAAATGGTCATAAAAGATAGCTATCAATGAACATGCATTCTCAACCAACAAACAAGGCCACAAACATACTAAATTCATTCTAAACAAAATAAACATGCAATTAATCAACCAATAATTGCTAACCCTAGGTAAACAAGAACATAAAGATGAAACAAGAAGTTCTAAGTTATGTATAATTACCTAGTCAAGAAGAGCATGAAGACCCATGAAGAATAGATGCAAGAATGGAGCTAAATGCACATGGGTATGAGTTTGGGAGTAAAAATGGCTTCTTGGAGCTTCTATCTCAAAGGAACACTTTCTCTCACTAAATGAGGTTTTAAAGCTCTAAAAATGAATTGGAAGAGAAAGGATCATATATATAGAAGCTCTAAATGAAACTACGTCGTTTTGACAAAAACTGGCACAAAACACACTAAGTGCACGGGTAACTGCACGGGTAAGAGACTCGTGCACTACCCGTGAAGTTGCACAAACCTGTAGCACTTATCATCAGTGCACGGGTAGAAGACCCGTGCACTACCTTTGCAGTTGCACATACCCGAGACACTCATCATCAGTCACGGGTAACTGCACGAGTAGGTAACCCGTGCACAACCCGTGCACAACCCGTGCACAAACCCGTACAGAGTGGAGACCTAAGGATACACATTTTCATTGCATGGGTAATTGCACGGGTAGGTAACCCGTGCAGCAGAGACCTCCGACAGGGAAGGTCACTCTTCGTGCCAAGAAAAAGCACACCAACGTGCGGGCACGGAATTTTCCGAATGCACAACGGAAAACGAATAGCAAAGACCACAATCACACTTAGAGCTAACACCAAGGTGCATGTGTGAGAAGTGTGATGAGGAACACACTCAAAGAAAAGATTGAAACACAAATGCAAGATATGTAAGACATGCATGATAGTGTGTGTGTTCTACTAGTATCTTCAAAGAGAGTTAAGCAAGAGATATACCTTTGAAGCACACTTGAGCTTGATCACGAACAAAGACGACGTAAACTACCCTTACACATTTAAGCCCCAAGTGTGGTTTGTCAACAAAATAAGCCAATCAAAAAGTGAGGAACTTACACATACTATGGACTTAGGGTCCAGCTTTCCAGTTATGTTCTTCAGTACATGTAATGGACACCCCCATTTGACGAAATGCCACAAACTAGCTTTATGACCATTCCACAACTCTAGGGTAGTCTTAGAAACATATTTAGATGGTACTACATTCAAAATGTAGGCCGCCGTTTGTAGTGCATATCCCCCAAAAATAATTTGGTAATGATGAGAAACTAATCATAGATCTCACCATTTTCATCAGGGTTCTGTTTCTCCTCTCCGCAACATCATTCTGCTGTGGTGTTCAAGAAGCTGTGAGTTGGGATACGATCTCATGTTCAACCAAGTAGTCTTCAAACTCTTAATCAAGGTACTCACCTCCATGATCTAATTGTAGAGCCTTGATAGTCTTGCCTAATTGGTTCTCAAACATCATTCTTTGAACTTTTCAAAAGTTTCAGACTTCCGTTGCATTAGGTAGACATATCTGTATCTAGAGTAGTCATCTATAAGGTGAAAAAAATACTCATAACCACCCCTTTTTTAAACATTTATCGGTCCACAGACGTCTGAATATATAAGCTCTAAGCCCTTTTCCAGTAAAAGGTCTCTTGGTTGTTTTACCTTCTAAACTGGATTCACAGACAGGTAAGGTGCCAACCTTTAACTGGCTTAAATGCCCACTTTTAACTAGTCTGTATATCCTTTCAAGGTTAATATGACCAAGTCTTAGATGCCATAGATATGCTTCATTATTTGGAGAAATTTGTTGTCGTTTTGTTTTAGGTTTTTCAGCTTTAAACAATTCAGCATTGAGCAATGATGTATGAATTAACGGTCCTTAAAACATACAAGTTGTTTTCAATTAAACCTGAACGAATATTTAAACCATTTCTAGAAAAAGTAACTGGCGTATTATTAAAAGAAACATAATATAATTGTTCCAACAATTTGGATACAAAAATCAAATTTCTTGTAAATCCATGAATAAAATAAACAGAGTTCAACTTAAGAAAACAATTTTCAAATTGGAGTCTAACTACTCCCGCTGCTCTTGCTGACACGACATCCCCTGACCCAACACGCATAGAGAAGGCTCCCTCCTCAAGCTCTATCCAAAAATCAGTCCACTGTAAAGAAGAGCAAACATGTTTAATGGCCCATGAATCAACTATCCAAGGTGAAGAATCACCTTCCACTAAACATGATTCAATAACAAGTAAATCACATTTACCTTTTGCCTTTTTCTTCTTTGCAACCTCCTTTAGATATTGAGGACAATTCTTCTTCCAGTGACCGACATTATCGCAATGGAAACATTTTCCTTGCCTTTATCCTTGTCAGTGGAGGTGCCCTTCTTCTTGCTTTGGGATTTATTGGGTTTGGGCTTACACTTAGCCTGAAGGATAAAACACATGGCGGAAGCAAAAAATTAGATTGGTATATTTCAAAAAAAATTCCTTTTAAACGAAAGAACCTTAACCCTTGATTAATTAATATATAATTAAAAGTATCATACCTTTTTCACATGACGATTTATATTCCATCGATTTGAATCTGCAAGATCTTCTAATCCAAACACGAACGTGAATCACTAGGAGTGTGGGCTCCCTTTCTTTGAATTGTATACATGAGGATGGAAAACAAAAATCTTTTTCTTTTGTTAGTCACAATATCCCTCCTAGAGAAAAACAAAAAACATTTGGTCACTTGTGAATTCTCAATCGATTAATCAAAAAATCGCGTGAACCTTAATTCGATGTTGGCACAAAGCTTTTTGATATGAAAGCTACTAGTACACTTTCGAAAACAAAACACTCCTTTTCTTTTTCTCTCTTGGCCGAATTCTCTATGAGTTGGATGAGTTTTTTTTTAAAGAACAAAAGAAATTCTATTGATGGTTACCTATATGTTGATGGTTACCTATATGAGTTTTCAAAAACAAATTTCTTCTTCTTCTTGAAAAACTTCTCTCTTGGCCGAATTCTATTGATGGTTACCTATATGTTGGCCGAATTCTACTAATAGAGTTATATGGTGGCAGAAATTTCCTTTCAAGTGTAGGATTTGTTTTTCACCAAAACTCTTATCAACTTAGTAGTTCAACTCTATTCCAATTAATGAGTGTAATATCCAATAATTGAATATCAATTTAAAATTGCAACTTTGTCAATTACTTCTGAATTTGACTAGATAAATAAAGCATTTTTTTTATCTACTTATCAAATAAAGTATTAGATAGATATTAAAAACCTCCTTATTTGACTAGATAAATAAATCCCTTTTTTTATCTACTTATGAAATAGAGTTTTTGATACTTATCACACTACTAAAAATAGCATGACACTAAGGCGGTGTTTGTTTTTTGGGTTTGAAGTCTGGATTGGTCTGAAATACCATTTCAGACATCATGTTCGTTTTTCCAAAGCATCTGAAATCTGGAAAATTGGCAAAAAGCAAATGAAATCAAAAAGTCAGAAATGCTGGCTGAAGTCTGAAGTCATTTGGGTCTGAAATTATTTTACAATTTCATACCCAAAATACCCTCTCTCGAATCACATAATTCCCATTATACCCAACCCCAAACAAAATCATCACAACCGCTGTCAAACCCAACCCCAAACAAAATCATCACCATCGTCAACCACTGTCAACACCAGACCCAAACCCAAACAAAATCAAACCAAAGTCCAAACAAAATCATCTCCACCACTGTCAAACCAAAACCCAAACAAAACCCAAGCAATTCGTGTACTTGTTTGAAGGAAGAAGTATCAACTTGGATGAAAGTTGTCGGGTAGGGCTTGGCGGACTCCGATCTGGTGATGGGTTTGGCCGTTGATAGGCTTGCGGGGGCGGCAGCGTTGTTGTCGTGGTTGTCGTTGCTATTGCGGCTGCTGATGGATCTAGTCACCAAATTAAAATGAATGGTGAGGTTGAAGATGAATATATGAGGATGAGAAAATTAAATGAATAGATGTGGATGAGTGGTGATGCACTGCTACCGATGTTAAAGGATGAAGATGAGGATAAGGATGGGAAAGTGATAGTGAGAGGGTTTTATTTATTTATTATTATTCTTTAATTACTTTTATATATATTTTATAAAAGCTTGATGAAAATGAGGGTTAAAATGACTTTAATTTCAATTTTTTTAAATAATTCATGATTTAATTTTTTTTAAACATTCATTTTTATTTAATTTAAAAAATAAGTTTTATTCGAATATCATAAAAAAATATATTATACTATCAATTAAAAGTGTAGGGGTAAGAATGTCAAATTACAGGTTTTCAGATATTGTGTTTTAAAAAAACAAACACCTTAACTTTTCAATTCAGATTTCAGATTTCAGATATGTAAAAACAAACATGTTGCCTATACTTCAGATTTCAGACCTATTCAGATTTCAGAATTGTTCAGACCCATTCAAATTTCAGACAAAAAACCAAACGCCACCTAAGTGTCCTACTACTAGTTAGAAAAAGATTTTGACTATTAATCAAATAATTAATTAATCAATTAATTTAATATGGGCAATATATTGTTTTTCCATTTGATTAAATCCATTGGACTTTAATAAAAAGTCCACATGTGAACTAGACCCATTCTTAATTACTAAACAATAGTCCACATGCCTTAAATTAGTAGATTTAATATAATTTAACAGCTCATTTATTTAAAATATGCAAATGATATTCTTAATGTATTAATGGAATGCTAATTGCACCCTATTAGGGCCGCCCAAGGATTCCCACATCCTTGGCCGCCCATACCAGGCTTTTGAAGAGTTACCACATGTCTTGAACACTCATGACCGCACCTCTCCAAAAATTTTGGATTCCGATATCCAAAAACAATTCTAGATGGACCCAGAAATTGGTCCAGTAGAATATATCAAGTGATCCATTCAGGTTCGTGCGGAATGGGGATCTTGGCGGGCTATCTAAATTTAAGCTTCAATAGACATAACCTAATTAAAATCAACAAATGATTCACTTAGGTTTGATATATTAATTTTAGCTCATTCCACTAAAGAGCTAGAATTGAACACTTAAATAAACATATAATAAGTTTATATTCCTCTTTCGTACCCTAGACAACCTTATTGGAGATAGTGTATCCTCGTGAAGAATATCAGTAATTGCCAAGAGCTCATAGACTGCCTATAGCTCTCATTGTTACCATATTTACTCATATGACCATATTTCGAACTTGGATATTTTGCCTTGTCCAGAAGTCATGTTTCAATAGATAGTATCGAACAATTAACGTTAAGATTTAATATCCAATACCTCAAAGTATCGATATGATGATATTCTACTCACATTTAATAAATGGAGCCACGATGTCCATATCTATAAATGAAGTCCTCTATCGATTAACAAATGATACCACCAAACCATCGAGGATAGACTATGCTATATAATCGTACTCATTCACAGCTCAAATGATGACACTTGTAACCATAAGTCCATCATTTATCCCAGGATTGAGATAGACTCTCCGATTGTCCTCAAGTGAAAATTGTTATCCATTGATGGTTCTGGATAAAGTATGTCACTGTGATCCAATTCAATGCACCTAGTGCCCTAGATCTTTTGCCCAAAGACATTACACTTTGATGATTCTAGACTCATCATAACACATTTGATCCCACTCAAATGCTAGCAAAAGAATCTACAACTTTAATAAGGAAAAGGCGCCCAAACTTTATCTTAAGTTGTGAATATTGTTCAAGACTAAGGATCTGTTTGTTTTTTTCACAATAAGTCTTATTACCCCTTATGACTTAATTTAAGATAAATTGGTTTGTTTGTTTTTCTTACTTATAGCTTATTTTAAGATTTATATATCTGATAGAAAAAGTAAAAAAAATTTAACTTTTATCTTATTGAAAAAGTGTTAAAGTACAATGTTCTAGGATATTTCCACAAATACCCTATACCAATTTATATATTTCCAATTTTATCCAAACATAATAAAAACCCTAAAAATCAATTTTGAAGAAAACCTAACAACCTAATCAACTCAACAGGTTGCGACGGCGGCGCCGCCCCTTGGGACCGGAGGAGGCCGTACCTCCCATTCGATTTTGGAGGTCGGTTGCAAATGGAGGTCGGCAGCGGATGGAAGAGGAGAAGGAGATGGTTAGGTGATGCGACGGATGAGGGAGGGAAGGAGATCAAGAGATCGTCGTTCATGTGACGGAGGAGGGATAGATAGAGATCGAGAGATCATCGTTCATATGACGGAGGAGGGAGGGAATGAGAGAGATCGTCGTGTGATACAGTGGCGATGGCGGTTGAGGGAGAGAGACGTTCTCGGGTGATGCGGTGGCGATGGTGACAGCGGCAGAGATGGCGACAGTGACGTGAAGGTGACGGTGGAGGGGGAGACATGAAAATATGTTTAACTGTCGTCCAGCGATCAGGACAAGGTTTCAATTGAAACCTGCTAACTATGCCAACAGCAAAACAAATATCTGGTCTAGTAAAAAGCATTGCATACATGAGACATCCAACTGCCGAGGCATATGGAACCCGACTCATGAATTGCTCTTCATGCTTGTTCTTAGTAACTTGTTCCTTTGAAAGTTTGATTCCATGTCTGAAAGGTAACATACCTTTCTTGGAATCTTGCATGAAGAACCTAGACAAGATTTTATCTATGTATGAAGCTTTGGATAATGAAATCATTCTATTCTTTCTATCCTTTATTACTTGGATACCAAGAATATAACTTGCTTCTCCTAAGTCCTTCATATCAAATTGTTTTGCTAACCATTCTTTTACTGATGTCAATACACCTACATCGTTTCCAATGAGTAGTATATCATCAACATGAAGAACTAGAAAAACTAACTTGTCGCCTTTAATCCTTTTGTATACACAGGGTTCGTCAAGGTTTTGAATAAATTCAAACTTTTCAAAACTTGATCGAACCTTATGTTATTGGATAGGGATGCTTGCTTAAGTTCATATATGGATCTTTGCAACTTGTATACCCTTTCCTCTTCACCTTTTTCAATGAATCCTTCAGGTTGAATCATATAGATGATTTCGTCAAGACTTCCATTAAGGAAAGCTGTCTTGACGTCCATTTGAAAAATCTCTAAGTCTAGAGGTGCCGCAATGGATAAGAGTATCTTAATGGATTCAAGCATGGCCACAGGAGAGAAGGTTTCCTCATAATCGATACCTATGTTCTGTATGTAATCTTTAGCTACCAATCTAGCTTTAAAGGTTTCCACCTTTCCATCCATACCTTTCTTCCTCCTGTATACCCATTTGCACCCAATTGGTTTTATTCCTTTAGGCAAGTCTACGAGACACCAGACTTTGTTTGAGTACATAGACTCAATTTTAGTTTGCATTGCCTTTTGCCAATGGCGACAATCAACATCCTTTATAGCTTCCTTGTACGTGTATGGATGATCGTGCCTAAATTGTTGTATATTTCGGCCCTCATTTCCTATTCCTTTGTCTCGTTCTTGTGTGTATTTTCTGTATATTTTATGTCTTATAGGCTTATTGGTGCTAATTGCAGGCAATAGATGTAATTCTGGTGTTAGAAGAGTTTTGTAAGAGTTGTGGCCGAAAAGGGGCTAAAGGTGGTTGAAGGAAAGATAAAGAGTCATCAGCAATTCTAAGGGTGCGAGTCAAGTGTGGGTCGTAACCGCACTGCAACCGCACTCCTTCCCACAGCCGGGACCTGATTCATGAAGGAAAGATAAAGTGCGGGTCAAGTATGGGTCATCCAACCGCACTCCACCCGTACTATTGCTCAAGACAGAGAGTTGGATTTGCACCTGATGTTAAAGTGCGGGTACATTGCGGGTCATCCAACCACACTCCATCCCGCACTCCACCGGCAATACACCCGCACTCCACCCGCTCTGTTGCCAAAACCAGAGAAGCTGATTTGTACCTGACAGATAAAGTGCGGGTCAAGTGCGGGTAATCCAACCGCACTCCACCCGCACTCTGCGTGCGACAGCTTCTGTTTTCAAGCTTAAGTGACCTATTTTTCCATCCCCTATAAATAGAAAAGCATGGGAACGAACCAAATCACTCCCACATCTCCCAACACTTGTATTTTCTATTTCCTTTACATAATCTAAGCTAGAAACACATCTCCCTCTCATCCAAACCATCTCTACTCAATCAAAGGCAACTAGGAGACTTGGATTCAAGCTTCAAGGAAGGAGATCAATCTTCAAGGGTTTTCTCTCCTAACTCTCTCTTAGTTTATTGGTTTGTAATAGAACATGAGTAGCTAAAATACTGCACTATGGGGTTGATGTTATTTGTTTGATGGATATTTGGGCTTTGTAAATAAACTCTATGTGTTATATTTATTCTATCTCTATATTTTATTCCATTGCTTGAATTGATTTCCATTATTGATTTGCTTAGATACACCCTCTTTGCATGTTGAATTGGATTACTTGAG
Organism: Dipteronia sinensis; assembly: GCA_033220585.1. Lineage (NCBI taxonomy): Eukaryota > Viridiplantae > Streptophyta > Magnoliopsida > Sapindales > Sapindaceae > Dipteronia > Dipteronia sinensis. Next base: position 48,776,848 of record CM065638.1, on the reverse strand, counting down.
TAGGCAATTAGGTTGTCTAATGCTCCATTGAATGGAAGGATTTCTGAAAATCCGGCTCTACAACCATGCCCTTAATCTAATCTTGAATTAGTGGCTTTCACTATACACCCTAGGTTAGCCACTTGTGAGAGAATTAGAAGCCTCCACTATACACCATAGGTTGGCTACTTTAGTGATTTTATGAGAGTTTGTACGGAAAAATTTACTAAAACCGCGGTGGAAGGCGAAAAGTAGATTTTCTTATAGTTTAAAATTTTTCTAAAGATTTGAACCTTAACCCTTTAATTAATTAAACACAAATATACGGTTAGAGTTAAATACCTCTTGTTACGTGATCCGACTGACTTACGTCGATGGTAATCCGCAAGATCTTCAATCCTAGCACGTACGTGAATCACCTAGGAGAGTGGTCTCCCTTTTTTCTTTGAATTGCTTATCTGAGAATGGATGTATGGAACTTCTGATCCTGATCTTCAATCCCGAAACACCAAGAGCCTAAAAAAATAGTTCCGGTCACTTTTGAATTCACAATCAATATGATTGGAACTCGTGTCACCCTAAATTAAAAGTGTGCACAAAACCTTTTGATGTTAAAGGCTTGCAAGTGCACTATCGAATGAGAACTTATTTTTCTTTTTCTCTCTTGGCCGAAATTCTATGTGTATTGAGTAAGATTTTTATTTTCAAAACAAACAAAAATCTCTCTCACTCAAGCTTCTTGGTAGCCGAAATTTATCACCTTATATTTATAAGGTGACCGAAATTTCTCCTTCTCAAAATAGGGTTGGCCGAATTCTTTGTATAGGAAATCTAGGGTTGGCCAATTTCCTTACTTGAAAAGGAATTGTGCTTTTCCCTAATTCCTATCAATTTAAGAATCCTAACCCTTATAGGACTAGGGTAGGCCGAATTCTTTGTGTGGTATGGAGTGTATGTGGACTTAATCCTTACCACATTAGGACTCCTATCACTTAAAAGAATTCTAACCCTAATCCAACACATAGTATTTTATTTATTGATCAGAAAAAGATTTTGGTTTAAACTATTAATTAATTAAATAATTAATTAATTTCCATTTAATCAAAACAATAAAATAAAATAATATCTTGGGCTATTTTATTAGCATTGCCGCCCACACCATATATATGTGGGCCTAATATTATTTTTCTTATTTTATTTAATCCATTAGACTTTAAATAAAAGCCCACATGTGAACTAGACTTATTCTTACTAAAAGAAACAAGCCCACATGTCTCCTTTTAATATATTAATATAATAGAGCAGCCCATTAAATAAATAATAGACATATTATATTCTTAATATATTAAATGCAATTCTAGATGGACCCATAAATTGGTCAGGTAGAATATTTCAAGTGATCCATGCAAGTACGTGTGGATTGTGGATCTTGGCGGGCTATCTAAATTTAAGCTTCAATAGACATAACCTAATCACAATCAACAAATGATTCACTTAGGTCCGATCTATTAATTTTAACTCATTCCACTAAAGAGCTAAAATTGAACCCTTAAATAAAGATAGAATAAGGAGATGTTTCTCATTCATACCCTAGACAATCTTATAGGAGACGGTGTATCCTCGTGAATAATTTCAGTAATCACCAAGAGCTCATAGACCGCCTATAGCTCTCCAAGTTACCATATTTCCCCATATGACCACATTTTGAACTTGGATATTTTGATTTGTCCAGAAGCCATGTCTTCAATAATCATTATTGAAAACTCAACGTTGAGATTTAATATCCAATACCTCAAAACATCCATATGATGATACTATACTCTCATTTAATAAATGGAGCCACGATGTCCATATCTATAAATGAAGTCCTCTATCGATTAACAAATGAATACCACCAAACTATCGAGGATAGACTATGCTATATCATCGTACTCATTGATAGCTCAAATGATAGCACTTGCAACCATAAGTCCATCATTTATCTCAGGATTAAGATCGAATCTCCGATTGTCCTAATAATGAAAAGACTTATATCTAGTGACAGTTCTAGATAAAGTATTTCATTGTGATCCTGTTCAATGCACCCAGTGCACTAGATTCTTTTACTCAAAAACCTTTCGATGATTTTAGACTAATCATAACTCATTTGATCCCACTCAAATGCTAGTAAAAGAATTCTACAACTTTATCAAGATAGAGGTGCCCAACCTTTAACTTAAGTTGTGAACGTTATTCAAGACTAACTAAAGAATTGTGTCTACCTCACACATATCCGGATGTATGAACAATTCTTCATTTCTCATAGTCTTTTGACCTTATGATTATTTACCTTGACAATTATAATAACAAATGCTATAAGTATTTGTAAGAATCATAAAACACTTTATTAATATGAAAAGATTGTCAATTACAATATTACACTCTTGCTATTGAGCATAATCCTAACAATCTCCCACTTGCGCTATAGCAAGTGTCCCGTATCTCTCATTCCCATATTCTCTAGGTGCCTATCAAAACTCTTCTGAGGTAGAACCTTTGTGAAAGGATCCGCTAGATTTTCTGCTTACGTGATTTTGGTGATCGTCACGTCTCCCCTATGAACAATTTCCCTTAAAATGTGATATTTCCTTTCTATGTGTTTACCTCTCTTATGACTTCTTGGTTCTCTCGAATTAGCCACTGCTCCACTATTGTCACAGTATATAGTGATCTGCTTATTCGTATTAGGAACCACTTCCAAGTCAATCAAGAATTGGCGGAGCCAAACAGCCTCTTTTGTAGCTTCGCATGCAGCAACATACTCAGCTTCCATGGTGGAATCAGCAATACAAGATTGCTTGATACTCCTCCATATGACTGCTCCTCCTCCAATGGTAAACACAGATCCTGATGTGGATTTTCTGGAGTTAGAATCCGACTGGAAATCAGAATCTGTATACCCAACGGGAATTAAATCCCCTCCAGAGTATACAAGCATATAATCTCTAGTTTTTTTAAGATACTTGAAAATATGCTTGACTGCCGTTCAATGATCAGGACCAGGTTTCGATTGAAACCTGCTAACTATGCCAACAGCAAAACAAATATCTGGTCTAGTACAGAGCATTGCATACATGAGACTTCCAACTGCCGAGGCATATGGAACTTTACTCATGAATTGCTCTTCATGCTCATTCTTAAGAACCTGTTCCGTAGAAAGTTTGATTCCATGTCTAAAAGGTAACATACCTTTCTTGGAATCTTGCATGGAAAATCTAGACAAGATTTTATCTATGTATGAAGCTTGGGATAATGCAATCGTTCTATTCTTTCTATCCCTTATTACTTGGATACCAAGAATATAACTTGCTTATCCTAAGTCCTTCATATCAAATTGTTTTGCTAACCATTCTTTTACTGATGTCAATACACCTACATCGTTTCCAATGAGTAGTATATCATCAACATAAAGAATGAGGAAAACCAATTTGTCGCCTTTAATCCTTTTGTATACACAAGGTTCGTCAGGGTTTTGAATAAATCCAAAACCTTTCACAGCTTGATCGAACCTTATGTTCCAGGATCTAGATGCTTGCTTCAGTCCATATATGGACTTTTGCAATTTGCATACTCTTTCCTCTTGGCCCTTTTCAATGAATCCTTCTGGTTGCATCATACAGATGCTCTCGTCAAGACTTCCATTAAGGAAAACTGTCTTGACGTCCATTTGCCAAATCTCTAGGTCTAGAGATGCTGCAATGGATAAGAGTATCCTAATGGATTTAAGCATGGCCACAGAAGAGAAGGTTTCCTTGTAATCGATACCTTCTTTCTGTGTATAACCTTTAGCTACCAGTCTAGCTTTAAAGGTTTCCACCTTACCATCCATACCTCTTTTCCTCTTGTATACCCACTTACACCCAATGGGTTTTATCCCTTTAGGCAAGTCTACAAGGGACCAGACTTTGTTATTGAACATCGATTCAATCTCAGATTGCATTGCCTTTTGCCAATGACGACAATCAACATCCTTCATTGCTTCCTTGTACGTGTAGGGATCATCGTCGTCCGGGAGATTCTCTACAGATTCTTCTAGACCGATGTATCCTTCAGGTTGTGTTATAACCCTCTCACTACGACGAGGCATAGTAGGTTGTTGATTTTGTGTTGGAGTGAAACTTACAATTGGACTAGGTTGTGAAACCTCTTGTGGAATTGTATTTCCTGACATTTTATTCTGGACAATTCTACTTTTGGGCACAAAATTATTCATATAGTCCTTTTCTAGAAATGAAGCATTTGTTGAAACAAATACTTTTAGATCATTAGGACTATAGAAATAATATCCTTTAGTTTCTTTTGGATACACCACAAATATACATGTTTCTGAACGGGACTCCATCTTTTCTATCTTTCCTTTCAACACATGTGCAGGATAACCAAATATCCTCATGTGTTGTAAACTAGGTTTTCGCTCAGTCCACAATTCATGTGGGGTTTTAGGGACAGATTTAGATGGTACATCGTTTAGAATGTATATTGCTGTTTGTAGAGCATATCCCTAAAAAGAAATAGGAAGTGTTGAATAACTCAACATTGACCTAACCATCTCTAAAAGAGTTCTATTTCTCCTTTCTGCTACCCCATTTTGTTGAGGTGTACCTGGTGCAGAAAACTGAGAAAATATCCCATTATCAATAAGATATTGCTGAAACTCTCCAGATAGATATTCTCCACCACGATCAGATCTCAAGATTTTTATATGTTTCTCAAGCTGATTTTCTACTTCAGCTTTGAATGCTTTGAACATGTCAAAAGCATCCGACTTATGTCTCTTGAGATACACATAACCAAATATTGAGTAATCATCTGTGAAGGTGATGAAGTACTCATATCCACCTCTAGCTTGAATGCTCATAGGACCACATACATCAGTGTGTATTAGTCCTAAACATTCAGTGGCTCTTGCACCTTTGGTATTGAACATCCTTTTGGTCATTTTACCTTCCAAACAAGATTCACAAGTTGGTAGATCATCAACCTTTAAGTTACTTAAAGGTCCGTCACATACCAATCTTTTAATCCTATTAAGGTTAATGTGACCTAGACGTAAATGCCAAAGGTAGGTTTCATCTTTTGATAATTTTACTCTTTTATGATTAGGTTCCGTTATTTCTGTGTCTAACGAGTGAGAGATATTTCTATGCAAAAAGAATAGACTGTTTTCCAATGTACCTTTGCAAACAATTTTGTCATTCTTACTAATAATAAAAGCTTTATTAAAAGTAACCGAATATCCAAATTTATTTAAACAAGAAACTGAAATTAAATTCCTCTTGAATTGAGGTACATAATAAACGTCTATTAAATCTAAATGCCTACTAGAATCTAAAATAACTCTAATATCTCCACTACACTTACAGACACTAACGTTCCGTTGCCCAAGCGCAAATTGACTTCATCTTCATTCAGCCTTCTCCTTTCTTGGAACCCCTGCAAGGAATAACAAACATGATTAGTGGCTCCAGAGTCTATGATCCAAGAATCAGTAGAATCTACCAGAAAACATGTTTCAAGATAATTAATATTACCTTTTTCCTTCTTATTCTGGGACTTTGGGCAATCTCTTTTCCAATGTCCCTTTTCACCACAAAGGAAGCATTTCCCTTTGATCTTGGTTACTTTCTTGGTTTCCTTCTTGGTAGGCCCAAGTTGCTTTTTCTTCTGTTGTTTCTTAACCTTCTTACGGGTCTTAACAGTAGCAACTTAACCAACCAAATGAATCTCTTGACCTTTGTTTTTCACAAGGATCTTTTCAACGCTTTGAACATCTTGCATCAGGCTCTGCAAGGTGTATTCCTTTTTATTCAAGGTGTAGTCCAACTTGAACTGATCAAAGGAATCTTACAGTGAGTTAACTACCATATCAATTTTGGTCTCACCATCAATCTCAGCACCATTTAGTTCAGCAATATTGAGATGTGCTATGACTTTCATCATGTGATCTTTCACAGATTGTCCAGGTTTCATCCTAAGATTCATAAAAGCAGTCACTGCCTCTCTCTTAGTTGTCCTAGACCTCATAGCAAACATTTCCTCTAGAGACATCATTATATCAGCAGCGGACTCCATTCCTTCATGTTGCTGTTGCAACACGTCGGAGATAGTGGCCATAATATAACATTTTGCCATATCATCAGAAGTCTTCCACTGCTCATACTCATCTCTTTGCATCACACTAGATTCATTATTAGGAAGGGGTGGTTTAAGAGTAGTCAGAACAAATTTATGTTTTTCACTTTACAGCAACAACCCAATTTTCCTTTTCCATGTGACATAATTATCTCCAGTTAAGGTGTTATCTTTCAGGATGTTCATAAGTGATAGGGTCATGATTTCTGATTAAAACAAAAACATATATAAGTAGATAATCATGATAAAGCACTTTTAAAAATTTATCTTGAATTAAATAAATAATTCAATCGTAAAAAATCAACGGTGATCCAACACCCATAAATCTTACGCCTCCTATGGGAGTTCGTACTATTTACTAGTTGGACTAGGTCCCACCTAATTGTTAACATAACAACCAGCGTTTTCAATTTTAGCCTTGCAATTTTATTAACAAGAACTCTTGGGAGGATATTAATAAAATTACATTGAGTGTGTTACCAAGATATCGACCCTCAATTTTCTCTCACGAGAATCCCTCCTTGGGGAGTAGATTTCGTTTAAGTCAATTGTCTAGTCTATCCTTGTAAGGAAGTATTTTGTTAAATTCCATTTATGGACGCCCCTTGGGGGGATTACAAAAAATAATAAAACTCAACTAACCTTGGAGGCCATAGGCGTTCTAACACACCTTCTCCCACTCAATTATTTAAGGTGTGTGATTAAATTCCAAAGAATGATTTTACCAAGTTATCTAGATGCCAATTAGATACCTAAATCATTCAATGCATGTTCATACCAAAAGAGATATATGAGTGGCACTCCTATTCCATATGACATGTTATCATACAATAACAAATATTGTAATATTTATACATAAAAAATAAATAGCCACAATTTTAGTCCATCCTAGAAAAGCATGTAAATTACAATTGTACGGAATACAAAAACTCCTTTCTTTTCGGACAAGACTTCAAGCGACCATCTAGCGCACGAAACTCGCACGCCCAAAAATCACCACAGCAGCCCATGCGCACGCCTAGCCCATGCAAGGGCATGAGCTGCTGCATGGCCAGCCTATGCATGGGTCGTGGGTCGCGCGCTGCTACGCCGCAACAAGCGCAGCTGCACGCTTGGTTGCGTGCGCGCTTGTTGTCTCGGTGCACGCGGGTGCCAAGACGGGTTCCGGATGCTCCAATTTCTTCAAATCTTCGAGTCTTCGAATCTTGAATATATTACAGCTTATTTTATACAATAAAATACTGCAGTAATTTTTTTTTTTTATTAACCACTGCAGTTTTTTTTTTTTTTTTACAAATAAAAAAACTGCACAAAAAAAAACTGCAGTATTTTTAATACATTAAAAAAACTGCACTATTTTATACAACATAAAAAAAATTAAGCAACTATCAAGAAGGAACTTGTGACGATAATAGGCCACCCTTCTTGTTACAATTCGGAAAAAAAAAAATTACATGGAAAATCTAGGACCAAAATTGAGCAATAACAATTCACTTTATAACAACATATATAAATCCATACATTCGACATGTAATTATATATGCGAAAACCTAGAGTGCCATCTCTTTCTAAAACATGCATAATCACAATAAAAAGAAATAGATTCACGTATATATGCGTTAATTAATTAAAGGGTACAACCAGGCTCTGATACCAATTGTAGGGAAAAATTAACTAAAATCGCAGCGGAAGGCGAAAAGTAGATTTTCGTATAGTTTAAAATTTTTCTAAAGATTTGAACCTTAACCCTTTAATTAATTAAACACAAATATACTGTTAGAGTTAAATACCTCTTGTCGCGTGATCCGATTGACTTACGTCGATGGTAATCCGCAAGATCTTCAATCCTAGCACGTACGTGAATCACCTAGGAGCGTGGTCTCCCTTTTTTCTTTGAATTGCTTACCTGAGAATGGATGTATGGAACTTCTGATCCTGATCTTCAATTCCAAAACACCAAGAGCCTAGAAAAATAGTTCCGGTCACTTTTGAATTCACAATCGATATGATTGGAACTCGCGTAACCCTAAATCGAAAGTGTGCACAAAACCTTTTGATGTTAAAGGCTTGTACGTGCACTATCGAATGAGAACTTATTTTTCTTTTTCTCTCTTGGCCGAAATTCTATGTGTATTGAGTAAGATTTTTATTTTCAAAGCAAACAAAAATCTCTCTCACTCAAGGTTCTTGGTGGCCGAAATTTATCACCTTATATTTATAAGGTGACCAAAATTTCTCCTTCTCAAAATAGGGTTGGCTGAATTCTTTGTGTAAGAAATCTAGGGTTGGCCAATTTCCTTACTTGAAAAGGAATTGTGCTTTTCCCTAATTCCTATCAATTTAAGAATCCTAACCCTTATAGGACTAGGGTGGCCGAATTCTTTGTGTGGTATGGAGTGTATGTGGACTTAATCCTTACCACATTAGGACTCCTATCACTTAAAAGAATTCTAACCCTAATCCAACACATAGTATTTTATTTATTGATCAGAAAAAGATTTTGGTTTAAACTATTAATTAATTAAATAATTAATTAATTTCCATTTAATCAAAACAATAAAATAAAATAATATCTTGGGCTATTTTATTAGCCTTGCCGCCCACACCATATATATATGGGCCTAATATTATTTTTCTTATTTTATTTAATCCATTAGTCTTTAAATAAAAGCCCACATGTGAACCAGACTTATTCTTACTAAAAGAAACAAGCCCACATGTCTCCTTTTAATATATTAATATAATAGAGCAGCCCATTAAATAAATAATAGACATATTATATTCTTAATATATTAAATGCAATTCTAGATGGACCCATAAATTTGTCCGGTAGAATATATCAAGTGATCCATGCAAGTACGTGTGGATTTTGGATCTTGGCAAGCTATCTAAATTGAAGCTTCAATAGACATAGCCTAATCACAATCAACAAATGATTCACTTAGGTCCGATCTATTAATTTTAACTCATTCCACTAAAGAGCTAAAATTGAACTCTTAAATAAAGATAGAATAAGGAGATGTTTCTCATTCATACCCTAGACAATCTTATAGGAGACGGTGTATCCTCGTGAATAATATCAGTAATCGCCAAGAGCTCATAGACCGCCTATAGCTCTCCAAGTTACCATATTTCCTCATATGACCACATTTTGAACTTGGATATTTTGACTTGTCCAGAAGCCATGTCTTCAATAATCATTATTGAAAACTCAACGTTGAGATCTAATATCCAATACCTCAAAACATCCATATGATGATATTATACTCTCATTTAATAAATGGAGCCACGATGTCCATATCTATAAATGAAGTCCTCTATCGATTAACAAATGAATACCACCAAACTATCAATGATAGACTATGCTATATAATCGTACTCATTGATAGCTCAAATGATAACACTTGCAACCATAAGTACATCATTTATCTCAGGATTAAGATCGACTCTCCGATTGTCCTAATAATGAAAAGACTTATATCTAGTGACGGTTCTAGATAAAGTATTTCATTGTGATCCTGTTCAATGCACCCAGTGCACTAGATTCTTTTACTCGAAAACCTTTCGATGATTTTAGACTCATCATAACTCATTTGATCCCACTCAAATGCTAGCAAAAGAATTCTACAACTTTATCAAGATAGAGGTGCCCAACCTTTAACTTAAGTTGTGAACGTTATTCAAGACTAACTAAAGAACTGTGTATACCTCACACATATCCGGATGTATGAACAATTCTTCATTTCTCATAGTCTTTTGACCTTATGATTATTTACCTTGACAATTATAATAATAAATGCTATAAGTATTTGTAAGAATCAGAAAACACTTTATTAATATGAAAAGATTGTCAATTACAATATTACACTCTTGCTATTGAGCATAATCCTAACAGAACTAACCTTCGAGTAGAATTCGGTTGATAACCTCGAGCCTCATCCAATCTCAAACGGGTGGCCTTCACTATACACCCTAGGTCGGCCACTTGTGAGGGAATTGGAAGCCATCACTATACACCCTTGGATGGCTACATTAGTAATAGGTTGAGTCATAGCTAGATAGATGAGCATTCATGTAAAAAGTCCCGATTAAGTAACTAGCCATTGTTGGTTGCTTAGGAGGGATTAATCGCTAGTAGAAGGTCTTCACTATACACCCTAGGTTGACCGCCTGCTAGAGGTATATACCAACATTATACACCCTAGGTTGGTTACATTTGTCAAAACGTGCTTTAATGAGAGTTTGTTGCAATTGCCCCAATATTCACTTACGAGTCCATCAACTCCGTAGTTCCATCATCATACATTCATCACCCCATTTTCATCTCATTTTATTTGCTTTCAAAGTTTAGTTTATATTATATTTTCATTCACTATCACTTTTACTTTTATGCATACTAGTTATATTAATCCTAATCATATCACCGCTACCCCGATCTCAGTGGACGACACCCGTGCTTACCACTTTACTCGTACTTATACTTGTGAACGTATCGCATAGGTTTTATAAATTGTTTTGACAGACGGTTTTCTAACGGCAAAAACCTTCCCATCAAATGGCGCCGCTGCCGGGGATCAGTGTGCGTAGTAGTGATTAGATTAGTTTTAATACTATTAGTTTATTAGTTGTTTTTTGTTTTGTTAGTTTCTTTTTATTGCTTTGGTATTTTTTGTTTTTTGTTTGTTTTAGGACCCTATGGATTCCTTTTGGCAAAATTCAGGGTCAAGCTACGAGCCTAACGAGAATACCTACATCTCGTCGTTCCAGTCAAATTCCGTTGAAGATCAACTAAGAAATTTCATGAAGAATCATGTACGGGAGACTGAGCAGATGATAGCTTCTCAACAAGAGACTCAAATGCTCGAATCTGCCCAGCAGTCCACCCCGGTAAATCAGAGTTGTTTCCAAGTTAAAGCAACCAAATCGGTGGATTCCTCCAATTTCTCAAAAAAAGACATGTATAAGCTCCGAATAGAATTTGAAGTGGAGCGAAGCAAGAGAATGGATAAGATGGACAGGATGATCAAGATGAACCAAGAGCGTATGAGCGTGAGCACAGAGCTAGTGTTGGAAAGGGGTGTGTTGAAGGAAGAGAATGAAGCACTTTAAGAGAGAGAAGCCTTGGGAATGGAAAAGGCAAGTAATCTCCAAGATTTGAACAAGAAACCATTATTTGAAGTGAAGATGCTCAGGGTTGAGAATGGTACTCTCAAGAAGACAAATGGTGAAGTCTCCGACAAGAACAAAGAATTGGAAGAACGAATTGAGAGATTTGAAGCCAAAAAGAGTACAGCATCGAAGGATTAGGAGAACTTAGCGAGGCTATCAAAAGATTTTGAAGATGAGATAGCTCACAAGTCAATGAAGATGCAAATAGAGGTTGATCAAAAAGCTAATGCCTTAGAGGATGCAAAGGTAGTACTAAGTAAAAAGGAGGAGGAGGTCAAGGCATTACAAGTGAAACAAATTAAATGTCCTCAAGACCACGTATCAAAGGTGAGTTCCTCTAACTCTAATATCTTTAGCTATGCATGTTCTAGGATAGAGCATTTTAAGGCTAAAAATTACAAGCCAAATCAACATAGGAAAACTAGAGGTCCTAGGAATATGTGGAGTCCACCTAGGGTCAAGCAAATATGGGTAAGGAAAGACCAAGTGCACTTATATACAAACATGAAAAAGGAAAAGATAATGAAGTCACCTAAATTTATTTGGGTAGTGAAAAATAGAGAATTTCCTAACTTGGTCAAACCACCCTTAGAGGACCCTAGCCTCTCCATGAATGCATCCCATTTAATAATTTTGATGCATGTAGTTAGTTTTATGTTTTATGTTGTTTAAATTCAATAAATTGTGATGTTGGGATAGTTTTGTTCGAATGCTATATTTTGTGGATATTAGCACATTGAATTTATTGATTATATTTGTGGATGAAAGTGCCGAAGGCTCTTGTGCAAGTATGAATGCATGTGCTTTATATTGTTTAATTCAGTTTGGGGGTTGTTCATGCCCCATTCCGTCAATTTTGATAAAATGCTTGATGTTAAGCTTGACTTGTGCTTCAATGATATATTGCATGAATTGCCTTTATTTTGTGAGCCTTGTTTGAATCACTTTTATTTTGTTAGGGCATTGATTATGGTTGATTAGTGCCTAGGTTTGTTTTGAGTCATGTTAGGTGCGTGCCGCTAGGCCGGATTCTCTTGTCTTCAACATTGAGGACAATGTTGGGTTTTGGTTTGGGGGTGTAAACGCCTTTTTGAGTCGTCTTTTGTGTCTTGAGTCATTTTTGTGTCATATTTTCAAAAAAAGTTGTTGCTTAGCCAGAATTTTGAGCTTATTTAGCTTGGTGAGATACCTGGAGCATAGTGCTTGTGCCGAATGTGTGTATGCTTTGTGTGCTTATTCAATAACTCTTAGTCACTTTAGGGGTCTCACTTGTACTTCAGGGGCTAGTCTTATCTTTTAGTGTCCAAATTTAGGGAACTCGGTGCTCAAGCGCATTATTCTAATAGTGGAGATTTCCCTTATGAGATCACAAACACAAGCCAAAAGCGTGTATATTTGAGGGAAAATGTTTTTCAAATCTGTAAACACTGTTCAAACACCTTGCATAGTCTCACTACATCAAAAATTATCATTGGTCATTGAACATGCATCATATATATGGATTGCTTGACGGAAACTTTTATTCCCTTGGTAGATTGATCCTTTGAAGTGATATTAGGCAATGTGTGTTTTAGCCACTCAAAAAGCCTAAATACTTCCCATTCCCGTAATATGTGTTCTCCCAAGCCAATTTTGAAGCCAAACACATATAGACTTTTCCATTCTACACCCATGTTATCCATAACCCAAGCAACCTAAACACTTAGCCAACCCTCTCTTAATTGATCTTGTTGAGGCTTAGGAATGTAAAGTTGTGCTTTAATTTGATAAATGGCGTGTACCTAGGCAAGAGTAATGAGTTGTAAAAATGTGCATAGTAAAAAGGCATGAAAAGAAAAGAAAAGAAAAGAAGCAAAAAGTAACAAAAGAAAAATATGCTTCAAATGCCTTGTGTAAATTGTAAATGCTACTCAAATGGGTAGCATGAGTAGTTAAAGATTGCATGTAGAGTCTAATTTTATGCATGGACGCCATAATGTATTTGGAAGTGGAGTTGCACGAGAAATTAAATACTTAAGTGTAGAATTTATTGCCTTAACTTGGTTGATTAGTGCTTGTGCCTAAATTTCTCATTCTTCTAATCACCATTCAACGTGGCCACATTACAACCAAATGGAAAAGACCTAGTTGATCTTAGGGGACGTCTAGATTGGGAATATTAGTTAATGAATGCTCTTTCCACGTTCATGACACATGATTCTTTCATGAGACTCACTCACTGAAAACATCGTTTATTCTACACTAAATGTATGCAACTAAGTTGATTCAGTTACATAAATTCATTGGCATACATGTTGCATGAGTGTGAACCTAGGTTTTGAGAGGAAAGATAAGAGAGAATCCATGTGAGAACCTAGCGTCGAAGCGAATTATGCTCGAGGTGTGAGAGTGAGTAGTTTCTGAGGCGAGGGCATTTTAAGTGTGGGATTCGTGTTGTGCCAGTTTCCCTTAGGGGTGCCTTCAAGTTGTTTAGAACATTTTTCATACGCTCATTCCTCACTCCCATTTTCTTTTGCGTATCTCTCTGCTAGTTGGTTCTTCAGCAAGTTTTTCTTTGTGTCTATGACAGTTCTTAGTTCGAGTCATTTTTAGTTTGTGTCTTATTTGTTTTGTTTTGAGTTTGCTCATGGATGAGCAAAGGTTTGGTTTAGGGGTGTTTGATCGTGCCTAATTTGTTGTATATTTTGGCCCTCATTTCCTATTTCTTTGTCTCGTTCTTGTGTGTATTTTCTGTATATTTTATGTCTTATAGGCTCGTTGGTGCTAATTGCAGGCAATAGATGTAATTCTGGTGTTAGAAGCATTTTGCGAGAGTTGTGGCCGAAAATGGGCAAAAGGTGGTTGAAGGAAAGACAAAGAGTCATCAGTAATTCTAAGGGTGCGAGTCAAGTGCTGGTCGCAACCGCACTCCTTCCCACAGCCGGGACCTAATTCATGAAGGAAAGATAAAGTGCGGGTCAAGTGTGGGTCATCCAACCGCACTCCACCTGCACTGTTGCTCAAGATGAGAGTTGGATTTGCACCTGACGTTAAAGTGCGGGTACAGTGCGGGTCATCCAACCGCACTCCACCCGCACTATTGCCAAAACCAGAGAAGCTGATTTGTACCTGACAGATAAAGTGCAGGTCAAGTGTAGGTAATCTAACCGCACTCCACCCGCACTCTGCGCGCGACAGCTTCTGTTTTCAAGCTTAAGTGACCTATTTTTCCATCCCCTATAAATAGAAAAGCGTGGGAATGAACCAAATCACTCCCATATCTCCCAACACTTGTATTTTCTATTTCCTTTACATAGTATAAGCTAGAAACACATCTCCCTCTCATCCAAACCATTTCTACTCAATCAAAGGCAACTAGGAGACTTGGATTCAAGCTTCAAGGATGGAGATCAATCTTCAAGGGTTTTCTCTCTACACTCTCTCTTAGTTTATTGGTTTGTAATAGAACATGAGTAGCTAAAATACCGCACTATGGGGTTGATGTTATTTATTTGATGGATATTTGGGCTTTGTAAATAAACTCTATGTGTTATATTTATTCTATCTCTATATTTTATTCCATTGCTTGAATTGATTTCCATTATTGATTTGCTTGGATACACCCTCTTTGCATGTTGAATTGGATTACTTGAGTAGGAAATTAGGTTGTCTAATACTCCATTGAATGGAAGGATTTCCAAAAATTCAGCTCTACAACCATGTCCTTAATCTAATCTTGAATTAGTGGCTTTCACTATACACCCTAGGTTAGCCACTTGTGAGAGAATTAGAAGCCTCCACTATACACCCTAGGTTGGCTACTTTAGTGATTTTACGAGAACTAACCTTCGAGTATAATTCGGTTGATAACCTCGAGCCTCATCCAATCTCAAATGGGTGGCCTTCACTATACACCCTAGGTCGGCCACTTGTGAGGGAATTGGAAGCCAACATATACACCCTAGGATGGCTACATTAGTAATAGGTTGAGCCATAGCTAGATAGATGAGCATTCATGGAAAAAGTCCCGATTGAGTAACTAGCCATTGTTGGTTGCTTAGGAGGGATTAATCGCTAGTAGGAGGTCTTCGCTATACACTCTAGGTTGACCGCTTGCTAGAGGTATGTACCAACACTATACACCCTAGGTTGGTTACATTTGTCAAAACGTGCTTAATTGAGAGTTTGTTGCAATTGCCCCAATATTCACTTACGAGTCCATCAACTTCGTAGTTCCATCATCATACATTCATCACTCCATTTTCATCCCATTTTATTTGCTTTCAAAGTTTAGTTTATATTATATTTTCATTCACCATCACTTTTTCTTTTATGCATACTAGTTATATTAATCCTAATCTTATCACCACTACCCCGATCTCAGTGGACTACACCCGTGCTTACCGCATTACTCGTGTTTATACTTGTGAACGCATCGCATAGGTTTTATAAATTGTTTTGACGGGACGGTTTTCTAACGGTGAAAACTTTCCCATCAATGGATCATCGTCCTTCAGGATATTCTCCACTGATTCTCCTAGACCGATGTATCTCTCAGGTTGTTTACTAACCCTCCCACTATGACAAGGAATGGTAGGTTGTTGATCTTGTGATGGTACAGAACTTACCGTTGGGTTAGGTTGTGAAACCTCTTGTGGAATTGTATATCCCGAAAGCTCGTTCAGGACAATTCTACTCTTAGGCACAAAATCGTTCATATAGTCCTTTTCCAGAAATTTAGCATTTTTCGAAACAAATACATTAAGATCTGAAGGATTGTAGAAATAATATCATTTGGTTCCTTTTGGATACCCCACAAATATGCATGTTTCTGAATGGGACTCCATCTTTTCTATCTTTCCTTTTAACACGTGTGTAGGACATCCAAATATCCATAAGTGTTGTAAACTAGGCTTTCGCCCAGTCCATAACTCATGCGGTGTTTTAGGAACCGACTTAGATGGTACATCATTTAGAATGTACATAGTAGTTTGTAAAGCATATCCACAAAAAGAATTAGGAAGCGTTGAATAGCTCAACATAGACCTAATTGATCGAGCCAATAGTGTCATACATTTTTTCCCTCATATCCTTTCTCTTTGCTTTGTTCTTGAGTGTTTTTATGTGTATTTATGGCTCTTTTGGTTGATATTGCATGCATTAGGTAAAAATGCATGAAGTGGGGCAAAAAGGACAAATTGGTGCACAAATGAGGTGAAGAAGGCAATAGTGCACGGGTAGCACACTCGTGCATTACCTAGTGCAATCACCCGTGAACATTGCAAAACTTGAAGGGAAATGAAGATTGCATGGGTAATTGGACGGGTACCTTACCCGTGCTATACCCGTGCTATACGTGATTCTCAGCTCGCCATATCAGCATTTTGGCCTAATTTTTGAAGGAACTATAAATAGCTTCATATCTAATTTTTCAAGGAGAGACCCACGACCATACACCCATTCATTTCATTCTTTCTCTCTCTAAATCTGAAAATCCATTCTCTCTCAAATCATCTCAATACCGATCATTATCTTCTTCAATTTGCTACTCAAGAGGACATTGGAGGGGGAATCAAGCTTGAAGATAGAAGATCTCATATGGGTCTTCTCCATGTCCCTCTTTTCTTCCATTTTAATACTTTTGTCATGAGTAGCTAAATCCCACTAAGGGATTGATGTGATTCTTATGAAATTGTGGGTATTGTAATGAATTCTAATTATATATATATCAATCTACCAAATAGGTTTCATTCAATGTTTTAATTGTTTTCAAAGATGATTTGTTTTGATTGTACACTCCTCTCTTGACAAGTTGTTTGAGAAATTATTTAAGTAGGGAATTAGATATACATTCTATTTGATTCTCTAATGCTTAATTGAATGGAAGGATTGCACAAGAGTACACTCCTCAAGTGAAATCTGGATTGACTTATATCTATCCTTTTCTAATCTTGAATGGGCAATTAATACTATGTACTCCTGAATTAGTGACTTTATATGAGATTAATCCCTTATTTTGGTAGATGTACATTCATGAACAATCACTTATGAGTGACCTATGTTATACACTCTAGATTGGAAACTCATAAGTGATATACAATGAAGCTATACACTCTAGTTTGGTTATATTTTACTAATGCTCATTAATGAGAGTTCATCTTGCCCATAGTTTGCTTAATGAAATCCATCAATTCCTTAGTCATTTATCATCTATTATCAACTACTATCTTAGTGCATTAGTTAGTTTGTACTAGCTTGCATTTTAGTTAATCTCCAATCATCAATCATCAATCATATCATTTAACTCTTGTTTGTAGTTAGCATTAAAATAGGATTTAATCATAACTATCGCTTGATCCCTGTAGAACGATACCCATACTTGCCGCATACTAGTTTTATACTTGTTTGAGTGCATCTTGGGATTTTATAAATTTATTTTGATGTTGCATACCATGGCAAAATGCATGTCAAAAATGGCACCGCTGCCGGGGATCGTCTTACATAGTTGTGTTTAGATTTCTGCCTTAGTTGGTTAATTGGTTACATTTTTATTTTTATTTTGTTTTGTCGTTCCTTGTGACTGCGTGGGAAGTGTTGTGTAATTTTGATTGCAGGATACATGGATTATTACTCAAGATCAAGTTTTGGACAATATGAGGATCTAGGTTATCAAGAATGGAATGATTGTCGAGGATTACAAATAGATTATTGAAAGGATGAAGCTATATCCCTAGGAGAAGAAATGAGGGACTTCATGAGGAACAGTTTACAGATTAAGAAGGATATAATGGATTCCCAGCAGAGAACTACATAGGTTTTGCAAGCACAAGAACAACCATATGAGGGATACTATGCCTTTGACGAACTTGATGATAGGGCCTTGGAAGAGGATATGAGAAGCTTCATATAGACAACTAAGCAGAGAACATAGGATTTCATAGTTTCTCAGCAAACAACAAGAGGAATCTTGGAAGAATACATGCAGGCAAATGATAGAAGATCAAGTGAGATTGATGATGCCATACACAGACTCGAGGGACAGATCAGACAGCTAGCTGAGGTCTTGCAAGAGAAAGAGAGAGGTCGATTTCCAAGTCAATCATAACCAGCAAGGGCAATGGCAGTTCTTTGAAGTTGTAGAATGCTGAGACCTAATGTTGAGAAAGCCGTTGCAGAAGAAAGGGAAAAGACACAAGAGGAAGGTGGGATTGAAAAGGAGGAAGAAAATGAAGATAAGAATGACGCTATTCGTCCGAGATCTAAGAAACAAATTCACAAGCCACCCAACCCTTACAACCCACCTTTATCCTTTCCTGGGAGGTTAAAGAACTCCAAGATGGAGAAATCTTTCAAAGACATGTATGATATTTTATCAAGGGTAAATATCAACTTGCCTTTATTGGACGCGATCCAAAGGATGCCAGATTATGGGAAGTTCTTCAATGAGCTGAGCAAAGATAATGAGAGGTTTAGGCCAAAGCAACAGGAACAATTGAACATGAATGTGAGTGCGGTGATTCAAAAGACATTGCCTCAGAAAATGAAGTATCTGGGAAGTGTGATCGTTGATATCAACATAGTAAGAGATAACCATGAGAGAGCAATGTTGGATTTTGGAGCAAGTATCAATCTCATGTCATTTTCTATCTACCAGAAGTTAGGCCTCATGGACCTTAAGACCACCACCATGTCACTTGTCCTTGCAGATTCATCCTCCAGAAGTCCAAAGGGGCATAGTGGAAGATGTTCTGATTCAAGTCAAGAAATTAATAATCCCAGGAGATTTCATAGTCATTGACATGGATGAGGGAAGTGATGAAAAAAATTTGAAACTTCTACTTGGGCTGTCGTTCATGGCTACATCTAGGGTCGTGATAGACATGCACGAAGGGAAGCTCACTATGAAAGTATTGGACGAAACAGACGAGTTCAACATTTTCAACTGTATGGCATACCCAAGTGGATCAGATGACTGCCACAAGGTGAATATTTTAGAAGATGGATTGGATGAGGCAGTTGAAGAAGAGTTTGGCAAGATAGAAGGTAGGGATGGAATAAACAATTAATACAAGGATGGGAGTTTAGAACAAGAAGATGAGGATTTGGACGACTAGCTTAGAGAGGCCAAGTGGAGGAGGATTTGGAGGACAGCTTAGAGAGGCCAGTGATTATTGCAGCAAATTTGGATGACGACCAGGAAAGGGAGTTACTTGAAATGTTGAGAAAGCATAGGAGTGCCATTGGATGGACAACAGAAGACATAAGGGGAATTAGTCCTACTATTTGCATGCACATAATATCAATAGAGGAAGGCTCGAAAACCATCCAGGGTGCCACAGAGAAGACTAAATCCTATTATGCAAGAGGTAGTCAAGAAGGAAATACTGAAGTTGTTAGATGTAGGAATCATCTATTCCATCCCGGATAGTAAATGGGTGAGTCCAATTCATGTGGTACCTAAGAAGTTAGGAGTCACAGTAGTTAAGAACGAAAGTGATGAGTTGGTGGCTCAGAGACTTCAAACAGGGTGGCATGTGTGCATAGACTACAAGAAATTGAATGCCATGACCAAAAAGGACCATTTCCCTTTGCCCTTCATAGATCAAGTTTTAGAACGATTGGTAGGACACAGCTTCTACTGTTTCTTAGATGGGTATTCGGGCTACAATCAGATAGTGATTGCCCCGGAGGACCAAGAGAAGACAACATTTACATGCCTATTTGGCATTTACGCTTACAGAAGAATGCCATTCGGGCTTTGTAATGCCCCAGGAACTTTCCAAAGGTGCATGACTTCTATCTTCTCATATATGATTGGGGTAATCATAGAAGTTTTTATGGATGATTTTTAGTGTATGGAGATTCATTTAGGTTGTGTCTTCAGAATTTGGCCATGGTACTCAAGAGATGCTCAGAGAACAATTTGGTACTCAATTGGGAAAAGTGTCACTTCACTGTACGGCATGGAATCGTTTTAGGGCACGTCGTTTTAGGTTCCGTTGATTCCGTGTCTAACAAGTGACAGATATTTCCATGCAAATAGAATAAGCCATTTTCCAATGTACCTTTGCAAACAAATTTGTCATTCTTACTAATAATACAACTTTTATTAAAAGTAACCGAATATCCAAATTTATTTAAACAAGAAACAGAAATTAAATTCCTCTTGAATTGAGGTACATAATAAACGTCTATCAAATCTAAATGCCTACAAGAATCTAAATTAATTCTAATATCTCCCACTACACATGCAGACACCAACGCTCCATTGCCTAAATGCAATTTGAATTCATTATCAATCAACATTTTCCTTTCCTTGTCTATGATCCAAACATGATTAATATTAGTGGCTCCAGAGTCTATGATCCAAGAATTTGTAGAATCTGCCAGAAAACATGTTTCAAGATAATTAATATTACCTTCTTCCTTCTTTTTCTGAGATTTTGGGCAATTTCTTTTCTAATGTCCCTTTTCACCACAAAGGAACCACTTCCCTTTGATCTTGGTTACTTTCTTGGTCTCTTTCTTGGTAGGCCCAAGTTGCTTTTTCTTATGTTGTTTCTTGACCTTCTTATAGGTTTTAACAGTAGCAACTTTACCGACTGCATGAATCTCTTGGCCCTTGACTTTCACAAGGATCTTCTCGGTGCTTTGAACATCTTGCTTCAGGCCATGCAAGGTGTATTCCTTATTCTTCAAGGTGTAGTCCAACTTGAACTGATCAAAGGAATCTGATAGTGAGTTGACAATCATGTCAATTTTTGTCTCACCGTCTATCTCAGCACCATTGAGTTCAGCAATATTGAGATGTGCTATGACTTTCATCATGTGATCTTTCACAGCCTGTCTAGGTTTCATCCTAAGATTCATGAAAGCAGTCACTACCTCTCTCTTAATCGTTATGGACCTCATAGCAAACATCTCCTCTAGAGACATTATTATATCAGTAGCAGTACTTATTCCTTCAAGTTGCTGTTGCAACACGTCGGAGATAGTGGCCGTAATGTAACATTTAGCCATCTTATCTGAGGTCTCCCACTGCTTATACTTGTCTCTTTGAACTTTAGTAGATTCATTAGTAAGAGCCAGTGGTTTAGAGGTAGACAAAATGAATTTATTCTTTTTTGATTGCAACAACATCCCAATTTTCCTTTTCCATGTGACATAATTATCTCCGATTAAAGTATTATCTTTTAGGATGTTGATTAGGGATGGGGTAATGATTTATAAGTAAAACAAAAATTATATAAGTAAACAATCATGATAAAGCACTTTCTAATATTTATCTTGAATTAAATAAAATAATTCAATCGTAAAATTCAACGGTGATCCAACATCCATAAATGTCACGCCTCCTTTGGGAGTTCGCTCCATTTACTAGTTGGACTAGGTCCCACCTAATTGTTAACACAACAACCATCGCTTTCAATTTAGCCTTGCGATTTATATTGACAAGAACTCTTGGGAGGAGATCAATAAAACCACATTGAGTGTGTTACCAAGTTATCACCTTTAATATATTCCTTCATGAAAATCCCTCCTTTAGGAGTAGATATCGCTTGAGTCAATTGTCTAGTCTATCCTTGTAAGGAAGTATCTTGCTAAATTGCATTTATGGATACCCCTTAGGGGGTTATCATACAAAACATAAAGCTCAACTTATCTTGGAGGCCATAGGTGTTCAAAACACCTTATCCCACTCAATTGTTTAAGGCGTGTGATTGAATTCCATAGAATGATTTACCAAGTTATCTAAATGCCAATTAGATACCTAAACCATTCAATGCATGTTCATACCAAAAAGAGATATATGAGTGGCACTCCTATTCTATATGACATGTTATCAAACAATGACAAACATTGTAATATTTACGAAAAATAAATAGCCACAATTTTGGTCCATCCTAGAAAAACAAGTAAATTACATTTGTTTGAAATACAAGAAACCCTAACTTGGCGATCAAGTTATCAAGCGGCCGTCCATCAAAACTCTTGCATGCCAAAATACATACGCAGCAGCCCCATGCGCAGCACCACGCACTGCACTCGAAGGCTTGCGCAGCTGCCTTGCACGCACGGGCTGCCGCGGTCTTCCTCTGTTGCTTATTTTTCTGCTTCCAATTCTTCAATTCTTTGAATCTTCGAAACTTGAATATATTACAGCAGTTTTTTTATTACAATGATAAAATAAATAAATAAATAAAAACTTAACAACTATCAAGAAAGAAATTATGGCGATGATAGACCACCCATCTTGTTACAACTCCAAACAAAACTTACATTGAAACTCTAGGACCAAAATTGAGCAATAACAAACCATATTATAAAACATATATATCCATACATTCTCATGTAATTATATATGTGAATACCTAGAGTACCATCTCTTTCTAAAACATGCATATTTACAATAAAAAGAAATAGATTCACGTATATATACATTAATTAATCAAGAGTGCAACTAGGCTCTGATACCAATTGTAAGGAAAAACACGAGGCGGAAGCGCAAAATTGGGTTGGTATATTTCAAAAAATTTCCTTTTAAAAGAAAAAACCTTAACCCTTGATTAATTAACATATAATAAAAGTATCATACCTATTTCACGTGACGATTGATATTGTGTCGATTTGAATCCGCTTGCGTCGATTTGAATCCGCAAGATCTTCCAATCCAATCACGAACGTGAATCACCTAGGAGTGTGGGTTCCCTTTCTTTGTATGGTAAACCTGAGGATGGAAAAATAAACATTTTTCTTTTGTTAGTCACAATAATCCTCCTAGAGATAATAAAGAACGTTTGGTCACTTGTGAATTCTTAATCTTTTTAATCAAGAACTCGTGTGAACCCTAATTCGATCTTGTGCATAAAGCCTTTTGATATAAAAGCTTCTAGTGCACTATCAAAAATAAAACACTCCTTATTCTTCTTCTCTTTGGCCGAATTCTACACCCCTTTTTTGAGTTGGAAGTTTTTTTATATTACTATTCAAAAGCAAGAGAATAAAAATTCTTTCTCTCAAATTTTTTTTTTCTTGAACTACTCCCAAAAATGAATTCTATGATATATATATATATATATATATATATAGGGTGGACAAAATTCTCCTACATTGTGGAGGATTTGATTTCACCAAAACCTTATCAACTTAGTAGTTCAAACCTGCTCCAACTCATGAGTATATTTATCCAATAATAAATTATTGAATATCAATTAAAAATTGTGACTTTATCAATAACTTCCTAATTGATTATCAATTAGAGTTTTGATAGATATTAAATTCTTCCTAATTTGACTGGATAAATAAAACCTTTTAATTTATCTACTTATCGAATAAGGTATTTGATACTTATCATACTACTAAAAATAGCATGCCACTAAGAGTCCTTCTCCTAGTAGACTACTAACAATAGTATGACACTAAGAGTCCTTCTCCTAGTATACTACTAACAATTGTATGACACTAAGAGTCATTCTCCTAGTAAGAAAAAGATTTTGACTTCTTAATCAACTAATTAATTAATTAATTTCCATTTGATTAAATAATAAAATAAAACAATATATTAAGCTAATATTATTAGCCTTGCCGCCCAAGTATATATATATGGGTAATATATTGTTTTTCCTTTTTATTAAATCCATTGAACTTTAATAAAAAGTCCACATGTGAACCAGACTCGTTCTTACTATAAAAGAAACAAGTCCACATGCCTTAAATTAATACATTAATATAATTTAACAGCCCATTTAATTAAAATGTGCAAATTATATTCTTAATGTATTAATAGAATGCTAAACGCAGCCCATTAGAGCCGCCCTAGGATTCCTACATCCTTGGTCGCCCATTCTAGGCCTTTTTGAAGAGTTACCGCTTGTCTTGATCACATATGACGGCACCTCTCCAAAACTTTTGGATTTAGAAATCCAAAAACAATTCTAGATGGACCCAGAAATTGGTCTGGTAGAATATATCAAGTGATCCATGCAAGTTCGTGCGGATTAGGGATCTTGACGGGCTATCTAAATTTAAGTTTCAATAGACATAACTTAATCACAATCAACAAATGATTCACTTAGGTTCAATCTATTAGCTTTAGCTTATTCCACTAAAGAGCTAAAATTGAACTCTTAAATAAAGATAGAATAAGTTAATATTACTCATTCGTACCTTAGACAACCTTATTGGAGATAGTGTATCCTCGTGAAAAGTATCAATAATCGCCAAGAGCTCATAGACCGCCTATAGCTCTCCTAGTTACCATATTTACTCATATGACCACATTTTGAACTTGGATATCTTGACTTGTCCAGAAGCCATGTTTCAATAGATACTATTGAAAACTTAACGTTAAGATTTAATATCCAATACCTCAAAATATTCATATGATGATATTCTACTCACATTTAATAAATGGAGTCACGATGTCCATATCTATAAATGAAGTCCTCTATCGATTAACAAATGAATACCACCAAACTATCTAGGATAGACTATGCTATATAATTGTACTTATTGATAGCTCAAATGATAACACTTGTAACCATAAGTCCATCATTTAACTCAGAATTGAGATAGACTCTCTGGTTGTCCTCAAGTCAAAACTTTTATACATTGACACTTCTAGATAAAGTATTTCTCCAATTCAATGCACCTAGTGCCCTAGATTCTTTTGTCCAAAGACACTACACTTTGATGATTTTAGACTCATCATAACACATTTGATCCCACTCAAATGCTAGCAAAAGAATCTACAACTTTAACAAGGTAAAGGTGCCAAACCTTTATCTTAAGTTGTGAATATTGTTCAAGACTAACTAAAGTATTGTGTCTACCTCATACATATCCAGATGTACAAACAATACTTCATTTCTCATAGTCTTTTGACCTTATGATTATTTACTTTTGACAATTATAATAATTAAACTATAAATGCTATAAGATTTGATAAACTAGAAATCACTTTATTAATATGAAAAGATTGTCAAATACATTATTACACTCTTGCTATTGAGCATAATCTTAACATGATCCTCCATAAGTAGTTCATAGTTAGAGCTAGGTCATAAAATCCGTTATACCCCTCTAATTATATCTTTCCATTAAGTACCATTGATTCTCTAATGAACAATAAATCCTAACATCATTTATAGAAAAAGGAGATCGCTCATACTGTTCAAGCCCCGAATCAACCCTTAAGGGAACTATTATCTACTTCTCGCAAGAAGGAGTGGATTCCACTATTATGTACAGACCTTCCCTGCCACAAGCCAAACCACGATTTCAACACTAAAGTTATTGAGCGGGAATACAACTCCGATCTCACCCATGGTATATCAAAAACCATGATCTAAATGGAAGGAGTCGATAAGACACTCAGGATTAAGATCACCCATTTATAACCATCATTTATCGATATATATGAATCTGGTCAATGTAATGGATCTTCGTGAGAGATTCATATTGATCATGGCCCAGTCCTATATAATCACATCATATAAAGTGCCTCCATTCTCATATCACCATATGAATAGTCTGGGATAAGACCACCATACATTACAGAGTGGATCGCATATATAGCTTAACCACAAATAAAGTACCCAGCTCTATTTGCAATCTACGGACTCTTTAGATTTCTCATGACACTCATATACTTAGTTAGAGATTACATCCGACAATCTTGGATGTTAAGTACACATGATTTAAATGTATGAGACAGATGTATAGAATGAATAAACTACATTTTGTATTAATGTTTCATTCACATTTACAAATTACAAGCTTTAGGGTATAAACCCCAACATCATTCCATTATGGAAAAAGGAGAGCGCTCTTATTCATTCACATCCCGAATTAACCCTTGAGGTAACTACTCATCTACTTCTCACAAGAAGTGGTGGATTCCTCTATTGTGTACATACCTTCCCTGCCACAAGCCAGACTGTGATTCCAAGATACGGAGTTATTGATAGGGAATGCTACTCTGATCTCAACCATGGTATGTCAAAAACCACGATCTAACCTGAAGGAGTCAATAAGACACTCATGATTAAGATAACCCATATACGGCCATCATTTGTCGATATATATGAATCTCTACATGTAACGAATCATATTTGAGATATTCATATAGATCTTGGCCAAGTCCTATATGATCACATCATATAAGGTGCCTTCATTCTCACACCACCATATGAAAAGTCTAGGATAAGACCACCGTACATTACGAAATGGACCTCAGTTGTAGATTAACCACAAATAAAGTATCCAGTTTTATTTGTTCTCTATGGACTCTTTAGATTGCACGTCTCAAACCGAATACATTTGTATATGACACTCATATACTCAGTTTGAGATTACATCTACCAATATCGGATGTTTAGCACATATGATATAAATGTATGAGTCTTTATTGAATGAAATAACTACTTCTTTTATTTATATTTTTATAGCATTTACAAATTACAAGCTTTAGGGCATAAATCCCAACAGAAATTTTGTGCCATAAGCTTAACTAAAATTATGCATTGTGTTGCCTTCTAATATATTGAGCCTGAGTTTGTTTATTTTTGTTTGTGGGCATTGGTTATGCATGATTAGTTCCTACGTTTTGTGTCTTTTGTGTGTTGTTTGGTGCACACCGCTTAGGCAGGCTCTCTTGTCTAACATTGAGGACAATGTTGAGTTTTTGTTTGGAGGAGTAGACGCCTTTGTCGTGAGTCATCTTTTGTGTCTTTGTGTCAGTTTTTGTTGTAGGTATGATATGAAATTTTCATAAAGAAGCTTGGTATGATGCTTTGAACATGTGTTTGTGGCGAGTTTGTTTATGCTTAGTGTGCTGAGTTTCGTAACTCTTTGTCACTCTAGGGGTTTCACTTACACTTCATAGGCTAGTCCAATCTTCTTAGTGCCTAAGTTGAAGGGATTCGATGCTCTTGCACCTTGTTCTAGTAGTGGAGATTACCCATGAGAATTCACAAACACAAGCCCTCAAACAGCTCATTTATGACTGTTTACATTTTTCAAATCCTAAACACTCTTCAGGTCATGTTCATCATTTTCCATAGAACATGCATCTTAATTAGTGGACTGCTTGATGGAGACTTACATTCCTTTGATATGATTTTAGGCAATGTGTGCATTAACTACTTAAAATTAGCCTAAACACTTTTCATGTCCCTAATGTGTGTGCTATAATTACCAAATATGGGCCAAACACAAACATTTCATATCATACCTACAACATAACCATATAACCATATAACTTAAACACATGCCTTACCTTTGTTGTCAATCATGTTAGGATGTGTAGTTGTGGTATTGAAAGGTAATTCTCTTATATGTAAAATAGTGTGTACTTAGGCATAAAGTGTGTAAATATGCAAGGCAAAGGCTCAAAATTGTAAAAGTGCTAATAATGTGCACTTAGAGCCTTGCGTGTCAAATTGTTAAATGTGTTTGAAAAAGAAAAAAAGTTAGAAAAAAATGAGAAGAGAAAAAAAACAAAAGAACAAAGAGCCGTGAAATTTTTAATGTAAAGTACTCAAACAAAGTAGAGTACAAGATGTGAAGCACAAAAGTATTTGAAAGTTAAAGCCTAGACGTTAGTGTTCAAAGAGTCGCAAGCAAGTAGAGTTAGATTTAGTGGTGTGTATTGTAATGATTCTTAGCAAGATTGGTGACTTGTGAATTCCATTCCTATTCTTTCATTCACAACATTTTACTCCATGGCCCCATTACAACTTAGGGAAAGATCTATTTGATCATCAGAGAAATCTAGCTTGGGAATGTTAGTTGAAGCATGTTCTTTCTACGTTCATGGCGTTTGGTTCCTTCCTAGGATAGTTCAAAAAGAAAGAAGCCGTTTTTCAAGGTTAAATTATATGAAATGAATTTGAATCCAATTCATAAACTCTATCTTTCCATACCTTGCATGAGTGTGAACTTAGGACTCCAAGCGGAAAGAAAATAGAGGATCCACAAGAGGACCTAGAGTCAAAGCGAATTATGCTTGAGGTGTGAGGGTGAGTAGTTCCCAATACGAGGGAGCTTTTGGGTGTGGGATCCGTGATTGTGCGTGTTTCCCATGGAGTGCCTTTGAGTTGCTTCAGAATGTTTTGCATGAGCTTACTCCTTATCACCACACTTCTTTGTATCTCACCATTATTTGGAAATACGGCTTGGTTGTTTTGTTGTTTGTTTGTGTCTAGGAAACTTTTACATTGTTTTCTTTTTATCAATTATGTGTGTTTGTTTATAGCTCTTTTCTAGTCAATGTAGGCAGTCAATGTGTTTCAAGTATTGGAGATTCAAATCGGGACTTTCGGGTGTAGAACGTATCAAATTTCAAAAAAGGGAGCCCAATTCGCTGGTCTCTTAGCAGGACCATACCCGTGCCAAGCAACAAGGCCACCCGCGGATTGAGACTCTAAAGATTTCAAAGTGCTAGTTCACTGGTACTTCATGGGTCCCTACCTGTGCATTCCCATCCATGAAGCTGTCTCTTAAAGACTTCAAGGCATAATTCGTTGGTCCATACCAATGCAATGACATGCAACCCGAGAGCCACAACTCCTCCAGAAGACCAAGAGTGCCCAGTTCGCTGGTAATTCTCTGGTCCACACCAGCCAAGTGACCCACGGACCGAGAACCAGACGTTCACCAAAAGTACCTAGTTCACGTGTTCTCACTAGCGAAGTACCCATGGACCGAAAGACAGAAAAGCCCAAAATCCACTTCACTGGTCTACTTGGTGGGTCCATACCCGTGAATATTCGGCTATGAACTACACCAGATTCGCTGACATCAACAATTTCAGACCTATTTTCATCAATACTATAAATACATTCTTTTCTGATTTCACACACACACCCTGACAAGGCTACACACGAACTCACACCCATTCTTTCCTTATCTAGATTTAGGAATCATCTCCCACAAATCTAAACCCATACCGGACCATTTCCTAACAAATTTAGTCACCAAATCACTTCCTAAACCATCATTTTCACTTCTACTTCACTCAAACCACTCTACCCACTCAAGGAACTTGAACTCGCACACTTTGGAAGAGAAGGGGAGTAAAAAGAGTAAAGATATCACAGTATGCCAATGGGTTTTTTCTTACCATTTCATCCTTTAATTCTTCATTGTAATCTTTTTATGAGTAGCTAAACCCTAAGTGGGAGTTGTTGTAATTGCACATGAGTTGTGGGCAATCCGCCATTTCTTTAGTATTTGATTCATTAGTTCCATTCAACGTTTTTAATGTATTTGATTGCCTCTTGGATTGAGTAGATATGCCAACTCTTAGTTCATGTCTTGGTATCAAATTAATTTGAGTTTTTAAAATGGTATAAAAATCTTCTTGGATTAAGTAGATATGCCAACTCTTGATTCATGTGAGATACACACTTATGGTGATTAAAACTAGATATCTTGTATGGAAGGGATGTGTAGAGAATATGTCAATCACATACATTCCGGCTAAAATGGAAAGGGTGGGTTGAGAATATGCCAATCCAAACCACCCTAACTATTTAAATCTATCTATACACAACGAGACACTCTCTCTAAACGCAACCAAGCAGTTGTGAGTTGAGAGTTTAGTGATAAGAAACTCTATCCCTCCAAATCCAACCAAGTAGTTGTGAGTGAGAGTTAGTGATTCTCAAATCACACCTAAAGATAGATTAGCCTTAAATAATAGAATAGGTTCGTAAAGGATCAATTGGATTGCCCACTATTTGTGTTATGATTGCATCGACTCCCATATCCATCTCTTATATTTTCCTACATCATTCTTTCTAACTTAGTTGCATTCTAGTTTTAGTGTAATTGTTAATTGCATTTTAGTACATAATTTCAAGACCAACCATCTCAATTTACTTTTTAGTATAACTAGTATTAGACTATCAATTTAGTCATTGCTACCATTCGATCCTTGCGGGATGATACCTCACTTGCCATTATACTTGTTTTGAAAACATTTTGTGCATATTTCAAGGTCTTTTATAAATATCTTTTGAGCTTGCAATTTCTATTGAGGACATAGCAAAGGGCTCGTTCAGTCACTAGCCTTCATGCCCTTAGTTAGCATATCATCTACCTATACCTCCACTGTCTTCTCGGCCTACTTTGTGAACATCCTGTTGACCAATCGCTGATACGTGGCTCTTTAGTTTTTTGGTCCAAAGGGCATGACGGTGTTGTAGTATAGCGCCTGGTCAGTGGTGAATGAAGTTTTTTTTCATCTAGAACATGCATTTTGATCTGATTGTATCTGGAGTATATGTCCGTAAAACTAAAGAGTTCGTGGCCAGTAGTGGCGTCCACTATCTGTTCGTTCCGAGGAAGTGGAAAAATGTCCTTTGGGCATGTCTTGTTGAGATCGGTGAAGTCCACACACATCCGTCATTGTCTTTTCTTCTTTTTGACCAGTTCAACGATTGGCGATCCGAATTGGGTACTTAACTTCGTGAATGAAGCATGCTGCCTGCAATTTTGACACTTTCTCTTTGATCGCCATGCTCCTCTCTGCGTTAAAGCTTTGCCATTTTTGAATCACGGGTCTGTGCTTCTCGTCCACTACCAGATAGTGCAAGATAACATATGTATCAATTCTTGGCATGTCTTCATGGCTCCTGGCGAATATGTCCCTATACTCCGATGAAACCATTGTCAGATCGTCTTTGATCTGGGTTGCTAGCCACACGCATATCTTGACCGTTCTTACAGGTTGTGATGGGCCTAGTATTATTTATTCAACTTGTTCTTTGCTACTGTCTTCTTTAGGGGCTTCCTGAGGTCGAATTAAAATTCGCCAAGGGTTTCTTCACTTTCCTTTTTCCTTTGGTCTTTTCTCTTGAGATATTTGAGGAACCTTGAAGATCAGGTATCTATCTAGGTGGAGGATGACGATTTACAGTTTTTGCCCAGTTTTTTGTCCATCCTTTGACTGTTAACCGCAAGTTCGGAGGTTCACCCCATTTTTCTAGCACCAATTGTTGTCGTTGATTTCAGTACGATCTACTCAACAAAAGTAGGTATGCATATCGGCACCTGATACAGATTCTGAAATGTTATTAGGTCACCCTCACTGATATGTGCGTGAATTGAAAAATGGATAAAAGATAAAAGATAAGTGCATAAATAATAAAGACACCAAGGTTTTTACATGGAAACCCTTAATACAGGGAAAAACCATGGTCTTTGTAACGACAGGAAAAAGATCTTTCACTATGTAGGAATGATCACAACTTACAAGTGATAAACTATTTGTATGTTGATGCCCTGTCTCTACTTGATACATGTGTTTATATAGGGGTTAGGGTGCTACCCTAGCCATTGGTATGCAAGCAAGAAAAGAAATATTATCAACCAAGATCCTATTGGGGATCGTATCTTGACGAGATTCTTGATAAATCAAGTCTTCGCGCATTTATGGTGCTATGATCTTCATTCCTTGTGGGAGTATGTATTCAAATCTTTGTATTTATTACTGGATTTGTTAACTTTTGGATTGTTCGTGATTGCCTTGCCTAATATAAGGTCAAGTTTGTGGAAGATATGCTTAGATCCAGTTTGAGTCACTTCGCTTGTTTGGTGGTTCCCCGGTGAGCAGCTTCCTTTAGCGGGTGACTTGCTCTTTGCTTCCCAACTCCCTATCGCTACACATGGCCCGTCGAGCTGACGTGGCCGGATGTCGTGCAGATTTGGTTCCTCAAATTTCGGGTTCTACGCTGACATGTCGAACCGAGTAAATTAACCCAAACACTAACTGAATTACATAGCTAACCAGTGAAGGAAATAAATACAGCTGACTGTATATACAATCAATAAGGATCTCATCAATATGTTCTATCTAAATTTTCTTTCATTAACACCGACAAGGTTGGAGCATTTGCATTTGGCTTTCAACAATCTTTAAGGGCCGATTCCGTTGAGTTTTGCAAACACTTTTTTGCAGAGCCTATGGTTGAGTGAGCCCAAGCTCAACGGTTCAATTGTAGTGCTACAAAACATGACCTCAGTATGGCTTTTGTTGAAAATTAAGCGTAATTTGGTACATTGTTTCAAGATTACTTTGGGAAGACTAAAAGTCTAGGAAAATTCAAAGAATTTTGTCTCCTCGGTTCTTGAGGTGTATTATCGTTTTGATATTTGTAAGGTTCATGTATGTGTCATTAAGTCTAGTTCATGAATGACAGTGTACCTAGAATGTTCTCTAGTACCTATGTATAGGTGCAGGTACTTTGTTTTTAAATAAGGGGTTTAAAAATTTAAGATAATCTAAGTGTGTTTTGTGTGTCTCTCCATTGTATTAAGAATTTCATCTTTCCACTGCATCTTTCATTCACAACATAGTGGTATCAGAGCCAGGTTGAAGGATCGAGTAGAAACATGAACGGTGGTGGAATGATGTCGTTTCAAATTCCTCCCCTAAACAAAGAAAATTATGAGAATTGGTGCATCCAAACGAAGGCACTTCTTGTAGCACAAGATGTATGGGAAGTTTGTGATAAAGGGTATGTTGAACCTGCAAATGAAAATATACTACAACAAGCTCAAAAGCACGAGTTAAAAGACTTGAGAAAGAGGGACAAGAAAGCTCTCATTTTCATCTATCAAGGATTAAATGAAGGCGGTTTTGAAAAGGTTGCAAATGCGACCTCGTCAAAGGAAGCATGGGAAATTCTAAAGAATTCGTACAAATGTGGGGAGAAGGTGAAGAAGATTATTTTACAAACTCTTAGAGGAGAGTTTGAGGCTTTAAGCATTAAGGAGTCGGAATTGATTTCCGAATATTTTTCAAGGGTTTTGGCGATTGTTAACCAATTAAAAAGGAATGGTGAAACAGTGGAGGATGTTCGAGTAGTGGAGAAAATACTACGATAGTTAGATACAAAGTTCGACAACATTGTAGTAGCGATTGAAGAGTCTAAAGATTTGGAGACCATGACCATTGATCAACTTATGGGTTCGTTGCAAGCTCATGAAGAACGTTTTAAGAAGAAAAAGCAAGAACCGTTGGAGCAAGTACTCCAAGCAAGTCTTTCTTTCAAGGGGAGATGTGAAAAATTTCAAGGTGAATGTGGTCGTGGAAGAGGTCGAGGGCTAGATAATAGACGTGGAAGAGGTAGGCACACATTTAACAATGATGGGAAAAATTATCTAAACAACCATGTTCGAGGAGGTAGCCATGTTCGAGGAGGCAGTCATGTTCGAGGAGGTCAAGGACGTAGAAGAAGTAATTTTTCATATGGAAATCAAAGACAAGAAGGTCGACCTCAAGATAATTCTCAAGTGCAATGTTACAATTGCAAGAAGTATGGACATTATTCTTAGGAATGTTGGAGTTCGAATAACGTAGATGAGAAGGCGAATTATATCGAGGAGAAAAATGAGAATGAAGAACCTACTTTGTTATTGGCGCACCACAAGTCGGAGCTAGAAATTTGTGAAAACAAGGCATGGTATCTTGATTCTGGGGCTAGCAACCACATGTGTGGCGAAAGGGAGATCTTTGTTGAACTTAATGAGAAAGCGAAAGGGAGTGTGACATTTGATGAACAATAGGCCTCCCAACTGGGCCTAGCATGTAAACCTATTGAAGTAACGATGGGCTTTGGGTCTTGGGGTTCTTGGGTTTGTCTCTTGACGAACTAGAGCCCTTTGAGGCGTGGGCTAGTCCGAATTTATTATGGTTTTTTAACTTACAATATTTGTTGTGATCACAAATAATTTAATACAATCACAATGTAATTATGTAAATATCACTTGTTGTAGAGGGAGGGTGGAACACCTTTATTGGAAAACTATGTAATGTGAATCCCATATCGAAAAAAGAAAAAGAATTAAAAAGGTTTATAAGTAGTAAAGTAATGTTTATACAATGAACAATATGACTCCCAACTTGGCCTAGCATATAAACCTATTGAAGTAACAAAAGGCTCTAGGTCTTGAGGTTTTTGGGCTTGTCTTTTGACTTGCTAGAGCTCTTTGAGGCATTGGCTAGTCTGACTTTAATATGGTTTTTTAAATTAAAATATTTTTTGTGATCGCATATACTTTAATATAATCACAACATAATTATGTAAATATCACTCGTTGTAGAGGGTGGGCCAGTTTTATTTGAAAACTGTGTAATGTGAATCCTACATCGAAAAAAGGAAAGGAATTAAATAGGTTTATAAGTAGTAAAGTAATGGCCTCCCAATTGGACCTAGCATATAAACCTATTGAATTAACGATGGGCTTTGGGTCTTTAGGTTCTTGGGCTTGTCTCTTGATGAGCTAGAGCCCTTTGAGGCCTGGGCTAGTATGATTTT